>OU015764.1:20781882-20881891 GCA_907173295.1 Fagus sylvatica
TCATTGTTATCAAAAAAGATAACAAGTCATTGAAATTTTCAAAACCGTGCAACGAGAGAATCCCATGGCGCCGCTGGAAACCATCAGTGGTATTGCCTGTTTGCCACCTGTTGATTTGATTGTTCTCCAAGTAGGAATAATTCGGAAGGACCGGAACCAAAATGGGTATATTGGTACTTTTGATTTTCTTTGCATTTCCGTCTTGTTCTCTCTTCCACCAAACAACAGTATAAATACCACTATCACACAGTACCAATACCACCACAGACACACACACAAACAAACAACGTTATCTAATTATAGTCAGACAACAATAGTCGTCATCATCATCCGAGTTAGACATGACAAGCACAGTCGGTCAGGTCATTAAGTGCAAAGGTGATCTCCCCTCCCTCAATCCTTACTCTGCTATTCATATAAATATGATCCTTTCTTTTTGTTGTTGGCTTCTCTGTTTCTGATATGGGTTTTTTTTTTTTAAGAAAATAAATTTTGATCTGGAAATTGTTTGTATAAAATGGATCACCTTTTTGTGTGATTTTTTCCTTTCACTTTTGCTAGTTGCTAGGTTTGCCAGATTTTAGAGACGTGGACTTTTTCTCTGCATGCTTTATGTGTTTGCATTTTTCTGTTGACTTTTCATTCTCTGTCAGATTGTTGGCATTGTTTATTTTTATTTTTAATCGTAACAAGGACATTTTTTGGTTTGTCTGTCGAATGTTTTCAGAATAATCTAAAAAAAAGGGTTGTGATCAGAGGTTGATGCCTCTGGGATCATTCTTGTAATTTTGATGTTGAATTTGAATTCATGGACTAAACGACGGGTATGTGTGTGTTTTAATGTAGCCGCGGTGGCATGGGAGGCTGGGAAGCCATTAGTGATTGAAGAAGTGGAGGTGGCACCACCTCAGGCAAATGAAGTCCGCATCAAGATTCTCTTCACCTCTCTTTGCCACACTGATGTTTACTTCTGGGAAGCCAAGGTAACACTTTTCAGATCACATTTATTTTTAGATTAAATTCTATTTCAAAATGAATTGATAGGATTTTGTGAAATCCATGGTCTGAGTTACCTTAAAAATTAATGTTTACCAAATTAATATTAAGGGCAATACATTAAATAAATTATCATACTTTCAGCCCCATTTTTTACTTATAATTTATTTATTTTTTTATTGGGTGTCAAGATTTTGGAACTTAGGTTTTTATTAACCGTGACTAGCCAAGTACATATTTTCAAGAAATTCCATACTACGCAAAAGAACTTCAGCATATTGAATTATTGCAAAGTAGTAAATGCTGTGATATGTATAATATTCTGAAATCTAATTTGGTTCTTTACAAAAATGGGAAAAAAAAATGTTTGAAGTTAGCCACACTGTTTCCATGTAATTTATAGACTTGATTCAATAAATCGATTTACAGTGTGATCAGCAAACTTTCAACATGCTCGAATTTGACTGGTGCGGTTGAGGCTTTATCAAATTTGTAGCTGAAACTGAAATGTTCCATTATTTTGCAGGGGCAAACACCGCTGTTTCCTCGCATATTTGGTCATGAAGCTGGAGGGTATGTATACCTCTAAATTTTGACTGGTAGTCTATTTGGTACTACAGTCTACAGTCTTATTGATTGCATTGCTGTTGCAGACTACAATTGAAAATCCTAATAATTTTAGAAAATAGTTTTTAGTTGTGTGAACAAATACTTATTGATTGCATTTTTGTTGCTTAGAATCGTGGAGAGTGTAGGGTGAGGGTGTGACCGATGTCAAACCAGGAGACCATGTTCTCCCTGTCTTCACTGGAGAATGCAGGGAATGCCACCACTGTAAGTCAGAGGAGAGCAACTTGTGTGACCTTCTTCGGATAAATACTGAGAGGGGTGTTATGCTAAATGATGGAAAGACAAGATTCTCCAAAAATGGACAGCCCATTTACCACTTTCTTGGCACCTCCACATTTAGTGAATACACCGTTGTTCATGTTGGCTGCGTTGCCAAGATCAACCCTGCAGCCCCCCTTGACAAAGTTTGCATACTGAGTTGTGGCATATCCACAGGTCAGTAGTAGTTCTGCATTTGAAGAATAATAATGATAAGCAGTGATGATATTCTTACTAAGTTTTATTTTCCATTGATCTAATTGGTTTTATGCTTGTAGGTATGGGTGCCACTTTGAATGTTGCAAAACCCAAAAAGGGTCAATCTGTAGCCGTCTTTGGATTGGGTGCTGTTGGCCTTGCTGTGAGTTTTCTTAGTCTCTATGTTCTCTTGTTTTTGCCAACTGCAGAAGGATTGTAAAGATTTTCTTTTATCTCTCTTCTTGTGCTGATATTTAGGCTGCTGAGGGGGCAAGGATTGCTGGGGCTTCAAGAATCATTGGTATTGATCTGCACTCTGGTCGTTTCGATGAAGGTGAGTCATTAATTGTATACATACATATCTAGTCATTAATTGTATACATATCTGTTCTTAATCTTATTAAGTTCCTATTGTACATGTTGGTGATGGTTTATATTCCTAATCTCTTTTGACAGCCAAGAAATTTGGTGTCACTGAATTTGTGAATCCAAAAGATCATGACAAGCCTGTTCAACAGGTTAGTTTGCACGCCATGACTGTTGCTATTTTGTAATTAATCAGTTGGCATGAATTCTCACCCTGTTGAAATTAGCACGCAAAACCCTGTTTTGGTGCATAAAATGTGTGCACTTCTCACCCTGCCTTCTCAATTATAGGTGATTGCTGAGATGACCGACGGAGGAGTGGATCGGGCTGTTGAATGTACTGGAAGCGTCCAGGCCATGATCTCAGCATTTGAATGCGTCCATGATGTAATCATTTAACTAATTTATAGCCCCTATAGCTCTTATTATAGAAGTACTTCCAATTCCAAGTATCCAATTACGTTTCCTTAGAGACTAAAATTTGCTTCTTCTCAGGGTTGGGGTGTTGCAGTACTTGTGGGAGTACCAAATAAAGACGATGAATTCAAGACTCATCCGATGAATCTATTGAACGAGAGGACTCTTAAGGGTACCTTTTTTGGCAATTACAAGCCCCGCTCTGATATTCCTGCTGTTGTGGAAAAGTACATGAACAAGGTAAGCTTTTGTTTCTGTTCAAGAATCATCGCATTTTCTACTTAATATAAATACTGTGTATTATTATGGGTAGTGGTTTCAGGATGTGATTGTTAGGCCTAATCCTTTGTTCTATATATACTTAGTCAATGACACCATCAATTGATGTTGCAGGAGTTGGAATTGGAGAAATTTATCACTCACTCGGTCCCTTTCTCGGAGATCAACAAATCTTTTGATAATGTACTTGTGAAACTCAACTTTATGCAACGTTTCTATAATGTATGGTCGGGGAAATAATGTAACTGAACTGGATGTTACAGAAAATATTTAAGAATTCATTTTCAATCTCATTAATATCATCATCACTCTTGTCTGAAAGAAACGCACTTCAATTTCGTCATATATATTATTTACTCCACCAGGCAAAGAAATCCCATTGGCTATTAATTACACATTGTTGCAATAGAGATTTAATTTCCCGTAAATTCCCAATGGTTCCAGCTTCCTCCTTTCTACCACTGTTCTTCTCATCACTCACATATCTACTACTCCACCAGTTCTCTCTCGTAGCAAGTGATGAAGATTTTATAATAAAGACATGCCAAAGCACCCAATATCCTGAGCTTTGCATATCAACCATCAAATCGGACCCATTAAGTAACACATCAAACACAAAAGGTTTAGCAGCTACTGTGATCAGAAAAGCAGCAGACAGTACTTCCGCCACATCCCTCTACTTTTTGAACCTACAATTTAAGAAAGGAGTAGACCCTGCATTTCAGCAAGTGGTGAGACTGTGCTCAGACACGTATGCTAATGCTAGCAAAGCACTGGACGAGTCAAGCAAGGCCTTGCGTATTCTTCAATATAATCTTGCGAGGCTGGAGGTCAACGCTGCGAAGCTTTACAACAAAGACTGTGGGGACTCATTTAGAGGGACTCCAGGGCTCAAATATCCAACAATGTTGGTAGGGAGGGAAGCGCTGGTGGATAATCTTTGTCATATTGTTTCTGGGATTCTCAATCGTTTCTTTTGATATTTTATTATTGTATTTTATTTCTATAGCTGTCTTTTGGTTTCTTCTAATTTTGCTATTATTATTTTTGGCTGACCACATATGGATATCAAATTTATGCTCGGTAACTGGCGATGAGTTTTAATATGAATAAATCTGTCGGCAGTCGGCACTGATTTGTTCACCAAATATTTCATTGAATATGTTACAATTTTGAGTTTTGATGAGAGAGACTGTGATGTAGTAGAACTGTTATAATATTAATTCAGATCTTAAAACAGCGACTTTTTTTTTTTTTTGGAGTAGAACTATTTTAATATTAAAAGACAATTCTAGAACCAATATAGAAAGTCAAAGAAGATAAATTTGTATGCTTGTCGGGTTCACATCTTAATACATTAATGAGACTGATCTAAGCCTAGTGATATTGTTTTAAAACCACAAGATTCTTGGGTTTACGTAAAGCAACTTCCAATAGGGAAACAGAGAGCTCCAATCGGCATCCAAAGCCCTCTAAATCTACATTCTACGTTATTTTTGCCCAGATGCTTGCCAAATTCATGCCAAGCTAAGTCCAAGGGTCTTATTGCACGTGGGAACATGGTTGTTAATATCGGGATCCTACGTAAGATTAGTATAGGGGGTAAGATCAGTAGAGGGGTTTTACAGATTGGGTTGACAATGGTAAGATCCTACTTTTTTGTAGAAAAAA
Source organism: Fagus sylvatica (assembly GCA_907173295.1). Lineage (NCBI taxonomy): Eukaryota > Viridiplantae > Streptophyta > Magnoliopsida > Fagales > Fagaceae > Fagus > Fagus sylvatica. The sequence continues at coordinate 20,786,698 of OU015764.1, forward strand.
AGTGTAAAAGAACATTAATAGTGATTATGTATGTTAAATATTCATTATAATTATAGAAATTGTTTCTAATTCACTCAAATCACAAGTGGGTAAAGCGTCACTTTTAAAACCATAAGTAAGCAAAGTGAACTCATCCCAAACCATAGGTGTTAAAAGTGTAATTATCCCAAAAAAGAAAAATGAAAACAATCCTTATATAAAATTATTCCATAAAACATATAATGGAAAGCATGCATAATTTAAAATATAGAACATAGAAGTTATAAATAAATACATATATGACTTAGCAAAACTCTAAAAAATAGAAATCCATAACTCATAACTTATGGAGAATACAACAAAGGGTAAAATACAAAAACCACCATTGAAGTTTGGGCTAATGTCAATCACTATACCAAGACTTTTTAAAAAATATCTAATTTAGCCAATGACCCAATAAATGAAAATCTATCTTAGTAGATTGTGCACTCTATTTGACTCTTTATTTTAGGTAGTTAAGTTTTTTTCTTTTTTTTTTAATATGCCAATAGAAGAAAACTATGGGTTATTAATTATCCTGTAGGATTAATAATTAAGCCCTAAAATTTAGCCAATGACCCAATAAATGAAAATTCATCTAAGTAGATTGTGCACTCTATTTGACTATTTATTTCAAATTGTTTGAATTTTTTCATATGTATGTGAGACTGTAATCTCTAGGTCTCTTGCACACACATAAAAAAGGGTAAATATTAGGTATAGTACTTTAGGTTCATCAATTATTATTATTTTTTATAATTCAATAATTGAGGGAGGGAGGATTTGAATCCTAAATGTCTCTGTTGGAAACACCCAGAAGTGTTAGTTGAGCTACAATGCTTTTAGCGGTACCCCAATTATAAATTCAAACTAATAGTTGAATTACATTTAATTTTCATTGGAAAATAAAATATAGTTTGTGTTCTATTAATCAATGTGTTTGAATTTAATTGAGTAACTCAATATATTGTATCTAAGAAAGTATACATAAATTTTACAAAAAAAAAAATGAGAACAAGCTCTCTCTTGTTCTAAAAAAGAATTTTACTAAAAATACCTGTTACAGTTGCTTTGACAGAGATAAGTTTTTAGAAATTAAAAGTGACGAGATCTAATCTAAGATCAATTATATCACAAGAAAGATTAAGTGGATTTGTCATAATATAAATTGAAAAAGAGATATTAATAGACCTTAAATACAAAAACTTAATTAGTAATTTACATCTCAAAAAGTAATAAAAACTTTTAAATGAAAAAATAATATATAGAAAGTTAATAACATTTCATATATATTTTATCTCCACTGGATAAAGAAAAAAGTGTATATATAAATATTAAAAAAAATCTCATTTACATTGTCACCTTAGACGCGAGCTGGCCCTTGTGCAAGAAGCTCCACTTGTGCTGCCAAAATATTTCATTTTATTAAGCGTAATTATAGGGATTAGTTATAAGTTATAACAGATTAGGATTTGTTAGAAGCTTACACTATGAATAGTTGTAATAACTACAGTGTAATGCATGCAAATAATACAACTTCTTTTCATTACGCTTTGCACTCGTTCTCTCTTTTTTCTCGCATATATTAGTAACCTCTAATAGCTTTCTCTAAGTTTTCATGGTATCAAAGCCACCATAACTATGACCTCCACAACCTCATCTTCTTCTTCAACTTGTGGAAAACCTAAATCTAATACAAATATAAAATGGAGAAAGAGATTGAAAGAAAGGGAATAGTGGATGCTAGGGTTTTTCACGTGGTTCGGCTATGTGAGCCTACGTCCACAGGATGAAGTCCAATGGGTTACATTTTTATTAATATATTCTCTGTGTGATATTTCTAAATGATTACAATGTTTTGTGAGATGTCCTATTTATACATAGGACTACTAACACAACTCTCATATGTAACCTATGTAGGATTCCTTAACATTCCCCCTCAAACTCAAGATGTAATTTTAATGAAACCATTGAGTTTGGTAACAAAATAATAACTCAAAACGAGGCTCAAGAAGGCTTGGCTCGTATCTCGGCTCGATGGCTCGGATCTCGACTCAGAGGTTCGGTGGCATGGATTTTGGCTTATGTCTCAGCTTAGCTTGGTCGGATCATGACTCAATGGCTTAGATCGTAACTCAGTAGCTCAAAGGCTCAGATCTTGAAATGTTCTTGACTTGGGATCTCAACTCAATGGCTCGATGGCTTGGCTCGATCTCAGCTCATAAAGATAGAATCAAAATATATTCCACAAATGTTTCAATTTTTTTTGTTTTTTTTTTTGAATTTTCAAAATTTGAAAATTGAATTTTTTTTTTTTAAATAATGGATTGGATTGGGTTAGAAGGGTCAGGACGAAAGAATCGTGGGTCAGAACAGTAGGTTATTAGGACTGATGTGGTAGCAGAAGGTGATGATGTGTGCGTGAAGCGCATGGATCGAATGGCCGAAAAATCTACCGGTGCATGGGGGCGCATGGATAGTCTGATCGGCTTGATTTTTGTGCTCATGAACAGATCGGCCTCCGATCTATTGAATGGAGGTGGTCGCCACTTGAATCAGTGGCTGGAAGAGGTAGAACCAAGACAATGGTGCCGGCGTCACGTGAAAGAAGATTTGAAACTTTAGACGGCGCGTGGTAGTGCGTTGATGGTACTAAATGGACTTTGGTTCCCGTTGTTTGCCCGATCTCCAGATGGTCTACTGATTTGTGTGATCAGTTTTTTAGAAAAATTAGATTTGTGGTGAGGGGCTTTTTGGATGAGATTTTTTTTTTTTTGAAATGCGGAAACAAAGGGATCGAGTTGCTCAGTAGAGCTTTAGAGCTCTGATACCATGTGGAAAACCTAAATCTAATACAAATATAAAATGGAGAAAGAGATTGAAAGAAAAGGAATAGTGGAGGCTAGGGTTTTTCACGTGGTTCAGCTATATGAGCCTTACGTCCACAGGATGAAGCCCAATGGGCTACATATTTATTAATATTTTCTCTTTGTGATATTTCTGAATGATTACAATGTATTGTGAGGTGTCCTATTTATAAATAGGACTATTAACACAACTCTCATATCTAACCTATGTGGGATTCCTTAACACAACCAACCCTGGTTCACCTATTCTCACTACGACTCAAACACCTATGATTCTTCTATCCAATATCTCAAATTTGGTTTTTGTTAAACTAGATCAAAGCAACTATGTGCTTTGGAATTATTAGATTACTTTTATACTCAAAGCCTATCCTATGCTAGGTTTTGTTGACAGAACACAACAATGTCCTTCAAAATTTCGGCAAAGCAGTGAAGGCACACTTCAAGAGAATCCACTATATCAACAATGGATTTCACGTGATCAAGGTAATTACTAACCTTGATAAATTCAACTCTCACCAACAACACTATCTCTTGTTGTTGGACAGAGCACGACTGATGGAGTATGATCCATTTTAGAGAAGCGATATACTTTGGCTTCTAGATTAAACATTCTTAATCTCAAAATGGATTTGCACAATATGAAGAATGAAGCGACAGATTTCGTGAATTCCTTCTTGCAAAAGATTAAAGACGCAAGAGATCGTCTTGTTGCAGTAGGTGTTCAAATCGACAACGAAGAAATTTTACACATAGTTATGAAAGGACTTCCTCATGAATATCATGCATTCAGTACTGTTATACGTACCACGAAATGATGCCTACCAGTTTTGAAGATATCCATGTGTTACTTATAGCAGAAGAGCAGTCCCTCAAGAACACTGTTGATCTCTCTAAAGATCACTCTCATGTAGCAATGCTGGCCAATATTAACCGCAATAATGTGTTGTTTTCATCATAGGGAAACAAAAGGCCGCGGAAGAAACAGTTAAACGTGGTAGAGGCAAGAACTTTGGCAATAATTCTGGTAGAGGTGGCTATAACAATTCTGGAAGTCATCTTGATGGAAATTTAGGATCATCAAGTGGTTTTAATAATCACTTCACATCTCCACCAAATCAGTCCTATAACCAATGACCTTCTTGTCAAATCTGTACGAAAACTGGTCATGCAACATTGGATTGTTATCACTATATGGATTATGCTTAGCAAGGCAAATAACCTCCTTCCAAGTTAGCAGCTATGGCAGCCACCTCAAATGCACAACACTTAGATTAATCTTATGGGATCTCTGACACCAGTGCAATCGATCACTTCACTCCTGACCTATCCACGATACCAAATCATCAAGAATACACAGGCACTGATCTTGCTATTGTTGCTAATGGTCAAGCAATCCTCATCACACATATAGGTAACTCTCAACTCAAAGCCTCTTCACATATTTTTCATTTACGAAAAGTTCTTTGTGTTCCTTCAATGACATCCAATCTTTTGTCTGTTAATAAATTTTGTTGTGATAATGATTGTTGCTTTCATTTTGATGCACTTCAATTGAAAATCAAGGACATGCCAAAGGGGAAACTCCTCTATAGAGGCCTAGTAAAAATGGCTTATATCCTCTCGGTGGCATCACTCTCACTCAACATCATCATACCGGATAACTTACTCGTCTTTCCAGAGGTCCACCAATTGTGTCAGGGATAATCTTCCAAGGTTTGGCACGATCGTTTGGGTCATCCAAACTCTCAAGTTGTACATCATATATTTCGAGCATGGACTTTAAGCTTCGATCCCAACTCAAAACAGAGTCTATTCCACGTACTCAATTATATTGATATATGGTCCCCACCAAAATGACTCATCTTCGTGGTTATCAGAATTTCACTTGTCTAATGGCTAATGGGGTAGAGCCTCTAGAGATAGTTCTCAACGATGTATGGGGTCTAAAAATGTGTAACCTCCAATGGTGGCACACGATTTTATGTGATATTTTTAGATGAGTTTACACTCTTTACCTGGTTTTATCCAATCAAATATACAGTCTCAATTCTTATTGAAAATCCTTTCGCTTAAACTTGACTGCAAAATGCCTCCATCTTCCGCGCACGCTCATCAGCTCGCTCCTGCAGCTTCCTAATCCTGGGTGCCAACACACACACAAACTCCTGTGCACGTCTCCCCTCACCGCTCATACCCTCCAGCTTCTCCAATCCCCACCGTCCAATCAAGAACTCCAAAATGTCCGCGTAATCATCGGCTGTGTGCACACTCAGGCGTTGTGCCATGCCGAAGAAGTGCTTGAACAGTCATGGGTCCCTACCCGTCGTACATCAAGTGAGCGGGCATGGTGATCTTCTTCCTCATCATGTCGGCGATGGCCACCATTGCTCCTGTGGGATCCAACTCGAGAAGCTTCTTGACGATCTTGGCATAAGCGTTCTCGTGCCGCTTCTCGTTCTGATGCAATGGTCCCGCATATGCGTGCCAGCACTGGATCACCGCCTTCCTTAGCTAACTTGGCTGTGTTGCCGTGCGATAAGAACGTCGCTCGCTCTTGGAATGACGTGTACACGTACCCCAAGTACGGGTTGTTTTCCGTTCCAGGATCCTATAAAATCATTATTTTATATAATTATCATAAATAATTTCTATAAAAAATAAATCTAAATTCTCAGTTCTCACCATGCCAGCTCCAATCAAATACTGCACCGTCTTCTCAATCATGAGCATATCAACCCGACCCGACAAGTACAAATAAGTCTTAAGCAAATCCCCATGTCTATTCTCCTCAGCGGTCCAAGCCCGTGTCCAGACAGTCCACACGTCTATTCAATTTAATTCCTTCAATCTTATATTTTTCAAACCCTCTCGCCTTCAGATTCTAACTCTTTCTAACAAAGAACATTCAACCAACTCTCATCAATGGGAAAAGAGTAAGCCTCTTTATTGATCTTAGGGTTTTCGTTTCGCTTAAATAGAGGATGAGCGATTGGGTGTGGTTTGTTCCGGTGAGGAGATCGCGTGAGAGAAGATAGAGAAATATGCTTTGTTTTGTTTTGTTTTGTTTTGTTTTGGTTTTTAACTACTGGTGGGTAACGAGAATAAACGGGAAGAACCACGGGTGGGCAAAGTATCAATTTTTAAACCACGGGTAGATAACTTGTAAATGGATAATACCACAAGTGGGTAAAGTGTACTTCCCCTTAATATTAATTTTAAATCTATAAAAATAAATTAATAACTAATAATGTGCGTTTAAAAAAATCTAATTTAAGAAAATAAAATTAACGAAATGTAACTAAGTTTAATAACATTACAAAATAATTATCTCTAAACCATATTAATAGAAACCAAATAATAAAACATTAAAATTCAAAAATAGATTATAGTTTTTGGGCAAATTGCACTTTCCTCCCTCGTATCTATTGGGTGCCTTTCAATCCCCCTCTTCCCTTATCTATTAGACTGAGTAATGTCTCCCCCTAAATATTAGAAATGTGCAAATTACCCTCAAACATCTAATTTTCTATTACACCCTATTGAAAATGTCATAAATACCCCTAAATTAAGTCAACCTAACCCATTAAACCAAACTCGATATCTTAACCCATATTCATTTAACCCACCCTAGAACCCGGTTCTCGTAACCCAGATTCATCAAAAAACACCCCACCCCCAAAAATCCCTAAAGTTAACCTAACATTCATTCACAGAATGAAGCCTCGATTGACGGTGGTGGTTTGGTGGTACATGAATTTGGTGGATTTGGGTTTTTCATTCGAATGAAAATGGTAGTATGTTTGGCAATTGGATTTAGTTTATGTAGTTCAATTTCTTGAATTTTATAATTTTTTTTCCCTTTGTTCATACAATTTGATTCAACAATGAAATCCCAAAAGCACAAAACCAACTTGATTGGGGAATCTTGGTTGTTCAAGGTGGTTGATGGTGTGAGAACCAATACCTAAGGGTCAAATGGGCCTCAAAATGTGACCCAACTGACAATGGATCAACCCTCTAGATTTGAAGTTTGATTGTACATGTAAATGGAGACGCCCCTTATTTTAATTATTTGGACAAAATAAGAAATTCCACAAAAACAATAATTCTTCTTTATTCATCTTTGAATTTTGTACAATTGCCAATGAATTTGTGAAAAGAAATAATTACATGTAAATGAGTTTCCTAGTTACAGTCTAATAAAAGGAAAACACTTTTGTAAGACACTCTACATACTAACCATCAATTTAGACTCTGACACTTGGTTATAAAATGAGAAAGTATTAGGTACCCCATTCTACCCGACATAAAATCGGTCTTCTAGATTGAGGTTGGCCAAAAATCACATCATGTCAAAGTATATAAACTCATGTTTGCGTCAAAATCCAATTTTAATATTCAAGTTGTTGTTTAATTTATTTCATGTGAAATATTATGTTATAGTCACATAAGCATGGCATTTAAACAACACATATCAATTTTGATATTCAATTTGTTGTTTAATTTATTTCATGTGAAATATCATGTTATAGTCATATAAGCATGGCATTTAAACAACACATATCAATTTTGATATTCAATTTGTTGTTTAATTTATTTCATGTGAAATATCATGTTATAGTCATTTAAGCATGTCATTAAACAAATATAAGCGTACAAATAAATAAATTCAGTTTAAAATTGTTGTACTTGCATGCACATTGAAGGATCTCTTGATGACTCCAAGATATTGTAATGAAGTCCAATTAATTCCTTCAATAAGAGAATAGTTAGTAGTGGCAAATAGAAAAGATTATTTGCTATAAAAAATTAACTATATAATTTGTAAGAAGAGAATTGCAAGTGGCTGCAAAAAGATGTTGTAATATTAAAATGTGGGTTGCAAAGGTTGTTGTAGTGGATGTAATTTTGTACTCCAATTGATCACTTTGAAGCTACTGCAATGAAGTCTCTTCAAGATGCTTGTATGGTTGCCACAGCTTTTGCTTGGAGAAGTATTTGCAGAGGGATCTGAAATTCCTCTTTCAAAGGTAAATTCTGGGACCTCTGTGACTGCCTACTCCTCTTCTATTTATAGAAGAAGAATGTGAGATTTTTGGAGCCAAAAGTATTCAATTTCAAATGGCAATTGAGTTTGAAACTTAAATAACCCTCAAGAAACTCTCCCTATCAGTTGTTGACTGAGTAAAGCTGAAAATTTCATAATTTATTTCAAAACAAACTGATTTGATAATAGTTTGAAAACTGAATAAATAAAAATTCGCTAAAATTTTGTAGGTTGAGACATGTCAGTCTTTTCACCATAACTTTCTCTACAGAAATTTGATTGAGACAAAATTGGTGTCATTCGAAGGATAATTCAAATTCCAACAATTTTCTCAGAAATTCAAGTTTCCTAATTTGAATGTTTTCCATGCCAAAATCGCCTTTCAGTATGATCCTTAAAACCAGTTTTGTGATTTTGTTTGTTTGTTCAAATTTTGAATTTTCAAATTATGGCTAGATGATTATGGATATTAACAGATGATTAGTGATCTTCTAAACTCTTTAAAACACTCAATGATTTAATTCAAACAATTCAAATTTTTTTAATTAATTAATTAATCAACAATTATCCAATTAACTTGTTCAGTTTATCTAATGTGCTAAAGTCCATGATAATTTATTACTTTAAGCCCATAGTATATTTACACTTTATTAATTAAAATTAGTCCAATCTATATATAAATTAAAGCAAAAGAAGTTGCCATCAATTTGTCATTTGACATGTATGACAACGTCTTCTGCATGGCATGTAATAGCTTAGTTGGACAAATGCTGCCACGTATTTGTCATTTGTCTATAATAAATGAAAAAAAAAAAAAAAAGTAATGCCCTTAAATGTGCAATATTAAATGTGAACTATTAATTCCATTAATTTCCTATATTCATACTTAAAAATTATGTGATTTCACCAAGAGAAAAAATAAAATAAAATAACTTATAAATAATGAGGCTTTAATAATGTATTTTATTTGTCCTTAAAATTCTCCCATCTATCTTTATCAGTTGTTGAAGGTCCATGATAATTGATCCTTATTCCCAATTACATTTACTACTAATTTTCTTTTGTATAGTTATTCCATTTAAAGTATAGATATGAAAAAGCAGGTGAATAGTTTTTTTTTTTTAGTCCCAAAAATATTTCATTGGCATGATAATATACGGGTTAAATAGGTTGTATCTTGGATTACTCCAAAACGACGTCGTTTTAGGGTTGAAAAAAATAATAATAATAAAAAGAAACCTTCTTATCTCCACTGTTCAGTGCCCCTCTCTCTCCGTCTATTACTATTCTTTGACAGTTTTCCCTAAACTCTTTATCTTCTTCTCAACTGTTACTCTCTCTACTCCCATCAAAGCCTAACACACAATTAAATCCGGAGAATCACAAGGGCAAATGCCATCAAGGTTTGACTCTATTGATCTTCTCTTTGTTGAAGCCTATATGGCCATCAAGGGTCACATCTACGCCTATTACAGAATTTTATGAATTTGTTTGTGGAATTTTCGGATGTCTTACATTTTTATTTTTTGGAAAGTCATTGTGTATTTTAGGGATTACAACATCAATGATAGATTGGCATGTATTATTTACTGCCTCTGTCTTTTTCTTTGAGTTTTTGAATATCTGAAATTTATACAACATTTTTGTTTTTGTAGATTTGGGATGGCCTTTTCCTTTGAACCAATTGTTAGGTGAGTCCACTCTCTCTCCTTGGTATGGATTGAAAATTCTTGGTCAATTTGTGAACAACGTTTATATTTTTTCTTTGTGAAATTGCTCTCTCCTTCTCTGATTTATTGCATTAATTATTTCAGAAAGGCTTCTCGTGGCATTCAAATCGAATGAGTGCGTTGACAGAAGGGCCAAGTTCAAGGTGGTTGTGTGGTTAACGCTTGGTGGTGGCAGTGCCGGTGGCATCAACAAGATTCTCAAGACCATATCGTTTGGGTTAAGGTCTTTGTGCAACGAAAACCAGGTAGGATCTAACCCAGAAAAAAATAAAAATATAAAAATAAAAAAAATAAAATTTACCCCTTTTTCTACATTTTTATTTTTATTTTTATCATTCTCACTTTTCCCACCTTTCGACAGCCCTCACTCCCATGGGCGCTTTGGGGTCTCTAATGGCTTCTCATTCTCCACCTCTTGATGCTTGGTTGTACCTTCTGAAGATTATCATCAGGTTTTGCTTCTTTTTTCTCTTTCTGTCATTAATTTCTATTTTCTTTGTGAAATTTTGCGATGACTTGGAGTGAATAGTTTGTTTAATATCTGTGGTAATATACACATCCTTATTTATCATCACTAATAAAGGACAAGTTTCTAGTGTGGAGCAAATAAACAACAAATAAAAAACGTAAAAATGAAGTTTGGCAAAATTTATGGAAATTACACAGATTTTATTCCCGGTATGCCATTGCAAAAATGCTTGGCACCATTAGAACTTGATGGAACAGAGAAAACTAAATAGAAAAATATGAAGTTAGGCCTCCAATTAAATTCAAATCCATTTACCAGTTCAGATGTTTTTTTCTTCCCATCATTATGATATTTCTTCTAAATCTGCTTAAGTTTCCTCGACAGTGAGGAGACGAGGCGGTAGGGGGAGGAGAAGGGGTTGTCCTCAACTCTGTTGATCTTGGATTACCTCCAGTCTAGGGCAGACAGCTGGCTTGGGTTTGATATCTGTGAGGATTTGAGTATAGCAGGCTCTGCGACATGCTCACTTATGAGAAAAGTTCCCAATGTTATAAAAAAAATTTATATTTCTTTTAAGTATTTTTTTTGGGAGTTGCTTTTTCGTTTGATCTCCTCTATTGAATTTTTTATTATTTGTTTAGCAACACACAATTTAGCATGTCCAGTTTTCCCATGTTACTAATTATTATTATTTTTATTTTTAAAGTGTAATTTGATCGTTATTGCAAAGCTAATATGTATTCTCCACGGGACAAGAGACATGAATTTGTTTATGGCTTCACCGAAAGTGCTGGTCAATTTTTATTTTAAGAAACATGTATATTCCATTATAAGTAGTTTTTTTTTTTTTTTTTTTTTTTTTTTTTTTTTTTTTTTGGTGATGAATGTAAGAAGTATTAATATCTTAAGAAAAATTTAAATTTGAATTTTGAAAGTAGAACATCTGCCCTCCATTGAAATGATGATAGTTCAGTCCAATTATAGGTAATGTAGAACTAATTTGTTCAAGAAGAAGTGGTGGCACTCAAGAATTACGTGTCTTGATATTCTTCCTCTTGCAAATGACATTTTGAGGATTACAAAGAATTTATCACTAGCTAAAATTATAATATATTTAGTTGGTGATTTCTTGGTAAATTTCTATTGATATTGTTTGTGCTCTTACTTTAATTTAATTCAATGAAGTAGCTTCATGGGTTCCAAAGTTCCCAAATTAAGTTTCTGAATTTTGTTTTTACTAACAAATTCTAATTTGAAACACAAATGTCTTAAATTGTAATTGTCCTATTAATATTCTTCTAAACCATTACATCTTTCAAGGACTGCATTTGTGGCACATTCTCACTAATGTGATCGCTTTGTAGTTTCTGCCGATTCAAGTTACCAAGAATGGTTATCAGAAAATTCGGGTGGTAGTTATATAGTTATTAAAAATCATAAGAAATGCTGGCTGGTGTTAGAAATTTGTGAGATAATAATGTGATAAATTGTATTATTTATTTTTACTATCCAAGTGTTGTAAGTTAAACAAAAATGGGGAGCCTTTGAAAATTTGGAATCCCTATATGGAACAATGGAGCTGCAATAAGTGACTGAAATTCATAATAGATGTGAAATAAGGGTTTTGTTTTTTTTTTTTTTTTCTTCTTCTTCTGAGTGGATACGACCCACTGATCGAAACGCCCATTGAACACACACAATTTTGTTGAGTGGTACACTTTTCTTTTATGAAATAAATTCCACACAAATTTATTTTTTTATTTTTTCAAAATGAAAGTTGAGTAGATACGACCTCGATCTAAACCCCCCATTGAAAGAGAAGATATTATGCTTATAAATTACACTTTTTATGGAATAAATTCCACTTCTAAGTACACACAACTTTTATTTATTTTAAATTTTAATTCATAGAAAACTAATGTAGAACGATGACAATTAAAAAAATCTATGGAATTAAAAAAAAAAAAAAAAAAAATAAAAAAGAAAAAAAAGGAGAGCTTAAAGAAGCATTTTGATAACTTGTCCTGTGCATTGCACGGGCTATTGTCTAGTTATAATTAATTTGGATTACTCTTATGTGCCCAATGTTATATTTAATTATTATGCATTCTATTCATTAAAACTTCAACTAGCTATAACTTTCATATACGCGGTCCAATTTGAACACATGACACGTCATTTTGATCATCTTGAAATAAAATTCCATTTGATGGCTTTTAATTTTTGATCAGATGGTCAGAAATACCTTTGGTTTAAAACCCTAATTTAGGTAAGTTATGCAATTTCCGTTTTTAGAATTTTAATTTGTGAAAACCCTAGTTTGTGTCAGGGTTAGAATGTAGGTAGCAAAATGGGGTGTCAACAAAATGCCTCTCATTGGTGGAGCTTGTAAAGCGAATGTCAATATTTGAGAAAAACACTGAGTTTTGCGACTGGAATATATTTTCTATTCGAAAAATTCAATGAACTTTTGTTGGGATGATTTTAAGTCTTTGGAACAATCCAACAAATTTGAAATTCTTTTAAGATTGATTATAAGTGTTATAACAACCTAAAACAGTGAGTATACCAGGAACGATTTTATGTTGTAAAGAACAACCCAATATTTTGAAAACTATTTAGGAATTGATTTTAAGTGTTATAACAACAAAAAAATGTGAATATATGAGGAATGATTGCAAGAAAAAACCCGATATTTTTTAAAACTTTTTAGGATTTGATTTTATGTTGAACATAACAACATAAAAATGTGAATATACCAGGAATGATTTTATGTTGTAAAAATCAACCCGATATTTTTGAAAACTTTTTAGGATTTGATTTTAAGTGTTTTAATAACCTAAAAAAGTGGGTCGGGATAGATTTTATATTGTTTCAAACAACCCTATATTTTGGAACTTTTAGGATTCAATTTTATGTTGTCAATAACAATTTGAAAAAGTAGTTATACCAGGAATGATTTTGTGTTGCAAGAAACAACTCGATATTTTGATTTAGGATTTGATTCAAGTTTTTTAACAACCTAAAAATCTTGTCGGGGTATATTTTATGTAGTTCCAAGACAATCTAAGCATGTATGTTGTTAGAATCTTGTTAAGATGATACCAAGAATTTTTAGTCGTTAGACGGTGTAATTCCAGATTTTTCAAATCTTTTAATCTTTTTGCAAGAACCAAGGTTCAATCGGTGTCTTGTTCAGCTGGTGGGTAGGCATGCACTCTCATGTAAAAACAAGAACAATTCATTTTCAAACAGGAATTAGATATCGTCTACAAAAACAATCTCGAGCCAATGCCCCAGTGTAGCATGATTGTGCATAACACCTTCCCAAAACCGTACCTTAGCTCTGGACTCAAATTTCAAGGCTAGTACCTTTGTGCATAGATTCAATGTTAGTTCCTAGACCTAAACCAGGTGGCGACTCCTTCTTCTCCACCCTAACCCTTGAGGCTAGTGACGTACTCCCGAGCCCATATGTAGGATGGGCTCACACTGTGCAATCTGATCCCCCACTTCATAGTGACTCAACACTAAATCGAGAGACCCCCCGCGGAGGGTCTCAAGGATCGTGGGCGCTCACTCTAACTCCTTAAAGTTTTTTCCCCAATTTACTACATAAACTTTGGTATTATAGCAAATAGACCTCTTCTATCAATTCTCTATATATTTTATTTATTTTGGAAAATGCATTTTGAAATTTATTTATTTTTAGAAAAATTATTCTAATTTGTTTCTTGGTCTTTTCAGATTTTGGAAACAAGACGAAATGACTAAATTATTAATACTTAAAAGTTACATGATTGTAATGAAACAAAATTGAAACTATAAGAACCAAAATGAAAATATGTGAAAATTAGAGATCATTATTTAACCTAAATAAAATTTCAAATGGTTGAAATTTAAGTGGGAGGCCGGGTTACAAATATACATATAATTGAATATGGTAACATTATGTGATCGAAACTATAGTTTCGTGATAGTACTATGATTGGGACAATCAACTATAAGTAATAATTAAAAAAAGAAAAAGGAAAAGTAATGACTAATGTAAGGGTTGTGTGCATGATTGCTAGCTTAAAAGTAGAATAAAAAATAGTTTTAAGAGCGTGTAAGGCTTTTGTTAAAGAAGTATTTAATGTCTCTTTTATATTGATATTACATATTATAAGATCATTTTATTTGACAAGTACTACACACTTACCAAACTTTTTTCTATTTTCCATTAAAATAAGGGTATTTATGGCAATTAACCAAACCTAACATCCATTAACAAAAGTATTTGTTAAAAGCGAATTTATTTTCTTAAAGTTACTTTTTGTAACATCTTTAAGCAAATAAGTTAAAATTAATTACAAATAAGCTAATAAACAAATTTGTTTGCTATCAATTGTTATTATTTAGTTTTTTAACTTATTTATTTATATACAGTTTAGTTTGTATAATTTTACTCTTTTTTTCAATATTTTCGAATAACTTATAATTAGTAAACCATACAACTTTTCTTGGATAAATTTACTTTAGAGACATATCAGAAATCAGATTATACCATATTGAAAAATGTCTATGCCTTGGGCTGAAAGTTGAAAGTTGAAACCCACTAACGTGGGCTGGGTGCAAAAGTCTTTCCGTATTTGTTAACAAGATAACAACACTCATTGTTATCAAAAAAGATAACAACAGTCATTGAAATTTTCAAAACCGTGCAACGAGAGAATCCCATGGCGCCGCTGGAAACCATCAGTGGTATTGCCTGTTTGCCACCTGTTGATTTGATTGTTCTCCAAGTAGGAATAATTCGGAAGGACCGGAACCAAAATGGGTATATTGGTACTTTTGATTTTCTTTGCATTTCCGTCTTGTTCTCTCTTCCACCAATCAACAGTATAAATACCACTATCACTACCAGTACCAATACCACCACAGACACACACACAAACAAACAACGTTCTCTAATTATAGTCAGACAACAATAGTCGTCCATCATCATCCGAGTTAGAGATGACAAGCACAGTCGGTCAGGTCATTAAGTGCAAAGGTGATCCCCCCTCCCTCAATCCTTACTCTGCTATTCATATAAATATGATCCTTTCTTTTTGTTGTTGGCTTCTCTGTTTCTGATATGGGTTTTTTTTTTTTTTTAAGAAAATAAATTTTGATCTGGAAATTCTTTGTATAAAATTGATCACCTTTTTGTGTGATTTTTTCCTTTCACTTTTGCTAGTTGCTAGGCTTGCCAGATTTTAGAGACGTGGACTTTTTCTCTGCATGCTTTATGTGTTTGCATTTTTCTGTTGACTTTTCATTCTCTGTCAGATTGTTGGCATTGTTCATTTTTATTTTTAATCGTAACATGGACATTTTTTGGTTTGTCTGTCGAATGTTTTCAGAATAATCTTAAAAAAAAAGGGTTGTGATCAGAGGTTGATGCCTCTGGGATCATTCTTGTAATTTTGATGTTGAATTTGAATTCATGGACTAAACGACGG
Organism: Fagus sylvatica; assembly: GCA_907173295.1. Taxonomy (NCBI): domain Eukaryota; kingdom Viridiplantae; phylum Streptophyta; class Magnoliopsida; order Fagales; family Fagaceae; genus Fagus; species Fagus sylvatica. The sequence continues at coordinate 20,802,318 of OU015764.1, forward strand.
GTATGTGTGTGTTTTAATGTAGCCGCGGTGGCATGGGAGGCTGGGAAGCCATTAGTGATTGAAGAAGTGGAGGTGGCACCACCTCAGGCAAATGAAGTCCGCATCAAGATTCTCTTCACCTCTCTTTGCCACACTGATGTTTACTTCTGGGAAGCCAAGGTAACACTTTTCAGATCACATTTATTTTTAGATTAAATTCTATTTCAAAATGAATTGATAGGATTTTGTGAAATCCATGGTCTGAGTTACCTTAAAAATTAATGTTTACCAAATTAATATTAAGGGCAATACATTAAATAAATTATCATACTTTCAGCCCCATTTTTTACTTATAATTTATTTATTTTTTTATTGGGTGTCAATTTTGGAACTTAGGTTTTTATTAACCGTGACTAGCCAAGTACATATTTTCAAGAAATTCCATACTACGCAAAAGAACTTTCAGCATATTGAATTATTGCAAAGTAGTAAATGCTGTGATATTTATAATATTCTGAAATCTAATTTGGTTCTTTACAAAAATGGGAAAAAAAAATGTTTGAAGTTAGCCACACCGTTTCCATGTAATTTATAGACTTAATTCAATAAATCGATTTACAGTGTGATCAGCAAACTTTCAACATGCTCGAATTTGACTGGTGCGGTTGAGGCTTTATCAAATTTGTAGTTGAAACTGAAATGTTCCATTATTTTGCAGGGGCAAACACCGCTGTTTCCTCGCATATTTGGTCATGAAGCTGGAGGGTATGTATACCTCTAAATTTTGACTGGTAGTCTATTTGGTACTACAGTCTACAGTCTTATTGATTGCATTGCTGTTGCAGACTACAATTGAAAATCCTAATAATTTTAGAAAATAGTTTTTAGTTGTGTGAACAAATACTTATTGATTGCATTTTTGTTGCTTAGAATCGTGGAGAGTGTAGGGGAGGGTGTGACCGATGTCAAACCAGGAGACCATGTTCTCCCTGTCTTCACTGGAGAATGCAGGGAATGCCACCACTGTAAGTCAGAGGAGAGCAACATGTGTGACCTTCTTCGGATAAATACTGAGAGGGGTGTTATGCTAAATGATGGAAAGACAAGATTCTCCAAAAATGGACAGCCCATTTACCACTTTGTTGGCACCTCCACATTTAGTGAATACACCGTTGTTCATGTTGGCTGCGTTGCCAAGATCAACCCTGCAGCCCCACTTGACAAAGTTTGCATACTGAGTTGTGGCATATCCACAGGTCAGTAGTAGTTCTGCATTTGAAGAATAATAATGATAGCAGTGATGATATTCTTACTAAGTTTTATTTTCCATTGATCTAATTGGTTTTATGCTTGTAGGTATGGGTGCCACTTTGAATGTTGCAAAACCCAAAAAGGGTCAATCTGTAGCCATCTTTGGATTGGGTGCTGTTGGCCTTGCTGTGAGTTTTCTTAGTCTCTATGTTCTATTGTTTTTGCCAACTGCAGAAGGATTGTAATGATTTTCTTTTATCTCTCTTCTTGTGCTGATATTTAGGCTGCTGAGGGGGCAAGGATTGCTGGGGCTTCAAGAATCATTGGTATTGATCTGCACTCTGGTCGTTTCGATGAAGGTGAGTCATTAATTGTATACATACATATCTAGTCATTAATTGTATACATATCTGTTCTTAATCTTATTAAGTTCCTATTGTACATGTTGGTGATGGTTTATATTCCTAATCTCTTTTGACAGCCAAGAAATTTGGTGTCACTGAATTTGTGAATCCAAAAGATCATGACAAGCCTGTTCAACAGGTTAGTTTGGACGCCATGACTGTTGCTATTTTGTAATTAATCAGTTGGCATGAATTCTCACCCTGTTGAAATTAGCACGCAAAACCCTGTTTTGGTGCATAAAATGTGTGCACTTCTCACCCTGCCTTCTCAATTATAGGTGATTGCTGAGATGACCGACGGAGGAGTGGATCGGGCTGTTGAATGTACTGGAAGCGTCCAGGCCATGATCTCAGCATTTGAATGCGTCCATGATGTAATCATTTAACTAATTTATAGCCCCTATAGCTCTTATTATAGAAGTACTTCCAATTCCAAGTATCCAATTACGTTTCCTTAGAGACTAAAATTTGCTTCTTCTCAGGGTTGGGGTGTTGCAGTACTTGTGGGAGTACCAAATAAAGATGATGAATTCAAGACTCATCCTATGAATCTATTGAACGAGAGGACTCTTAAGGGTACCTTTTTTGGCAATTACAAGCCCCGCTCTGATATTCCTGCTGTTGTGGAAAAGTACATGAACAAGGTAAGCTTTTGTTTCTGTTCAAGAATCATCGCATTTTCTACTTCATATAAATACTGTGTATTATTATGGGTAGTGGTTTCAGGATGTGATTGTAAGGCCTAATCCTTTGTTCTATATATACTTAGTCAATGACACCATCAATTGATGTTGCAGGAGTTGGAATTGGAGAAATTTATCACTCACTCGGTCCCTTTCTCGGAGATCAACAAAGCTTTTGATTACATGCTGCAAGGGAAGTCTATCCGATGCATTATCAACATGGGTGCTTAAAACATTACATTACCGAGATGGTGTGCATCACTGATGGGTGATGGCATTGATAAAATCTTACAAACAAATAAATTTTTATCAATGCGCTTGAATATGTTATATATATGTATATGGTACTTGTGAAACTCAACTTTATGCAACGTTTCTATAATGTATGGTCGGGGAAGTAATGTAACTGAACTGGATGTTACAGAAAATATTTAAGAATTCATTTTCAATCTCATTAATATCATCATCACTCTTGTCTGAAAGAAACGCACTTCAATTTCCTCATATATATTAATTACTCCACCAGGCAAAGAAATCCCATTGGCTATTAATTACACATTGTTGCAATAGAGATTTAATTTCCCGTAAATTCCCAATGGTTCCAGCTTCCTCCTTTCTACCACTGTTCTTCTCATCACTCACATATCTACTACTCCACCAGTTCTCTCTCGTAGCAAGTGATGAAGATTTTATAATAAAGACATGCCAAAGCACCCAATATCCTGAGCTTTGCATATCAACCATCAAATCGGACCCATTAAGTAACACATCAAACACAAAAGGTTTAGCAGCTACTGTGATCAGAAAAGCAGCAGACAGTACTTCCGCCACATCCCTCTACTTTTTGAACCTACAATTTAAGAAAGGAGTAGACCCTGCATTTCAGCAAGTGGTGAGACTGTGCTCAGACACGTATGCTAATGCTAGCAAAGCACTGGACGAGTCAAGCAAGGCCTTGCGTATTCTTCAATATAATCTTGCGAGGCTGGAGGTCAACGCTGCGAAGCTTTACAACAAAGACTGTGGGGATGCATTTAGAGGGACTCCAGGGCTCAAGTATCCAACAATGTTGGTAGGGAGGGAAGCGCTGGTGGATAATCTTTGTCATATTGTTTCTGGGATTCTCAATCGTCTCTTTTGATATTTTATTATTGTATTTTATTTCTATAGCTGTCTTTTGGTTTCTTCTAATTTTGCTATTATTATTTTTGGCTGACCACATATGGATATCAAATTTATGCTCGGTAACTGGCGATGAGTTTTAATATGAATAAATCTGTCGGGCAGTCGGCACAGATTTGTTCACCAAATATTTCATTGAATATGTTAAAATTTTGAGTTTTGATGAGAGAGACTGTGATGTAGTGAACTGTTATAATATTAATTGATCTTAAAACAGCGACCTTTTTTTTTTTTGACTAGAACTATTTTAATATTAAAAGACAATTCTAGAACCAATACAGAAAGTCAAAGAAGATAAATTTGTATGCTTGTTGGGTTCACATCTTAATACATTAATGAGACTGATCTAAGCCTAGTGATATTGTTTTAAAACCACAAGATTGTTGGGTTTACATAAAGCAACTTCCAATAGGGAAACAGAGAGCTCCAATCGGCATCCAAAGCCCTCTAAATCTACATTCTAAGTTATTTTTGCCCAAATGCTTGCCAAATTCGTGCCAAGCTAAGTCCAAGGGTCTTATTGCACGTGGAAACAAGGTTGTTAATATCGGGATCCTACGTAGGATCAGTATAGGGGGTAAGATCAATAGAGGGGTTTTACGGATTAGGTTGACGATTGTAAGATCCTACTTTTTGTAGAAAAAAAGGGTAAAAGAACATTAATAGTGATTATGTATGTTAAATATTCATTATAATTATAGAAATTGTTTCTAATTCACTCAAACCATAAGTGGGTAAAGCGTCACTTTTAAAACTATAGGTAAGCAAAGTGAACTCATCTCAAATCATAGGTGTTAAAAGTGTAATTATCCCAAAAAAGAAAAATGAAAACAATCCTTATATAAAATTATTCCATAAAACATATAATGGAAAGCATGCATAATTGAAAATATAGAACATAGAAGTTATAAATAAATACATATATGACTTAGCAAAACTCTAAAAAATAGAAATCCATAACTCATAACTTATGGAGAATACAACAAAGGGTAAAATACAAAAACCACCATTGAAGTTTGGGCTAATGTCAATCACTATACCAAGACTTTTTAAAAAATATCTAATTTAGCCAATGACCCAATAAATGAAAATCTATCTTAGTAGATTGTGCACTCTATTTGACTCTTTATTTTAGGTAGTTAAGTTTTTTTCTTTTTTTTTTAATATGCCAATAGAAGAAAACTATGGGTTATTAATTATCCTGTAGGATTAATAATTAAGCCCTAAAATTTAGCCAATGACCCAATAAATGAAAATTCATCTAAGTAGATTGTGCACTCTATTTGACTATTTATTTCAAATTGTTTGAATTTTTTCATATGTATGTGAGACTGTAATCTCTAGGTCTCTTGCACACACATAAAAAAGGGTAAATATTAGGTATAGTACTTTAGGTTCATCAATTATTATTATTTTTTATAATTCAATAATTGAGGGAGGGAGGATTTGAATCCTAAATGTCTCTGTTGGAAACACCCAGAAGTGTTAGTTGAGCTACAATGCTTTTAGCGGTACCCCAATTATAAATTCAAACTAATAGTTGAATTACATTTAATTTTCATTGGAAAATAAAATATAGTTTGTGTTCTATTAATCAATGTGTTTGAATTTAATTGAGTAACTCAATATATTGTATCTAAGAAAGTATACATAAATTTTACAAAAAAAAAAAAAAAATGAGAACAAGCTCTCTCTTGTTCTAAAAAAGAATTTTACTAAAAATACCTGTTACAGTTGCTTTGACAGAGATAAGTTTTTAGAAATTAAAAGTGACGAGATCTAATCTAAGATCAATTATATCACAAGAAAGATTAAGTGGATTTGTCATAATATAAATTGAAAAAGAGATATTAATAGACCTTAAATACAAAAACTTAATTAGTAATTTACATCTCAAAAAGTAATAAAAACTTTTAAATGAAAAAATAATATATAGAAAGTTAATAACATTTCATATATATTTTATCTCCACTGGATAAAGAAAAAAGTGTATATATAAATATTAAAAAAAATCTCATTTACATTGTCACCTTAGACGCGAGCTGGCCCTTGTGCAAGAAGCTCCACTTGTGCTGCCAAAATATTTCATTTTATTAAGCGTAATTATAGGGATTAGTTATAAGTTATAACAGATTAGGATTTGTTAGAAGCTTACACTATGAATAGTTGTAATAACTACAGTGTAATGCATGCAAATAATACAACTTCTTTTCATTACGCTTTGCACTCGTTCACTCGTTCTCTCTCTTTCTCGCATATATTAGTAACCTCTCATAGCTTTCTCTAAGTTTTCATGGTATCAAAGCCACCATAACTATGACCTCCACAACCTCATCTTCTTCTTCAACTTGTGGAAAACCTAAATCTAATACAAATATAAAATGGAGAAAGAGATTGAAAGAAAGGGAATAGTAGATGCTAGGGTTTTTCACGTGGTTTCGGCTATGTGAGCTTATGTCCACAGGATGAAGCCCAATGAGTTACATCTTTATTAATATTTTCTCTCTGTGATATTTCTAAATGATTACAATATTTTGTGAGGTGTTCTATTTATACATAGGACTATTAACACAACTCTCATATGTAACCTATGTAGGATTCCTTAACATTCCCCCTCAAACTCAAGATGTAATTTTAATGAAACCTTTGAGTTTGGTAACAAAATAATAGCTCAAAACGCGGCTCAACAAGGCTTGGCTCATATCTTGGCTCAATGGCTCGAATCTCGGCTCATAGGCTCGGTGGCTTGGATTTTGGCTTATATCTCAGCTTAGCTTGGTCGGATCATGGCTCAATGGCTTGGATCGTGGTTAGTGGCTCAGAGGCTCAGATCTTGAAATGTTCTTGGCTCGGGATCTCAGCTCAGTGACTCGATGGCTTGGCTCGATCTCAGCTCATAAAGATAGAATCAAAATATATTCCACAAATGTTTCAATTTTTTTTTTTTTTTTTTTGAATTTTCAAAATTTGAAAATTGAATTTTTTTTTTTTTTTAAATAACGGATTGGATTGGGTTAGAAGGGTCAGGCTGAAAGAATCGTGGGTCGGAACAGCAGGTTATTAGGACTGACGTGGTAGCAGAAGGTGATGATGTGCGTGTGAAGCGCATGGATCGAACGGCCAAAAATTCTACCGGCGCGTGAAGGCGCATGGATAGTCCAATCGGCTTGATTTTTGTGCTCATGAATAGATCGGCCTCCGATCTATCGAATGGAGGTGGTTGCCACTTGAATCGGTGGCTGGAAGAGGTAGAACCAAGACAATGGTGCCGGCGGCGTGTGAAAGAAGATTTGAACCTTTAGACGGCGCGTGGTAGCGCGTTGATGGTCTAAATGGACTCTGGTTCCCGTCATTTGCCTGATCTCCGGATGGTCTACTGATTTGTGCGATCAGTTTTTCAGAAAAATGAGATTTGTGGTGAGGGGCTTTTTGGATGAGATTTTTTTTTTTGAAATGCGGAAACAAAGAGATCGAGTTGCTCGGTAGAGCTTTAGAGCTCTGATACCATGTGGAAAACCTAAATCTAATACAAATATAAAATGGAGAAAGAGATTGAAAGAAAAGGAATAGTGGAGGCTAGGGTTTTTCACGTGGTTCAGCTATATGAGCCTACGTCCACAGGATGAAGCCCAATGGGCTACATATTTATTAATATTTTCTCTTTGTGATATTTCTGAATGATTACAATGTATTGTGAGGTGTCCTATTTATAAATAGGACTATTAACACAACTCTCATATCTAACCTATGTGGGATTCCTTAACACAACCAACCCTGGTTCACCTATTCTCACTACGACTCAAACACCTATGATTCTTCTATCCAATATCTCAAATTTGGTTTTTGTTAAACTAGATCAAAGCAACTATGTGCTTTGGAATTATTAGATTACTTTTATACTCAAAGCCTATCCTGTGCTAGGTTTTGTTGACAGAACACAACAATGTCCTTCAAAATTTCGGCAAAGCAGTGAAGGCACACTTCAAGAGAATCCACTGTATCAACAATGGATTTCGCGTGATCAAGGTAATTACTAACCTTGATAAATTCAACTCTCTCACCAACAACACTATCTCTTGTTGTTGGACAAACCACGACTCATGAAGTATGATCCATTTTAGAGAAGCGATATACTTCGGCTTCTAGATTAAACATTCTTAATCTCAAAATGGATTTGCACAATATTAAGAAGGAAGCGACAGATTTCGTGAATTCCTTCTTGCAAAAGATTAAAGACGCAAGAGATCGCTTGTTGCAGTAGGTGTTCAAATCGACAATGAAGAAATTTTACACATAGTTATGAAAGGACTTCCTCATGAATATCATGCATTCAGTACTGTTATACGTACACGAAATAATGTTACCAGTTTTGAAGATATCCATGTGTTACTCATAGCAGAAGAGCAAGTCCCTCAAGAACACTGTTGATCTCTCTAAAGATCACTCTCATGTAGCAATGCTGGCCAATATTAACCGCAATAATGTGTTGTTTTAATCATAGGGAAACAAAGGCCGCGGAAGAAACAATTAAACGTGGTAGAGGCAATAACTTTGGCAATAATTCTGGTAGAGGTGGCTATAACAATTCTGAAATCATCTTGATGGAAATTTAGGATCATCAAGTGGTTTTAATAATCACTTCACATCTCCACCAAATCAGTCCTATAACCAATGACCTTCTTGTCAAATCTGTACGAAAACTGGTCATGCAACATTGGATTGTTATCACTATATGGATTATGCATATTAAGGCAAACAACCTCCTTCCAAGTTAGTAGCTATGGCAGCCACCTCAAATGCACAACACTCAAATTAATCTTATTGGATCTCTGACACCAGTGCAATCGATCACTTCACTCCTGATCTGTCCACGATACCAAATCATCAAGAATACATAGGCACTGATCTTGCTACTGTTGCTAATGGTCAAGCAATCCTCATCACACATATAGGTAACTCTCAACTCAAAGCCTCTTCACATATTTTTCATTTACGAAAAGTTTTTCGTGTTCCTTCAATGACATCCAATCTTTTGTCTGTTAATAAATTATGTTGTGATAATGATTGCTACTTTCATTTTGATGCACATCGATTGAAAATCAAGGACATGCCAAAGGGGAAACTCCTCTATAGAGGCCCCAGCAAAAATGGCTTATATCCTCTCGGTGGCATCACTCTCGCTCAACATCATCATATCAGTAACTTCTCGTCTTTCCAATCCACCATGTCAGTCTCTTCCAAGGTTTGGCACGATCGTTTGGGTCATCCAAACTCTCAAGTTGTACATCGTATATTTCCACATGTACATAAGCTTAGTCCAAATAAAACAGAGTCTATTCCACGTACTCATTATATTAAAGGAAAAATGACTCATCTTCCTTTTCAGAAGTCAGTGTCTAAGGCTTGTAAACCTCTAGAAATAGTTCTCAAGGATGTATGGGGTCTTGCACATGTAACCTCCAATGGTGGCACACGATTTTATGTGATATTTTTAGATGAGTTTGCACGTTTTACCTAGTTTTATCCAATCAAATATAAGTCTCAAGTTCTCCCTTTTATCTCTTTCACTTAAACCATGCAAAATCTATTAAATCACAAAATTAAAATTCTACGAATAGACTGTAGTGGTGGAGTATGCAAACAATGAATATTAGTCTTATTGCATCACAAATAGCATTTTACACCAGTTCACTTGCCCATATACACATCTCAACAAAATGGCTTAGCTGAGAGAAAACATCGCCATATCATTGATGTTGCTCTCACCTTAATATCTCAGTCCTCATTACCATTACACTTTTGGCCTTATGCTTTTAGCACTGCAGTTTACCTCATTAACCGTATTCCTCCTTTTGATTCTAGAAGCAAGTCACCTTGGGAACATCTTTTTCATCGCTGTCCCTCTTATGATTTACTTCGCACATTTGGTTGCTTATGATATCCTCTCATGCGTCCCTATAACACTCACAAGCTTCAACAACGTTCTGTGGCATGTGTTTTTCTTGGCTATGCAACTCATGCCAAAGGTTACTTGTGCTATAACCACTACAACAAAATATACCTATTACAACAACAGTGATTATTGTGGTAATAAATCTGTTATTACATCATTTAGTTAAATTTCGTTGCAATAATTACTTAAAAACTGATAATTTATTACATCCAAAATATGTTGTTGCAATAGGTTGTAAAATATCGTTGCAATAAATCATTATGTAATTTATTGCAATGAAATTAGTAGTTGAAGCAATAGTTATGAATATTATAACAAGACGTTTTGTTACAATAGGAATAATGTTATATTACAACAAGACGTTTTGTTGCAATAGGAAAAATATTATATCACAACAAAATGTTTTGTTGCAATAATAGAACCCTTATTTCACATCAGTTTTATTATTGCAATAGCCTTTTGCCAATCTCCCCTCAATTTCCCCCAATTTTTTTGCGTACCCTCGTTTTCCCCCAATTCCTCTACTTCCAATTTCTCCTTCAAAATCAATAGGTCTCAATTGGAATCCTGTGTGGATTGTTGTATCTGATAGAAAGTAGAAACCCAAGTTACATTTCTTGGGATAGATGCCAAAAAAGCAAGGGATTGAAATTACGAATTCAACAACTCTGTTACATTACTTTGAGTCGGGAATTTGGATTACTCTGTTCATGGATGTTTGGATTCCCTAGTCTATTCCAAGAGAAGGTATTAGCTGTAATGGGGACTAACAACATTGAGCCGTGAGTTTTAATCAACTCTAGAAGATGATTAATACTCCCAAATTCCTTGTCCAAAAGAAGTTTTCCTTAACTAGGACTTAGGGTAATGATGGATTTTCATGACATGGGCTGCTCATGTGCTGTCAAAGGCCTCGAACACTTTACCTCTATCCCAACTCCTAGTCCTAGTATCATAACAAATAAGATTAGAGACCCAATCATATTAGGAGAAGATGGTGATTTTGGTATAGATTTAGTAAAGCATTGTCTTACGTGTTGCAAGACTGCTCTCCTAGAGCAAACAATAGTATAAAAATAAGTGATCAAGTTAATTTTGAAAGAAAAATAATAAAAATAAAAATGATATTATCCTTCTTATTGAACACATTAATGATACCGGAAAAAAAAATCTGGACGTAAGGACAATATGTGGAGAAAGATACATAAGTTAGGTTGTGGGCATCTATAACATTAGGTTGAATCTCAAGGGATCAAACTACATTAAAAAAAAAATACATTCTTTTATGTTGTGATTCTAGTGAATATTTTATAGATTAAAAAATAAAAACATGGCACATTGGGTTCTCCACTCTCTCTTTGTTATGCAAACATGTTGGATCTTTTTTAAGTTTTATAGGGAAAATTACTATGGAAGACATGATAATTTAATTTGGCAGAAGTACAAATTGTAACATATAGATATAACTTCTTGAGTTCGATCCCACTCAAAACTTTTCTTTGATTATTTGATATATGGTCCCCACCAAAAACTTCTCGCGGTTATCTCATTTACTTTCTAATGGTAATGGCCATGGGGTAGAGATTAGAGAATAATATTATAGTCTAAAAATGTGTAATAGAGTAGTTTGTAGAATATTTTGGTTAATTTAGAGATATACTTATATCTACAAAAACAGCTCCTTATTGAAAATCCAGCTAAACTTGACTGCATGTGCCTCCATCTTCCGCGCACGCTCATCAGCTCGCTCCTGCAGCTTCCTAATCCTGGGTGCCAACCCACACACAAACTCCTGCGCACGTCTCCCCTCACCGCTCATCCCCTCCAGCTTCTCCAATCCCCACCGTCCAATCAAGAACTCCAAAATGTCCGCGTAATCATCGGCTGTGTACACACCCAGGCGTTGTGCCACGCCGGAGAAGTGCTCGAACAGTCGTGGGTCCTGCCCGTCGTACATCAAGTGAGCGGGCATGGTGATCTTCTTCCTCATCATGTCGGCGATGGCCACCATTGCTCCCGTGGGATCCAACTCGAGAAGCTTCTCGACGATCTTGGCGTAAGCGTTCTCGTGCCGCTTCTCGTCTGATGCAATGGTCCCGCATATGCGTGCCAGCACTGGATCACCGCCTTCCTTAGCTAACCTGGCTGTGTTGCCGTGCGATATGAACGTCGCTCGCTCTTGGAATGACGTGTACACGTACCCCAAGTAGGGGTTGTTTTCCGTTCCAGGATCCTATAAATTATATCATTATTTTATATAATCATCATAAATAATTTCTATAAAACAAAATCTAAAATTCTCAGTTCTCAGTTCTCACCATGCCAGCTCCAATCAAATACTGCACCGTCTTCTCAATCATGAGCATATCAACCCGACCCGACAAGTACAAATAAGTCTTAAGCAAATCCCCATGTCTATTCTCCTCGGCGGTCCAAGCCCGTGTCCAGACAGCCCACGGGTTTGGGCTAGCCCCACTCTCATCCTTGACCCCATCAAGCGTGTTGATCATGGTCTGGTACGTGGGCAATGCCTCCTCCGTGATCATATCACCCACCAACACAACAAAATACTCATCAGGAAGCTCAGCCGTCCGTTCGCGTAGGGCCCGCACCCGATCCGTAAATTCGTCGAATGGCAGTGTGGGGTCCGGTATCATGTTTTGGGGTTGCCAGCATTGCTCCACGGGCTTTAAGAACGGTAACACGCTCTGGCTGGCCCACCCCTCTAGTGACTTGAACACTTGAACCTTTTCAGGTGGCATTGAGTGGCTCTTTTTTATTTCACTACGAGGTGGCGCTCCTGCTGCGACCGGTGCTACTGACCTGCAATCTCATACTGTTCCTGCCCAGATTTTGGGTCCACAAGTAGTGGTGGTGAAACATTGAGGATTGCATTTGCATTTTTGTGCTGCTAACGCCTATGTGGATTGTGGTGTATCACACTGATCACTCAGCTAGCTGGTTTAGTTTATTTATAGGATGAAAGGCTAATACTTTGGCCTCTTTTTCTCCATCTAATTACTATAATGCCATTCCATTTGTGAGACTCATTTTCTTTCTTTCTAATGGTCCTTTCAATTAATCTTGTCATTGCCCCCTTTTTTTTTTTCTTTTTCCATTAATTTTTAATAAGAATTGTAGTGTTTATAAACGGAAAAGAAAGGACAAAAACAAAGTAGCTTATTAAAAGAGTAAAAGGATAGAAAGGGTATTTTATATACTTGCAGTGGATTGCAAAACAGTGGAAGAGCAAAGTCGCGGGATTTGAAACACAAAACAGTGGGTGCAGCGGTATTGGGAGGCAGGGAGAGAGAAAGAATTGGTCATTAGTGTGTGATTCTGTGGGAGTTTGGTATTAGTATCATTTATGGGATTTGGCACGTGTGTTTGTGTTCCAACTTCGAATTGCTAATTGCCACTTGACACCGCATTTCTTTGATACAATAACACCCATATCCCTCTTCTAATTAATAGATTCTTTTGAGTATTTGGTAAACCAATTTGAAATCTTTTGCAATACCGGTGTACGTCTTACATTTTCATCCATAAAAAACCTACTTTGCGACTTTGTCCTTACTTTTCTTTTTCGATAAGTGTACAACCACACAAAACTTTCCTTAAAAAATTTACAGCTGTGTTAGAAAATAAAAAAGTGTTGTAAATAATGATTCTAAATAAGAATTAATAAAAATCTATAATTTTAATAATTACGAAATTTATTGTGAAATATTTTATTTATGCACATTACTCTTTCATTTCCTCTCTTGTTTTTTACTTTTTTTTTTCTTCAATAAAAAATTTGAAATATTAAAACCTTTAGATCATCCATATTATTTCTAATAAATACATGGATATAACATCTTTTATCATTATTTAGGTGACATATTATGATAAGTACACAATTTTTGTTTGTGGTAACAAAAAAAGCCAAAAATCATAGCATTGCAATAAACCTTAATATAAAAAGCATTTAAAAAATAAGTAAAATACAACAAGCCATCCACATCACCGTCTCACACTCCTGTTTTACACCTTCACCGGTCATCTTAAAATCGAGGGTGTGAAACATGATTTAAGTTTAACATTAAAATTGTATTTGTTATGCACGATTTTAGTTTGCTGATGTGTCAAAAACTGGAAGTGTAAAATGGGGGTGTGAAAGAAAAAATTTCCATAAGTAAAATGAATTAAAGAAGGATGAGAACATTGACAAGCGCGGAAGAACTTCGTAACAAGGCATTGAGGCAAAGTTTAGATGTTCTCATATGATGATATGGTAGAGAGATCTCAAACCATAAATCTCCAGAAATTTACAAATTGAAACATGACATCGAAGGCTTCCAAATTGAACATCTAAGAAAGATAAAAATTACGAACCAAACAAAAAAAAACCAATACTATAATAAACAATTAATTAACACAAACATCTAAGTACTCCAATATCACCAAATATATTTCTTAAGATAAAAATTACGAACCAAACAAAAAAAAACCAATACTATAATAAACAATTAATTAACACAATACAATTTTGGTTCTACTGATGTACTCCGAAGTGTGTGGAGGAGTTGAATGATTGGGAGTTGGAGTGGGTAATATCACCAAATATATTTCTTAAGGAATTTTACTGTGAAAGGATAATCTCTAACATCCCCCCTCAAACTGGATGAAAAAGCGGACGGTTTTTTTTTTTTGTGTGATCAGTTCAACCACGCGGATGGTTAATAAAAAAAAATAAAAAAAACAATAGGCCTAACTCAATCTGACTTAGAGATGAGGTTCTCAAAACCAATGTGGGATTAATGGATAATCTCTAAATTTTAAAAAATATTAACTTTTTAAAACCTTTCAATAACTTATGGACAGTAATACAACATCAACATACATAGTATTGTGGGGGTTCTTTCTGCGGAATCTTTTGTGGTGGATGTTTTATGTAGAGAGGTGAGACTAGAACTCACATTGGATAATGGGCTCAATCCAAAACCGAATGGCTGCGCTTTCCACTTTGATGGCCCAAGGTGATGGGTTGGGCTACTATGGTAAGGGTTTGCTTATGTAAATGGACTTGTAATTCGCAAAATACTTAGATTCAAGAATTTCCACTATATCACAAAAAACCCAATACTGTTCAGCCCACAAAATGATGAATAATAAATAAATAGACACATTTACAAGCTTTAGTTCATCCAAAGCAAAGTATTGGTTCTCGCGGTAAGATATGTAGGTTCTGCGACAAGGCATGTAGATTCTGCAGGAAGGGCTTATAGTTTATGCAGGAAATCATGTAATTTCCACGGGAGCTTGTTTGCCATGGCATTTACATAGTGTAAATGTCATTTCTCAGCAAATGACTTGCTTCCATTGGATTATTGGGCTGATTTGCACTGTAAACGAGAAGCCTAAAGGTAGTTAATCCATAAACAAGTAAATAATAAATAGGTGAACATATTTGCAAAGGCCATAGAATGAATAGGTGAGCTGACTTGACGGGACTAATGAGATCTAGCCCCATGTATGAAAAGTCTATTTAATGAATGACATTTGGTATTAGTACACAAAAATATATTTTATGTTACTTCGAAAAAAATCACTACGCTAGGGCTCCACTAAACCTCTAACTGGACAAAAAAGATGAGAGGTACTATGAATATGTAGTCGAGGACCTAAGGCATCTTTTCTAGAATCGAAGGGTTGGTATAGTCTCTATGAGAATAGCACCGAATGGGCTGGGCTATTCACTTGAGAGTGAATGGGACGTGGAGTGTGAAAATAGAAAGTATGCAAACAAGAAACGATAGAAAATAGGATAAGAAAACTTATCCTATTTTAAAATAATGTCTTTATTTGTACAAAATCTATATAAGGAAAAAATAATTAAAATTAACAAGCAAAACTAAGTGTGAGGTAGCTGCGATTTCACCACTGTGAGCACCCCTCGGATCCCTCTATTTCGTCGAGGCCCTCCTCGGGAGTTCTCTCAACTTTATTCCTCTTCCTTTTGAATAAGAGGTAAATGAACCACTTGTGAGGTGGTGGATCGGGGTTTGCCCAATTAAAATTAACAAGCAAAACTAAGTGTGAGGTAGCTGCGATTTCACCACTATGAGCGCCCCTCGGATCCCTCTATTTGGCCGAGGCCCTCCCCGGGGGTTTCTCAACTTTATTTCTCTTCCTTTTGAATAGGAGGTAAATGAACCACTTATGAGGTGGTGGATTGGGGTTTGCCCAATGTGAGCCCAACCTAACACGTGGACTCGGGAATACGCCAACTAGCTTTAAGGATTAGGGCGGAGAATAGGGAGTCTCCGCCTAGTTTTTAGGTCCGAGAACCCATTTAGACATCCATGCACAAAGATACTAGCCGCGGACTATGTCCGGAATGCTTAGGTACGTTCTTGGGAAAGGTGTTATGCACCCAAGATCACCCAACCTTGCGGTTGGCCTTCGTTTATATTACTGTTGGATCTTAGCTAACATTGACATTTATTTTGTGAACCCTTAACCAGGCAGAAACAGTGTATATTAAAGCGATAAGCACACAACTAGGAGATATGGTATGGAAAGATATACATGGAGCATTATATAGATAATGAAGAATTATAATACATGAGACAGATCAAGCATATAACATGGGGAGCATATTATGGAGAAAGCATGCTGTGGGGAAGATATACAAACGAAAGAGATGCATGAACATATGAGATAGGACTATAACATTAGCACAAGGAATGCTACATTGGGAATATGGTAACTTATTTGATGAATATAAATATGAAACATATTATTTACCACCTTAAAACCTTTCTTATTGATTCCTTATTGGGATTGGAGACTTGACGTCTCTATGAGAATAGAGGTTCATCATTGGATTTGAAGAATAAAAGACAACTTATTGACATGGGCCTAAAGTCCATTTTATTGCTTTGCACAAAACCCGAGGGTTTTGGATAGGCATTTGAATGAGGACTTATCATTGGACTTAAGTTAAAGGTGTAAAATGCATGGACAATTTTTCTGCGACCCTAAAACCCTTTCTATCACCTTCACACGCGATCCGAAGACCTTGGATGGATGTTTGAATGGAGGACTCGTCATTGGTTCTTTTAAGTATATGATGAACAATAAACAACTTGAATGAAAACTCAGCTTAATACTCGGGTTGACTTCATCAACTCTATGTGAAACCATAGGGTTTCTTGAGTTTGAGAGTTTGACCCTATAAACTTCATCGCAGATATAACAGAATAAAGAAATGGACAGTTAAATAAACAAAAATGGGATTTCTGGGTGAAGTGGCGTACATTAAATAAACAAAAATGACATTTCTGGGTGAAGTGGCATACGCCATTGCCAATGTAGCGTACGCTCACTAAGAGTGGCATATGCTGCCTTGTCTAGTAACCCTAATTTAAGTGCGGGAAACGGAATTTTGAACTAACAACAATCAGAATAAGCAATTTTAACTAAGGATGACAATGGGGCAGATCGAGACCAGATCATGGGTGACCCTGCCCCGCCCTGCACTAGTACTATCACTACCTAACCCCGTCCCGCCCTGGTGGTCGGGCAACTTACCCCACCCTGCCCCGAGAATCGGGTTATCGTGCATTAACCCGACCCGACCCCATTGACATGAAAACCTGATTTACAATTCATTATTATTCCATCCAAACTAAATCTTTAGCAAAGAAAGATCATAATATAAAACCAAATATTGTATCAAGACAATAAAACAATGTCTATGTCTTAAACATCCATGCATTAATACTTAATACAAACCATTAATCAAAACCAAATATTGTATCAAGACAATAAAACAATGTCTATGTCTTAAACATCCAAGTATTAATACTTAATACAAACCAAATCATCAAAACCAAAAGTCTAACACAAGTCATTTCACACCAAATTGTTTAGCACACAAAGTCATAATACATACAAAAAACACATCCAATTCTTTAAGAATCATTCCCGCTTTCTTCCACCCTGGTGACACCACTTTCATCTTCATCATCATAATCATCAAGGATGTTTTGAATGTCCATATCTTCTTCTTTTATAGATGACGTGCCTACAAACAAAATCAATTCAATCAAATAATACAACATAAATCATTGAATGGATAAACTACTAGTTTAATTACCTTTTATTCTAGCCCATAACAAATTTTGAGCACACATCAATGCTTCCACAGTCTTTAGATGAAGTTTACTTCGATGTGGACTTAGCAACCTTCCACTTGCACTAAATGCTGACTCTAAAGCAACAGTTGAAACTGGAATGGCTAGGATATCCCTTGGAATCCGTTGCAAAATAGGATACTTAGGCCCATTAGCTTTTCCACCATGTCAAAATATCAAAATCCAAAGTTCTTGGCATAAGATCATCCTCAAGGTAACGGTCCAACTCCAATTTTGTATTCCCACCTTTCTTTTTTTTACTAACAAAATTGTCAAAGTTAACAAGGGAGTCATCAATTGCTACAACATCCTCACTTGCACAAGTGCCATAATTAGCTTCCTTACCAATTCGCCTAGAATTACAGTCACGAAGCATTTCATAGCAAATATCCCTAACCCTTTGAATTTCATCATCAGCTTGGTCACCATAAATGATAGGAAAATAATATTCCAACAATTCAATCTTATATCTAGGGTCTAAAATGGTTGCCACAGCCATAACCCCATGAATCACATTCCAATAGCTATCAAACTTCTCCAACATTCTAAATGCCATGCTCCTGATCACATCATTTGTGCTTGTGAACCATAAATTCAATACTATTTTTATCTCACACACTTTAGGAAAGAAAAGATTAGCTGTGGGGTATGAGATACATGAGAACACCTCTGTCACCTTGTAAAACAATGACAATCTCTGACATATATCATTTGCTATCTCCCAATCTTCCTCACTTGGCATGCAATTATAAGCTGACTCCCTTTGTTTCAAACGAAAGAAGACATCCTGATACTCAATAGCAACAGAAAGCATAAGATAGGTAGAGTTCCAGCGAGTCTTATAATCAAGGGCTAATTCTTTGGTACATTCAATATGTAATTATTGTCTGGTTTCTTCAAACCTTACCTTCTCTTTGTTAATGCCGTCCAAAACCCCACACTATCACGAACTTTCTCAATGCATGGTCCAATGACACTCAAACCATCCTGCACAATCAAATTAAGAACATGTGCAGCACAACGCATATGCAACATAGATCCATGCATAACAAGTGAACTACGTTGAAGCTTGTCTATGATAATATTTATAACTGTATCATTGGTACTGCAATTGTCCATGGTCACAGTACATAACTTTCTATCAATGTTCCACTCCAACAAAACATCTAAAAGGACATCAGAAAGAACCTCTTTTGTATGTGGAGATGGCACATAAATAAACCTAACATAAAAAATTTAAATAAGTATACTTAATATGCCAACAAGTTAATAAAATGCTTGAAAATAATTTAAATAAGAAAAATGAATATGTACTTTTAAAATAAAAGTACCTCATAACTCGGCTTTGTAATCTCCACAAATCATCAATAAAGTTTGCTGTTACAACCATAAACCCTCGCTTTTTGTTTTGCGAAGTCCACATATCGGTTGTAATAGAAATTCTACTTCAATTCTTATCTATTTGTTGCATTGATTTGTCCTTTTCAAAGTCATAGATGCTTAAAATGTCCCTCTTTATAGTGTTTCTAGTAACCATCTTAAACATTGGTTGAAGAGAAGCTGAATAACTTCTAAAGCCACTATGTTCAACTATAGAAAGGGGATGCTTATGCAAGATGATCATATTGGCAAGCTCCTTTCTTGATACATCTTGATCAAAATGATAAGGACTCAGACGAGCCTTTGAATTTTTTGTTATTTTGTTCTTGCAACAAGATTTGTTGTCTGATGTCTTTAATCATTCTCCTTGGACATCTTTTGAAGTGGTTATGCAAATGCCTAGTCCCATTTTTACTATCCCCACCAAGGTGCCTTGAACAATAATTGCACACCGCCTTGAATACACCATAAACTTTCCTTTTCTTAAAATGACTCCACATACTCGATTTCAACTTTCCCATTCCCTCAACATCTTCATTTTCAGGTTGTCCATCTATTTGAGCATCCATTGGAAGTGGGCTTGAACAAGGAGTTCTATTATCTTCATCTACTGTTAAAGGAGATTCACTACTCCCAATGGGTGTAGAAGAAGAAGATGGATTTGAGCTACCAATGGTTTCATGTGTAGACATTTGTTATCCCTAAAAAAAAAATTATGAGGTCATTAAAGAATTATGTAATCTTGAAAATGTAATATACAATAAATTAAGAATATAAACAAGAAAATAAATTACGAATCAAAGATAGAAAGAAATTTATCAAAAGAAATTTGTTCAGACCTATAATTCTAAGTATTTCCTAACCAGCCTAGGGTCATCAAAAATAGATTGAAGCTATTAAGTCAAACATTCAATATATTAAGTAATCAATTAACAACATTCTGGCCAAGCAAGAAAAACTAAAGTATTTCTAACATCTAAACAACAGCAAAACCTCAATAAAACTGAGCACTCCGAAAAGGTCAGTTACCAACGCATTCATCTTCTGTAGGACCAATTCTGCTAAATCCTTAATCCAACAAGTTACAACTTTGCAAGAGAAATTAGAACGCAAAATTCACCATAATGATTCCTATGCACAACCGAGAAAAAATATGAGATATTTATCAAAAGAAATAATAAAATAAAATAGTATCACTATCACATGCAAAAAATTAAACAAATATTTATCTAACAAAAAAACTGTGATCTTCATTATGTAATGTAATAGCATTGGTGAGTAAAAATAAAAATAAAAAAGTGATTTATGAAGGAAGTAGAGAGAGAGAGAGAGAGAGAGAGAGAGAGAGAGAGAGAGAGAGAGAGAGAGAAACATATTGTGAAGACAGAGACTGTGGCGTTGCGTGTTGTCGGCGTGAGGGGTTGCAGGCCTGTGTCGTGAGGGGTGGTCGGAGTGAGGGGCTACAGCAGTGTGAGGGGTTGTGGGCGTGAGGGGCTACGGCAGCTGGCGATGTGAGGGGCTGCGGCGGCTAGCGACGTGAGGGGCTGCGGCTGTGGCGTGAGGGGCTGCAGCGGCTAGTGCGGTGGCGGCAGCTTGTGTGAGGGAGGCTAGTGGGCGACGGCAGCTTGTGTGTGGGAGGCTGTGCAAAGAAAAAAAAAGTGAGGAGTGAGAGAAAGAGGGGTTAAAAAAATAGGTTTATATATGAAAACCCTAGGGGCAATTTTGTAAATATCCTCAGGTCGGGTTAGGGCGGGTCAAACAAAATCCGTGACCACCCCACCCCGGGTATCGAGGCAATTTATGTAACCCGTAACCACCCCGTCACCTTTACAGGGCAGGGAATACCCGCATGGGGCGGGTTGGGTCGGGGTGGTCGGTGCAAAATTGCCATCCCTAATTTTAACTACTATTTAATTAGAATAACGAAAAAAATAAATAAAAAGGAGAAGATTCAAGGTGGAGAAAATGGACTATCAAGAAGATCCATTTCTCCTCGTTACGCCTACCTAGTTGTAGGAAACTTTTCTTAACCGGTCTCTCAATTGTTTGCTTACCATAACTTCGTTGCGTGAATAAGAAGAATATTTTGGTAAGGGAAATGGTATGTTTGGGCTTTTGAGAACAGAGGCTCGTTTTCTTGGTTCTAGAACTAAAGAAAATAGCTAAACTCTCAAAAAGCCTATGTAACCAAAAGCTCTGAAGCGATTTGACTTTAGTTTCGACTAAGACTTTTAGTGAGAATTCAGGGTCCTTGAAATGGTGAAATGGGAGTGTATATATAGCCAAATGGAGGGTGAGGGTTGGTGTGGCTAGAATTTAGAAACTCGAAACCCTAGTTAACCCTTGTCAACTTCTCCATATGGCTGGTTGAGACTCGTATGGAAAACGAGCGATTTGTGGGATATGTCTCAAATTGGCGTACACTTCTTTGACTGCTGCGTACGCAGCTTCAAAGTGGTGTACACCACCTTGAGATGCTCAGCCTTAAGTGAAGTGTGTTTAAGTAGCGTATGCATCTTTGAAAAATGTATATGCCACTTGAAAGAAGCATATGCTTTCTTGGTCAGGTTTGGGCTTTGGTTTTGAGCCATGGGCCTTTTCCAAACCTTCTTCCTCGGGCTTATTATTCGAAGTTGCATTATGCTAAGACAAGATAGTATCGTCATGGAGACCGGGGATTCCGGATTTTGATAGGTACAAAATGGGGTGTCTACAGTTGCCACTTCTTTTGGCAGAATCGCTTTTAGTGATGAATGTCAAAAAATTGAAGAAACTCCCGTTTTGTCTACCCAAGATCTAGGAATCCACACACTCACACCACTGGCAAACAAATGCATGCAATGGGGCTTAGCACGTGACCGTGGGGTCATTTTCCGAAGAAACTATCAAAAAATTGAAGAAACTCCCGTTTTGTCTACCCAAGATCTAGGAATCCACACACTCACACCACTGGCAAACAAATGCATGCAATGGGGCTTAGCACGTGACCGTGGGGTCATTTTCCGAAGAAACTATGTATCTACACCTATGGCCCTTCCACCGTAAGGTGAGATGTATGCAATGATTCTTAAAATTGTGGTCTGAGCCAAAAGGCTGCCTACGTACCTTCCATAGAAGGATCAAGTCCAAACGTAGTCCGAATACTCCTCTCCTCAGAGAGGTTGAAATTAAATATGTACCCATGTGCCTTCCACCGTAAGGTAAAATGCAAGAAATTATCTTTTTAATGTGGTCCGAGCCAAGAGGCTACCTACGTACTCTTCACAGAAGGATTAGGTCCAAACATAGTTCGAATGCTCCTATTCTCAGAGAGGGTGAAATTAAATATGTACCCATAGGTCTTCCGCCATAGGGTAAAATACAAGAAATTATCTTTTAATATGGTTCGGGCCAAGCAGCTACCTACGTACCTTCCGTAGAAGGATCAAGTCCAAACGTAGTTCGAATGCTCTTCTCCTTAGAGAGGTTGAAATTATATATGTACCCATGAGCCTTTCGCCGTAGGGGCAAATGAAAGAAATTATCTTTTAATGTGGTCCGAGCCAAAAGGCTGCCTACGTACTGTAGAAGGATCAGGTCCAAACATAGTTCGAATGCTCTTCTCCTCAAAAAGGTTAAGGAAAAAAGTAATACTTGTTTATTGGTCTACGTACCTTCCATAGAAGGATTATGTTTCTTTCAGGAAAAAAAGTAATAGAAATGAGAAAATCAAAGAAAAAGAAAAAAGAAAAAAGAAAAAAGAAAAAAAAAAAACGAGTGTCCATTCATCATACTAGTAATAAATCATATTCACAAATCAGTTATGAAAATGTAAGCTCTAATAGTAAAAATAGGCATATTATATAATGTTAATAGTGTAGTTATAATTACATAAAAATGATATTGTCATGTATTTGTCTTATATCTTAGACGAACCTAGAAACACAAGAGTAGTTAAATGATTTTCAATTGTTGGTGTTAGGCATATTGTCCTAAAGTCTGATGGACTGATACTGCAAAAGAATGTGTTTATGTAAGTATAATTTTGTTTATGCATTTAATTTAAAAATTTTAAATTGCATTGTATGTTTTACTTGTTTGAAAGCATGTGTTAATGTTTGTAATATATAATGAAGTTAAAAAGAGGATTGATGAGATGCAAGGTGAAGAATGTCATTATCTGGTGAAGAGCAAGATGCAATATACCAATCAATTGTAGGTTCTAAACCAAATTATGTTTATGGACGAGGATATATGACGAAACCTCCTACTTCTGCTAAATGTGTACGTGATGAAGTCAATTGTGAGATTCAAGGTTTGAAAAGGCAATTGGAGGTAGAACGAGGGAGGCAAAACATGCAGCAAATCGTGTTGAGAGTGATGCACGACTAGAGGCCCTTCAGCAACACAAGAGAGAGGAGTTCATGGTAATATTTTCTAATCATCTCAAGTATAAAAAACTTATTAAATTTAAGTGTTTATGTAAAAGATATGATGGTTGGAGATATATTTATACTTTATAATGATCAATTCCATTGCTTTCTACCAAAACAATTGAAAGTTGGATTTCAAGTAAAAAATGCAAATGGGTTGATTGATAAATTGCTTGTAAGATTTGGTTATAGAAGTTGGGGTTTTCCCATACATGTGATTGACAATGATTAATTAATTTTTAAGAATTCATGGTCAACCCCAAAATTTTTGGACTAAGGCTTTGTTATGTAATAAGTTTTGATGATCATACACATACTTTGACTTGTGGTGCTATTTGTGGGTGTTGATATCATTGTGTTGTATTCACACATATTTCTCAAATTTATAATTATTTTGATAAGCACAATATATACACGTTTGTATATTGAGTTTTGAAAAATGTTTTCCTTTTTATAGGTAGGTAACCAATCTTGTGGCTTTTGATTAATGCATAGATGAAACATTTGGATTGGACCACAAATGGAATTTTGTATTTACTGTAAATCCATGAATTTGTATCTATTAATATTGTGAAGTGTTATAAATTTTCTATCTTTTTGTAGATTTCTTGATTTTGTGAATGTTGTTCTATAATTTAGTTTTTATATTATTAAACAGATCAAGTGACAAATGGAAATATCAACAATTAATGCTGATAAAAAAAAAAAAAAACATTTTATGGCAATGAAATGGTTGAAGCAATACCTTATCGCAACGGATTAGTCGTGACAATCACTACAAAAAACTTGACCTATTTCAACGCATTTATTTCGAGGGTTCATTACAAAAGGTTGTAATAGCATATAATTTTGTGCGGTAACCTATAGGGGTGAAATATATAATTAATCTATTTCGACGGTCACTAATAGAACCGTTGAAATAAACATAAAAAAAATTAAATAAACAAAAAATAATAATTATAATAATAATAATAATAATAATAATAATAATAATAAAATAATAATATAAATTATATTTCACCTCTTTTAACAGTAACCTTCGAAATATGCATTTTTTTTTAACCGAGCTATTTCAACGGCCATAAATACCTTCGAAATAAGCATGAAAAAAATAACAGCTCAATACCTTCGCGCGCGACTAATCATTTGGTGCGCGCCCAAAGATTTCTGAAAATGAAAACCCCCAAATCGTGAATAGCAACTTGAATGGAAACCCCAGCAAATTTGAATTTTCGCAGAACTTCAATTTTCGCCCAAATTGTCAAATAGAAACTTCAAAACCCCCAAATCTTCAAAACCCCCAAATCGTCAAAACCCCCAAAATTGAAATACCTTTTCACGCTCAAATTCTCACACTAGATTCAACAAATATTCTCGCACCAAGACCTTGTCCTCGCTCCACGGCTCCACCTCTCATCGCTCACTCCAATCAATTTCCAACAAAATGTAAGTTCCAACTTCGAACTCTTTTTTTGGTTTTGTAAAAGATTTTCGTTCAGATTTTTTAGAAAGAGAGAGAGGGTTTGAGATATGAATATTGCTTCAAGCCTTCGACGCTCTCATTTTCAGGCTACCGGAAAATTGTGAGATCAACCGAATCGACGGCTAGCAAAGATGATCATCGAAAGATGAGGTCATCAAAAGATTCCTCTCCGTCATCAAGAGCTTCCCCAAAGTCGATCCTTCCCAGGTCCGCCTATCATTTTCTCTCCGATTCCATTTCTTTCCTTTTCATATTCTTGAGAAAATGCTTGTTTGGCTCCCAATGCGTGAGAAACTCAACCTGATTTGCTCGTTAATTAATCCTGATTTGCTCGTCAATTAAGCTTAACTCCTTTGCTAATTATCATTTGTGTGTGTGTGGGGAGAAAGTGTCTGTTTGGTAGCTGAGAAAATGTGAGGAAAAGTGAATGGATGTAAAAATGTTGAATCCTACAATGTGTAATCTGAGCCTAAGAGCACTGTTGTGGTTTAGCTGAGTTGGATTTACAGATATTAGATTAACAATTTATTTATTTATTTTAGTTTCCTCTATTTTCTTAGCAATCAAACATAAATCGCTATGTTTGATGGTTGTGATATGTTTAATGTTGAATCCTACAATGCTAATTATCATTGCAATTGTAGTTCCTCCTTTTGCTGGCTGATTAGCCTTTTTGATTTATCCCATTTAGATGAAAGTGTTTGCAATGAATGATATTGTTACAAATGCATGCCTGAGATCATCAAACCATTTTGAAGATTAGAAGCTGGCATTGGAACTTATTCTTCATTTATATACCAATGTTTATCATGTCTTGCCTAGTAATTTACAATGATCAAAGATCCCTTATCTCTTATTAAAACATGTAAATTGTTGACTGATAAGAATGAAGAATGCAATAGAGCAACAAACAAGAAGATTGAAACAAAAATGAAGTAAACTTGAGATTTGAAGTAGAAAAGGAAAGAAAACAGAGTAGATAGGTAAACATTGAATCTTGACACCTTTTCGAATGAAATTCACCAATGGTTATTGCTGATTGTGAGATAATTTTTTCAATAGGAATGTTGATTGAGTATCCAGCTTGAGAGAACCTTAATTCTTGCTTGCCAACATTTCAATCTAAAGTTAGTAATTTCCCTTTTTTGCTGTCATATACTTCTTTGCAGGTGCAATTTAGATCTTCTTTTGAATTCCTGTTCAATTTATTTTTATGCATTGTCTTTTTGCTCCGTATTTGACTTAATTTGGTTGGTCTTACTGTCTAATTTAGCTGCTAAGAGTCTTACAAATAACATGGGGCTTGTAGAAGCCCTTTATTTAGTTACTAACTTAAGAGTATCATGTTTCATTCTTTGCTTGCTTGCAGATTTGTTTCCAACAAGTGGTTTGGTGCTATTATTTTCAGTGGGATCTTATTTGGAAGACTTTCATCATAGTGGTATATAAACTTCAAATCTAAGTATTCCTTGCTTATGTCACCTTGATTTATGATGACTGCATTAATCAATATCCCATTTGGGTCTTTACTTGTGAATGCATCTCTCTTTTTGCCTTTATCCCTTATAAAATAGCATAGTTATTTTTTCTTGTCCATTTGGGTCTTTACTTGTGAATACATCTCTCTTTTTGTTGTAGTGCCTATGAATATTTCTTGTCCTCTTCATCTTTTATGTCTATTCTATTTCCTTTTGTCATATGCTATATGAAAAATTATATTAAATTTATAAATGGTTTTTATTTATTCATATTGCAGCAATATTGAGACATTGGTTGTTCTGTATATAAGATGGAACACAATTGGGTAAAAATTAGGAACAGAGCCCTTCTTGAGTATAGACAAGGAGTTAAGGAGTTCCTAGATTTTGCATTTGAGCATACAACAATGGAGGATAAGATTTTATGTCCGTGCAAGCGATGCAATCATTACTTTGCAAAGAGTCGAGATGATGTTGAGGCAGATTTGATTACTATTGGTATTGTCCCAACTTATACTCAATGGTTTAAACATAGTGAGGAGATACATTTTGAAACATGTGATAATTTGGTTAATGATGATGAGTCAAATGGGAATGACTTGCATGAGATGGTAGAAGATTATTTTGGAGCTTCTAATGCAGCTAGTTGGCTAGCTAGAGAACCGAGTGGCAATGGTACTCTTGAAGAGCCTAACGATGATGCAACTAAATTTTTTCATTTGTTGGGAGATAACGAACAAAAACTTTATCCGAATTGCAAGTATATGGAATTGTCTTTCATTGTAAAGTTACTTCACATAAAATGTCTTGGTGGTTGGACAAACAAATCGTTTACTATATTGCTTCAACTGTTCAATGAGATACTTCTTAAATGTGACGTAGAGTTGTCAAATTCATTCTATAAGGCAAAGAAGACAATTTGGGATTTAGGGCTTGATTACAAGAAGATAGATGCATGTGTTAATGATTGTATGCTATATTGGAAGGAAAACTCTAAAAAGAAAAAATGCCTAGTTTAAGGTGTCTCAAGATGGAAATTAGGTAAAAAGAATGTGAGTGGTAAAAAAGTTCCTCACAAGATATTGTGTTATTTTCCAATAACACCAAGGCTGCAGAGGTTCTTCATGTCAACAAAGACGGCTTCTTACATGACTTGGCATCATGAGAAGCGAGTTGATGATAGACTATTAAGACATCCAGCTGACTCTAAGGCATAGAAAACTTTTGACGAGATTCATGAGTCATTTTCCTTAGAGACACATAATGTTAGGTTGGGTCTGGCAACTGATGGATTTAATCCATTTGGAAATATGAACCTCAATTATAGTATATGGCCAGTTGTCCTTGTTCCGTATAATTTACCACCATGGATGTGTATGAAGCAGCCTAATTTTATGCTATCATTGCTCATTCCGGGACAGAAGGGTCCAGGAAATGACATTGATGTCTATTTGCAACCGTTAGTTGATGAGCTGAAACAGTTATGGGAAGTTGGTGTTACTACTTTTAACTCTTTTAGAAAACAAAATTTCAATATGTGTGCAGTAGTTTTATAGACAATTAATGACTTCCCAACATATAGGAAAATTTCTGGATGGAATACTATGGGTGCTTTGGCTTGTCCTTCTTGTCATGATGAAACCCATTCTTCTTATTTGAAAAGTGGAAAAAAGTATTGTTTCATGGGACATTGACGCTTTTTGCCAATTAAGCATAGATGGAGATTGCAGTCAAGATTATTTAATGGTAAGAAAGAGACAAGTTCATCCCCTAAACAATTATTCGGAGATGATGTGGTTCATCAAGTATATAATCTTGGAGGCTTAATATTTGGGAAAGGAGTAAAGAGAAAATGTGATGAGTCAACTAATTGGTTGAAGAAAAGTATCTTTTTCGAATTACCATATTGGAGAACCTTATTATTGAGGCATAATTTAGATGCTATGCACATTGAGAAGAATGTGTGTGATAGTGTAATCGGGACATTGATGAATATTAAAGGGAAAACAAAAGATAATTTTAGGTCTCGTCTTGATCTACAAGCCAAAGCTATAAGGGAGAAACTCCATCCAATACCACATGGGAAAAAAGTGTTGTTGCCATCTACATGTTACACATTATCTACTGATGAGAAGAGAGTTTTTTGTGAATTCTTAATGGAGGTTAAGTTTCCCGATGGATATTCTTCAAATATTGCAAGATGAGTGAATCTTAAAGATCGCAAGATATCTGGACTTAAGAGCCATGATTGCCATATCCTATTGGAGACCTTACTTCCTATGGCAATAGATGGATTGTTGCTAAATAATGTGTCTGCTCCACTAATTGAGCTGAGTAATTTCTTTAAAACATTGTGCTCAAAGGTGCTAAATGTGGATGACTTAAAAAAAATTCAATCCCGAATTGTAAAAGCACTTTGTCAATTGGAAATGATATTCCCTCCATCGTTCTTTGATGTTATGATGCATTTACCTGTTCACTTAGCTAGTGAGGCTATGATTGCTGGACCAGTGCAATATCGATGGATGTATCCAATAGAAAGATACTTGCACACGCTAAAAAATTACGTTCGTAACCGTGCCCATCCAGATGGTTCTATTGTTGAAGGTTATGTGGCATGTGAATGCTTGACATTTTGTTCAAGATACTTTCATGGTATTGAGATTCGATTTAATCGAGTTGAACGAAATTGGGTGGAGATCATTTGTAGCCATATGAAGGATTGCCCCTTTTTTTCAAACTGGTCGTGTTGTAGGTAGGGGAGGAATTGTCTCACGTCAACTTAGTCGAGAAGAGTGGATGCAAGCACATCAATATGTCTTGAAAAATTGTGATGAAGTGCACCGATTTATCGAGTAAGTTGAAATGTAGTTAATATAAATTTCTCACAAAGTTAGTTTATTTATGAAAAAGATTAAGTTGTTTACAATGTAACTATGTTAATATTATTATTATTATTATTTTTTTTATCTAGAGAGCACAAGTACATGATCCGACAAGCAAGTGCTAGGAATGTAGAGATTTGACATACTAAACAGTTCATAGAGTGGTTTGAAAGTCATGTAAGTTCTATATATACAGTAATTATTTTAATTGTGGTATATTCTTGATTTGAGTCCATTACAACTATGTATTGATTTTGAACTTGTTTTGAATAGATTACAAAATTGTATGATGAAAAGAATGCGCAAGTGAACAAGCAACTCTTAGATCTATCTCAAGGACCATCACAAGAAGCCACATGTTATAATGGATATATTGTTTATGGTTTTAGATACCGCAAAAATGAAGGTGATTGTCAAAGAAAAACTCAAAATTGTGGAGTCTTGGTAAAAGGAGATTCATATACGGGCAATCGTGACTATTATTATGGTGTTTTAATTGATATCATTGAATTACGCTACATGGGAGGCAATAAGATTGTAATGTTTAAGTGTGAATGGTGGGATGTTAACAATCCTGGTAGAGGGATTATGGTAGACAAGTATGGTCGAACTCTTGTGAATGTAACACGCAAATTAAAAAGTAATAAACCTTTCGTGTTAGCATGTCAAGTAGAGCAAGTTTTTTATATGAAGGATATAAAGAATCCTCTTTGGCAGTTTGTTGTGAAGACCGAGCCTCGAAATTATTACAATATGCTGCCTCCAAAAGATGAAAAGGATGATGAAGAAGAAGATGTTATCCAAGAACCATACCAATAGAATGCTTCACACGGTCATCAATTGGGTTCTACAAGTGATTTGGACAATAATGATGATATAATTTCATGGAATAGGAATGACATACCCGGCAAAATTGTTGATATGGATGATGTTGACAAAGATTAATGTGATTAAATGTTTCCTTTGATTGATATTGTTAGATGGGAATAAGCACACTTTTTTATGTTTAGAGTATTTTCTTCATATTTTTACTGCCCAACATTGAAATTTCATGTACTTTTTGGTTTCAATTTGTTGTCCATATCTGTGTGATTGGCTATTTGTTGCAAGAAAGATATGAGAGTATATGTGATTGGCTATTTGTTCCTAAGTATTTTTGTTGGTTTGTCTTGATTCTTAGCTTGCTCATTAAGTTTGTATGGGCCAAAAATATGAAAATATGTATTTGTCTTATTCGAATAGTTTCTTGTTCATTTGGTTTGAAACTTTATAGTTATGTATTTGTTTTATTCGAATATGCATATTACTAACATTTGTTCAAATATACTTAATTCTATATTTTTGTTAAAGTGTATTGGAATCAAGGTAGATAATTCTACTTATGATTAAAGGAAGGAGAGATAGAGGAGTTAGCACAAGTGAAGACGTTAACAGAAGCAGAAATGATAGCAAAAAACCTGGTAACTCGATATTACTCGTGTTTTTATATTCTACTTTGCAAATATTAATTTGACCATAATATATTCTATGCCATCCTTCTGTTGTCTTGGTGGTTTTGAATATAATGTGAAATAGTAGAACTTGATCGTTGATTAGTTAATATGTAGGCATGGCTTTTATCTTCTTAGCATTCATCTCATGCACTTGATTATGATGAGAAGAGTATTAAAGGCATTGCAGGGACAAAGCATGTAGGAAGAATATCAAATGCAGTGTGTTGTTGGGCTTTTAGCTTTGCTTGATCATTGTAGGAGAAGTTGTTAGGTTTGGAGGTTTGTACATGCTAGTTGTTTATTGAGCTGAAGCTGCAACCAAACTTGAGGATTGTATGTCTGGTAGATTCGGTATGGAGCGAGGTTTGATTGTATGGTAAAGTTAATTTTTTTTGTTTTGTTTTGTGTTTTATGATTGTTGTGCTTACTTTTTTGTCCATGTATGTATCGAATATATTATGTTCAAACAGAAATTCTAATTGAATTTTTTTCCATATATAGAGAAGAAGCAAGGGTGAGGATCTAATCGGAATCTTAAATTGGCCAAAGAGTTCAAGGGGAAAAGGTTTTCAATCACTTGGTTAAACGGAAGAGCTGTAGGAGAACATGCACATTCATTGATAAATGAATGTACAAAACTTGTTAGGGAAGAGCATAATGTACCTTTAAAGGTCAAAACTTGGAGAGACGTACCTTATGAGAAGAAAAGAAAGCTTTTTAATAATATATTGGTGCGTAGTATAACATATCCTAATATCTCCATTACTTCATATTATATCTATACATTCATTAGTTGTCTAATTCTTTTGTTCATTATATTTTTTGGAGTTTTTCGAAGTTGAGGGTTGAGAGGAAGATGTTTGGCGACAAATGGGTGGTTCTTTAAAAAATTATCGTGACTCCCTAAAGAGAAAATGGTTAAAGCCATATGGTGATGCAATAGAACAAACAAGAGCAAATGTACCACCCGGAATAGCGAAGGATGATTGGAATGATCTTGTTGATTGGTGGACTAACGAAGATTATATGGTACCATTACATATAATTATGCTTTGCATTGGATATTGTCATTCTTGACCATTTCATGCACTTTTTAAACCTCATTTGATATATATATATATCCTTAGTTGGATTGTTTGTAGTTTATACATACTCATATTATTCTTAAATGTAGGAAATGTGTTTAATAAACAAGAAGGATCGTGGTGAAAATAAAATTGTTCACACTTTCGGATCAAAGAGCTTTCAACAACGGAATGCGGATGAGGTAATCTAAGATCTTAACGTATATATCTTGATCAACATGTGGCTGTTACTTGCCTAAATGCCTTGATTGAACATGCCCTGTCCTAACTTGAAAATCCCTGATTAGCCAATGATTCATATCATCTGTGAACACCCCCTGAATTTTGGTTGTAACTTGTGTAATAGCATCAGGGTATGAAATTGTAAATAATTGACCAACTCTTGCATTTCATTTTTCGTTGTTCTCCAAAAGTTTGCATTCTTTATTTGTGCATATAGCATTGTAACTCTTATATGGATATGCTCAAGTACCTACCCATATGTGACAAGTATAAATCTTATTGGAAATTTTTTATAAGTAAACTTCAGTATAATTAGTCTTCTGCAGCCTTTCATACATTCTATATCTTATTTGTTCTGGATATCTAATACTGATAACGAATTGCCTTTTTTAGTAGAAAGGATGGCTCCCATATGTTTTGCAAGCAATGATTACAAAATAAACTATAAAGGGTGGCTATAAGCTATTGAAGCATGTTGTGTGGAAGATATACTTTGTCATGGTAGTGGTGTTGATGGCAGTGGTCACAATAGAGATCTGACTTTGTTGTGCTGTTGTGCTGTTGAGAGTCAATATTTTGGTTCAGTTATTATGGTTTATTTTTCCTTACATTTGTGTTTTGCCAAATGGTAGAAAGAGAAGACAGGTTATCAAATTACTAAAGTCCAATTATTTGAGATCACCCATGTGCAATCTGATGGGCAAGCAGCAAATAAAGAAACACAAGATTCATTGGTATGGAGTATTCTAATCATATTGATATAACTAAGTTTACTAGTATGGTTTTGTTGTATGTGATATAAGTTCTTTTCTTTTCAGATGACATTGAGGAGTCTTACTACTCAAGTGAATGAGGGGTCATTGCAAATGTCTGAAGACCAAATGTTTGTGGAGGTATTTGGGCCTGAG
This sequence comes from Fagus sylvatica, assembly GCA_907173295.1. Classification (NCBI taxonomy): domain Eukaryota; kingdom Viridiplantae; phylum Streptophyta; class Magnoliopsida; order Fagales; family Fagaceae; genus Fagus; species Fagus sylvatica. Next base: position 20,835,299 of record OU015764.1, read on the forward strand.
CATCATGGACGAGTTTGAGGCTATGGGGCAGGTGTCACTGCTACAAAATTATGGGGTTCCTCCTCATCCAAAATGAATGATTTTGAGAAGTGACTGTAAGAGTCTGAGCAAATGCGTTTGGAGGCTAACGCAAATGCTAATGCTAAAGTCGAATTATTGGAGGAACAAGTCATTCAGCTCAAGGATTTGTTAGAAGAACGATCTACTAAAATGGAGCAACAAGCTATTCGTGTTGAAGCTCTCATGGCGCAAATGATGGTTTATATGACCCCACGAGAAGCCGACAAAAAGAAGAAGATCGCACGAGTAGCTTGACTAGATTTACATATTTGGACTTGATTGGATTTGCTGTATACTTTGTTTTCTCACGCATCAATGATGTAATATACTTTGTTTCAGTTGAGTGTGCCACTAATAACATTCATGAATCATGTATGTGTGAGAACCTTGCCCCTTTTCTCAAAGTCCAAAGCGAAAACTCCCAAAATTGGTTTCATGTGGTTTTGGTTTCGGTTAGGAAATAATTTGGTAGCGTGTCTCAAATGATGGGATGAAAATTTTAATGTTTTAATCGACCCTCGAGGTTGAAGGTCAATGCGACATGTTGTTTGTGGAGTCGCCACTTAATTTATTTTAGAGGACAAATTAAGAAATTCCAAAGACAAGAGTAATGTAATCCCCTTTTATTCCATTTTAGAATTTGTACAATTGCTAAATGAAATAGTGTGTGTAAATGTTACAAATAAAATTCCCCTAGAATACAATCTAAGAAAATAATATTGTATGAATTTCCTAGTTACAATCTATGTAAAAAGAAAATAAAATGTTGTTGTAAGGCACTATGTATGCAAACCAAGGTTTTGGTTCGGAGGCTTGGTTACAAAATGGGAAGGTGTTAGGCACCCCATTTTGCCCGATTTACATCAGTACTCTTATATTAAAAATGGCCAAGCATGTTGTAATGTCAATGCATTTATGTGTATGTTGTGCAAACAAATTAATTTTAATTGTCCGTGTTGTTATTATGTTGGTTGCAATATGATGTTCATGTTATAGTTGTAAGCTTAAACACATAATCATAATGAACTTGTAAATATAAACACAAGAAATTAAAACATAATGTAAGAACAATAAATTAAAGCATAATGTAAGCACACAAAAATTAAATCATAAGGGTTAGAGAACTAACCCGCATGCAAAACAAAATTAAAATCAAGTATGTGCTTCACAACTTGTGTGGTTGTGAGCTTTGTGACTCAATGACTTTAAGGATGTGTATACAATTTGTGGGTTGTATGGGTAATCCTAAGAAGTGTTTGAGTATGTGGTTGGTGGAAAAATAATTTCAAACCTAAGTTGTAAAGATGATGAAGGGTGAACCAAATCAAAATGATTTTTTCAACCTTCAAAACCTTTAAGACTTTTGGAGAGGAATTTTGGTTTAAGAAAGCTTAAGTGCAAATATTTTCCAAGTCTTGGTTCCAAAGATAATGAAGGGTGAGTTAAATCTAAAAGATTTCTCAACCTTCAAGAGCTTTAGAACCTTGAAGAGGAGGGTTTGCTTCAAAGAATTTTTCTGCTCAAAACACTCTTGAAAACTCTCCCTATTTCTCTCTAATTTTTCTCTACCCTTTCCAACCCCCTTTGCCATGAAGACCATGGTTGTATTTATAGAGAAAGGAGGGTGTGAAAGGGTCAAAGAGGGGTGGAGGGGCTGCTTTTTTGCCCCCCACCAGTGTCATAACCCCATTTTTACCCCCGGAATTTTCTCGGGTGTCGGCACGCAAAACGAGGCAGCCCGAACCAAGTCGGCCTGATCCGACGAGGGCTCATCACACCAAATAACCTCAAGAAGAAGGTCCTGGGACACATTTCCCAAGGTTTGACCAAGTTTGACCGGAGTTGACCAAGTTTGACCGAGGTTTGACCGAGCCGTTTCCTGACCCGACTAGGGCCCACTATGCCCGAAAACCCTCGAAACGCGGTCCAGGATACATTTCCCAGAGTTTCGGAGAATTTTGACCAAGTTTGACCAAGGTTGACCAAGTTTGACCAAGGTTTGACCGGACCGTTGACCAGACCGAAAGCTGAATCGAACTGACCACCTCCTTGACCAATTCTGAAGAACGTGATGAGAGCTTCGATTCCGTACTTTACGGGCCAAAAACGGACGAGAAACGAGGGAGTTATGGTCAAAACTGTGAAAAAACGGTCCAACACTTAGCCAAATTTTGCTAAGTGTTGTTGACAAAACAGCCTATTTGGGAGGCAACGTTTGCGCAAAGATTCTCTCCGACCCGCTGCAACTTGGTCCGCGAGCCAAGACCCTTAGGCAAGAGGTTCACTTCAGCTACCACACGCAACTTTCGGATCGTCAAGAGCTCCTCCGGTCAAGCCGGAATCTCAGTCAGAAGATGACCCCTTGGCATAAGGAACATTCCGACGGCCTCTGTTCGCAAGATCATATCTTGCGAACCCAAGCTCGCCTCTGTGCAAGGCCTGTACCGTTGAAAAGTAGGTATCGCAAGCTTTCCGACGATACCAAGATCGTCGAAATCCGACATCGGGAGCTACGTCTACCACGCGCGTGAAAACAGGCCGACGAAATAAGGCTGTGCTGAAATTTCCGGAATTTTCCCACCGACGTTGCCACGCTTGCGCACAGAGTCTTCCTGACTCGCAACAAGTTGATCCGCAAGCCCGGGTGCACGTTGGAAAGAAGACACACTCATGCACGACGTGGAACTCTCGGATCGCCAAGAATTTTACCGCCGGTCCCTCGGAAAATCTCCGGAAAATCCCTCGGATTGGAATCCGGAACCTTTAGGCAGCGCAAGCTTTCCGACGGTACCAAGAACGTCAAAATCCGACATCGGGAGCTAGGTCAAATATGCGCGCGAACTGGGACAAGATTTGAGAAAAAACGCGCTGGGAGCAAAACGCATTTTTTCTCCCGGACAGCCGCCTTCGCGCGCAGAGTCTTTCCCTGCTCGCAACAAGTTGATCCGCGAGCCCGGGTGCGTTGGAAAGATAACGACTCCAGCTACGACGTGGAACTCTCGGTTCGCCGGTAGCATCCCCCGTTTGACCGGAATCTTCGCCGGAAAAGTGCACGAAAAAAGCTCCGACACCCCGACTTCCGGGAGCCATAACTTCTTTCCTCCGAACTCCGATTCCATGCAAAACTTTATATCGTTGGAAAGTAGGACGTCGAGGAGCTTTCCGACGATATGCTGCATGACCCATTTTGAGTTACCAGAAGACCTCCAAAACTGCCCTTCGAAAATCGGGTCAAAAAACTACGCGCACGGCGCGGATGATCACGCGCGGCGCGCGATGATCAGCGCGCCGCGAGGCGTGCAAATCCGTCTATAAAATGCAGCCCCCCTCCCCTCAGCGCTGGGTCCGAGTCTTAGACCATTTTTTGAGTTTCTTAGGTAGTTTTAGGTAGTTTTTAGGCATAGAATAGGGGTTTGGGGTCTTTCTTTGGGGGGTTTTTGGGGAGTTTTTAGAGTGAGAAGCATCTACTAGGTGCTTCTCTCTCTAACCTCTCCTCATCCTCCCCCCCCTCTCTCTCTCTCTCCTCTTTTTTCTTTCTTTTTAGTGGAAGTGACTAGTGATGATCCCTAAAATGGGAAGGGATTCACAAGGATCCACTTATATTTATGCTTTTTAGTTCATTTATGTTCTATTTATGCTTTTTAGTTCATTTATGTTCTATTTTATGCTTTTTAGTCCATTTATTATCTTGTTATTGCTATTATTTGTAGATCTGAGTTATTTATTGCTATTATTTGTAGATCTGAGTTATTTATTGCTTTATTTATGTTTACTACGTTATTGTGCATATATATTGTGATTATCCCTCTCCCCGTATTTTAGTACGGCAAATATTGAGTAGCTTTGGCTCAGTTGCGTAAGACCTCTAACGAGGCCGTAACAACCATGTTAGCCTACGAGGTATTTGACCCGAAAAATACATCCCCATGTGTTAAATATTGTCATTTACCGCTTTATTTACATTTTATACGCACTTGTGAATATTATATTGTGATTATCCCCTTTCCCCGTGTGTTTTAGTACGGCAAATATTGAGTGGCTTTGGCGGCTCGCGTAAGACCTCTAACGAGGCCGTGACAACCATGTTAGCCCACGAGGTATTTGACCCGAAAAATACATCCCCATGTGTTAAATATTGTCATTTATCGCTTTATTTACATTTACTACGTTGTGAATATTATATTGTGATTATCCCTTTCCCCTGTATTTTAGTACGGCAAATATTGAGTAGCTTTGGCTCAGTTGCGTAAGACCTCTAACGAGGCCGTAACAACCATGTTAGCCTACGAGGTATTTGACCCGAAAAATACATCCCCATGTGTTAAATATTGTCATTTATCGCTTTATTTACATTTACTACGTTGTAAATATTATATTGTGAATATTGTCATTTTCCCCCATTTTTCCCTTTGTGATTTGGGCGTGATAATCCCGATTGGTCGTGGTGGACTATGTAAGACCTCAAATGAGGCTTTAACCACCATGTAATTCCATAGGCATTGGACCCATTAAAAATCCCATGCTTTAAATTTCATTATGCTTTAAAATATTTATCGCTTTCCGCAATGCTTTAAATACATTTATCGCTTTATTTACTTTTACGCATTTGTGATATTATATTGTGTTGTTATTATCCCCATTTTTCCCCATAAAATTTGGGCGTGATAATCCCGATTGGTCGTGGTGGATTATGTAAGACCTCAAAGAGGCATTAACCATCACGTAATTCCATAGGGTATTGGACCCACAAAATCCTTATTTTAAACCCCGTTATTTTCATTATTTACTACGTTGTCCATTTTCATTTCCATTATTTTGATTTGGGCATGAAAATACCAAACGGTATTGGCGGTTTTAGGTAAGTCTTTCAATAGCACTAAACCCCATGTAAATCCATGAGGCGTTGGACCCGTAAATTGCAAACCATTTCAAAATAGATTTTCTCATATAAGTCCTATTTGGCGTCGAAGGTTTGGATAAGTCTTTCAAATAGCACTAAACCCTTCGTGTAAGCCCGAAAAGGCATTGAAACCCATTTTCAAAATGATTTTTCTCATTTAAGTCCTATTTGGCGTCGAAGGTTTGGATAAGTCTTTCAATAGCACTAAAACCCTTCGTGTAAGCCCGAAAAGGCATTGAAACCCATTTTCAAAATGATTTTTCTCATTTAAGTCCTATTTGGCGTCGAAGGTTTGGATAAGTCTTTCAATAGCACCAACCCTTCGTGTAAGCCCGAAAAGGCATTGAAACCCATTTTCAAAAGATTTTTCTCATTTAAGTCCTATTTGGCGTCGAAGGTTTGGATAAGTCTTTCAATAGCACTAAACCCTTCGTGTAAGCCCGAAAAGGCATTGAAACCCATTTTCAAAAGATTTTCTCATTTAAGTCCTATTTGGCGTCGCGAGGTTTGGATAAGTCTTTCAATAGTACTAAACCCCCGTGTAAGCCCGAAAAGGCATTGAAACCCTCTTTTTAAATTGCTTTGTTTTATTCATGTAAATCCTATGGTGGTGTCGGAGATTCGAGTAAGTCTTTCAATAGCATCGAATCCCGACCCCACGAGGTCTTGACCCTTTCCCTAAAAATTCTCATGAATTACACCTTGCCATTTCAAATAAATGTTGCATTTATGTCATTTCATACTTATGATTGATGTACTGCTAACATGCCATGATCATCCCATATTTGTCATACTTGTGATTTATGTGCTGCGAACATGCCGTGATTACTTGTTTGAACATTTTACTTGCTTTCATACTCTTTCTTGTAATTATGTTCGTGAATATGCCGTCTTGATTACTTGCTTGATTGTTTATCGCTTTGATATAAAAATGTGATTAAAATACACTTTGCCATGAAAACTTTAAAAAGAGTAAACATGGTAATGTGGGCGTTAGAAACGAAGTTGGTGCAATCCAAGGGCTACGGCTCGCCCTGGCTTTTGGACACCATGGTATGAGTCCTTTACACGGGGGCGTGGCTGGTACGTGCTTTCGTGTAAGGGATTCTACACGTTCTAACTCCCATAGGATCATGGTCTAAAATTCCCCAAAGTGTGAATTAATCATCCAAAACCCCGCCATTTGACGGACCGCTTTACTCTCTTGGAAATCAAGGGTAAAGAGATCCCGAATATGGCACCAAAAACATTAATTGTTTGTCCCGGCACTAGGTGTTAGGATTTCAAGTATATCCTACCACCGAAATGCCCGGAAATTTAAAAGATACAAAGATAAAAGGGATGGTGAAATAAAGAGTCTAATCAAAACCGAATGAAGTCAAAATTGCGTTTGCCATTTTTGGTATATCGTACGACGGAAATCGGGACATTTGTACATAATAAAAACCAACAAACCTTAGGCTTAGCAAATAAAAGAAAACATTAGGAAAGGAGGTAACCGTTTTCTTAAACGGATGTCGTGGGGTGCCTAACACCTTCCCCACGCATAAGCAAACCCCCGAACCTATCTCTGGTTCAAGACCATTTTTGTTGTAGATGTCTAAATAAGATAAAATCTATTAGACATAGGTGCCCAATCACACCTTAAAATTTCCCATGGTTGGTGGCGACTCCAAATTTGTGCTCACACGCACACACGTACACAAGTTCCCCACACACACACAACTCGTATCTCGAAACGGAAAAGAGATAGAGATCACACACACACTCGCCAAATGGGGGTCGGTATCTAGGAAAATAAAAAAGAAAAAGAATAAGAATTTTCCGCCGGTGTCGACAGCTTGGCGACTCCACTGGGGACTTAGAGGGTTTAAGCCTATAGTCTTTCGGTGTTTTCTTTGCTAAGCATGTGTGTATATATTTGTTGGTATTCATTATTTGATTTATTCTCTTTATTTCATCTTGTATAGTGTTTTGATTTTAGCATGTCTATATTCTTGTATATAAACTGCGAACATAGGATAGAGATTTATTTTATGCAACACATATTATATATTGTGCCTTTGTACAAAAAAAAAGTCTTTTCCCTTTTTACTTTCAAAATCATGACATTTACACTCATTGGACTTTTGGGTCGAACCCGGACTCAGGTGGGGCTGGGCTGGTACAGGCTCCACCACGAACCCTTTTATATCTAGGACATGGAACACGAGAATCCACCCTTCTCCCTTCACACCCGTGGAGATCGAGGGGGGCGTGCAAGTGCTTCCCCGGTGATCCAATACCCTTTCGACTTCCTTCGGGAGGATGAAATGGGCATGATCATCGGCCCCTTTAGGAAACAGAATTCCAAAGCTGTGTCATACCATGTTGCATATAGTAAGCTATAGAGTAGAAAACTTACCTGTGAGGGCTCTGGTAAAAGCCAACCGAGTGAACATCCAACCTAAGATAGGATACCCAAAAATAGGATGTGTCTTTTCAAAATGAGTCAAGGGAAAAGCGTTGTGCTATTTTCCAGGTGGTGATAAAATAAATGGAGCCGAACCAGGTTCTATCTCTTCGAACCTTTGTTTGCATGTCATTGTTTGATAAAGGGATAGGATAACCACGTTGTCCATACCCGTTGCAAACCACTCAAACCCAAAAGTAAGAGTTCCAAACTCTACATGGGATGTATAGAGTCGCGTCGTCCTCAACCAAAAGTACGACCCTCGCATTTACCGACATCGGTTTCCAAAAAAAAAAATCTTTCAAAATGGAACCGAACGCCGAAAGGCTCGTCAATTTTTGGTAATGTGAGAGCCTATCTTTTCGTTGGTACGATTGTGACCATTGTGTATAGAGTCAAGTCGTCCTCAACCAAAAGTACGACCCTCACATTAACCGACATCGGTTCCCAAAAATCTTTCAAAAATGGAACCGAACGCCGAAAGGCTCGTCAAATTTCAGTAATGTGAGAGTCTATCTTTTCGTTGATACGCGTGTACATAGTCTTGTCGTACCCAACCAAAAGTACGACCCTCACATCAACCGACGTCGGTTCCTCAAAAATTTTCAAAAATGGAACCGAACGCCGAAAGGCTCGTCGAATTTTGGATAAGATGTGATAGTCTATCTTTTCGTTGATACATTTGTAACCATTGTGTATAGAGTCGTGTCGTCCTTAACCAAAAGTACGACCCTCACATTGACCGACACCGGTTCCCTCACAAAAATTTTCAAAATGGAACCGAAGCGCCGAAAGGCTCGTCGAGTTTTGGTAATGTGAGAGTCTACCTTTTTGTTGGTACGCATGTAACCATCATGTACATACGCATGAAACCCTTAAGAGTTCCAAACTCTACATGGGATGTATAGAGTGTTGTCATGTCCAGCCAAGAGTATGACCTTCACACCAATCGACATCGGTTCCCAAAAATTTTCAAAATGGAACCGAGCGCCGAAAGGCTTGTCAATTTTCGGTGATGTGAAAGTCCATCTCTTCGTTAACTTGTCCATAGTGCACATATTCGTGTTGACTTTAAGAGTTCCCAACTCTTGTAGGGATGTAGATATTCACCCACTATGTCACCTCCAACCAAGAGTATGACCTTCACACCAATCGACATCGGTTCCCAAAAATTTTCAAAATGGAACCGGACGCCGAAAGGCTCGTCAAATTTTGATAGTGTGAAAGTCCATCTCTTCGTTGATGAGTCCATGCATGTGTAGACCCTAAGAACTCTGTATAGGGATGTAGATATTCACCCATTGTGTCACCTTCGACCAAGAGTACGACCTTCACACCAACAGACACCGGTCCCCAAAAATCTTTCAAAAATGGAACCGAACGCCGAAAGGCTTGTCAATTTTGGTAGTGTGAAAGTCCACCTCTTTGTCGACTTGTCCGTAGTATACACATATGTAAACCCTAAGAGTTTCCGATCCTATATAGGGGTGTAGATGTTTACCCATCGCGTCGTCTTCGACCAAGAGTACGACCCTCACACCAACCGACATCGGTTCCCAGAAAATTTTTCCAAAATGGAACCGAACGCCGAAAGGCTCGTCAAATTTTTGGTGATGTGAGAGTCTATCTCCTTGTTGATGAGTCTGTAACCATAGTGTACATACGTGTATAAGCCCTAAGAGTTCCCGACTCTATATAGGGATGTAGATGTTGGCCCATTGTGTTGTCTTCAACCAAGAGTATGACTCTCGCATCTACCGACATCGGTTCCCCCAAAATTTTTCAAAATGAAACCGAACGCCGAAAGGCTCGTCAATTTTCAATGATGTGAGAGTCCACCTCTTAGTTGACTTGTCCGTAGTGTACATACGTGTATAAGCCCTAAGAGTTCCCGACTCTATATAGGGATGTAGATGTTGGCCCATTGTGTTGTCTTCAACCAAGAGTATGACTCTCGCATCTACCGACATCGGTTCCCCCAAAATTTTTCAAAATGAAACCGAACGCCGAAAGGCTCGTCAATTTTCAATGATGTGAGAGTCCACCTCTTAGTTGACTTGTCCGTTGTGTACATACACGCATAAGCCCTAAGAGTTCCCGACTCTATATAGGGATGTAAATATTTACCCATTGTGTTGTCTTCAACCAAGAGTATGACTCTCACACCAACCGACATTGGTTCCCAAAAAAAAAAAAAGTTTTTCAAAATGGAACCAAGGGCCAAAAGGCTCGTCAATTTTCAATGATGTGAGAATCCATCTCTTCGTTGACTTGTCCACCATGTACATATGCATGTAAACCCTAGGGGTTTCCAACTCTATATGGGGATGTAGATATTCACCCATTTTGTCAACCTCAACAAGAAGTATGACCCTCACATAAACCAATGACAGTTTCCCAAAAAAGTTTTCAAAACGGAACTGTGAGCCGAAAGACTCTTCAAGTCTTGGTAACCCGATGTGAGAGTCCATCTACTTGTTGATGCATGGTGAAATCATGTGCATCATAAACGCACTCATACCCAATCGAGGTTTACTGCGAAGTAAGCCCAGGGTCCTGATCCTAATTGTGAATTCAAAGTCTAACTCATTTTCATTTGCTCGTAGGATTTCATTCATACACACAAACAAATGGTGGGAGAAACAAATGGGCCGAATGAACATGAGGTTCGGATGGCCACCTCTGAGCACAAGCTTGACGATCTTCTTGCCTTCGTACACATGATAGTGAAGAGAGACGCAGAAATGTGAAACCAGAGGAGAAAAGATGGCAAAAGTACCAATGGTGAAGTGTCGGAAGGACGTCCTCACATCAACATGGACCTGTTGCCAAGGCCACCAACGCCACCAAAACCTGAGGGGAGAGATTCCCAATTGGATGGTAAGATCGATGGCTTAGAAGAAAAGGTCTGGCTCTACGCGAGGCTTGAGCCCCTTTGAAACACAGATTTCTCCAGTGTGTCCTGATTCCTAACATGACAATGCCACCCAAGTTCAAGGCCCCGGAATTCGAAAAATACAATGGGAGAGGAGACCCCATGATCCACCTGCAAATGTACTGCCGGAAGATGGCACCATACGCCGACAATGAGCCGTTGCTGATTCAGACATTTCAAGATACCCTGACAGGGAATGCAGCCGAATGGTACTCACAGTTGAAGAAGATTTCTCATTAGAAGGAGCTGGCGGATACCTTCCTGGCTCAGTACGGGTTCAACTCCCAAATAGCTCCGAACCGGTTCGATCTTCAAAGGATGGAGAAAAAGTGCAATGAGATTTTCAGAGAATATACCCAGTGGTGGAAAGAAATGGCGGCCTCGGGCATGCCCCCTTCTAGACGAGAAAAAGATGATCAAGATCTTCGTCGATACCCTGAAGAACCCATACTTCGATCGAATGGTGGGTTTGCAATTACAGTTCCTTGTGGACTTGATTCTTGTTGAAGAAAGAATCGAGGATGCGGTGAAGACAAAGAGGATGGTGGACATGCCAGCCCTAATGGCATTAGTTGAGCAGATTGCAAAGAGGACCCTCGTAGAGAAAAACGAGGAGGGAGTTTAAGATGATAGCCAAGAACGACAGGAAGTGGAGGAAGACTCTCCCATGTTATACCCACTTGGAATCAGCCAAGACCGGCTCAGATAGCACGAGCTCCCAAGGTGCACAAGACTTGAATGACCTACTTGGACTACTCAAGGGTGCCGTATTTGTGAGAGGTCAATGGAGGAACCTGCGGCAGCAACATCAAGATAGATGATGGTTCTTGAGAACATGTTACCAAGCCTGGATGGACCATGAGTGAGCTAAGATGTGGATCACTTTCCTGTGAAAGCTTCACACAACTGTATCCAAACTCTGGAGAGGTTCACCTGATGTTAGGGATGCCACCCACGGAAGGCAAAGCACAAGAGAACCTTTGAGATTCAATCACGATCCCACAAACTGTCCGTGTTGAGTAGTTTGTTGCAGTCTTGTACAAATTTTCCAAAATCTATGCTTTTCCAAAAAATATGCATAATAAATTCAAAATCACAAAAAGATTTGTTTGAAATGCATGCATCCATGAGAGGGACGAGTCAACACCACAATTCCACTCATGGAAAATGAGGTGTCTAAGTAAAATTACTATCCACTACTGAGAAGGAGCGGCATGTGTTCTCTGAACACCCACGCCCGAAACACTTTTTTCTCAAACACATGAAGCACTTAACCCTTTTGCACATGATTCCTACTTTTCACGACCAATGTTGGTGTGATCCTAAACCAGTAGGTGACTAAAAGTTCTAGCTTCACTGACCAATTGATTGGATATGAAATGATGGAGGCATTGTTTCTACTATCCAAACAGTTATACCGCTTGTAAACCCCGCTGATCCAAAGAATATATTTTTAAAGAAAATTCACCCGGATTTATGAAATGGCACTTAAGCTCTCTAGGCTAAGAAGTTAGTACCCAGGATGACGGAAAAGGCCTCCGTTCAACTATCCTCCCGCTTGTAGAAAAATGCCACTTGCTAACCAAGTTGAGCCTGTTCGTTTTTCTTCTATGAAAAACCAGTCAAGGATTACCCCCCACACTGGGGCAGGTTAAATGGTTGTGAGAGTCTCACACTAGGCAAAAGCAAACAAAGTGAGTAAATGAGACTCCCGAAGGAAACTGAGTCAATCAAGTGAACTCCCCAAAATGAAAGAGGGAAAGAAGTCCAAAAACTGAAGAGAAAGTCAACCCAAGGAAAGCTAAACTCAGTGAATAGGAAAGTCTAGTGAAATGTTCAAATTAAGGACTAGGGTAGTGCTTAATGGAGTGAAATTCAAACGAAGAGTAATCCTTGACTTTAGGAAAACCCCTCAAGTAATTTCAAAGCCAAAATTATCCTCCCATAAGCCTAGGAGAACCAAAGCCTTACATTACGGTCCTTTGAAAGTCCTTCCTAACTGGGAGCGACTGCTTAGCCTAAGGAGCTTGTGCCAAGGAAACATCATGAAGTAATTTTGAGCCTTATATCCTTCGTTTCAAGCACCCTTTTAACCCCAAGGCCACGTTACAAGCCAACAAAGACCTCACTGATCATTCGATGATCGGTTGGTCATGTAGCAATGAACTTTTGGTCAAAAACTGGTAATGATGGAATCTAGATCACGCACCTTCAAGAGGTCGTATCTCATAAAGGGCACCGTCCACTTTGCACCATGGCCTTTGGGCCAAACAAGAGTGACTTCAATGTTTGAAGCCTCACCCCAATTCAAAAGAAATAAAAGAAGAGCTCACTCAGAAAGCTCACAGGATAATGCCAAACAGATTAACCCGAGGGACCACGCTTTCCATTCTCGGTAAGGGATGGTTGTTGAGCAGAGGCACCCATTAACTATAAAGGAAGCAAGGCTTTGCCTAGCCTCTCTCAGACGATGCATGCATTTGAAAGAATTTTCAAAAGATTATACTCTTTAATGATTTTCCAAGAATAAAAAGATTTGAAAAATGATTTTCTAAAAAACAGTCCTCGAAATCTTGAATGAGGAAAATTTTTCAAAGAAGGATTTGTGCAGAATTGCAACAACCTATGAAATTCATTTCACCCTCTAAACCACCAGTCAAGCCACTGGCCAAAAAACCCTGAAAGATGTTAAGCACTTTCTCCCTAGACTCCCTTCAAACAGCATGCCTTGACCAGAAAATGCCCAAACACAATCCCATACACTGGCTTTGGTCGAATGTTGTCCATAAGAAAACGAAGGCCAAGCCCCAGTCTCAACCTTGATACTGGGGCAATTTTTCCTTCTTGGTTCTACCAAACCGTGGGTGGTATTCAAAGGTTCCAGAAAATTGGAAGGAAATCTCTCATCATAGACACACTCAGCAGACATGGAGGTCGATACTGAGGCAGATTTCTAGGTCACTGAAGATCTACATCATCCAGGCGAATGGACACCTCTTGCAGAATCTCCCAAATCGGTGATAGTATCGAAGCCCGGGAATAAGGAATTCTGAATAGCCATGCGAGAAAGGTTTCTGAGAAAGAAATGAGACCCGAATTGGGGAAAACGTGTGACAGACCTTCGGTTTATCCATGGGTCTCACCATTGATCTTGTTGTACCACACTGGGGCAATTTTTCCGCGAACGGAAAAATTAGAAGACAAACCAGAGATCAAGAGAGGACTACCACCGTCAAGAATGTGATGAAAGAATCGAAGGCTTGACCGGACGGATCGAAGATTGAGAAAGTGTCGTCCGACCAAATGATCAAGAGCATCAGACAGACCGACCAGATGAGCTAATGACCAAGAGCATGTTGTCAGCACTGAGAAGACCGGAAAAGTTAAGAAGCAGCCAAGGAATGTCTCATGATTGAATTTGACAACACACTGGGGCAAATTTTTCAAAAGCGGTTTTGAAAAATTTTGAAGGAAGAAGCGGCTCAACACTTCGAACGGCTGTTCTCGATTCCAGGGCAAAAGGGACAGAAGCGGAAATTTGGATTCTGCATCGACACGTGTGATTCCACACTGGGGCAAATTTTTCAGTAAACTGAAAAATTGTGAAGAAGAGCTGGTTCGAGACTCGGGCAGTTAGTTTGGACCAAACCAAGAAGTATGTGCATGAAGAGTTTGGAAACTCGTACCGATCAAGATAATGCCATACTGGGGCAAAATTTTTCCATCTTCGAGAAGCTGGAAAAATTTGTTTCGATATTCCATACTGGGCCAAAATTTTTCAAAAGGGTTTTGAAAAATTTCGAAGGAAAATAGTTCGACTCTCGGGTGGTTATCGCAGTCCGATGCAAAGGAGATAGAGGAAGAAATCCAGGATTCCGCATCAGCATGTATTGTTCCACACTGGGGCAAAATTTTTCTATCTTCAAGAAGCTAGAAAAATTTATTCGACACTACATACTGGGGCAAATTTTTCCATTTTTGTCAGAGAAAAATTGGAAAAATTCGAAGAGTCATCCAAATGGGCCTCATGAAGGAGTAAGACCCAATGATGATAGAAATGGGCCTCGTGAAGGAGTAAGTCCCGACATTGATAGAAATGGGCCTCGTGAAGGAGTAAGACCCAAGAGTTGCTGAAATGGGCCTCGTGAAGGAGTAAGACCCAGGATTTGCTGAAATGGGCCTCGTGAAGGAGTAAGTCCCGACATTGATAGAAATGGGCCTCGTGAAGGAGTAAGACCCAAGAGTTGCTGAAATGGGCCTCGTGAAGGAGTAAGACCCAATGATGATAGAAATGGGCCTCGTGAAGGAGTAAGTCCCGACATTGATAGAAATGGGCCTCGTGAAGGAGTAAGACCCAAGAGTTGCTGAAATGGGCCTCGTGAAGGAGTAAGACCCAATTGCTGAAATGGGCCTCGTGAAGGAGTAAGTCCCGACATTGATAGAAATGGGCCTCGTGAAGGAGTAAGACCCAATGATGATAGAAATGGGCCTCGTGAAGGAGTAAGACCCAGGATTTGCTGAAATGGGCCTCATGAAGGAGTAAGACCCGATGATGATGAAATGGGCCTCGTGAAGGAGTAAGTCCCGACATTGATAGAAATGGGCCTCGTGAAGGAGTAAGACCCAAGATTTGCTGAAATGGGCCTCGTGAAGGAGTAAGACCCGATGATGATGAAATGGGCCCGTGAAGGAGTAAGTCCCCATGATAGAAATGGGCCTCGTGAAAGGAGTAAGACCCAATGATGATAGAAGTGGGCCTCTTGGATGTATAAGACCCAATCCTTTGATGATTCAAATCCTGCAGCTAACCTACGAGATAGCTAAGCCTAAAGTATGGGATGCGAGTGCACTCCGACCCAACAGACAGAGCAACAACCACCTCGATGGAAGCTCGCATGGCATCTAAAGCACACAAAGCCGAAGTCCCTCAGGAATGGACCACATGGAATGCCACCATCGGCGACAAACCCAAGAAGGGGAAGCTAAATTCACATGACCCCAAGTCTACCTCAGGTCTTTCTTAAGATCTGACCCTCAATGTTCATACATTCACAAGAATCCAGGGCGTGAGGACCGGCGACGATCTCCGCTACCACTACCCCGGTGAGACATCTGCAAGAAAGAACAATGAACAATCAAAGAATCAGAAAAATCAGGTATATCTCATTCTTAAAAAGCATAGGAAGTACACAGTGATCAAAATTGTGCAAAAAAAAAGAGAACAATCAAACAAACAATTTTTCCTTGACCATTTGGATGAATTTCCAAAATGTCTAACAGTCACCCGATTTGCAGCTTGGGTAGTCCCCAAGTCAAATCACCCCTCAACGTGTTTGGACTGAGATTCCAAACCGTTGAACCACCCGATTTGCAGCTTGGGTAGTCCCCAAGTCAAATCACCTCCCTCAACGTGTTTGGACTGAGATTCCAAACCGTTGGACCACCTCGATTTGCAGCTTGGGTAGTCCCCAAGTCAAATCACCCCTCAACGTGTTTGGACTGAGATTCCAAAGCCGTTGGACCACCTCGATTTGCAGCTTGGGTAGTCCCCAAGTCAAGATCACCCCTCAACTGTTTGGACTGAGATTCCAAACCGTTGAAACCACCCGATTTGCAGCTTGGGTAGTCCCCAAGTCAAATCACCCCTCAACGTGTTTGGACTGAGATTCCAAACCGTTGGACCACTCGGTTTGCAGCTTGGGTAGTCCCCAAGTCAAATCACCCCTCAACTTGTTTGGACTGAGATTCCAAACCGTTGAACCACCCGATTTGCAGCTTGGGTAGTCCCCAAGTCAAGATCACCCCTCAACGTGTTTGGACTGAGATTCCAAACCGTTGAACCACCCGATTTGCAGCTTGGGTAGTCCCCAAGTCAGATCACCCCTCAACTTGTTTGGACTGAGATTCCAAACCGTTGAACCACCCGATTTGCAGCTTGGGTAGTCCCCAAGTCAAGATCACCCCTCAACCTGTTTGGACTGAGATTCCAAACCGTTGAACCACCCGATTTGCAGCTTGGGTAGTCCCCAAGTCAAGATCACCCCTCAACGTGTTTGGACTGAGATTCCAAACCGTTGGACCACCCGATTTGCAGCTTGGGTAGTCCCCAAGTCAAATCACCCCTCAACGTGTTTGGACTGAGATTCCAAACCGTTGGTTGAACCACCTCGATTTGCAGCTTGGGTAGTCCCCAAGTCAAGATCACCCCTCAACGTGTTTGGACTGAGATTCCAAACCGTTGGACCACTCGATTTGCAGCTTGGGTAGTCCCCAAGTCAAGATCACCCCTCAACGTGTTTGGACTGAGATTCCAAACCGTTGGTAAACCACCTCGATTTGCAGCTTGGGTAGTCCCCAAGTCAAGATCACCCCTCAACGTGTTTGGATTGAGATTCCAAACCGTTGGTTGAACCACTCGATTTGCAGCTTGGGTAGTCCCCAAGTCAAGATCACCCCTCAACGTGTTTGGACTGAGATTCCAAACCGTTGGTAACCACCTCGATTTGCAGCTTGGGTAGTCCCCAAGTCAAATCACCCCTCAACGTGTTTGGACTGAGATTCCAAACCGTTGGTTACCACCTCGATTTGCAGCTTGGGTAGTCCCCAAGTCAAGATCACCCCTCAACGTGTTTGGATTCAAGATTCCAAACCGTTGGACCACCTCGATTTGCAGCTTGGGTAGTCCCCAAGTCAAGATCACCCCTCAACGTGTTTGGATTCAAATTCCAAACCGTTGGAAACCACCTCGATTTGCAGCTTGGGTAGTCCCCAAGTCAAATCACCCTCAACGTGTTTGGATTCAAATGCCAAACCTGTTGAACCACCCAATTTGAGACTTAAACAAATTTGAAGTCTCAAATTAACCTCCTCGACGTGTTGGGATTCAAAATGCCAAACCGTCGAACCACCAGATTTGAGACTCGAACAAATTTCAAGTCTCCAACTAAAAAAAACAAACACACATTTCCTAAGTTTGTGTAAATCCCGAACTTAGCCCTTAATTTTCAAAATATATGCCTCACAAAGGCGCGCACATGGCGACTTACCTCAGAAAGGCGAACGAACTTTCGGAGCGCGAGATCTGAGCTAGAAGGGAAGGAGAAAGCAGAAGTAGGAAAAGTAGAGTTTAGAGAGAAAACCAAGAATCTGAAACCTACCTTAACTTTTGACCCATGAGTCAACCGATTGAGAGCCAGCGCGTCTGACAGAGAATGACACGTAAACTGAGGAAGATTTTTCGCAGTACCTGAGGACAGGCATGAAAACCGAGAAAATCCCAGCGGGCAAAAATCGAGTCATTTATTCTTTGTCCGACGTTCCTTGTACCAAGAAACGCCAAACAAAGAAGGGGCAACTGTCATAACCCCATTTTTACCCCCGGGATTTTCTCGGGTGTCGGCACGCAAAACGAGACAGCCCGAACCAAGCCGGCCTGATCCGACGAGGGCTCATGCCACATCAAATAACTCCTCAAGAAGAAGGTCCGGGACACATTTCCCAAGGTTTGACCAAGTTTGACCAAGGAGTTGACCAAGTTTGACCGAGGTTTGACCGAGCCGTTTCCTGACCCGACTAGGGCCCGCTATGCCCGAAAACCCTCGAAACGCGGTCCGGGATACATTTCCCAGAGTTTGGAGAGCTTTGACCAAATTCGACCAAGTTTGACCAAGGTTGACCAAGTTTGACCAAGGTTTGACCGGACCGTTGACCAGACCGAAAGCTGAATCGAACTGACCGCTCCTTGACCATTCTGAAGAACGTGATGAGAGCTTCGATTCGACACTTTACGGGCCAAAAACGGACGAGAAACGAGGGAGTTATGGTCAAAACTGTGAAAAAACGGTCCAACACTTAGCCAAATTTTGCTAAGTGTTGTTGACAAAACAGCCTATTTGGGAGGCAACGTTTGCGCAAAGATTCTCTCCGACCCGCTGCAACTTGGTCCGCGAGCCAAGACCCTTAGGCAAGAGGTTCACTTCAGCTACCACACGCAACTTTCGGATCGTCAAGAGCTCCTCCGGTCAAGCCGGAATCTCAGTCAGAAGATGACCCCTTGGCATAAGGAACATTCCGACGGCCTCTGTTCGCAAGATCATATCTTGCGAACCCAAGCTCGCCTCTGTGCAAGGCCTGTACCGTTGAAAAGTAGGTAGCGCAAGCTTTCCGACGATACCAAGATCGTCGAAATCCGACATCGGGAGCTACGTCTACCACGCGCGTGAAAACAGGCCGACGAAATAAGGTTTGTGCTGAAAGTTCCGGAATTTTCCCACCGACGTTGCCACGCTTGCGCGCAGAGTCTTCCTGACTCGCAACAAGTTGATCCGCGAGCCCGGGCACGTTGGAAAGAAGACACATTCATGCACGACGTGGAACTCTCGGATCGCCAAGAATTTTCAAACGGACCAAAAACACCGGGTCTATATCTCACGGTCCAAGCTCGGATTTCCCAAATCCGGAACCTTGCAAAAGTAGGCAGCGCAAGCTTTCCGACGGTACCAAGAACGTCAAAATCCGACATCGGGACTAGGTCAAAATGCGCGCGAACTGGGACAAGATTTGAGAAAAAACGCGCTGGGAGCAAAACGCATTTTTTCTCCCGGACAGCCGCCTTCGCGCGCAGAGTCTTTCCCTGCTCGCAACAAGTTGATCCGCGAGCCCGGGTGCGTTGGAAAGATAACGACTCCGGCTACGACGTGGAACTCTCGGTTCGCCGATAGCATCCCCCGTTTGACCGGAATCTTCGCATCGGAAAAGTGCACACAAAAACAGCTCCAGACGACCCCGACTTCCGGGAGCCATAACTTTTTCCTCCGTCCGAACTCCGATTCCATGCAAACTTTATATCGTTGGAAAGTAGGACATCTGGGGCTTTCCGACGATATGCTGCATGACCCATTTTGAGTTACCAGAAGACCTCCAAAACTGCCCTTCGAAAATCGGGTCAAAAAACTACGCGCGCGCACGACCATACCGCGCGGCGCGTGATGGACCCGCGCGAGGCGTGCAAATCCGTCTATAAAACGCACCCCCCCTCCCCTCAGCGCTGGGTCCAGCTTAGACCATTTTTTAGGAGGGGTTTTTAGGTAGTTTTAGCGTTAGAGACTCCTTTAGGCATAAATAGGGGTTTTAGGGGTCTTTCTTTAGGGGGGTTTTTGGGGAGTTTTTAGAGTGAGAAGCATCTATTAGGTGCTTCTCTCTCTAACCTCTCCTCATCCTCCCCCCCTCTCTCTCTCTCTCTCCTCTTTTTTCTTTCTTTTTAGTGGAAGTGACTAGTGATGATCCCTAAAATGGGAAGGGATTCACAAGGATCCACTTTATTTATGTTTTTAGTTCATTTATGTTCTATTTATGCTTTTTAGTTCATTTATGTTCTATTTTATGCTTTTTAGTCCATTTATTATCTTTTATTGCTATTATTTTAGTCTAGTTATTTATTGCTATTATTTTAGATCTGAGTTATTTATTGCTATTATTTTAGATCTGAGTTATTTATTGCTTTATTTTAGATCTAGTCATTTATCGCTTTATTTACATTTACTACGTTACTTGTGAATATATATTGTTGTGATTATCCCCCTTTCCCCGTGTGTTTTAGTACGGCAAATATTGAGTGGCTTTGGCTCAGTTGCGTAAGACCTCTAACGAGGCCGTAACAACCATGTTAGCCCTACGAGGTATTTGACCCGAAAAATACATCCCCATGTTTAAATATTGTCATTTATCGCTTTATTTACATTTTATACGCACTTGTGAATATTATATTGTGATTATCCCTTTCCCCGTATTTTAGTACGGCAAATATTGAGTAGCTTTGGCTCAGTTGCGTAAGACCTCTAACGAGGCCGTAACAACCTTGTTAGCCTACGAGGTATTTGACCCGAAAAATACATCCCCATGTGTAAATATTGTCATTTATCGCTTTATTTACATTTACTACGTTGCGCGTAAATATTATATTGTGAATATTGTCATTTTCTCCCCATTTTTCCCTTTGTGATTTGGGCGTGATAATCCCGATTGGTCGTGGTGGACTATGTAAGACCTTAATGAGGCTTTAACCACCATGTAATTCCATAGGCATTGGACCCATTGAAAATCCCATGCTTTAAATTTCATTATCGCTTTAAATATATTTATCGCTTTCCGCAATGCTTTAAATACATTTATCGCTTTATTTACTTTACTACGCACTTGTGAATTATATTGTGAATATTGTTATTATCCCCTTTCCCCGTAAAAATTTGGGCGTGATAATCCCGATTGGTCGTGGTGGTTTACTATGTAAGACCTCAAAGAGGCATTAAGCCACCACGTAATTCCATAGGGTATTGGACCCACAAAAATCCTTATTTTAATTTACCCCGTTATTTTCATTTACTATTGTCCATTTTCATTCCATTATTTTGATTTGGGCATGAAAATACCAAACGGTATTGGTGGTTTTAGGTAAGTCTTTCAATAGCACTAAACCCCATGTAAATCCATGAGGCGTTGGACCCGTAAATTGCAAACATTTCTAAAACTAGTTTTTCTCATTTAAGTCCTATTTGGCTTCGCGGGTTTAGGTAAATCTTTTCAAATAGTACTAAACCCCCGTGTAAGCCCGAAAAGGCATTGAAACCTCATTTCCAAAACGGTTTTTCTCATTTAAGTCCTATTTGGCTTCGCGGGTTTAGGTAAATCTTTTCAAATAGTACTAAACCCCCGTGTAAGCCCGAAAAGGCATTGAAACCCATACTTTCCAAAACGTTTTTTCTCATTTAAGTCCTATTTGGCTTCGCGGGTTTAGGTAAATCTTTTCAAATAGTACTAAACCCTCGTATAAGCCCGAAAAGGCATTGAAACTCATTTCAAAAACGGATTTTCTCATTTAAGTCCTATTTGGCTTCGCGGGTTTAGGTAAATCTTTTCAAATAGTACTAAACCCCCGTGTAAGCCCGAAAAGGCATTGAAACCCATTTTCAAAAATTTTCTCATTATAAGTCCTATTTGGCTTCGAAGGTTTAGGTAAATCTTTTCAAATAGTACTAAACCCCCGTGTAAGCCCGAAAAGGCATTGAAACCCATTTTCAAAACAGTTTTTCTCATTTAAGTCCTATTTGGCTTCGCGGGTTTAGGTAAATCTTTTCAAATAGTACTAAACCCCCGTGTAAGCCCGAAAAGGCATTGAATTCTCTTCTAAAAATTGCCTTGTTTTATTCATGTAAATCCTAAGGTGGTGTCGAGATTCGAGTAAGTCTTTCAAATAGCATCGAATCCCGACCCCACGAGGTCTTGACCCTTTCCCTAAAAATTGTCATGAATTACACCTTGCCATTTCAAATAAATGTTGCATTTATGTCATTTCATACTTATGATTGATGTACTGCTAACATACCATGATCATCCCATATTATGTCATACTTGTGATTTATGTGCTGCGAACATGCCGTGATTACTTGTTTGAACATTTTACTTGCTTTCATACTCTTTCTTGTAATTTATGTGTTGTGAATATGCCGTGATTACTTGCTTGATTGTTTATCGCTTTGATATAAAAATGTGATTAAAATACACTTTGCCATGAAAACTTTAAAAAGAGTAAACATGGTAATGTGGGCGTTAGAAACGAAATTGGTGCAATCCAAGGGCTACGGCTCGCCCTGGCTTTTGGACACCAGGTATGAGTCCTTTACACGGGGGCGTGGCTGGTACGTGCTTTCGTGTAAGGGATTCTACACGTTCTAACTCCCATAGGATCATGGTCTAAAATTCCCCAAAGTGTGAATTAATCATCCAAAACCCCGCCATTTGACGGACCGCTTTACTCTTGGAAATCAAGGGTAAAGAGATCCCGAATATGGCACCAAAAACATTAATTGTTTGTCCCGGCACTAGGTGTTAGGATTTCAAGTATATCCTACCACCGAAATGCCCGGAAATTTAAAAGATACAAAGATAAAGGGATGGTGAAATAAAGAGTCTAATCAAAACCGAACGAAGTCAAAATTGCGTTTGCCACTTTTGGTATATTCGCTCGACGGAAATCGGGACATTTGTTACATAATTAAAACCAACAAACCTAGGCTTAGCAAATAAAAGGGAACACTAGAAAGGAGGTAACCGTTTTCTTAAACGGATGTCGTGGGGTGACTAACACCTTCCCCACGCATAAGCAAACCCCCGAACCTATCTCTGGTTCAAGACCATTTTGTTTAAATGTCTAAATAAGATAAAATCTATTAGACATAGGTGCCCAATCACACCTTAAAATTTCCCATGGTTGGTGGCGACTCCAAATTTGTGCACACATGCACACACGTACACAAGTTCCCACACACACACAACTCATATCTCGAAACGGAAAAGAGATAGAGATCACACACACACTCGCCAAATGGGGGTCGGTATCTAGGAAAAAAAAAAAAAAAAGAATAGATTTTCCGCCGGTGTCGACAACCAGCTGCCTCACGTGCATGCCAACCATACTTTGTCCCCCTTTGCTGAAAAAAAGACAAAAAAAGTGCAGAAATGGGTCCAGGGACACAATGCCAGCCGGCACTGTGTTTTAAAATCCTAGTGCCGACCAGCACTTGGATTAAATAAGTGAGTGCCGGCCTAAAAATTGGAGTGCCAGTCGGCACTGTTTTGAAAAATTAGAGTGTTGTCTGGCACTCCATTTTGGGTTATTTAAAACATTATTTTTTTTTACTTTTTTCAACTTACCTCTTTTGGCCATACATTGTGGAACGTGCATGGGCAGAAAAACTGATTTTTTTGCCCTTCCAAAAGCATTTTTGGCATGCATGAGTGAGATATAATCCTATGTATGCATGCACATTTAAGCAAACGCGGACCCAAAACGTTAAAACTTCGATTAGCGATAACTTTCTCGTTTGTGGTCCGATTTGAGTGTATGACGCGTCGTTTTGATTGTGCTGACCTAAGGACTTATTTAAAATTATTTTGGGGTCGATTAGATGTCCCGAGAAAAATCGGGCCGGAACCCTAGAAATGCACGGATTTCCGTGCCGAAACACCCAGAGTCCAAATTGAATGCAAGTCGTGTCATTGTGATCGTGTTGACCTAAGGACTCGTGTGAATGCATTTTCATGTCAATCGGATGCCCATAATAAATTGGGACCGAAAACCCTAAATGTGCACAGATTTCCGTGTTAGGGTCCGTTTTTGGATTTTTAGTCCGTAAAGCCCCATGCATGTTATAATTGAAATGTAGGTGGCAAAATGAGGTGTCTACAGTATGCTTTCATTTTTAGCAAATCAATTCATTAGTCAACTCAAAATATATTGCTTGCATATTTGGTATAGGTCCCTGCTTTGGTATAGGTCCTTACTCAATGAATTGTTTTAGAAAAAAAAAAAAAAAACTTTATTGAGGGTTATGACTCTCGATAAAAACAAAATTACTTATTTCGAGGGTTATGACCCTCGATACAAGTAATATTTGTGAAGAATCCAACACTCTTTATGGAGGGTTATAAACCTTTTTATTGAGGGTTATGACCGTCAATAAAGAAAAAAAATACTTTCTTCGAGCTTTGTGTAGGCCGTCGAAACATCTTTTTCGACGGTGTTTCTATCGACGCCTTTCGACGGTTATCTTGACAGTCGAAATAACCTTTTTCGAAGGTTTTTAATACTTATTTTGAGGGTTTTGACCCTCATAAAAAGTCGTTTTTTTGTAATGAATAGATAAAAATCAATTTATGTATAACTATATTGCAATAAATTGGTTGAAGCAATACCTTATCGCAACAAAATAGCTGTGGCAATAAAATGTAAATCAATTTTTGTATAACTTTATTGCAACGAAATGGATGAAGCAAAACCTTATCGAAACGATATAATCATAGCAATAAAATGGAAATCAATTTTTGTATGACTTTATTGCGCAAAATGTTTATTGCAACGTAATATCTTATTGCAATGGAACAATCGTGGCAATAGGTTGGTCATAAGCATATAATAGACACAATATTGCAATAACTATGTCTATTATTGCAAGAAAAATCTCGTTGAAATATATAATATTCATTGCAATGACAAATTTTTGTTGCGAAAACCGTTCTCTACAGAGTTTATTGCAACAACTAACTTTTGTTGCGATAAAAATTTATTGCAATGAAATGAAAATTGGTTTTCGTTGCAACTAACCTTTTATCTTACAGTATTGCAAAACGATAACAAAAAAATCAGCACTAGCTAGGATGCTTGTGATAGTAGTTAATATTTTGATGTGTTGATGTGTACGTTGATGTACCTTTGCAATAACCTTAATAAGTTCTAGCTAGTGACTATTGGAACACACAATCAACGGTTTTGCAAAAATATAAAAGTTTTCTCAAATTTATTATGTTGAAAGGAAACAAGAATGTACATGTATTAATTTGATTTGTTTAATTCAATAAACAATGTGTAATCAAATAAAATATCATAAAATACCTGTGTATAATATTTACATTATGCTTCACTCTTACATTTATTTTTTAATTAATCTATTTATATTAAATTGTCAAAAACAATTGTATTTTCCTTATCTTTGGTTTAAGCAGCGAGCAATAACAGGCTCGCTTTCAGTTTTCACTATCCTTGCTTGTTTTTTTTTTTTTGAACATATATCCTTGCATTTCAAGGCATCACACGACGTATAGTTATAGCTCACCATAAATAAATAGGGAAAGTTGATGGATGTGATATCAAATAAGACACTGTACTTCAATTCGAATCAATTAATCAAATACAATAGAAAGATACAAGACACTGTACTTCAGTGCAGCTTTTATTTATTCAATTCTTGCTGCGCTGGGAGCCTGAGTTGCAAGCCTGCAACTTTTATTATTCAAAGCAAAATAAAGATGAACACACGAACATATATATTTACGTAATTTGCAATCACTGTTATTTCGTTGAGTCATATTCGGACATTACCATAAAGTCCTTAGGATGACGGAGGAGCATTCTTCCTTGTATCGAAGTGGTGCTGATCAAAGCTAGAAGAAGATCCTCCCTCCTTGAGGATCCCAGATTTACTCCGGGTAGACTTGCCATGCAAATCTTCACCAAGCTCCTCTTTCTTCCCAATCTTTTCATCTATATGAATATCATCATCAATTGACAATATCACAGCATGCGATCCATGGGAACACGGTATGATAGCTTCATGGACGTTCCTATGTTCATCGACGTGAATAATTTCTGTTTCTTGAACTGTCTTCTTCTTTTTCTTCTTATTAATGAAACAAAAGATAGCAGCCGCAAGGAATGCAAAGAAGAAAATGCCTCCAACTGAGATGAACACAATGACTATTACTGTGGGATGGTTGTCTGGTGTTGGTGGTGGTGGTGGGCGTACATGAGGAGGTGGTGGAGTTACTGGGTGAAATGGGGGTGGTGGTCGAAACCTTGAGGGACTAGGCGGCTTGGCTGCCGAAGGCGGTGGTGGAAGGAAAGGGTGGGATGGTGGTGGTGGGAAATGTGGGAAGTCGAAGTCATTGGTATGAGGAGAGGCCATTTTAATTAGTGTCAATAGATACTCTGGAGTTTGCTGATGATGAATGGGTAGTGCATTGGGACCCTATTTGTAGGGAGTGTTTGGTTTAATTTTCTAGTTTGGATTCGTAGCAAGTTTTTAGTGACTTGAACCCCATTCTAAGATTTTGGCTGGATTGTTTGCATTGGAAAACACTTCTCAAAGTTTCCTTAGTATGTTTTTTTTTTTTTCCACCAAAACCTATGTTTTTTCCATGATATTTACGTTTGATAGGTACATGGTTACCCGAAATAGAAATAGTATGAAAAAAAAAAAAGGGAAAAGAAAAATACTCATTTGCCAAAAAAAGAAAAAGGAAAGATTGTAATTAAGGACTAATATGCATAGATTTAGCTGGTAGAGACATGCCTCTCCTCAAGAGTACTTTACACACCTTTATCTAATCCATCTGTTACCTCTCTATCACTTATGGAAGCGGGTTTAGTGGCAGAGCCATTAAACTCTTCCAAGACGGTCGGTCAAGCAAAATATAACAAAATTTTGAAGTAAAAAGAAATCAAACAATTACTTTATTTCATTAATTAACTTTAACTAAAAAAAGTTGTGTTCTACGTTCTTCAATGGACAATGGTACTAAAATCATTTATAATTTATTCTGGACTAAATTTTTTAGCAACAATTATTTCTTTAAATTCACATCTACGAGCCTTTCTAGTAAGGAATTGTCAACATATAATTAAAATTCCAACAGGATTGAGGATTGGGTTAACTGTCGAATATAAATATTGAATTTTATAGAATAGTTATATAGCCAATTTTAAAATTTTAAAAACAAAGTGTGAATGTAAATTTGTCTTTATCTCAATAACTCAATAAAATAATAACCCACACTACTATTATTAAAAATAAAATATATAATAAATAAGTACATAACAATAACTCAATAACTCAAACCACTATCATCAAATATAAGTAAAAACATATAATAAACATTAAAAAGTTATTAACTAAAATTTATATTATACCTGGCAATATATATATATATATATATAAAAGAAAGTTTACGGACTCAATAAAATCTCATAACATTTTCACAACAAGCTTGTTTTGAGTTGTGGTAGGCCCAATGTAATTTCTTTTGGAAAAGTCTAGCGACACACCTCTTACCACACCCAAATCCACAACCTGTTGAGGTGGCAAGTTGTGATTGGTAAAAAAAAAATTATAAATTCAGGAACCTCCAACACTAGAGGTTAGTGATAGTGATGTTCAACCACTCATAGCCTGCAACTTCAGCAAGTTGTAGATTTGAGTATGGCAAATGATGTGTCCAGAGGCACACTGATCTCTTTTCATTTTATTTTGAATTGTGGTGAGTTGATACCTCATCTTGATTTAAGAATACACACAAAAGGGAGAGAGGGGGGGGGGTGGGGGGGGAGGGGGGGGGGAGGCCAAAAGAGAGAGAGAGAGAGAGAGAGGGGAAGGCTACTTATCTGATCTAGAGGGGAAAATCAAGAAAGCAGTCAAAGTAAGTTTTGGTCGTTGGTTGAGTGGAGGCTGGAGTAATCTGAGTGGAGCCATGACAGTCGCCACATGTGGAGTCGAGGGGATCCAAGGCATGTCGAGTCTAGCGACAATGCAACAATTTCGTAAAAAAAAAAAAAAGGTAAATTACACTGACACCCTCTTCTTTTGGGGAAACTAGACTCGCTACACCCTATTTTGGGAAAATGACACTCCGCTCCCAATTTGCAAAATAATTAACACTCCACCCCCTTTCCCCCTTTTTTTTTTTAAGGAATATTCCCCACTTAAACTTAAAATAATTGAAATATAATTTTTCTTTCTAACTCTAATTAGTTAGGCATTGGTTAAAAAAAAATTAATAAAAAATAAACAAAAAAATGGGGCAGAGTGCTAATTATTTTGCAAATTTGGAACGGAGTGTCATTTCCCCAAAATAGGGTGTAGCGAGTCTAGTTTCTCCAAAATAATGGGGTGTCAGTGTAATTTACCCAAAAAAATTATTGTTTTTTTTTTTTTAATGGGCCTGATGATTTTTTTTTTAAGGCTCTTTGTACTATTTTTTTTTTTTTTTGGAGTTTTCATGGATCAATTTAAAAAAATTTGGAAGCCCACAAGAATTTTAAGAGGGAACTAAATGAAAATTTAGACTCTAATAAAATGGTTTTTTTTCCTCAAAATTCCAAAGGGATAGTAAGTAGATTTATATATGTGTAACTTTTTTATTTCTTTTTTCTTTTTTCCCTCTAAGAGTTTCGCTTTTAGCAGCCATTGCCCTTGCCCCCTTCAGCTTCACTGAGCGGGTTGGTAAAAGCGGAACTCTTTCTACATATCATTAAAAAAAAAAGGCCATATGGTTTAGTGGAATTGGGCACATTAGTTATACCCTAAGGGGTAGCTCAACTAGTCCGGCCTTAAGTGTACTCCCCAATGGTCACTAGTTCGAGTCCCCTCAGGACCATCTACTCAAGGCAAAGTCTTGCGTCTATCTTGGTACACATGCTAAGTAGGGTGTTGCGTGTCCCCTTAGGATTAGTCTAGGTGCGCGTATCTATGGAACGCTGGCCCGAATACCCAAGGTTATCAAAAAAAAAAAAAAAATTACACAATAGGACACAGTTTGGCTACAAGAGCTTACTACAACTCACTACGTAGCGACTCATAACACAATCCATGTGTACTTTTAGTCACATGACCTATTTAATGAGTCATGTGACTTGTTTAAATAATACATTTAGATGGTCTTATAAGTTGCCACACTTTGTTCTACACAATAATACCAAAGGGATAAAATTGGTTAGATAATATGTTAGTTAGAGTCATCAATCTTAGTTCATTTTTTGTACATCTTATCACTTTAACGTGTTATAAGATGGATAATGTTTTTGAATTAGAATTAATTTCTGAAATGGGTTATCATTTTCAATTGTTTTTTTTTTTTTTTGGGCTACAAATCATTATCAATTGTTTTATTGCTTATGTTGAATATAGTTTTAATAGTTTTACACATAGGGGAGTAGCATTTGTTTTGAACTAGTGTGATATGTTTGCCCTTGTTATTTACATTCAGTGTAATATATGCCGTTGAGTTGATATCGTTTTAATAGTTTTCCCATACGTTTGACGTGTTTGCTTTGCTCAGGACTTATTGTTTTACTTGGGGTTTGTATTGGGATTTTTTTTTTTTTTAATTCTATTTTGGGTTTTTTGTCACGAAATTGCTAAATGAGGAGATTGTTAAAATTTAAATTGGCCAAATCCGTGGCAGTATATTTATTTATTTATTTATTTTTAGTGGAATGAAAGTTTATACCTTATTAAAGAAATATACTGATATTCCTTATCCACTAAGCAAGATATTATTTTTTATTTTTTTTTTTCTTTTTTTCACTATGTAATAAACAATACTACAGAAGGTTTAGTACCCATGGAGATGAGAAATTGGATTAGTTTGAGAAAGCTCTAAAAGGATTTTGTTATCTTCCTCTGTTGTCCATGAAGGCATGAACGTAGGGTATTGTGGAACTACATATATCCATGATGTCCTTCTCTATTATGTGCTTGTGTCTCTTTTTTCCCTGTCTAGATTTTTTCATTCTTATTGTTTATTTGTGAGGTTTTTCAAAAACCTATAATAATGCTCACAATCAATCTGTTGTATAAATACTATCTGGAAACCTTTTGCAACAAACTAGTATCAGAATTTTCGTTATCACAGCCAACATATCCTCAACTGCCAAAATTGCATTCATAAATTGTAACCACAAATCCATGCAGACTTTGTAAATAGCCAGAAAAAAAATAATAATGAAAGATTGACATTTTTGTTTCTTTTCCTTTTGTTCACCTTAGTGTCCCATTGTAAAAAATACTAATTCCCAGAGGAACAATCGGTTTGCAAATGTATGGAAGCTATCATTTAAAAATAAAGAATAAAAATTAATTTCTATTGCAACAAGCAGTTGCGACTCAAACTATTTTTGGTTCTTCAACAACTGCCATTGAAAAAATAAACAGACAAATGGAAGAATTTCCTCAATGGGTAAGAACAAGAAAGCCAGTACAACTTCTTCAACCCCCAAGTCCCAAGTGAATTGAGAAAATGTGAGAACCAAGAGCTTAGAATCAATGCTTGAGGCAAGGTAAGGAAACAAGCTTGCAACTTCTATTGTTCATTGGAGGAGAACCCCACTTTTGGACAGCAAGAATGAGAGGAGAATTTCATTCCATGTATCAGGTACACCAGGTAGACACCAATGGCTACAATCAGGCACAGATGGATTATCATTCCAAGTGCCCACGTGTGCATCACTCCGGAATGCACCCATTGGAGTAACATGCAGAAGTGTTACAGGAACTGTCATTTTCTTCACAACCTTGATTATGGTATCTGAAATTGGGCTTCGGTCCCTCCCACGAGTTCTTGATGAAGGGTGTTGAGTCACTTTGCAAGAATTCCGGTTTTTACCACTGAGACACATACAAGAATCTGTTTTATCAGTCATGTTTTGCATATGCTTATTAGTAGGTTAACCTGGACTCCTACACATATATTAAAGGGGAATAAGAAAATAATGGTCAAAAGGTAGAAAAACAGCATCATAGTAAAGTTATGCATAACAAGTTCATAGGAATCCATGATAAAGAATTTCAATTCTATGAAATAGAACATCTAAGAAGCATGGCTAGAGGTACACTCATAGAAAATCATATTATTAAATCAATAAGAAAGCTATACATAACAAGTTCCCTGGGAATCTTTCATAGAAATTTTGAATACTATGATATAGGATACCTCAGAAGTTTCATCAGAGCAACTTTTATGGAACATAACATAAATTAGAACATAAAGCAGAGGGTCCAAGCCCTCAAATATCTATTCACACACACAACCAAAAAAGAAATTTCTCTTTATTTCACACTAGCCTCATGATCTCTCTCTCTCTCTCTCTCTCTCACGCAATTACCAATTTTTCTCCCCTTCTTCCGCATTTCTCTTGGAAATCATGGGTTTAAAATTCTCAATCTTCCATTTGATTTATTCTCTTAGATTGAACCATCAATGAGGGTTTTATACTTACATTGTACCCTACAGCCAAAACAACCATCAAGTTATCATAATTAGTTTGCAGTTTAAGAAGCTGCAAAAGCTGTTAAGGAGAATGCTATAATCTTTCTAGTAATTTATATGCTTCATTATTAACTGAAAAGTTTCATTATAATCCCATAAAATAAATATAAATTAAAGTATGCAATTTGGAACTAACACCCCATTCAAGAGAAAAGGGAAAAAAATAAAAACACCCCCTTACATTTTGGGTAAAATCAAACCCCCTAATCTTTTAATTTGAAATTAGAAGCCCTTGAACTTTAAGAAATAGCCAAATTGCTCCTTTTGTTTAAATTTCCATCACATTTTTGTTTCATTTATATTGTTTCATTTTAATTTTTTTTTTTTTTTTTTTGAGTAAAAAAATATTTTTGAAGTGAAAATATTTAATTTTTAATTTTTAAATTCAGTTATCCATGGAGTTTTAGACATAAGGATCAATTTCAGTAATTCTTAAAGTTCAAGAATTTCTATTTTCAAATTAGAATATTAGGGGTTAATTGATTTTTGACCCAAAGTTCAGGGGGTATCTTTTATTGTTTCCCTTTATTAAAGAATGGGAAATCGATAAGAAGATAACAACAGTATTAGAAGTCACCTAAAGTATATCCTTATGCACCTGTTCTTAATTGCCTCATTTTCTATAGTAACCTTGCCTCATTAAAACCTAAAGCACTCTGAGCTACAGTTAAAAAGATCCTAATCCAAATTCATTATACTGAATTTTTTATCTGTACCAGATGTTTTCCTGACAGAAAATCATGTGTAGTTAAATACTCCCCTATTTATTCGATCTCCATCTCATAAAAGTTTTGGACAGAATAAGCAACTTACTGTGCCATACATGTAACACGCAAGAACATATAAAATATACATGTACACACACAAGGATCCATAGAGCTGAGTCAGCTGAATCTAATTTATTTGGGACTAAGACTTAGTTGAGTTGAGATGAGTATGTGTATGTGACTGTTTGTGTATGCGTTAATGCACATGCATATACATACATATATGTATGAATGTATGTATGTATATGTCTGTGTATGTATGTGTGTGCATGCGTGCGCATGTGTGTGTGTATGTAGATGTATAAACATATGTAATACGTTTATGTATATGCATCCTTGTCAAGATACTTAAAATTTGAATTGATTTCATATTTAAAATATAAATTATTATTGATTAGAATAACCTTATACATGTTATTTTAAGAATCATATAATTTGACCATTATGTTAATAGGTTTTAGAAACCTGTACTAACATTTTACTATTTTAGCTGGATATAAGGATCACATTAGTAATTCTGACATCTGTAAGCTATATGAGAATTGAAATTTCCTACCTAAAAGATGGGACACAGAATTCTCACTCTTGATGGGAATTTAGATGTTCATGAAAATTGTAATTCTCAAAAATTTTGTTAAACGAACACAACCAAATTTATCACAAATTCTCGGGTATTAACAATTCCTATCCCAAATTCCTGCGTAATGAACACACCCTAACAATCCTTTTGCAGACTAGTTGAAAGCTTGTAGATCCATTGAATCTACATATAACTGAAAATCCAATTCTTATGGCAACCTCAAAAAGCTATTAACATAAAATTGGCAGAAAATACAGCAACTAACTATGCAACACACCTCCAATGGGATGATTCAAAAGTCCGGATGAATACACTAGTTCTATTGCTATTGACCATAGTCTCAACCCAAGATGCCCAGGTGTCTAATGCTTTGCCGAAGGCTGTAGTGAGTGGCATTCCAAGCTTCAGCGAATTACCAACCTGAAAATAGCAGCCCCTGTCTGGAAATATGTTAGTAGCATTCTGCATATGAAATTGTAAAAAGAACAATCTTCATTCCAAAATTAAGCTGAAAGTTCTATATTACAAATTCATTAAAATTTTGATGTAAATCCAATAATATGTTTATAAAGAAAGATCATTCAAATAATTTGTTCGGCTATGGCAAGGAAGGTAATACAGAAAATAATCGCAAATACCATTTCATCAAAAGCATATTTTAACTGTACAACATGAATAGGTGAATTTGACTGGGTAAAATTAAAGGGGAAAAAATTGCTCAAAAGGATTTGCTCAATTACGGGAGCACCAAGATTGAAATCACAGGTCTTTCTTGCAATAATAAATGACTCACCTTATATTATTTCATTCTTTGAGGTTTCTCTAAGCACAATCACCACAAACACACACACACAAACTTCCTTCTCTTGTTGTAACCACCACCACCACAACCAAATATTAATTTTTAAAACTATAGGAATTTTACCATTACAAGTAATTGCAATCTTTTACTTTTTCCTTTAAAGACAAACTACAACTTCCTATAATGATCCATTATGTTTGAATATATTATTGGGTCTAATATTGTGCCTACCTCTACAATGAAGAATATCTCTATCTACAGGAATATGATTTTAATTCACTACCATCCCACCCCTTTCCCATCCAATCTCAAAGAATATTTCTTCTTATAGCCCTATACCCAAGCCCCAGCCTCTCTTTGCATGTGAGTACCAATATATGCAGTAACCCATACATTTTAATACAAAACATGAAATAGCTGAAATTAAATAATAAGAAACTATGTTTATATAACACTTTACAAACAAAATATAAATAGTGATTTTATATGCCAAGCAAAAGTGCAGTCTGGAGACCAATGGAAGAGATAGTGCTATAAATACATTTTAACAGCTCTATCCTTGACTGCTAAGATGCAAAAAGTTACCAATTACAAAGGAATTATTGGCTTCTTGGTTATTGACAATAATCGATTGGGGTAATGCTACTTTGGTGGTAGTTGGAGCTTTTATAAAAAGCTCTCTAAACAAACAGAACAGATAGGGTAATGTTGAAAGAAATAAATGGATGCATTTCAAAGATCCATCCTTTTGAAATTTATATCAATGATACATATTTGGATTGATTCTTGCAGGCCTTTACTCCAACCATACAGTTCCTTGAAGAGAAGTGCCTTCTAATGGCGGCTAAGTACTAGACATTCAGAGAATGGCCTAAGCTGAAACTACAATTAAATTTTTTGTAGACCTGACAGATTCATCTAACATTAATATAATTCACAAGAAGACTCTTACAGCTTTAGGTATTGGTTATTTAGAATTTACAAGAACCCTTTGAGATATTCTCTCTATGTAAAAAAAATCCCAAAGGTAACATTCAAATCCATGATTCGTCAAAAGTGTTTATGAGGATATTCTACAGAGCCCAATTTGAAGCCTTCCTAGACACCTGACTACCAAGTGAGTTTTTACCTCTATCTAAATATTACTAATGAATGCCAACACATAGAATGCCATTAAATCGTCCATAATTTAACCCATGAAAGGCTCTAATATGAGTTTATTATGATGAAAATGCACTACAAGCTTTGGTTATGCTGTTACATGCATTTGTCAAACCATCACAGATGAAGCAAGATCCATGAGAATTCAATAGGAACTTAAATTGATCAAACGAACAGAAACGAAAGGTCAATATATCACTATTGTAGAAAGAACATATAAAAGGCTTAAGAATTTTCTGGCATCGGAATGCTTACCAAAATCATAATTGAAATACGTTTTTAAGTCATTCCATGTCAATCAATGCTGAGAATATCAGGTAACTTACATTTCAAAAAGCTTGGTCCTTGTCCACCAGTGTCCTGAATTAAATATGAGAACATCAGAATCAATCCACTCTTTGCTAATACTGTCCATCTTATCGAGCCTTAGTACTGTCTTCACCCTCTTTGGTGCACGCCTTGGCACAGGACCAGGCTGTACCAGGAACACCGATCGATAAAAGTCAATACTAAAATTGAATGAACTAAACCGAACACCTAAAAACCTGATCTGCTTAGTGATCTTGTGGCCATTGACTTCATATACACTCCTCTTATCCTCCACCCCCGTCATAAGCATACATATCAATGACTCCCATTGTGTTCTACTCAATGAATCGCCTACAAAAACCACTCGTTTTCCACGAAGCTTTTCAAGAATTGCCCGCGCATTGAACCTTGGAATATTGCAATTATTTGGCTTCCACCTCCACTCTGCATAACGTCCATCTTTGCGCCCATTAGCCAAGCAATTAAATCCACGTTCTGCAAATGGACATCTTGAGGCATCATATAGAGGGTAACTTTCATCATGGACCCAACTTCCATTAAAAACATTGCATGTTCCATTTGACACATCATTAGACACATTGGACTCAGAAATCCCAAAACTATTGATGACTGGGCTATAAGTGGGAAACATATACATATATCCGAATGCCATGGCTGAAAGTAAGAATATCAATGAGCCAGTTGCAAAAAGTGCATTGAAGGATACAAAGAACCAGATTTGACATGGACCCTTTATCATTCTCTCACCAAAACTGAAACCCTTTATATAGAAAGGTTTGAAATGGCCAAATGTCTCCCAATTGAACCTACTCATTATCTCCATCTTTTGAATACCCCACAAACTACACCAGATTTCTACATAAATCAATCAGAAAATTGAAGTAATCCCACATATAATCCATCCATGTTAATCCAAAATACCTACACAGATGAAACTAGAAAAGTGAAACAAACATTTAATTGCCAACTTAACCAGAACAAGATCAAATCAAGACAAAAGATTAAGCACTTGAAACATAAAAAATGGTCAAGTTCAGCAGAACAAGATCAATTCAACAGCAAAGATTAAGCACTTGAGGAATGAGGACCCGTGGAACACAGAATGCCAACTTGACCTGAATAAAACCAAATCAAGACCAAAGATTTAAAACTTGAGAACCCATAAAGCACAGAGTCTTGAACATTACAACAACCTTATAAAGCTCAAAAAGTAAACAGAAATCTTACAATTTCAGCAACTGGAGAATTAAGGAAAAACTATGGCGCGTGGGGATGGTAGTGACACAGACACTTGCAGTTATATATGAGGGAGGTGCAAAGAGGAATGTGAGTGAAGATTGAAGGTCGTTTTGGTGAATTTAATTAAGTGCCACCAAACACTGACATTCCTTGCAATACCCGCTTGCTTCAGCTAGACATTGATTTCTAAACTAACTTTGAAGAAAGTGTTAAAAGTGTATATTTTATTATAATAGGCTTTTGGCTGTTAATTGTGGCTTCGGTGTTGTCGGTGGTGTTATGGAGAGAAATGGACAGGGTAGCCAATAAAAATAAAAATAAGCTACATCATCATCATGATCATAAATAGATTACATCAGCTTACATGCCATGTCAGACCAACGCATCTTCCCATTTTAACCTCCGTTAGCTTTGAATGCAAATTCAAATTTTAGATTTAGAATGAAATTATGTTGCATTTGAAAGCTTTACAACTTCTTTGTTTTTGTTTTTTCCTTGGAGGGGGGTCTTGGGTCTTCTACTCTTCTTGAGATGGGTTATGATTGTCATGTTAGATTAATGACTAACAGCTTCATTTGTTTGCTGAAAAGGTTGTGAAATTTTGAATAAGATGGAGTGTTATTATTTAGGATTTGAGAACATAAAATTAGTTGAATAAGTTAGCTTCTTCTTAGCTGGGTACCCCGAGTTTGTAACCAGGCAGCTTAATAAAAAGGTGACAAAGGAATGAAATCAATTGGTTTCGTTTTCTGATGTATTTTCCATGTTTGAAGGTACGTACGGTACATATATATATATATATTACAGATAAAAACTAATCCCATAATTCAAGGGAGCTAATCCCATGATTTTAGGTACAGAAATCAGGAAATAAATATAAGAAATAAGAAAATGAATACACGAAACCAGGAAATAAATATTGATTGCCTAATACAGCTTTTATGTTAGCAAAACAAACTAGTTTGTTTGAGAATGTAGTGTGGCTGGAGCCTGGAGGGAACTCCCCCGTGCATCACTCACCAAGTTCTTACTGATGTAACTTTTTGATCAATAGAATCTATCACATTTTTTTTTTTTTTTTTTAAGTTAGATTAGTTGAATTCAAGATTTCCATTTTGCTAAACTTTTCTTTTCCCGCATTACTCTAAGCAACCAATGGATGGTTTGTGTCTTAAATTTTAATTGATTAGGAGCATTCCAGGCAACATAAAACAAAGTAAGTGAGAGAGAGATGAATTCGAAGGATATGATAAGAATTGGGTCTTATACCTTATTTTTCCTTTACTAGTTTTCTCAGTTCTATGGACAATTGTATAATTGTTTGAGAGATCTAATGATGTTTCATTGGTATGTTTGTTTGCTATAATTGATGATTATGAATTTTTAATTGCAGAGAGGGCTAGGATCAAAACCCAACAACAATGGAAGAGCAAATGGGAAGCTGCTCAGGTTAAAGGCCAAATTAGAGCATTTAGGTTTTATGTTCAAAGAATATGATAATGAGGTCAATCTAAATGTATATTTGGGAGATTTTTTTCAAGTTGAACTCTCTTCTATATTATAATTGTACGAGGGTTATTTATTTATTTATTTAAGTTCTTGTGCAAATTGGGATGTTAATTCTCCATCTTAGGTGGCACTTTTTTCATTAGCAAAAAATAAAAATAAAATAAAAAAAATGCAATAATCATCAAATTCTCTATAAGGAGGTTTTTACAAGGCTGTCTTCCTCTTGTGCAAATTGGGATGTTAATTCTCCATCTTAAGTGCAACTTTAATCATTTGTTCTCTTTGTTATTATTTTGGTTTGGAGCTAAAGTTATGTGCTAATTTCATATGCTTAAAATAGGAATGATAGTTTTTAGTTTTTACACTCTTTTAGAAACCTCCTCATACATATCATCTGATAGCCTCTAGGATGGACTTAATAGCATAAAACAACAAAAAAACATAAATCATAAAAGGATTTTTTCATTGTAGAAGATACATCTTTATCTACTATATAAACTAAAAATAAAGGCTTTTTTTTTTATTACCGACTTTTAATCCGCTTGACAACCATTAAAAAGATGTGAACCAAAGATTTTTAGGTACACAAACTAAATCTTCGAAATCAATCATTATAAGATATAGATTGTTACCCCTTCAAAATCAAAAAGAGCTTCCACCTTTGGTTCAAAATCAATATAAGAGCTTCTAGATTTAGTTAGTGCTTTAGTAAGTAGACTACTTGCTGTGATGAGTTTCAGTAAATCTCACACATAACTGCACATCCTTTCTAGCAAACTAAATCCTTTCTAGCAAACTAAATGCATGCTGATTTCCAAAAATCTGCACATCCTTTCTATTATAGTTATTTTCAAACAACATCTATTTTCTCTCTACTATGATGATATAAACAATAAACTATAAGAGCTCAGAAAGGATCTCATACAAAATAGAGTAGCGTTCAATTTCATGAAAAAAAAAAATCTCATTTTCATTACCATCTACATATAAATTGAACTCATCATCTTATTCTTTGAAAATAAACTCAAATGCTCTAATTTGGGCTTCAACTCAAGCAGCTTCCCTTTCACTTTCTCACTGTGGCTTCATCACATTCTCTTCCTTCATTTGTGAGGTAGCTGCAATCGCTCTAATTTGGGCATCAATCCCAGCCCTCTCTGTAAATAAAAAATCCATAATCATCAACTAAATAGAAATGGTAAATGGATGATGACAATAATTTGAAAATGACATACACTGGACTTGCAAATATGTGAAAGCAGCAAAAGGAAGCTCATATTAGGCTAGTGCAACAACAAGAGAATGATAGCAGATTTATGGAAGGCAAAAGTATTGAAGATAAAGCAAATCAACTACAACAACAGTCCAAGCTGAAGTTTATGGAGTCCACTGCTACACAATCTCATAAGAAGATTAACTCCAACAAGTCTCCAACTCCTTCTACACTAAAGCAACCAATAGATAGAGATAACGTTAGCAATAGTAGTAGTTACTTGTTTAAATACAAAGTCTCGATAAGGCTAGCCTTGTGACAAACAGATTGTTCATTACTATCCAAATGTAGCAGACTCACGTATATATATACATACCAACTCTTCTATGCTATTCATGCGAGAGAGTCAAATTTCTTTTAGTATTACTGTTTTAAAAGGTAAGGAATGAAGGCAAGAACATGCAAAGCATTGACTTGTTTGCAGGAAGGCAGCAATATTCATATATCTACAATTTTTTTGGAATTATCTGAAGGCAGCAGTATTTGTTACAAGCTATTGCTTCCTCATGTCATCACCTAAAATTAAAACACAAACCCATTCAAAATCGAAATTCAATCATTCACACTAATAAAAGAGACGAAAGAAAAATTCACTATTACAAGATGCTTATACTCACATATCAGTAATAGAACTAAAGATTTAAAGATATTCAGAAACAAGAAATGAAAATGAAAATGAAAATATTTGAAACAAAATTTAAATCCAACGCATTCACCTCAGATCTAGAAGCTTTGTATTGTCCATCAAAGCAATAGAAGCATACTCTTTGTCTATCACAAACCTGATCCGAGATGAGAAGGGAGCTCAAGAGGCAACGGCATGAGGAGGAGGTGAGGGATTACAACAATTTGTGTGGCGAGGTCGCCGGTGAGGGATTACAACAATTTGCAAATAACCCAGGAGGCCAGGTGGCGAGATTCCCAAAGTTTTCAATGACCCGCCCCATTTACGAGAAAGTATCTGTTATGTCCGAAATTCCACCTAAGCATGATTATTTGGTATTTCAACCCAATAGAAATTTGCCACCTGTCTTCCAAAAAAAGCCAACTCAATTTACTGTATAAACTTATTCAAAAAGACAATTTTATCCTTTTTCTCTCTCCGACGACAAACGCTCCCCCCTCTGCTATCTCTCTCCTCACTGCGCCGCCGACGAAGGCACTGACCACCGACGGCAGACGCTCCCCACCTCTGCTATCTCTCTCCCTCACTGTGCCGCCGACGAAGGCACTGACCACTGCCTCGATTGAGTTGTCACGCTGCCGCACCGCTCGCCTCTATCTCTGAATCGGTGGTCAGTGCTTTCGTCGGTGGTCACCATTTAGCTTGGTACCTAATGAGGTTGCGCCGGTGGGGTCGGGTTTTCTCAACCTTCTTTCCTTCTTAATCTAAGAAAATTTCTCTTCAAACATATCTAATTTCTCACAAACCCAACAAGAAAATCTTATCAAAATACAACACCGGCCATGAAAGGAAAAAAGAACAAAATAAAAAAGTGATCCACGGCTACCCATGGCATAGATCAACCACCTTTGGCTTAGATCCGCCACCCACGACCACCCATCGGCCACTCATGATGAAATCACCATCCCACACCTTAGATCGGCCACCTCAACAACGAAGCTCACCACCTAACACTACCCAAACGGTTGGTGTTTTGATGAGAGAGAGTGTAAGCTTGACGTGGTCTGCTTTGTCTTAGTCTGCATCGGCGCCGTTTGCTTCGGCTTGGCTTGCTAGCACATGACTCAAAGAAGAGCCAAACAAAGAACAATTACTTTTGTTGGTTCCCCCATTTTTGGAGGATAGCAGAGGTGGGGAGCGTCTGCCGTCGGTGGTCAGTGCCTTCGTCGGCGGCACAGTGAGGGAGAGAGATAGCAGAGGGGGAGCGTCTAAAATTTGAATTTGCGTTCAAAGCTAACGGGGTTAAACAGACATTAAAATGGGAAGATGTGTTGGTCTAACATGGCATGTAAGCTGATGTAATCTATTTATGATGATGTGGCTTATTTTTACTGGCTGGGAATATAAGGTCAGCTTACTAATAAGATGAGATTCAAATGAATAAATGGATGGGATTGTCTATATCAATCACATACATTTTTTTTTGGCCAAATTACAAATTACACCCTTTAAGTTTGATCAAAATTCAATTCAGTCCTCTAAGTTTTGACCATGTCAATTCAGTCCTCTAACTTTCAATTTGTTTCAATTTAATGATTCCGTTAAATTTTGATACTGCTGCCGTTAACTTTGATTTTTCTTTAATTTCTTTAATTAAAATATTCAAAAAATTAATAAAATTAAGAATAAGAACGCAGCAAGAACAAGAACTGCTAAGCAAGAACACAAATCCAGTAGCAGAAAATAACAAACATTCAATTTCATTGAGTCAAGAATCCAGCAAAAGCAAGAACCCAGTAGCAGAAAAACACTTTAAAAAAAGCAACAAGAACATTGTTGACCCCCTCACCAAAGCCATAAAAAATTACAAATAATTGTTTTTTTGTTTTCTATTTGATTTTCTCGGGAAACAAACGGATTCACTAAAGCAAAAACTCAATCTTGAACCCATTTGGCCACAGCTCAACCGATTCTGCCAAGACCGATTCGAACAACAACTGAAACCGCATTCGGACAAAAACCGATTCGGTTCTCTCGGCCTGAGAAAGCGAGAGAGTAAAGAGAGAGAGAGGACTAGAGAGACCGAGAAAGAGAGTGAGATCAAGTCTTCACCGCAGCACACCCAGCCGCATCGCGGCCTTAGTTCGACCCCAGGGACATCGCCATTAGCAGATCTGGACCGCTCTTGCTGTCGACCATCATTCACGGCGGCACTAACACCGCCCACGATGTTCAGATCGCAAAGAAGAGAGCTAATCACGCGAGGATCAAGATCTGGATTTCGTTGTTGGGGTCGAAAATTCCGTGGCACTCCACCATGTTCGGGGTTGTCCACGTCGTGGAGGAAATGCGGCCAACGATTGTCCACGTTCGGGGTACCTACTGGTGCTGGCGGCGATGTCGTTTAACGGAGGGATGCTCATGGTGTTGGGCCACGCGACTGGCTGGGTTTGACGGACTGGTGATGGTTTTGGGGAACGATTGGCGTTTGAGGGACTGTTGGATGGATTTGAAGGACAAAAACGGTGGGTTTGGTTTTGGGCAATTGGGGTTTGTCAGAGGTGATTAAGGCTAGAAGATCTGGGTTTGTGGTTGGATGGGTTACGAAGTCAATCTAAATTTTTCTGGGTTTCTTAGTGTTCTTGCTTCTCTTTTAAGTGTTATTGTTGTTAGGTTGTACCTTGGGTCTGATTGTAGGATGTTTAGATTGTGTCATTGTTTAATTGTTGAGATGATTGTAGGATGTTTAGATTGTTTCATTGTTTTGGAATTAATTGTTAATTTTCCTGTGTTCATCATTAAATTTTTCTTTTTTTTGAAAATATTTTTTTATGAATTTTCTGGATTTTATATTAAAGAAACTGGAAAAAAAAAATAAATAAATAATGTAACGGAAAAGTAAAATAGATAACAGAAATACTAACGGAAATAGTGAATTGAAATGGAATGAAACTTAAAGGACTGAATTGACACGGTCAAAACTTAGAGGACTGAATTGAACTTTGACCAAACTTAAAAGGTGTAATTTGTAAAAATGTGAG
The DNA here is from genome assembly GCA_907173295.1 of Fagus sylvatica. Lineage (NCBI taxonomy): Eukaryota > Viridiplantae > Streptophyta > Magnoliopsida > Fagales > Fagaceae > Fagus > Fagus sylvatica. Next base: position 20,877,625 of record OU015764.1, read on the forward strand.
GATGCTTTTCTTCTTTTATTACCTATATTTATTTATATTTAAAAATGTGAGGATGCTTTTCTTCTTTGCTTTGAGACCAAATTACAAATTACATCATCTAAATTTATTCAAAATTTAATTCAGTCCTCTAAATTTTGATATGTGATCGTGTCAATTCAATCATCTAAGTTTGGTTCGTTTCAATTAACTCATTATGTTAACATTAGTTAAAATTAAGGATTTTACATATTTAAGTTACAATAAATACTAAAATAACTAAAACTATTTTACCTCCACATCCATCAAAAGTACACCAGATTATAACCAAAAATTCACCCAATTAAACAAACCTAGTTTGCGAAATAAACCTAAGACAACCTCTTACTAGGAATTTTTTTTTTTAAAATAATATTATTTTTATATTAATTATTTAAGTTGGTACTGTTATGATATTAATTGGAAGAATAACTTTTTTTAGGTGGAAAATTCAAAAAAGAAAAAAGAAAAATGCAACTCAACAGACGAATGCTAAAATCATGGTTTTGATACACGATTTCAATGTTTAAGATTGTGTTGTAGAGCTTCGCTACTCTAGGACTACTTCTCTTTATTCTACTATACTAGTGTTTCTTAGTATTTTCAGTATTTCTCTGGAGACTCTCTAACATGATTTGTTTGTGAGGTATGGGGCTCCTTTTATAGTAAAAAAATGGGTTAAGGTTTGCTTGAAGAATGGGAAAATTGACCTATTCCCACAGGAAACAGCCAGTCTCCACGAATTAGGATTTTTGTCTGGCGTTACTGGCGTACGCCTCTTTTGGAGTAGCGTATGCCTCTTCACTACAGGTGTACGCCACATCAAATAAGGCGCACGCCTCTTAGATTAAAAGGCAGCTTTTGAACTCGTTTTCTAGAACTTTCCGGGTGGTTTTTAATACACATTTGCCTTATGAGAGATCTTAAATTATCATCATTAAGACCGGGGACCATGAGTATCAACCAGTACAAATTAAGATGTCTATAGCCAGAATGGACCCATTGAAGTATCTCTTTGAGAAGCCCGCTCTCATCGGAAAATTGTCAAGGTGGCTTATCTTACTAGCAAAGTTTGATTTAACTAATGTGGCCAAGAAAACCAACAAAGGAAGGGTAATAGCAGAGCATTGTGCTGGTCATCCTGTAGGTGAAGATGACATCAATGATGACTTCCCAGACGAAGATGTTTTGAACATAGACGAAAAAGCTACATGGAAGATGTATTTTGATGGAGCTTCTAACCAGCATGGATATGGAGTAGGGGTTCTCCTTATTGCACCAGATGGAGTGCACATACTGTTGTCAGTCAAGCTAAACTTTGTTGCCACCAACAATGTCGCAGAATATGAAGCGTGTATCGTGGGCCTTGAGGCACTCTTAGCCATTGATGTGAAAGAGGTAGAGATCTACGGAGATTCTACATTGGTGTTAGCGCAAGCTCAGAGAATATGGAAGATGAAGGAGGAGCATCTGAAGCCTTGTCAAGCTTATCTCAATAAAGTATGCTAGAAGTTCACCAAAATCGAGTACACGTATTTACCCAAATCCTAGAATCAGTTTGCAAATGCATTGGCTACATTGGCATCTTTGGTGCAAATACCTGAAAACACCTTCTTACAACCGATAGAAATCAAAAGAAGAGAAGTTCCAGCACATGAAAGAGAGGTCTACGTGCTAGACGACGAGATCAACGATGGGAAGCCATGGTACTACAACATCCGTAATTTCGAAGAAGACAAGACATACTCGAAAGGAGCAGACAGAAAAGATAGAAGAGCACTAAGGTTGCTAGCTACCCAATACATCTTGTGTGGTGGTGCATATATTCCCTTAGTGATCAATTGTATTCAAAGTGTTCTTCAACCTTCAAGTAAACATTCATCTATATTGTAATCTTAGATCTAGTTTTTATTAGTTGTTAATCAACTCCTTAGTTGTTAGCTGAAAATCCTAGGATATTCTGCTCTTTGATCTAGTTTCTATTAGTTGTTAATCCATTCTTTAGTTGTTAGTTGAGAATCCTTAGATATTGTGATCTTTGAGTTAGTTATTGATCATAATTGCTTTAGTTTAATCATTAGATGTCGTCCAAATTTACTTTATGATTGTCATTTCATTTGCGTTTATTGCAATAATCTCTCCATCACTAAAAGGTCGTCTTAATTGACGCATGAACGAATCCACTAAAATTCACTTGAAATTTGTTAATGATAAGGATAAACCTCCTTCACAGTTACCTCACTCAAAGACTATCCTAGCTATAGATAAACACATCAACTAGAGATATGTATCTAAGATCAAAATGTTGTAGTTGTGCTAATCTAAAACTCTTGTAATCTGAATGTATAAATATAAGATCATACCTTGACCTTGTTTAGGCAAGGAAGTGCACATTTTCTTCAGTATTATTTGATCCTACATGGTATCAGAGCCCTAAATTGACCTTCGTCTCCTCTTCTCTCTCACAAACATTTTATCAAACACCATGTCTTCAACATCTTCCTCTTCTTCCCAAACCGAGTCCTCCTCCACCATATCCTCTACATCTACTACTCCCTCCTCTCTTCCCCACATACAACATCTCATCACCATCAAACTAAACCGTGAAAATTACCTTCTCTGGAAAGCCCAGATTATCCCTTACCTTCGAGGTCAGCATCTCTATGGCTTCATTGACGGAACCAAACCCGCCCCTCCACCCACCCTTGCCGTCCCTGCTTTTGAAACCACCACTGTCATTCCCAATCCAGAATTTTACACTTGGCACACCTAAGATCAGATGATCTTAAGTGCTCTCATCTCCTCTCTCTCCGAAACCATTCTTGCCCATGTGGTCAAATGCACCACATCCCGTGATGTCTGGATCTGCCTTGAACGAATGTTCACCTCTCAATCCAGAGCCCGTAGCATGCAACTTCATCATCAACTCTCGACTTTGAAGAAAGGGGACTCCTCTATGGCTGATTTCTACCACAAATTCACCTCATTGGCCGACACTCTTGCTGCCATTGATCAACCCTTGAAGGATTTTGATCTTGTTTCATTTTTCTTGGCTGGACTCGAATCTGACTATGATGCTCTAGTCACTGCGATCCAACAACGCCGTGGTGAGGTCACCCTTGATGAGCTCTATGGTGACTTCCTCTCTCACGAGTTGCGTTTGGCCCAACATCAACCCACTGTTGATCTCTTCTTGGCCAGCGCCAACTTTGCCAAACGGTCCTCCTCAACTCGTGGTGGTCGTGGTGGCAGATTTTCCAATCCACCAAACTCTGGTCGCAGCTTCTCCTCTAACCAGCAACGCCAGCATCGTGGGCGTGGTAGAGGCCCTTATAATAATTCCTCTCGGCCCACTTGCCAAGTTTGCTCTAAGCCTGGACACACTGCTTTAACGTGTTATCACAGGTTTGACAATTCATACACAGTGGAAACTCCTCCTAATATGCAGGCACTTCTGGCTACCCCGAATTATGCTCCTGACCCAAATTGGTATAGTGACTCCGGTGCCACTCATCACCTCACTTCTGATCTAGCCAATCTCAACGTTCGTGCAGATGAATACCATGGTCCTGATCAAATCCGTGTTGGTAATGGTACTAGTTTACCAATTAAACATATTGGGTCCACCCAATTTTCTACACCCACTACCTCATTTCTTTTAAATAATGTCTTACATGTTCCTCAAATATCAAAAAATCTGATTTCAGTTCACAAATTTACCAAAGACACTAATACTTCCATGTATTTTCGTCCTTCTTGTTTTCGTGTGCAGGCTCTAGATTCGGGGAAAACACTGTTATGCGGGCCGAGTAAAGATGGACTGTATCTATTCCCTCTTCTTCCAAGTAAAGCTTCCTCATCTCCCACTGCTTTATTTGGTGAACGCACTTCAATCCATCAATGGCATTCTCGCCTAGGTCATCCTGCCTTTCGAGTCGTCACACAGATAATTTCCAAATTTGGTCTTCCAGTAAATTCAAATAAATCAGAATTTAGTTGTTCTGCTTGTCTTAGCTCTAAGAGTAAACAACTCCCTTTTTCTTTATCACGCACTCAAATTAAATCTCCTTTAGAATTAATTTATAGTGATGTGTGGGGCAATTCGCCTGTTTGTTCTCGCAATGGCAATAGATATTATATTTCTTTTCTAGATGCTTACAGTCGATACACATGGCTCTTTCCAATGTCTCATAAAAATGATGCTCTTCCAATTTTCATTAAATTTCAAAAATATGTTGAGCGTTATTTTAAT
>OU015764.1:20881991-21038691 GCA_907173295.1 Fagus sylvatica
TCTCATGTCTGCAAGCTTAACAAGGCCATTTATGGCCTTAAACAAGCCCCACGGGCTTGGTTTTCCAGACTTAGCTCACGGCTCCTACAACTTGGTTTTCACGGGTCCTTATCAGATATGTCTCTGTTTATTTACAAGTCTCAGAGCTTCACTATGTTTATTCTCATTATACGTAGATGATATCATTATTACATGCTCTAACAAGTCTGAGATTGATAAACTGCTCTGTCTACTGGAATCTGATTTTGCTGTTAAAGATTTGGGGAAATTGAACTATTTTTTGGGTGTTGAAGTGATTCCCAATGCTCATGGCATTCTTTTGTCTCAACAACGATACATCATTAACCTTCTGAAACGTACCAACATGCATGAAGCTAAGCCAGTCAGTTCACCTATGGCTTCCACCACCAGTCTCACGGCTCATGAAGGTGAATCCTTCTCGGATGTCACTTTATTTCGAAGCACTGTTGGTGCTTTGCAATACCTGTCCCTAACTCGTCCTGATATTGCGTTTGCTGTCAACAAGCTTTCTCAGTTTATGCACAAACCCATTGTACTTCATTGGCAATCTGCCAAACGGTTGCTGCGGTACCTCAAGCAAACTCTCACTTTTGGGTTACAAATATATCGCACCTCTTGTAACACTTTACAAGCCTTTTCTGATGCGGATTGGGCTGGCAGCCGTGATGATCGCCGCTCTACTGGCAGCTTCTGCATTTTCTTAGGCAACAATCTTATATCCTGGAGCTGTCGTAAACAAGCTACTGTTGCCCGTTCCAGCACTGAAGCCGAATACAAAGCCCTTGCCAATGCTGCTGCTGAACTCAAATGGCTTCAGTCCCTCTTTGGTGAACTTGGTTTAGCATTGTCCACTCCTCCAACTCTTTGGTGTGACAATATTGGTGCTACCTACCTCTCCTCCAACCCGGTCTTTCATGCTCGCACTAAACATGTGGAAATTGACTTCCACTTTGTTCGGGATATGGTTGCAAAGAAGACTCTCAATGTGAAATTTATTTGCAGCAAAGATCAACTTGCTGATCTTCTGACCAAGCCAATCTCTTCTTCCCGTTTTGCTCAACTTCGGACCAAGCTCAACGTTCTTCCCATTCCGTTGGGCTTGAGGGGGCGTGTTAATGATAAGGATAAACCTCCTTCACAGTTACCTCACTCAAAGACTATCCTAGCTATAGATAAACACATCAACTAGAGATGTGTATCTAAGATCAAAATGTTGTAGTTGTGTTAATCTAAAACTCTTGTAATCTGAATGTATAAATATAAGATCATACCTTGACCTTGTTTAGGCAAGGCAGTGCACATTTTCTTCAGTATTATTTGATCCTACAAAATTGAATTTGTTCCTCAAATAAGAATAGTAAAGTTATTTGTTTTCATCAAACAAATTAGCAACCATTGCATTCCAAAGAAAATTTGTTTTTCTACTAACAGTTGCAAAATGTGGTGTCTACACTCTCTTATCTCTTTGTGTAATATGAAACAAACTGTTGTTACTCACTCTAGTAGTATGACCGGATATTGAGCTTATGCTGATACCAACTTTGAGCTTCTTTAGTTGCAATGGCTACTACACGATATGGGCATCTCTTTTATCTTCTACTACTCATTTATATTGTGACAACATGAACATTATTCAGATTGCCCATAACAATATCTTACATGAACGGATCAAGCACATCGAATTTGATTGCCATTTGGTTTGCTATCATCTTCTTCAGGGCTCCATAGTCCATACAACTTTATTATGTTGCATCTCATTATCAACGCGCAAATATCTTCATAAATTCACATTTCCCAAGTTGTTACCATGATTTTGTATCCAAATTCAAGCCGGTCTCTTGCAATCCAACTTTAGTTTGAGAGGGCTTATTAGAATATCAAGTCCAAGCCTAGGACCTCTTTTTTTTTTTTTTTTTTTTTTTTTTTTTTTTTTAACCTTGGGTGTCCGGACCAACCATAGATATGCGCACCTCGACTAATCTCAGGGGAACACGCAATACCTTACTAGCACGTGTACCACGATAGCGCAAGGTTTTGCCTTGGGTAAGTGGTCCTGATGAGACTCGAACTAATAACCATTGGAGAGCATACCCAAGATCGGACCAGTTGAGCTACCCTCAGGATTTAAGTCTAGGACCCTTTGTACAATATTCGAAGTGGTTCTGTAATATATAGATATAGATATATATATCAATAATATATTTGTAATTCCAACATACACCAAACCAAAAAAAAAAAAGGTAGGTACCTTACACATTTTTCTTCTTATATATATTTACTTTATTTTCAACCGAATTAGCAACAGTAATATAGTTGCAAGTTGTTACCAGACGCCTTTATAACCGAGTTAGGAAGGTGTTAAACTGGTAAACTTTTTTTTGTATTTTGCTAAGCGGTGTTAAACTGGTAAACACACAGAGGACCTTAATTATAAGTTATAACCACTCTTTCTCATGCATATATTTATCCAACTGACACCATATTGATATAGCCATAACTTGTTTGTTTAATTGTTGGACAGCAGCAATGAGAAAAGAATTTCATTCCATGTATCAGGTACACCAGGTAGACACCAGTGGCTACAATCAGGCACGGCTGGGTTGTCACTCCACCTGCCTACGTGTCCATCACTACGGAATGCACACATTGGCGTTACATGCATAAGTGTTACAGGAATTCTCATTTTTTTCACAACTTCGATTATGTTTTCTGATATCGTGCTTCGGTCTCTCCCATTAGTTTTTGACCAAGGGCGTTGAGTCACTTTGCAAGTATTCCATTTTTGACCACTAGCACAGATAAAATGATCATTGTCACTCATACACTTATTTGTAGATTAAGATGGACTCCTAAATATATATATATATATATGACAATGATTAATAAGCATATAATGGGTAATTAGAGCTATTAACAATATTAGTATAAAATTGGCTGCAAATATGATGTCTGATTAAACAACACACCTCCAATGGGTTGATTCAAAAGTCCGGAAGAATACTCTTGTCCTATCTGTGTTGATCCTAGTCTCAGCCCAAGATTTCCAAGTCTCTAACGCTCTTCTGAACCCAGTAATGACTGGCATTCCAAGATTCAATGAATTACCCACCTGAAAATAGCAGCCCCTGTCTGGAAATGTGTTAGATGCAACAGAATTGATGGGAACTGAAATTGAAGAGTCAAAACTATAATAGAACCAAAAATTTAGATGGCATACCAAAATAAAATCTAAAAATCATTGACAAGTAATACACAAAAAAGAATCTGTTCAAAAAAATAAAAATAAAAACTTACATTTCATGAAATAGCCTACTCTTTGTCCACCAGTGCCCAGAAGTTAAATATGAGAACATCAGAATCAATCCACTCTTCGTTAATATCGTCCAACTTATCAAGTCTAAGCGTTGATTTTACCCACTTAGGTGCAAGCCTTGGCTTAGGACCATGCTGCACCAGGAAAACCGATCGATAAAAATCAATTCTAAGATTGAACGAACTGAACAGTACACCTAAAAACCTGATATTTTTGGTGATTTTATGTCCTCTCACTTCATATACAGTCTTCTTATCCTCCACCCCATTCATAAGCAAACATATTAAAGACTCCCACTGTGTTCTACTCAATGAATCACCCACAAATACCACTCTCTTGCCACGAAACTTTTCTAGAATTGTACGTGCATTGAACCTTGGAATATCACAGTTCCTTGGCTTCCACCTCCATTTTTCATAACCATTATCTTCCCGCCCATTAGCCAGGCAATTAAATCCACGTTCCACAAATGGACATCTTGAGGCATCATATAATGGGTAATTTTTATCATAGATCCAACTTCCTTCAAAGACATTGCATGTGCCATTTGACACATTGGACTCAGGAATCCCATAATTATGTATGTCCATTTGAAATCTGGGAAACAAATACACATATCCCAATGCCATAGCTGAAAGAAAGGATATTAATGACCCAATTGCAACGAGTCCTCTAAGAGATTGAAATACCATGATTTTACAATCACCCTTTATCATCCTGTCACCAAATTTGTCCCATTTGAACTTACCCATCAAGACCAATTAAATGTTAACATGTATGAATTAACTGCTAACTTAAGTGGAACAAGATCAAGTTATCAAGATTTTAAATTTAAGCACTTGGGGACATAGAAGAGAATCTTTTTAACTCTCAGCAACCATATACGTGTTAAAAAGGTAAACATACATCTTACAGTTTCAGCGAGATATGCATGTGATAACAGTACTGGCTTAGCTTGTATACCTGGTTGGTTACAAAACATTGATTTTGTAACACGTATTAATGACGTATTGGTTTTGTAGCTGACAGAATTAAAGAGCACTGAGACAAGCTCACACAAACGACACAAACCACTGTTACTATATGACACTTAATTAACTTTGAAGTCAATCCAAATAAATTCTTGTTACTTTTAAGGTCGAAAGCAATAACTGAGGATGCCTCCTTCTATTTATTTTGATAACTCATGAATGTTAAGTTACTGTTTATGATCACCTTTCACTTCATTTATGAAATGCATTACATACCTCATAAGAAATCGTTACAAATGTAAATAAAGAGCCATATTAAATTACCTATACCCACACGCCAGGAATTATGAATTTATGATAGAGGATTAATTATTTGGTAGTCCATGATAGATGGGTGCCCAATCAAAGTTAATGGGTCACTCCAGTTTTTATATATAATATAATCATTTTTTTTTTTTTTTTTGAGATTAAAACGGCATATTATTTTAAGATCTAAACCAAAACAAGTCTATAATTTTATATCTTTAATTATATTACAATTTGATGGGTCAATCCATTTTTTATATATAATAATCATATTATTTACAAATCTAAACCAAAATAAGTCTATAAATCTATATCTTAAATTATATTTATATAATGAATCCAAGTATTGAATTTATAATTTTCACTCAGTCTATTCGACTGACACCAAGCACATTATAAGATCTCTAAAACAAGTATTGAGCGAGAGTCGTGCAAACTTTCTATTTGAAGTTTGCTCGAGTGAAATATCATGTGAGATCAAATGAATGTCATGTGAAGGTCAATCGAACTTTCATTCTAAGGAAATTTATATTCGCTTGATAGTTCAATTTGCTCGAGTGAAGCATCTAGTGAAGTCATTCGAGACTTCAAGATTCTGCAAAATTGTACAGAAAAATATGTCTTAAGCGACAAATGATTGTTTCTAATGACAAGTAATAGTTATTAAAAGTATTTTGAAGGTTGTGACACGTGACACTTCAATGTTATCTTTTCAATAACATCTCTTCATTGTCTATTTATTTGTTTCATATTTCGTAATTTATTGCAGCATATATACATGGAAACTCATATAATTCTCTGGAATTGCTATTTATAAAATTCAGACTTTATTGTATCCCAGAAGTAATTTGCTAGGATAACAAACTCTTTTAGAGTAGGTACAAATATTTTTCTTAAAGACGGCAAGTCAATGTGCCTCAAAGCCAATATTTTGTGATTTTCCTTGTTTTTATCCTAACAATTTTAAGAAAATAGTTTCAATGGAAGGAGGATCTAATGTAGCGGCTTTTAAAGTTATGAATCAAGACTTTGAAAAGTTGGATAGGTTCGATGGAACAAATTTAGTTTGTATGCTAGACAAGGTGAAGTCCTCAGAGTAGCATAGGCCTTGATAGCAATGAGTAGTTTGCCCCAGGACTCCACCCCCTCGAGAGCAGGAATGCCGACTCAGATGGAGCTGGAAGCAAACCTATACTTTCCTGGGACTTGTCGTGCCCCAACATCTAAATAAAAGGTAGGCGTCGAAAAGGAACCAGCCCAGCCTCTTCAAGAAATCTTTGCTTGGTAGGCGCTGCCTATTCACCTGCTTATTCCCCAAGCGCTCCTAAGGGAATACAACAGAGTCACGCAACTCCAAGCCAAAATGTGCATGTATTTTCCACCACAACGGTTTGGGCAGTGATTTTTCTACTGCAGATTGACTCAACAGAAGATGAAAGATGATTCTCTTATGGATCGACTTCTTCACAGTACCGTACAGTAGACTGAAGACTAACTCAGGGGTGGCCTTGGGCAAGGGCGAGGTGGGCGACCGCCCTAGGCCTCACCTCAAAATTAGGTCTCATCCCAAAATTTTTTAAGACCCTTATTGAAAGACCTTATTATATTTATATATAAAAAATTAAAAAGGCTCATATATTTAAAACAAGTCTTTAAAGTTTAAATTAAGCCTAATAATAATTTATTTCTCTAACCCAATTATGTATGAGAACAATTTTTTGTATTTATTTGATGTGAAGAAGCTAACTTCACTAAATTATGATAATTTGAAAAAAGTATTATGTTAATCTTGAAGGTTTTTTAAAACCTAATAATTTTTTTGATCTTGATGGTATTGATTTATTTTCAGACTTAAAAGTCTTACAAAAGATTTTACCAAAAGAAAAATGACAGCGACAAATATACTTAATTTTATCAAGGAATTGAATTGTTCCAAATGCATCTATTGCATATAGAATATTATTGACTATACTTGTTACAGTCACATCCATTGAAAAAAGTTTTTCAAAGTTAAAATTATAAAAATCTTACTTGCGATCAACTATGTCACAAGAAAAATTAAATGGATTAGTTATATTATCTATTGAACAATATTAGTTAGAAACTATTGAAAATAAAATTTAAATAGTAATTTTGTAGCAGAAACCGTATGTAAAGTAATTTTTCAATGATTTTTTTTTTAAAGATAGAAGGCTTCATTTTTTTGCACCGCCCCAGGCCTCATAATTCCCAGGGCCGGCCTTGACTAACTAAATCAATCATAGATAGACATCAAACTACAAGAAAGGTAAGAGCTTGCGCATTAGCGCATCCGTTTTCTTGCTCCATCCAGTTTCAAAGAAGCTATTAGTCACAGATTCCACTTCAATCTTTTACAATATCTATTATGCTTAATACAGAGATAGTTCGTAAAAGCTTTAGTGAAGCTATGTCTTCAAGAGATGCAACCTTTTAAAAAGAATTTGTAAATGATAAAATGGACTCAATATTATCGAATAATATATACTTGGGTTCAGAGAGAGATTAGTTGCAAAAGGTTTTAAAAAAAGGGAGTGCATAGACTCTTTTTATATCTATAGCAAGAATCATGCATGCCTATTCACATCTCCTAGCTCTTGCATCCATATATAATTTGTGTGTGCATCAAACGGATGTGAAAACAACTTCTTTTTTTTTAAATGGTGATTTTGATGAGGAAGTATACATAGAATAGCCTTAAGGGTTTGTACTTCCTGAAAATTAGAAGAAAATAATAGTTTGTTCAATCATGTCTCTACCAAAGTAAACAATAGATTTCCGATCAAAATAATATCACTAATGACTACAAAACCATAGCTACAACAAATGAACATAAAACCTCGCTCACAAATGACTAGAAAACACAAACCAAAAAAAATTAGAAAGTTTTATAAACATCTATAATCTATAATCTAAATTAAAAGTTGAAGCAGAGAGAAATTTTTTTTTCTCCTCCAAACACCGCCACGTCATAATCCCTCCACCTACAGACGTCCATGTCATCCTACACACACACACACACACTCTCTCTCTCTCTCTCTCTCTCTCTCTCTCTCTCTCTCTCTCTCTCTCATCTCTTCATCTCCCACTCTCTCTCCCCCTCACCTCTTCATCTCCCATACTCTTTTCCTCTCGCCTCTTCATCTCCCATGGGTTTTTCCCCCATGCCTCTTCATCTCCCTCACCTTTTCATCTCCCCAATTGACCTCTTCATCTCCCATGGGTTTTTCCCCCTTGCCTCTTCATCTCCCTTGGATCTTTCCCTCACCTCTTCATCTCCCCAATTGATTGCACCCTCAATCTCCTATTTAAACTCTCCACTACCCACTGTCCCAACAATTGGTAATGCTGCGCTCAAATTTTTTTTTCCCCCTATGCTTCTGTGGTGGTTTGTGTATGAAATATGCAATTGTTTTCCCCTTTTGCTCTTTGATTCGATTTGTGGATTTTGTGGTATGTGTTATTACTAGGTTTGTAGTTTTTATTTTTATTTTTTTATTGAATTTGTGGGTTCTAAACCTTAGATTGTAGTTTAGTGGTGGTTGGTATTTTTTTTTTCCCTTTGGTTTTCTGATATTGGATTTGTTTTGTTTTGTGGTATGAGTTCTTATATATATATATATATATATATATATATATATATATATTAATTGCATAAATTTGATGATAATTGAAACTATTCAAGAAGTTGATGCTACAGGTGTTCACGAGTCTACATTATAAATAATTTTTTTTTTTATATTTACACACAAAATTAAGACATTTTCGCGCATTGCACGGGTTTGCAACTAGTATAAATTAAAACCTAAAACTGAGAGAAATTTTTTTTCATTCTCCAAAGCTTGCCACATCAGAATTTCTGCTCCCACCCAATTCCACCTCATTATTCCCTCTATTAGACACACTTTCTCTCTCTCACATCTCTTCCCAATTAATCCTTTCTCTCTCATGTCTCCCCCAATTAATTTGATACTGTAACTGCTCTGGCTCTTTCTCTTCCCCCTCAAAACGTTACCAGCTCTTCATCTCCCATATTGATTTCAATCTAATCCATCGTTACTCTTCTTATGACTCTCACTCTCCCATCTTTTGACTCTTCAGTTTTCAACTTTTCAGATGCTTCCACATTGACAGAAAAAATAACCATTGGAAAAAATTATAAAACCCCCAAATTTCATTGCAAGTTGTTCAGTGGGTTAAATTGACTGCTGCCAAGATGCAACAAAGAGAGATGGCGAGGAGGGATGGAAAGAGAGAGAGAGCAAATGATAGGCGAGAGAGAAGGTCCAATCGTTGATTCCATAGGTAATTTCCTCACCATCTCACTGTCACAACTCTCATTCTCTGTCTTGCACTCTTTGTGTTTGTGGAAATTTCTCTATGTGGTTTTGTTTTTTGGAAAGTGAGGGTTTGAGGTATAAGTTTTTGTATAATAAATAACTTTGAATTTTTTTTTTTGGATTTTTTTTTTCATTATTATAAAAGGAATGTAATTCAATTTTGGGCTTCCATAATGAACATGTTTCAGATCTTCAGATTTTACAATTATTCAAACATATTTTTTCTCTATGGCTTTGGGTTTAGGTGCTGCCAAAAAGGGCTCATTTCAGAGCAGAAAGCTGGTTTGCAACTCTTGCTTGTGGATATTTCTCAGTCCCTTAGAAGTTAAAACCATAAGTTATGTAAGGTTTTCATCAATATCAGTTACTATTTGTGTCTAAAATTTGTCTTCTTCTTCTTTTTTGTTAGGGTTACTATTCTTTAACAAAGTAGAGTTGGTTGCAAGATTAAGACTATTGATTTGTTCACCATAAGTTGAAAGCTTAGTTTTGCTTATTTCCCTCAATTTCAGCACCAGTAGATGAACCAGGATCTATTTCTCCATTGTATCTGTTAGGTGTTCGACAAAAGGCCTCCAAGAGCAGCTGTTTGAGAGGGATGGGAACAAACCAATTATGAAAGACGAACTTGCCTTTGTATTCTCATCGCTTTCAAAAATTCCGATGCCATTACTTAGGTAGGCATCTACAATGATGGTTCTATGATTTTTTTTTTTTATAGATTCACATTCTATGAAGTATGGTAGCATCCGGTTACATCATCTGCAGTATGATTTTCTGCAATCCTAATTGTTGCATTATGTTATGTTTGATCCTTTATTTTATATTGCAAATTGTTGAAAAGGGTGGTAGCTGATTGTTTGCTTGTGTATGTTGCAGATTAGTTCTATCCCATACAGAAATTGGCTTTTGAAGAATTTTTTGTGGTTGCCATAAGTTAGATAGATACTTTACCGATGTGTGTTGCCTTCCTTTTTCTTTTCCTTTTCTACTGTGTTGTTCCATTTGTAAGTTATGAGGTCTCCTCAACATGGACTTCTTTTGAAGTCAAATGCACTTCACTTCATGTCCCCTAGAGACCCATTTTACCATTTGTTGTTGTGATGTAGCAGATTGAGATGTTCTGAATTGTCTTGCCAAAAAACTCCACTTCTCATTAAGAAAAACAATTGCTAACTGGTATTAAAAATTGCTGGGATGGCATGCATCTCATGGTATGTCTCATTTAGTGTTAATTTGATAAGTTATTTATATTTTTAGTCCTCCGCCTTTGTGATTAGTTCTGTAGTTCTATCAAATTATTTCTATGAATACATGAACCTTTTGCTTACTAACACTATATCTTAAACCAAGAATTTTTTTAATTAAACACTGAATCTTAGTCAACAATCCAGAACGTTTCTATATTTACTTTTACTATATTTATTTCTAAGGTCAAGATAATATATGCAAACAAACCCTTATCAATTCTTTTTTTCCCTAAGTTATAACAAAAATGACATTAACATTAAAAGAAAAATAACCAAATATTTTTTTAGGTCATTTTTAGTAGATTTTCCATACATCGCATGGGTTTGCGACTAGTATAAACTAAAAGTTGAAACTGAGAGAAAATTTTTAGGCTTCCCCAAATACTGTCACGTCAGATTTGCTACTCTCACAAACTTTCACATTCCCCTTCCCTCTATTTAATTCTCTTTCACTTTTATTCAAAAAAAAATTCTCTCTCTCATGGCTATTCCTCTATCTCACCTCTTCATCTACCTCTATCTCCCTCTCACCTCTTGAACTCTTTAACCTCTTTATCTCCTCAATTAATTTCCTCACCTTTTCATCTACCTCTCTCTCCCTCTCATCTCTTGAACTCACTGACCTCTTCATCTCCCCAATTAATTGCACCCCCAATTTCCTATTTAAATCTTGTGCTTGGATTATTTTTTTTAGTCTCCCTGTGATCCCTATGGTTCTATTGTTGTTTGAGTCTCAAAGGTGCGTTCTTTCCCCTTTTGTTTCTTTGTTTATTTTTTGTTGTTGTATTCACCTAGGAGTTTTAAGTTGTATGTCATTGTGAATAAGATTGTATAGGGCCATAGTTATGTTTGTAGTTCAATCTGAATAGATTACATGTCATTGGGAGTTTTCCGCGCATCGTGCTGGTTTGCGACTAGTTGTTTTAATGACTACGTCTTTTAGTGGAATTAATAGCAAATTTTCTAATGGCAGTGGACAAAAAGCCATGTTGACAACAATTGCAAACTTGAAAGATGAAATTGACAAAATTAAAAATTGATACTTTTGTTTGTTGTCAAACTAGAAATTACAAAGGAATTGTCGCCAATTTGTTTGAAGGGAACAAATAACTAAATTTGTTTTAAACTTGCACAATCTAACTTTGATCTAAAAGGGTTGTAGGCTTGGTAATTATCTTTACCAAAAAGACTTTTTAATAGTGCAAGAAAAATAAAGTGCTGGAAAGTAAAGGCAAGGAAAGTAAAGTGCTGAAAAATAAATGATAGTAAGTAAATGGGCACATTGTCAATTCCTAAGTTATCATCGTGTGTGAGCAAACAAAAAGTTGATCAATAGTAACCAAATCGAACCTTAGCATCATTAAAGGGCCTTGCATCGAGGCAAAATATTCAAACAGTGCAACAGTGTACAATAACAATTAATAATATCAAACTTAGATCAATTCAAGACACATCTCAAGTTATAGGCATCCACGACTTCACTAGGCATCTACTAAGTGTACTAGTAGGTATATCGAGAGTACTTGACATAACAGTAAATATATCGAGGGTATTCTATAATCACACAGACAAGATGAACATGCAAATCAAAGCAATAACTAAGCAAACTTTCATATATTCACAGATGCATAAGCATTCACAAACTCAAAGGAATAATCATAAACTAACTTACAAGTATGTAAGCTAAGTAATCATTGAATAGGTTCTCAAATCAAAGTAACTAATCTCTCAAGGGGCTAAGACCCAGAATCTCAAGTTCTCACTATCTCAAAAGCTCTCAAAGGGTCTCCATGTTCTCTTAAAAGTTCTCTTTGGGGGGGTTCTCTAGGGGGTTCGTGGTGTTTTCTTCGGATGCTTCCTCTTCTATTTATAGCTTGGATTATGACAGTTATCTTTAGCCTTAATTCTCTCTCATGATGTTACGTGATAGGTCACCATTATTCGGAAACTGCTTTGATCGTGGCCTATTACTTTGGCAGTTACGTATCCTTGAGAACATGCTTAATTAGTTCCACAACATGCGTTAAACCCCAATTGTCATATGTCAGTTGTGTGGCTATTGAGCTTAATTTACACATGTCACTTTGTAATTGGTGCTTCTTTCTTTTGTCGTGTCTTATTTCTATTGGTTCTTGTTCTGACCAATGTACGATCCGACGTGTTTCTTGTTAACTGGCTTCTGTTGCCAACTCACTTGCCACATCATAAAATTTGAATTTCTTGCCAACACATGCCCCTCGTACGCGGTTGGTGAAGATTCCTTTTGCCAATCGTGTGATAAATTCGGGCCGTAGGATATGTCAAAATTTATGACGGTTACGCTAGCTTTTATAGGCTATTAATGAGCGAAAGATAGCTTAAACGAGCGTTTCACTGTTCAAGTGTCACTTCACTCCTTTGTTTATCATCTCTGTCGCTTCATCTTTTACTAAACCTTCATTTATGTTCTATCTATCCATAAAACCCTTATTTACCTTTTACCCAAACTCTCATTTTCTGCTTTGATTTTCTTTTCCAAATAATGGCAAAATCATCTAAGAAATCTCCTTCAGTGATTGATACTCTTCGTGATGATGCCACTCATATCATTAAAGGTCTTCCTTCAAACCAGAGATTACAAAACGTCTTCGTCCCTCTTGAAGATAGAAAAGCTTATTCTTCTTCTGCTTCTTCATCTTCTTCTCATTTGCTTCGATATGGTATTGGTCCTAGTCTTAAGACCTTTCCTGATGATTTGGCTCCCATCTTTCCTTTTCATGAAAAGGTAAGCCCTCCTTACCAACAGAAGAGCATGAAATGGGGTAAATGGGATAGCTTCACTACGTTGGATACCTAGTATCGGGTTCCTGAGGGTTGGAATACTTGGGTAATGAGGTTGGCTCCCCTCTTGAATGATAAATGGTGTCGATTAGGAATTTCTAAAGCGATTCATGCGTCCAAGTTCGAGTTGCCTATGAATCCGGCCCTTTTGTCGGCCTTGACGGTATTCTGGTTCCCTATGACCAATACTTTTTCTTTTCCTGAAGGATTCATGACCCCTACAATGTTAGACGTGTTTTCTCTGACATGTTTGCCCCTCAACGGCGTGTCTGTCCATAGTCTTATGACTTGCGGCTTAGGTCCTAATGTGAGTATCATCAACAAAGGTGATGCTCTTAGTTATGGGGGCTTTATTACGCAGTGCAAAGGTTTTGGCAATGCGACGCTCACCTATCTAGAGGAGTGTTCTTTCTATTTCCTTTGGATATGCCATTTTCTTGCCCATTCATCCTCTAAGCAAATCATGAAAAATTATCTTCGCCTCGCTATAGCTTTGACGAATGGGGTTTGTGTTGCGCTGAACCCCTTCATTTTGGGTGAGTTGTATCGTGCTATATATCATATTAGCACGGAACCTAACCCCTCTCACGAGGGCCCTTTATGGTTGATGCAGATGTGGGTCTATTCTTACTTTCCAACCATCTCTGATGAACTTAACCCCTCCAAAGAACTGAGGTCTTATGGAGAGGCCTGGATGCATGTCAAGTACGATGGAGAAACCCCTAGCTTCCCTACTTGCTTCACACTCTTTAGTGATACCTCGAGGAGGAGGTTTTAAGGGAGTTCATGCCTTTTGAGGCTAAGCTATATGGGTCGAGGGATTTTATAGATTTCTCTCAAAAGGGAGGCCCTATGGATGACATTGCTTGGGGAAGCTATCTCCAATCGAGGGATTTGGTGATGATAAGGGCCACCAATGCTAGAGTGGAGGTATATTGTCCTACTTTGGTGGCACGAAAATTTGGTTTTATGCAATTGTTGCCTATGCCTCCAATTTGGACCCTTAACAATCCTTTGGGTGAAAGGTCCTCGATCACTTTGGATGAGGCAGCTAAAGTATCTACCAAGGCCCATGGCAAGATCTTGAAGTTTGTGTTTACTCGTTTCCCTCCTCACCCAATGTCGACCAGGTCTTTTAATGACTGGTGGGAAGTTTACATGGCCAATTCCAACAATGAAGAGGATCTAGCCAGAACCATCGAGGGTCGTTACCCTCTATTCTTGGTGCACCAAGTAACTGGTATTAATACTTTCCTCCATCTTTTAACCACTATAGAACATCTGTTTTGTACTTATTTTATTTCCTTGTAACGGGTGCTAGAAGGAAGGTATAGCCAGTTTTGTGAACCCCACTCCCTTACAACAGATTTCCTCCACTGGGAAGCAAGTCATCGAAGCAATAACTAAGCAAACTTTCATATATGCAAATATGCATAAGCATTCACAAACTCAAAGGAATAATCATAAACTAACTTACTAGCATGTAAGCTAAGTAATCACTAATCAGGTTCTCAAATTGAAGTAACTAATCTCTCAAAGCGCTAAGGCCCAGAATCTCAAGTTCTCACTATCTCAAAACTCTCAAATGGTCTCCATGTTCTCTTAAAAGTTCTCTTTGGAGGGTTCTCTAGGGGGTTCATGGTGTCTTCTTTGGATACTTCCTCTTCTATTTATAGCTTGGATTCTGACGGTTATCTTTAGCCTTAATTCTCTCTCCTCATGCTACATGATAGGTGTAGAGGCCCATTTTTTCTGTCCGCGGCAGACCAAGTCCAAAAGTCTAGAAGATTTTCCTTAAGGGCCCAAAACCCATTAGGCCCTAATGATCTGCGGTAATAAGAAGGTAAAAAAGGAATGGCTTTCAGCCATCAATCAAGCCCAAAGCCCAAAAGGGAAACCCAGCCCACTCAATCACCAAGTTCATATCTGCTGCAATGACACCAGCTCATTTAAAATAATTCAAAGAAGAAGGAGGGAAAGATTCCCACGTGAAGTTCCACTTTTTCCCTCCATTTTGGGTGCGCTGCTCGAGATGCTTAAGGGGCATATTTCCAAGATAGGAGAAACGGTTCTCCAGACTTCATGATGAAGAAGAAAGCTGGTCATCACCATTGCCCACTGGTCTACGGTAAACTCCATCACAAAATCATATGCGGCAGCACCAGTTGAGACAAGAAATGATGAGAAAGATAAAAGAAGAGCTCTTTCCCAAAGTGAGCAACGGATCTCCAGGCCCCATAATTGCAGAAGGAAGCTGGTCCTTCTCATTGACCAGCGATCACGGTAGACACGTTCACAAAAACGTCTACCGCAACAGCGTCTACCGCAACAGCGTCTACCGCAACAACGTCTACCGCAACAAGAGTTGAGATGAGTGAAGTGATGGAGAAGACAAAAGCAAGCAACGTATCAATCAGATGCAACAACCAATAAAGTGCAATGTTCATTATCTTCCCCAAGAGACCAGCACAGTCCTCCATGGTTGAAGCTCCTTAATGCCCAGCCAGCCAAAGTTTTACACAACAGATGCACAGCAGACCACACAGCAGATGCAGCAGACCACCCAGCAAACATTCATGGTCGCCAAAGCTGCCACCACTCAAGGGCAACGAACACCGTAGCCCAACACTTCGGTGGTCCTTGTTCATCCTCAACATGGAACTTAGGAAGAACGGTTTGGAGGTAGGGGGATTAATTTACTAAATTTCTTTGATCTGCCATGAGAGCATTCGATCTGCTGGGGACGGAATGCAACGGTAAGATCAAATTAAATTATGCAAAACGTGTATGAGTCAACTCAATTATCTCAACCCCGCTTGTCAAGCATTTAATACTCACCATCCCCAACATCGGAAAATAAGGGATTAGCTGTCTGCCGCAGCCCAAATCAGGTCTGCAGTAGATAAGTCAAATCCCACCCCTTTTACCTCTCAGATAAACAGTAACCATTATGATTACGAGGGTAATGGGTAAAACCATGAGATACTAACACCACTATAAAGAGGGATGAGAAATAAGAAATGGGGGTTGGTTGATCTGAGTCTGAAACTAATTCCATCCATAGGAGCTGATTCACAAAGCTTCAAGAGAGAAAATCAAATTTTGGAGAACACTTTCTGCAGATCCGCGGTAGATTGAAACACTTTCTGTCTACCGCAGCCAAAAATCCCACATTCAACCACCAAACACCCATACCAATTAATGATGTTGATTCATACACTCTTGCACAGTAAATAATCCTCTTCCTACTCCCCAAATCTCCTGAGTTCCATTGTTTGTTATATATATTTCTTACATGTTACTATTCATGGCAAATCCTTGTGAAAGCCAAGTTTATTGTGTTTAATTTTAATCTGCGGGACTGACTCTGTTTGCCTATTGGCAAGCTTATTGTACATTTCTTACATATTATTATTTTGGCAAGCCCTGGTGAAAGCAAAGTTAGCGTGATTAGCTTTTGATCCGCGGTACTGGCCTTGTCAGTCTACCGTGACCATTCTCTATGTGTATTGCGAACCAACACTTGGTGAATGAAAGGATTATGGTGATTAGTCTTGATCTGCGGCACTCATTCCATTTGTCTGCCGTGACCCCAATTTTAATCTGCGGGATTGATTTTGTCTATCTACTGGCAAATATATTGTGTATTTCTTAAATGCTATTTATTATTGCAAGCCCTGGTGAATCCAAGGTTTTTTGTGATTATGTTTTTTCTGCGGAACTGATTCTACCTGTCTACCGCAACTGTCTACGTGAATATTGTGGTCTGGTAGATCAAGAGGCACTAGAGGGAAGCACCATCAGCCATCAGGTGATCTACCAAGCTTGATGTAGAGTTTTGGGCTCAACACCCCCTTCACACAAATCCAGCCCGTGTCCAACCCACCCGTGGATTGATACACGGCCCATCAAAACAGAAATTTTAAGCATCCACAATAGGTCACCATTATTCGACAACTGCTTCAATCGTGTCTCGTCACTCTGGCAATTACGTATCTCTGAGAACGTGATTAATTAGTTCCACAACATACGTTAAATCACAATTGCCAAATGTCAGTTGTGTGACTATTGAGCTTAATTTACGTGTGTCACTTTGTAATTGGTGATTCTTTCCTTTGTCGTGTCTTGTTTCTATTGGTTCTTGTTCTGACCAATGTACGGTCCAACGTGTTTCTTGTTAACTGGCTTTTGTTGCCAGCTCACTTGCCACGTCATAAATTTGAATTTCGTGCCAACAACTTCAACAATTGACCCACGCATAGAGGGTGTAAAATGAATTTTAGCCACACGGTGTTTCCTGGGATAATTCCATAACTGACTTCAAGTACAATGACTAATGAACTTTGGCCAAAAACAAATGCAAAAATTGGTACAACCTTCTTGATGCTCAAAACTCCTAACTGCCTTGCCTTTGTAAGAGTGTCTCAGATATATCCTTGTCAGCACCTATTCGACTTGGATATTATTAACATTTTAGTCATTCGTGAAATTTAGGACCTTTTCCGGACTAATCTGAGACTGCATTTTCGTCAAAGAAATATTGTCACTACCATAGCATACAATTCAAAACAGCCTTCTTTCTTTCCATCCAATTTCATGCGTCTAGGCCAAAAAGCTTCTCCAGTCAATTTTGCAGTCCAATTTGTTCAACATGCGTAGTTGGACAACATCCTGTATAAATTGATTCATTGCCATAATGCCATTCTTTTTCTTTTTTTCTTTTTTTGTTGGAGAGGTGGGTTGAACCCGCAACAAGGAGAGTGGCAAGGAGGTAGGTGCCAATCGGGCTAAAAGCCCATTAGCAAAGATATTGGAAAATCTATCAAACAACAGTGTGACCATCCCAACTAAATGGTCTTATTGAGGACGATCCTCAACTACATCAATGATCCAAGGGCCATGAAGTTGTTAATCACGCAAAAATCTCATGGCCTTTGTTCATTCACCAGATTTAGGTTCTTGTCTCCTTAGAACTCAAGGATACAAAGGTATGAGCCTATAGAAGTATAGAACAGATCATGTTCAAGGTTCTCTCATCTGATAATAATTTGAATTAACTCTATCCTTACTTAAGTTCTTCCATATCCATCAAAAGCAAGTTGTTATGCCAAATTGCCAATAAAATGTATAAAAACCCATCCAACCCAAAAGAGAATGTGGAAAATTCCTACACTGGATGTTTATTTGGATTCTGTCCTTCCCACAAATACAATTGAAATGGCTCCTATGTTTCACTATTACCACTAAAACCTCATTTGCTAATGCCTTTTGAGTGAAGGCATTTCAGAATTATGAAACAACTTGAAACTTGAAACCACCTTCTTAATCATCAATTGAAATATGTGTTGTGTTTGGCAATCTCCGGCCACGCACAAATGAACTGAACAGATGCAATGCTCTGGATGGCTGTGCATATGGTACCATATGAGCAGCACCCCTCACTGTGGCAAAAGTTAATAAATTACCATACTCAGTTGCCCAACCTCCCACCTATTCAAAATATAAACAAAAGATAGCAGCAATTTATTATCAACATTGAGGCAAACAATATGGGAAGAAATTTGAAAATATTGCAGCATTGCACAAGTACCTGGCCTTTGTGAAACCAAGCTCCATATGGGACCGTAATCTTGAAGTTGAGATCATGAGCCAACTCTCGGATGAGTGTCCGGGAGCCTAATAATGGCACAACAGAATCTTGATCCCCACTACAATTGGTTAAATTGAAGAATAATATTATATATAGCAACCAAGTTATTAATCAAACTAAGCTACCTTAAAATTAGCTTATCTTTTAGTATGAATTTGTTTCTGAAATACCTGAAAACCCAAACTGGAATATGATTTTGGATTATTCTTTTGAGCAAGGGAAGAATGTTGATGTTACCATCAGTATCACTATAATTCAGAACACTGCACAATAAAAAAATAAAAAAATAAAAAGTACAAATATCAATTATACCATATTTACAAGTTCTAATATTTTAACATACTCTGAGTCAGTGACCACCAAAAATGTTAAAAATCAATTTAGAGGAAGAATCCGAGTGAACTTTTGTTTTGATTCCATATGTTATTAAATCATGTCCTAATTTTATAGAACAGATAATTTTTTTTGTTCTTTTAACATTTATTACAATAAGGGTTCTAACCTCTTCTTGACAGAAGTTGAAAAGGACTAATTGATTTAGAAAGACATAGAAGCAGTTAAATTTTCACTATACTCCACTTCCTCAAAGGGTATTTAACATGGCTTACAGCATATAGGAGTCTTTTTGTTTCATCTTTTTCTTTTTCTTTTTTGTTCCCTTCCAAAAGTGAGCGGTGTGTAATACTTACCCACTGCACATAGACCAGGGATAGGGTACTTTAGTACGATTTGCATGAAGAGCCTTCTGAACTTCAGGAAGGTTAAAATAGAAGCGTCTTTCCAAGCTCATACACACATCAACCCCAACACTTATCTTAGTAGCCTGCAGAAAAGGGATGAAAAAGGAGAATTTTACAATGAAACAACATTACAGCATCTGAATGGGAAAGGAAAAAATAAAGAATAACAGATACCATTTGCCGCAGTCTCAGCTCTTGCTCTACTATAGATGGATAACAAACATCAAGGATCACATCGTAATTGTTTATATATTCTCCAACAATTTGGTTTGCTTCATTTATGGCATTGTTACATGAGTCTGTCACATTGTGAGGACTTGCGTAGGCATAATCATCAAAATCACATTTGTTCATGATGGTAAGGCCAACTTCATCAGAAATCATTCCATGTGACCAGAAGAATTCGTAAGTTGCTGGAACATCCCGATCAAGTCTTAGAAGTGGATTCCCAATCTAACCAGAGAAAAAAGGTGAACCGATTTAATGAATTGTACAACAATAGCAAGATACCAAAGAAAATCTTAAAAAAAATATATATATATATATATATATATATATATATTAAAGTAAAGAACTTTGGTTATGAAGAAATCCAGAGATATCAATTAAAATGATTATGTTTTCTTACAGCAACCCCTTTGATATTGAACTTGAAACCAGTTGAGTGTGCATTATGGTCCAGTAGAGCAATAGCCAATTGTGGTATGTAATGCCCTACACAAAGACATTTATATATAAGGGACCTATAGCAACTGATAAAGCATGAGGAGGAAAGAGGCAAACATAGGGAAAGCACAGATCTTAATTGAAATCCTCAATTACATTATATTAGCAACAAAAAAAAAAAAAAAAAAAAATTATTGAACAAAATATAATAAAGCTTTTGAGTCCCTTCAAGAACAAAAGCAATAAATTTTTTCCATGTAATCCATATTTTATAATTGATAATCAGAAGAAACTCTTGAAATATTCTACTATAGGAGTCTCAAAAAAATAATCCGGAAGTAGAATGAAACTTTGATTACTGTTTATCAGACCTGCATAGCTTTCTCCAGTGAGAAACAGTGCTCTGGATTTGAAATCTGGAAACTTCTCGTACCATTTCACCATAAATACATGCATATCTCTTGCTGCACAAAAATAAGAGATTGAGATTGGAACATATCAGTGAATCAAATTTCTGAGAAGCCAAAATAATCTAAAATTTTATTTAACATACTTTTTTTCATTCTTAGAGTCAATCCTATACAATAAGCACACACTAAATCAATTTAAAAGAAAAAAACGGTGCAAGCTATTCTCTTTACCAGTGGAGGCATCTCCACAAGTATAATCTGAACTTGTGTTTGAGTATGACCATCCTACTCCAGCAGGTGACTCAACAAAGAGGAGATTTGATGCTACATAAGGAAAAGAATAGGAATGATTAGATGGATGCATTAGTATCAGAATTTAAAAATAAAATAAAAAATTAAACAAAGGAAAATTTAGTCCACATACATGCTCTCAGCCAAATGAAACAAACTTCCACATAATTCTAAGTGACATACCTTTATTCCATGACATTGAATTTTTTCGAAGGCTTCGGCCATCACCTCTAGGATAAAATGGACCCAATTCTGTAAAGGCACCTCCACCAATAGAGGAACAACCTGGACCTGAAAACAGAAAGTTACTATGAATGAATTTTATTGAGTACTTACAAAATTTACAAACTTTTTTTTAATCGAGTCCATAACTCTTCAATTGGAAGCTCATGGGACAACAAAATTATAACTTTTCCTATGCTAAAACTAGCAAGAGAATCAGCAAATAGTAATTTAGGAGATCAGTTTCATTCTCTAGATCACAATAGCATGTTATGCATAATAAAATAAGCTTTCTAGTAGCAATGAAATTAGACTTACTAAATGCCAGAATCTAAAACAAAGTTTTTCCATTCAAAGAAATTTTAATTTAATGTATTGGCTAAAAAGATTGGAGATGAAGTGCCTGTTGTGAATTTCCAAGTTTTCCATTAGCCAAGGAAATAATATATTCTGATTTGCTTTCTTGACAGCTAATTGGTTCGTTGTGTCATCATACCTAAAGAAACTAAAAACTAAACCGAATTCCAAATTCTAACTTTGAGTGAAGAGTCCTCAAAGTTGCACACCTAATTATTTCGATAAAGCAACCAAAAAAAAAATCCCAAATTTAATGTTGCATAGGGAAAAACAAAATGAAAACTTGAAAAGAGTGTTTTTTTTATTTCGTGGAAAAACAACTTTCCACATAGGAAGGGAAAGTAAGAAGAAGATCCAGAAGTACAATGAAGTAACAGGTTGAAGATTATGAAAAGAGACAAAGTAGAAGGAATCAATCAAGTAGACAAAAGAGTCCACTTAAAAAACTAAAATTTACTTAAGAAAGTAACATCCTATATGATGAGCAAGGACAAGTAGAAGTAGAAGCATAATTGAACAGGAGCATATATAGGCAAAAGCATTACAAACCTCCATTGAGCCACAGAGAGAGAGGTTTCTTGTCAGGATGAGTCTCTGCCTCAACAAAATAGTAAAACAAACTCCTCCCAGATTTGACATCCACATCAACATACCCAGCATACTGCCTAAACTCAACCTTAGGCTGTCCAGGCAGATTCACCACCAGATCCTCAACTGGGTAGCCATTCACACCAACCCCCAAGTCCAAAACCACAACCACAACCACAACCACAACCCAACAAAACCAACACCTACCCATCTCAGGAAATCCCAAGATCCTCACGGAAAAGACACCCCTTTATCCATTCCCTACTCCCTAGACTATATATATATATACATAGTGTATATATCTTTTTAAACAATTTCAAATGCTGTTATACCATATCCAATAAGAATTTGTTATAACAGGCACGTGAATCCTGGTGCGTTGCTTTAAAGAAAAAGCGGCATTTATATAAATATAAACTATAAAGTTGAAGATCTGATATTATAGATAGTTGCTATATGTGTGCACTACTACATTGTCCAGTATATAGAGAGAAAAAGACGTTAGGAAGTTGCAGGCTACAGCTGGGGCAGTACTATTACACTTTCTTGGCTCTTCTTAAACTTAAAAACAGTGGAAGAGACGTTCGGAAGTAGCATGTAAATGGCAAGATCTACTTGGCATCTTCCATGGTTGAAAAGGTCGATAAAGATAATAACTAGACGGTCAATAAAGTCAAAACTTAAAAGCTATCTGTCTATCTTCTTTTCGCTTGCTTTAGCCGCTTCATTTATACTATTTAATTACTATATCTCTTGCCTAGTATTGTATTGTATATAAATATTTATCATTGTATCTAGGGATGGCAACGGAGCGGATCAGAACCGGATCATGGGTGACCCGAACCCGCCCCGCACATGTACTACCAATACCCGACCCCGCCCCGCCCCGGTGGTCGGGGCAAATTATCAAACCCCGCTCCCGAACCGCCCCATCCCGCCTCGAGAATTGGGTTATCGTGCATTAACCTGACCCGACCCGACCTCAATTAAATGAAAAATCAAGGTGCTGAATAACCTGTTTAAGAAAAAGTACTATCAAATATACACATATTTCTCAGACTCAACACACATAATACCACTATATTTGCCCAGATACAATATTTGTTTGCATGTGTAAAATGACATGGTGTTGGGATGGTAAAAGGACTCATATACCGAATCCATGTTATTTTCATCGGGGTTATTTTTTTCTCACAGATCTTATCTTTTGTTGATTCTTTACTTCAACACTAATTTAACAACCGTACCTTTTACAATTCCAGGCACCGTATGTCGGAGTGCGGGGTGGTCGGAGTGACTGAGTGAGGAGCTGTGGCGGCGTGAGGGGCTGTGTGAGGGAGGCTGGTGGGCGGCGGCATGAGGGACTGTGTGAGGGAGGCAGAGAAAAAAAAAAGTGGGAGTAAAATGAAGGAAGGTTAGAAAAATAAGTTTATATATAAAACCCTAGGGGTAATTTTGTAATTATAGTCTGGTCGGGGCGGGGCGGGTCAAGCAAAATCCGTGACCGCCCCGCCCCGGGTATCGGGGCAATTTATATAACCCGTAACCGCCCCGTCACCTCTACGGGGCGGGAAATACCCACACGGGTTGGGGCGGAGTCGGGGCAGGTCGGTGCAAAATTGCCATCCCTATTTGTATCTCTCATTATTATATTGCTCAAAATATACTATTATTTTATGTCACAATGACTCACACTCACAGCCACTCGCATAGTGAGATGGTGTGAGTTCCAGTTAGCTTAACTGGTAAAGTCTCTTGTCGTCGAGTAAGGGACCTGGATTCAAATCCCGCCTACACCAAAAATCAATTGGTGTCTTGGCCTGATGGTAAGAGCAACCATCATAAGCGGACGCCATAGGTTTAAATTCTATCATAACTATAAAAAAAAACATAGTGAGATGGTGTCAAAGACACCCTCCAATCAGTTAATAGAGTTACAGAAGCTAGCCAATAGAAGAAGATTTTTTTTAAAAAAATAAAAAATTAGTTATCATTTTAATTTTCTAAGCTTTTTTTTTTTTTTTGTTATTTTAATCTTCTAAGTTTATTTAGTTGTTAAATTGATCATTTTCAACTTACTAAAATTAAATATTGTTGTTGATGTATTAAAATTTTTACAAAAACCGGTTATTTTATTAACTTTTGAGATTAAAATAACAATTTATTAAATTTAGAGGATGTAATTTTAATTTTTGCTTAATGTTTTAAAAAATTAACGATATTATTTAATTATAGGTGGACTGAAAATAAACAATTTGACAACTAAATAATCTCAAGAGACTAAAATGAGAAAAATTAAACTTAAGAAACTAAAATGACACCCGACAAATTTGGGTGTAATTTGAATTTTGCTTTTTATTTTTTATTTTTTTAATCTATCCTTTTGTTTTGTTTTTATCACACCAGAAAGATGACAAATTGGCCGTCCATTTATTCTAACCGTTTGCTCTCATGCTCTTGGCCACACTTTTCAACTGGAGCCCACCAAAACTCTTTTTTTGTTATTTTTTTTGAAGTACAACCAAAATTTACAAAGCGGAAAGTTGGTCATGTTCACGAATCATAATAGTAATGTTCAAAAAAAGTGAAACTTCCAGACTTGGAGTGGTATGTAGATGGGTATAATAATGTTGTGTTGGAGCGTTAAAAAGTGGGCCAATTAGGGGACTTCATACTTTGTTTCGTTTTGAGTTCTGATAGGTTCATTGTCATTTTTTTAGCATGTTCCTTTTAAACACGCACCAAATATTCCACTTGCTTACCTCGAAAAAGCTTTTGGCACTTTGAGATTACTAGATAGATTATTGTGGCAGTGGCATTAATGTCATTGTGATCTGCTCCAAAAGAGTTTAGGATATATAGTATAATAACTGCGGCTAAACGTGTGCTGATGGTTAAATAAGTATACTCTTAAGTCATATCTACGCAAAAACCATTTCCACCAATTTTTTTTTTTTTCTTTTTTCTTTTTTTTGAGAAATTGAACATATTGCACGGTTGCACCACATTTCGCCGCCACAAAGACCCACAACACCAAAATATCAACATCTCTGGCCCCCCAATCACCATCACGCGAGCACCCATGGACTCCCATACAAACAACCTCGCCGACAATCACACAAAGCTACCATAAACACAATTAAATTACTCCAAAATTGCTATCACAACTTAGAAAATATCCTTTGGGGATGTTCTCCCTCCCTCTCACATGAGATGTGGACATCATACATGAGTCCCACACAAGGGACCATGCCCCTACAAGAGGAGAGAGAACTCCTCCAAGTAGACCTAAAATTTTCTCCACCACTAGCACCCCTTCTACTCGTCCTCATCAATCACTTAAATCAGTTTGACCCAAAACAAATGCGACACAACCTCACAATTTTTCCCAAAATCACTACAACCCAACCTTGCTGGCCATTGAAAATAATTACAATTGGAAATCATGCAATCCAATGGGAAAGAAAATAAAAGAAATATAATGAAGAGTGAGAATGAGAAAGAATGAAGTTCTCCAGCCATAAAGAGGAAGTAGGAAAAAAATTGAGGAAAAGAAAAGAAAGAAAATGAGAATGAGAAAGAATAAAACTATTCGGCCGTAGAAAAGAAGAAGATAATATGAGGGAAAAAAGAGAACAAGAAACTAAAAAAGAAAATGGAGAAAAGAATTATTGTTGTGAGAGTGAGACCCAATAATTTCTTTTTTTCTTTTTTAATTGTTGAATGAGAAGAAGATCGGGGATTCTTATTTTAACTATGAAATCCATTTTCAGAATGAGAAAAAGAGAATACATTTTTATGTAGTAATATTTGTAGAATCTATTTCAGAGTAGAGAGTTAACCAAAAAAAAAGTGAGAATCCATTATCTATCAATAGAGTTACCGAAAGAGGGCTAATCTCTTACTTGGAGAAGGAATGTGAATTTACATGGGCATCTACAATACATAAACCTTATAGAATGATGTATTAACTTTACAAACACGAAACAAAAAGGTAAATAAAATTTTATTAATGTTGTTGACATTTATTTTTTTAATAAAATTAAGGTTAAACTATTGTTTTCGTCCTTAAACTATACATAAGTTTCGTTTTTCGTCTCTAAACTTTGAAAAATTTGTTTTTCGCCTCTGAACTTTGAAAAAATTCATTTTTACACATGAATTTCATCATTTTTTTTTTTTAAAAAAAAAAAAAGTTCAAAGACGAAATTCATGTATAAAAATGAACTTTTTCAAAGTTTAGAAACGAAAAACGAACTTTTCAGAGTTTAAAGACGAAAAACGAAACTCATGTATAGTTTAGGACGAAAAAAATATTTTGACCTAAAATTAATAGTAATTTTAGCCTTTGTAAATAGTAAAATGGAAAAAGAAGTTACCTTTCACGATATCTACAGATGTTTTTCTTTTGCACCTGTGTTCCAAAGCTTGTTCAAGTCTTCGTATCTGCCTTTGTCTGATTTTATGACCGATATTCTTTTGTTTTATGCGTAACACCCATAATTTGTTTGGCAGCAACCTGGTCAAGCAAATAGAAAAAGAATAAATTGATTTTGTATAGGATATAATCTGGTTTTGTTCTTTATTGAAAGTCATCCAATTATTTCTCATCAAGCCTTGTTTGGAGAAGCAAAACAGGTGGCCCAACCACAAAGTACAATCACTCTTCGGCAGAATTGTGGGCCCCGATAAATCAGTTTGCTTTTCACATTTTGCACTATAATGATTTAGTATTAAGTAAAGTTAATTTCACGAGCTACTGAATGATGAAAAGTTGACAACATAATAAACTAATGAATAAAAAGACACAAGAGCAACATCATTGAGTTTGTTTTAAGGCCATATAGAAGTGGGACAATTTTTATTTTTTTTGATGAGTAGAAGTGGGAAAATTTAAACCATCTAAAATTCATACGCGAAATTATACAAATTCTGAAACAAGATTTACTAGACAATGAATTCTGATTTTTTTAGTTGACAGTAAAAACACATGTACACACGACTAAATGTATAATTAGGGATTCGAATCCACGCTCATTAAGGGTGGGGATCAAGGAAGGGGATTGCACCACTAAGCCAAATGTCCAGTGAGCAACAGTGAATTCTCTTTGTTACCAATTGATTGTGTTTGTATTTTTTTTTTTTTTTTGAAAGTAGATTAAAATATATTTATACATAAAAAAATAAAAAATAAAAATAAAGAAAAAAAATAAAAAGAGATAAATTATATTTTTTTCACCTTTATCTTTCATCTATTTTTAATGTCTCTCAAACTTTCAATTGTAACAATTTACCTCTCAATTAGACAGAATTGCATGGCCAGTATCCCCTTTGTTTAAATTAGATGGAAAACTCAACCATGTACAAGAGCAATGAGTACATTTTAAGGGATTTATTTTTTTCAATGAGACTTTTCAAAACTTTAAATTCAGTAGGGTCCCACAAGTCAATTTTTTGTCCAATTTGACCACAATTTAAATAGAGCTGAAAGTTTGTGTGACAAAAAATGGGTGAAAATTTAAGGTAAAAAAAAAAAGTGTACATTGCCCTACAAAAAATTGTATATAAACAAAATAAGTTAAAATCTAAACAAAAAGGTTGATGACAAACAAACTAGTAATAAGTTTTGGATAAGAATCCAAGGAAGCTTTGGTTTGGTTAACATGTTTCTTCCCAACTTTTTCAATAAGTCAAGAGACACAAAATTTAAGATTTTGCAATTGTTGATGTGTCAACTTGTGAATTGTAGATAAGCATTACTCCAACTTTTTACATTATAAGTCAAGCACACATTGATGACTGAAAAGAAATCATCCCTTCAGTCAAACTGAACTGGAGAACACCATTAATAATGAGCTCCACAACCACAAACATGGTTAATCATTCCACGAAGAACAGTGAAGAAATAATGTTACATCTGAAATTTCACAATCTCAGTCACGCCTAATGAGGTAATAATCCATTTCAATGTGCAGCCACCAATTTTTCTTTTAAGAATATAGAGCCACATTTTTCAAAATAATCAAGGCATGGTAATTCTTTTATCCTCTCTTTTTTAAGAGCATTTTGATTTTTGACTAACAATTATAACATGTCTTGTCACCCTGCTATGGAGCTGTCACACCCTTTATATCTACACACATTTCAGCGAAATTGATAGTTAAGCAGTTTACAGATTCCTGAGAAGTCAACAAACTGCAATTCTTGTGAACAATAGTACATGATTCACTTCAGAATTTAAAGGGATCCTTGCAAAATAAAAACTACATGTTGTGACGAGCTTGGTGAAAATCAAACAGAAAAACTAAAGAGTCTGGAATATGTGTGTGTGGATATGTTTCCTTCAAAAGGCACATGCACTAATTATGAAAGATTTCAAAATAAGAAGCTTTGCGGGGAAGGTTTGTGAGCTTTGTGGGGAAGGTTTGTGAGCATAAAGTGCAAAGGCTGTGGCTGACTACTAATTTTTAAAGGTGGTATACACAGTGGAGAAGCTGACAACCATCTTTTTTCCATAAAACTTATACATAAAGCATAGAATATTAGCATCATAATAAGCCGTATAAAGAATCAACCAGTTCGTGGTCCAGTGGTCCTCAACCATTCAACTTCTTCATGCTTCTTTGCATTATCACCTGCTAAGGAATCTATGCTCTTGGCCCTTCATATATTCATTGACCTAAATGATGATTTGGTTTTTAGCTAGAAAGGCCAACTGGTCTTCTGGCCTACAAAAAATGAGCTCCATTTGTTTCTACATCAAAATGATGATTTGGCTTTTAGCTCAGCCAAATGGATCTTTAATTGTTAATGACGTCTCTATACTTCATTCAATTGTCATTAATACAACAGAAAATTTAGAAAAACCAAAAGAAAAAAAGATGAAATTATTTGGTTTTAGCAATAAAGAAAGCATACTTGAAAGCTTAATCTTAATTTGTGAATGAGAACACTGATGAAATTAAACACAAAAGGCTATTCAATTCAATAATCCTCAATTCCTGCAGTAACATTGACATAAACTAATAAAACGTACCAAACAAAGGTAAAAGTCCTTGAGATATCTCATTACCAAATTGTCTTATTATTTTCAAAGAGAATTTTTCATTTGGTTCAAGATTCAAATGAATGATGGAAGATTTGAGAACCAGCGGTCAACAAAACGATAAAAGTATATGATTCAAATGTTGACCCAACATAGTGGATAACGAAACAATTATGTCGGACTAGATACGTCATCCTCATCTCACTGCCGTAACAGTCAATGTACCCACGAGAGAATGAAAGACCCATATAGACTAGGGTTGTATCTAGAAGTAGAACCTTACCCACCGAATCTTACTTTATCCACAAGATTTAAGTAGGTGCACCTCGAAGCTGGAAGGAGAAAATTTGAGCATCATCATAACATTTGAACTACAATTTTATCTATAAACCTTAAACTTAAACCCGACTGATTGGGGTGAAGTGCATTAAGGTAAATTTGATCGACACCAAAAGATAAATTACTAGTAACAAAAATAATATATTCACCTAGATAACAAACCTATGAAGAAGACTAAACCTTTTGAGACAATTAGAAAAGGCACCTTGAATTAAAAATTGAAATCCAATGGTCACCTGTTAACCATAACTATGTAGCCCCACTCCTAATATAGTTTTTCATGAATAAATCCTTAAATAGTTTGTTACAATTAAATAACAACCTTTTCTTCTTTTTAAGCTTAATATTGAATCAGCAATCTAAGTAGAAATGTGCATGCCATAACATTAATGATACAGGAAATCTCACTTGTTGAATCACTTTCTGTTAGAATTTGTGTCATGGAGTAGCACGTCCAGGCCTGAACCAAACTATAAGATGAACTTCCATGTTACCCAATATTGTGAGGAAAAGATGCATCTCTGCTGTCAGATTATGAGGTTAACAAGCAAAGATACAAATGCAACCACAATTAAATTAACTCATCAAAAAGTTATGCAGCCAGACAAATCATTTGTATCCAATTTGGTCAAGGAACCACAGCAAGAACTGTCAGCCTTGACCTCTCACCTTGCTTGTGGCTAGTTTCAACGGTGTTTGGTGATTCCAGATAGTGGAAAGGACAACTGATTCACCTTGTTCACAGTCTAGTTTCAAAATGGCTCCAAAGTATCACAGAAGAAATTGCAGCTGAACTCGCACCATTCACGCTCAAAACCACTCTATCAGTTAACATGCATCCCTGCTTCACTTCAGTACTAATCTCGGAACAAAATCATACAGAATTTTTACTTTCTTAAACCTCTCTGGTATCAGAAACCCTTATCTAATATTAGATTTTCCTTGGGCCAGGCAAGGAGATGAAAATGTTCCAAGCTCGGACGAGAGTTGATCAAGGCCAAAACCTCTTCAAACATCCTTCATATCTCTCTTTTTTTTTTCTTTTTCTTTTTTCTTTTTTGTGTCAGAAAAAATAAACAGAAGTTATTAATTAATCTATTTGAAGTAAAATAAACTAGTTTATTAATATGATAAGTTTACAGTAACATAACAATTTTGCAACTCGTTATTTTGGAGATAGAATTGTGTGCTAGAGATGACAAATTGAGAAAGATGACTTTTTAACTGTACACATTCATTCAACTACAATGCTATATGTATTTACTTCTGGAGTTTCTACAGCACATGATTTTGGAGAGACGTAAATAAAACAAAACAAAAGATTTAATAATCAGAATACACCCGGACTAAACATAAGGAATCAAATGATGTGCTCAAACGCCAGTCCTTTTGCTTCCTGCTAAGTGGTCTTCCTTTCCCTGCTTTTTCTCTATTTATCTTCACGTCCGCTAAACCCCAGGTGCAACTTTTACTTTCCATGTCAAAAGAAAGAAGCCTAAAAACACCATCACTTTCTGACGATAAACCAGTTTCTGCAACCTCATTGACATATTTCACATACATATGCCGATCCTTGAACCGATCCAGCTCATGTGGAATCTGGATTACCCTTTCGACACCGGGAGAAGACACCTAAGAGGAGAAAGATAACTCAAGATCCATAACGTAAAAAGAATGTTCTTTATATATATATATATATATATAACCTTGTTAAGTCTTTGTTAATCTTACATCATTTAATCATATTTTATTCAATTAATATTTTGAAAATCCAACCATTGAATTACATGTTCTCTTTGTTCTTAATGCGCATGACAAAGTTTGTTTTAATCCGATGTTATTTACTATCCAATCTATAAATTGATGTTTTGAGTATAATAATACCAAAAAAAAATAATAATAAATTAAATTTTTAAACATTTTATAAATGAGAATGAGATAGTTATTGATTTCTAAGCATCTTAACATTTTGCAAAAAACAGTGGATTTGTCAAAAAACATATCCAATAGAAAGTTATGAAGTAGAATGATATTGACAAAAGTGACACTAGGTAAGCAATATATCTTTAAAATGCGGAAAAAGGAGCGTAACCTTAGTACTAGGGATACAAAAGAAACACCTAGAAAGAATATCTAGCTCTAAATTTTAAGAGATTGGCAAAATCCAACAAATTTGAAAATGAGAAATAACAAGTGACAGCTATCCAATTGTATAGATGACACAGTGTGATAGAGAGAGAAACATTAGTGCACCACTTGACCCTAAGAATACCTAGAAAATCCACAAGAAAGAGAGATCTAGAATACAATAGGAAAAAAACAAAGGACTGGAATTTTAATTGATAGGAGACTTCTAAATTTCGTTTTACAACTTAGGTGTCAATTTGAAGGCTCCAAAAACACTTAATTTCCAAGGAAGAATATTCTTAAAAAGATTCTAACCAATCCTATCACAAGGACTCAATTTTAACTAAATACTCAAAAACAAGAAACTAAAATCTTCCAATGACGTGTACAATGTCCTACTTCAAACTCCTCTACTTGAAGAAAACTTGTCCTCAAGTAAACATTCGGTGTTTGATTTCGGAATCTTCTATGCCAAAATATCCGAATACTTTAATATTTTTGTCTTCTTTCGAAACTTGCAATCCACAAGTTCAACTAACAAAGCAACTTGAAATCTCTTTTCCTTTCATGCAATTGACAAGATTCACCAATAAGAATTAAAAACCCAATCAAATCTTTTAAACCCAATCAAATCAATATGTTCCAATAATATAATGGGATCTTGAGACATATCATAAAAATTTGGCCAATTATCTAGCTATGGTGGCCACATGATGAAATTTTCAAAGAATCTACATCCATCATCACTTGTATAATTTAACATATTATAATAATCATAAGGAAAAAAATAAATCAACTAAAACCTGTTACATTCTTTTCCAAGAACGAATTTCGTGCTTACCTTGATATAATTCATCATCTTGTATGTCATTCCACCATTCAGTCACATCTCTCTAACTTACTTGACACAATTCTTATTCTCTTCATGAATCTCCTAATAGTCAAAATAATACAAATCAAGAATCCACTCAATGAATTTTTTTTTATATATATAAGTCACTCAATGAAATGTCATTTATGCGTTATCCCATCAAAAAATGGATTTTTATTTTTTTTGTATAGAAATCCATCTACAAATAGGCAAACAACGAGTGAAATCTCTAGAATGATACTTACCATTGCTTCCACAATTTCTTTAGAGCAAATCCTTCAATCAATAAGCAAATCTTACTGCTCATTGGAGCATAACACTGTCTTTCAGAACTTTCATCATAGCTCGTAAGGCCTACATTCCTTGATTGTCATATGCAGGGTATCCTATTAACTTAGTCGTTTGGCCACCAGGCCAAGTAATCAAGGTTGTGATACCACTTAATGCAGCATTATAGAGAGAAGGGTTAGTGCACGACTAAACCCTAAGAACATCTAATCCACAAGGTTGAAATATGGAATCCACCAAAACATAGAGAACAAAAGACTGGAATCTTTATTGATAGGAGACTTCTAAATTCCGTTGTAAACGTAGTTGCCAATTTAAGTGCTCTAGAAAACTTAATTTCCAAGGAAGAATACTCTCAAAAAGATTATAATCAAGATCCTACCATATAAGGACTTAATTTTGACTAAAATACTCAAAGACAAGAAAATAAAACTATTTTCTAGAAATTTTTGAAAATTAAAAATAAAAATTTTCCAATGACATGTACAACATCCTACATCAATAGAGAATGTAAACACAAAAACTCCAATTCCAGCACCGAACCCCTGCACCTTTCAAAGCTTCAAGTGTTTCTCTCCCTCCAATTACACTACAAAGTGCTCAAGAGAATTATGTTCCAAATATTTTTACTACAATGTGTTCCAAAGCGTCCCTTCTAACATGAACAACAAGTCAATCAATACTTTTTTTTTTGTTAAATCCACTGTTGGTCCATAACATTTACACAAGTTGCACGTTTGGTCCCTAATATTTGAAACGCGCGCAATTGGTCCCTAACATTTCGAAATCATGCATTGTTGGTCTTTCCATTAACTTCCGTTACTTTTTATGTATGTGGCTAACGAATTGATAATGTAGTTTTTTTTTTTTTTTTTTCCATTTACACGTGGGCATTTGACTCATACCCTTTACCCATAACCCGATTACCCTAATAACCCATTTACCCATCTGAAATTCACAACCAAATTCTCTCTCTCTCTCTCTCTCTCTCTCTCTCTCTCTCTCTCTCTCTCTCTTAAATATATATCTATCTATATCGTAAACTATCGGATTGGGTATTACTTAGATGTGAAACTTGCAGACCTCTCTCTCTATTATCTGCAACCCTTTTCCACCAAATGTTGAAGATCAAAGTCAGTATCTCTGGGTTCTGCCCCTCCCACATTCCATGTCTTAAGACTGCGCCCTTCTCTGCAAAACTTTGGTCTTCTTTTTCTCACCCAAGCACATCCGTTTAGGACTCGTACTCAGTGGCAAAGAGGGGAAAACTAGCCCAAGATAGCTCAGGTACTTGTTCTATGACAGATCAAGGCACTCTCATGTCATTGCCAGCAATTACTAATACCCTTTTTAAAATGAGATGTTGGCTTTAAATTTTGAACGTGTTGCCACTTTCAATTCTAAACGTGTTCCTTGCCAACAATTTGATTGCAATGTATGTGAAATTTCATCACCAAAAAGATGCACATAAGGTGTTCGATGAGATGCTTGAAAGAAATGTGGTTTCACAGACCAATGTGGTCTCTGCATATACAACCAGATGTTAGTTTCGATCAGAGGTACCCAATGGGTTTATCTAATTTCTCTCTTAACACATGTGGTCTTGTGGGTGATCTTGACCGGGTAAATTAATTCATAAAAGGATTTCTAGAGGTGGATTTTGTTTAACAGTGTTTTGATAAATACCCTTTTGGACATGTATGTCAAATGTGGGAATTTGAGTGATGCCACGAATGTTTTTTATGAGATTTTGTGCAAGAATGGATCAACATGGAACACAATCATTTCAGGGTACTGGAAAGAAGGTTTAATGGAAGAGACAGTGGATTTGTTTCTTCAAATGCCAGAACCAAATGTTGTATCCTGGAACAGCATTATTGCTGGTTTTGCAGATAATGGAAGCCTGCATTTGAAACGAAGCAACATTGCAATTGGGTTGTAGATAATAGAGCAGAGGGTGTGGGAGAGAGAGGAGCAGATCAAAGAGAGAGAGAGGCAGATCTACGAGAGAGAAAGGAGCAGAGGAGAGAGAGATTGTTGGGTTGTGAATTTCCCCTTTTTTTTATAATAAAGTAGCAAACATTTCTAAAGAAGAGCCCTTTGGACTCGCCTCTAGGTAGTAAAACCTACGGACAACTGACCCACCCGCTAAAACGTTGTCGGGTAATCCAAGAGCATTTATCCCTGATTGGCTAGGCAGTTTATGCTCATGCCTATGAGCAAAAGTTTTTTTTTTTTTTTTTCCATAATTTGATAGTTGGGGAGAGGGGATTTGAACCCTGGATGTCTTGTTGGAAACACCAGGTGGTGCCAATTGAACTACAAGGATTTTGGCAACAAGTCAACAACTATTCTAGGTATAAGCCACAAAATCCCACACAAATGGAATTCACTATCCATAATTCTCGAGCAATATCACATTGAAGCAGTAAATGATCCATTCATTTATAATTTATATCCCACCCCTTTATGACCTCCCAAACATAGCGTAAGAATGTACCAAGATTTCCACGCTCTCAATCTTCCACCACTCTAATAAATCTTATTTCCAATGAAAGTGACCATTGGAACAACATTTCTTCCAAAGCGTCCCTTCCAACATGAACAAGAAGTGAACCACTATTCTAGGTATAAGCCACAAAATCCCACACAAATGGAATACTATTGTCCATAATTCTCAAGCAATATCACAGTGAAGCAGTAAATGATCCATTCCTTTATAATTTATTCATCCCATTCTTTTATTAACTCCCAAACATAGCGTAAGAACATACCAAGGATTC
This sequence comes from Fagus sylvatica, assembly GCA_907173295.1. Classification (NCBI taxonomy): domain Eukaryota; kingdom Viridiplantae; phylum Streptophyta; class Magnoliopsida; order Fagales; family Fagaceae; genus Fagus; species Fagus sylvatica. The sequence continues at coordinate 20,917,408 of OU015764.1, forward strand.
AAAGCTCCCGATCTTCCACCACACTAATAAAGCTTAGTTCCAATGAAAGCGACCATTCAACCAATTCGTACACTCTGCCACTGTTGCATATTTTATTTTGTGCAATTTGAAATAGCTCAAGAAATGTCTCCTTCAGTAGAGTACCTCCGCACCATAAATCATACCAAAATGAAATACGAGTATCATTCCCCCACATCAAATCTAATAAATCTGGATAAACTTTCTCAGCCACCCCTAATACGTTTCAACAAACTTATCTTATAAGAACTACGAACTTCATTAGAACACCACCCTCTCCACAAAAACATATACTTTTACTGACCACCCTCCTCCAAAGATGACCCCTTTCCACTACACAATCCTATAACAGTTTCCCCTAACAAGGTATTGTTAAAAACCAACAGCTGTTTGACACCCAACCCCCCGTATTGAATAGGTGTACAAATTGTCTTCAAATTCATCACCTAAGCTACCCCAAAGACATCAAATTGCAATTTCTCAAGTCCATTAGCTATACCAACATCCAAAGGGAAAAGAGATAGAAAATAAGTAGGTAAGCTAAGAAAAAAATTCTCTTGTTTGGGAAGCAATCCAACCTCCTTTGGATAAATAAAGCTTCTTCCAGCTAACCAATTTTCTCGCTGTTTCTTCAATTACATTATCCTATACTCCCATCAATTTGAAAGGACAACCCAACGACAAACCCAACCATTTTATAGGTAGGTTTGACACCTTACAACCAAGAATACCCGCTAGTTCTTCTACATCCGACACATTACCAGTAGGTATTCATACAGATTCTCCTATATCAACTTTCAATCTTGAAAAGAGTTTGAAACAAAGAAGAACACATCTCAAATAACATAATTGATCAATTGATCTATCACAGAGAGACCTACATGTCAAATACACAGCTTGGTCTATCTACACCCATAAAATTTATTTAGGGTTTCTACGCTGCAGAGGTAGGTTTCTTCCACTCAAATCAAACACTCAAAATAAAAAGAATTGGAAAAAAGGTACCTCCAAAGATATATTCTCAGGTATAGATTTATTGAGCTCTGCTTCATCTAAACGTGCTCTATAGGCTACAGAAAAAGCTTCGATATCTTCCATACTGGGGGAACCATACCTGCAAGTCACTTTGAATTAAAGCTCTAGAAGCCTTTATTATTAAGCCAAAGCAATGCATGATTTATAGAAAGTTAAATTTATCAGTAAAATTTGATCACATAAAAAAAATAAAAAATAAAATTCCTTTCTCCTCAATTACATATGAGAACAATTTAAATGCAAAAATAAAATGAATTTGGCCCACCCAATACACCTTCGATACAAAAAGCTTGAGTTTGATTAAAGCTTTTTTTTTTTTAAAAAAAAAAAATTGGTAAGTTACACGCACCCAGTAAGTTTTAAACCCACAACCTCACCCTCCACCCACTCTTGTGAGAAGAAGAAGTATCATTTTTTAGTCAAATCTCATTAGCTGAGTTTGTTTAGAGCCTTTAAACATAATTTGAGAAGTTTTTAAATATTATATGCACCTCTCTGAGCTTCTCCCTTCAATTACCTACATGAATCTATTATTTTCAGCCAAAGCCTTAAAAGGTAGGAAAAAATTTCAATCTCCTACAAACCGAAAGATGAGCCTTTCTTTTTTCTGTTCATCTCAATCATTTGGGAGCTATGGGTATTTTCTGAATCTCATCTAACCAACCATTCCAAACCCACAACTTACTTTAAATTTCCACATTGGCATACTGCAAATGATGAAGAATAAAAATATATAGTAGAGAAGTATCATAAAGTTATTAAACCATTACAACTTGCTTTTTTGTTTTTGTTTTTGTTTTTGATAATGAAAGAAAATCCCTTTGGACTCGCCTCTAGACAGTAAAACCTACAGGCAAGTGACACTACCACCCAGAAGCAGTTGCCTGCCGGGTAATCAGGGCTTGCTTTTCAACAAACAACTCAACTTCCACTTTGTTAAAGATGCCAAAAGGGTCAGTCAAGAATATAGCATGACAGACTAGAGAGTGAGTTATAAAGGAAAGTGATTAGAAAGATAGATTTCTTACTTATTAGAGAGGTTGTCAATGCGCAGTTGAATGGTGAAATTTAAAGTAGTTTTAAAGGCATATATTTGGAGGTCGCCATGAAATGATAATAGAGACACCTCTTGAGCTATTCTTAATGCTTCTTCATCCCACCAATTCCCAGCAAGTGAAATTCCACCTCCTCCAACTCCATCTCCAGCCTTCACAAAATAGTTATATTAGATTTTTAAAGAAAAGAAAAGAAAAAAGAAAGTTTTCGAGTAGAACTAACTTACATAGAGTTGTTGAGCATTATCATTATCCGCCACATATTGGTCGTCTTCAAAATAATCATCCATCATCGATTCCTCGTCCTCGTCATCGTGGAGTAATACTTGTTGAATAATGTCTGGTTTGAGAAATGGGGTCGAATCTGAGGTTGTATTGCGGTTGCGGGCTTGGGTTATAGTTATATGGGAATGGGAGTTGGTGGGTGAGAGAAGAGTAAAGGGCCTGTGGAAGCTACACATAGTCATTGTCATAGTCATAGTCATAGTCATGCTTCTTGTTGCTCCAAATGAAACTGAAAGTGCTGTCATCGATTCCATTTCCGTCTTTCGAACCAAACAATTCTCTAATGCCTCCAGCCGCCACTCATAGATGATGATCATGGAATTTATTTTCTGTTTCCAACAAAATCTAGAAGAACCCAAAACGCCGTCGTTCGCTCTCTTGGATTTTTTTTTATTTTTTGAGAAAATTACATTTTAAACCTTATAGTTTACAAAATAACAAATTAAACTCCAAAATTTCAAAAAGTAATAAATTAAACCTCAAAATTTCAAAAAGTAACAAATTAAAACTCAACTCATATAAGTAAAACAAGCGTTTAATTTGTTACTTTTTGAAACTTCATGGTTACTTTTGAAATTATAAGATTTAAAATGTAATTTTCCTTATTTTATATATGTATATATATATATCCTGAAACCGACGTCGTTTCAGTTCACCTTCACAAACACCAATCCAACATTACATTATTTTTTTATATGATACATTATATAATTTTATCAATTTGATAATAGCTTTGATATAACATTGTAGACACAAATTTCGTACAGATAAATCACACGGTCACGAAATAGTGTAACAAATAATCAATTTTGTATTTATGTGTATGAAAGCGGGTACAAATCTCTAAATGATCCTTTACAACAAAGATACAATAAATTCCTCTGATTCTTCTCCGTGACGCTCCACGATCCAAGGGCTATGAAGCTTGATCTTGAATGGTGTTTGAATATTTCTGGGTTGGGTGTGTAGTTGGAATTTTTGGACTTGGAGTTGAGGGCCGTCGGCTTGATCTCGGTCTAAGTTGAATGAAGATTCGAGAGACGTCTCCCACTTTGGATTTGACGAAGTCGAAGTACGCCTTGCTCTTGGATGGACAAGAGTGCTTTAGTTGAGGGCCGTCGGCTTGATCTCGATCTAGGTTGAATGAAGATTTGAGAGGCGTCTCCCACTTTGGATTTGAAGAAGTCGAAGTACGCCTTGCTCTTGGATGGAGAAGAGTGCTCTTCTTGAACCTTGAGAGAGCTCTTCTTTTTGGCAGAGTGTTGGCAGGGTTTTCTCCTTCTGACTCTGGATTCCCCTCTCTTCTCTAAGGGGTCTCTATTTATAGGCACTTTAAGACTTCTTCATTTGGAATTTCCGTTTCAGCATTTAATAGAATTTGATTTGATTTGATTTGATTTTGAATTTAAATTTGAATTCGGTCTTCCATTTAATTAAAACATTCCATATGAAGGATTCTCCATTTGATGTTGTCACATGGTTTCAAAGTTGTGACACGTGGCCTTGCCCTATTGGCTGCAATTTGTTGACTTGTCCATTATTGACACGTCATCACTTGACAATTAATTTGATCAATAAAAATTAATCATGATTAATCAGACGAATGTAAACACATCATAAAATTTTGACGTCTACAAACATATTTATAAATTAATAAATAAAATTAGAAATGAAGAGGTCACGTTAACTTATATGGGAAGTTGGAAAAGAATTATTACTTTGTTTTTACTTTTGAAGTATATGGTATTTAACTCATACATGTGATCAATCATCAGTCTCTTAAATAAATTTGAAACAAGCTGTAAAATACTCCTTTGTCTCTAAAGGGAAATTTTTTTTTTTAACTAAGGGAGAAAAAACTAAAAACCCTTTTTCTCCTTTATTTTTTTAGATATCAAATAAATCATAAGCTTATGAATGTCCAATTGATTGATGTTATTGGTATATACAATTTATTATTTATGGGGGGTTAAATTGTAATAGGGCTAAAAAACCCAACCCATTATATATTCGGGCCTAATCCATGTAAATTAGACCTAATGACTTTTGTATCTCCTCCTCTCTCCCTCCTTCCAATGTTGCCTATATAAAGATATACACACTCTGTTGTAAGGGATGACCAATAATAGTAGAAAAAATGCTAATGGGATGTAGGCACTATTCCCAAACCACTGTAAATCTGGTATGATTTCTTCTCTCTTCCTTCCCATCTACACCTAAATCCAATTTTATAGTTCCAACCCTAAAATAAATTATAGGAGCTAATTTTTCTCAAAAATAAAAATAAAAATTATAGGAGCTAATTTAACCTCCTCCTACATTATTAATAGGATTGTAAGTTGTAACCCTATTTAAATGAATCTAAATGTAACTTTATAATTTATTTTTTATTTTATTTTTTTTATAAATATACCACAAAAAAGGCGGGAAGCCTCTATTATCTATATACTAAAAAAAGTTTAAATTTTGGGATAACTAGAATTTAAATATATATAAAATTGGGGGGTCATGCCCCAAAACCCTATCATCCTAACTCCTATGATCCCTTTCGTTAACCCAGATATATTGTCGCTGAATATGGAAAAAGAGAGAGAGAGAAATTGGACATCTTTTTTAAAAATTTATTGCCCAGAACGTCATAATGTAATATAGTATTTGCACTTCTTTCTCAAAAACAAAATATATATATATATATATATATATAGTGACTTCTGTCAGTTGAACAGTAATCTCATGACCAGGTAATTGAACAATGACTAGGACAGTTTGAAGTTTGAACAATGATTTGGGCATTTGAACAGTGGTTTCGGTAATTTGATAAGTGAACAATAACTTGGGAATCTTGAGCAGTAGAATCTTGGAAATAATTTGAAATTTGTCCGAAGCTTATCTTTTTGTGCCGAAAGTAATCTGTTTTGCACTTTGTCAGAAATCCAATTTGAAATCTTGTCATGCTTGTCGCGAATCCAATTTGAAATCTTGATTTTGCACCTTGTTAGGAATCTAATTTTTTGAAATCTTGTCACACTTAGCTTGCCGGGAATCATGTCAGGAATCCAATCTTGAAATCTGATCCTATCTTTGCACTTCAGGAATTCACTCCGCTTTGCAATTTGCATAAGTCGACAACTTGCTTTTTTAACAAATGTGGTGAGGGAGTAATTTCGTGTTAGAATTGGTAAACTTGTCACCTATCCATTCCATTGTCGAGCTAAATATGACTAGAAATCATGATGACAAGGAATTGAGCTTCAAAATGAATTCAATTCAAGGTACACAGATCTTTGCCACCCAGATGTAAAAACTAAAAACAGGTTTATAGTTTATTTGAAAAGAATGTGTATAAAATGATATAGTACGTGATAATCGTCAACCTGGGGTACAGCAAGAGATTTAAGAAGAATAAGACTTCTTGACCTTTGTCAACATAAAAAGATGGCATGAGGAAAAAGAAGTCACAAAGAGGAGAGAGATCTGGTAGTAATTGCAGGTGGAGCTAGAGCAACAGTAGCATTATCTGTCCAATTCGTTTCACCCCAGTGCCATAACATGCTCTCCCAGAAGCAGAAATCCTCAAAACATGTCTTTAAACGCTTGTCTTTTATCTTAATCTTCCAATGACCATCGGTGTAATTTCCTTTCTCCGCTTGCCTCCGATCCCACTCCAATGCTGCCTTTTGCTTAGACCTAAGCAAACAAAACTTCTGCAAATTTCCTGGCATGGCATCATGCACCTTCCACCACCTTTTATGTGCAACATCACTGGCAAACTCCTGCAAAATGTCCACATTCCAGTTGCAGTCATAGTCTCGGAAGCAAAGCCATGGCTTATTACCCAAGTAATGGAGGACATAAAGGATTGAAGGATCAGCCCCAAAGAGACGAGTTTTCATCTCCTTCTTCTCCTCCTCATCTCCTTCCCAGAAGTGCTTCAAGAAGTTCATATGTCTGGGAATCCGGTGCCACCAGGTGAAGACTTCATTCAGATAGCCCTGATCCCCACCATTGTAGGACACAAACTCGTTGATGTGATCCATTAAGAGCTGGAATGTACAATTTGATGGTTCAACCACCATAACTCCTGAGTTGAACAGAGTAGCATTATTTCCTGTGGCAGTTATTTCTGGCATCTCAAACAGGAAATCAATATTCCTTAGAATGAGCAGGTCAGCATCAATGAAAATAATCTTGTCATAATCTGTCAACTGCCAGAGACGGAATTTGCTGTAGTTCCATTCATTATATGCATCCTTTTCAGCTTTTGGATTCCTGATCCTTTGAATTGTGTGGATCTTCCACCCAGCAGCCTCCAATCCTCCTCTATGATATTCGGTAATTGTTTCATCAACAAGTATCACAAGATCTCGTGTTGAACCAGCCATGCGGATACTCTGAGCAGCAGCAATAGCCCCACAAACATATATGTGTGCAGAGTGCAGGATTGTCGCATATGCTTCTCGGTGTGCTCTTTCTGAGTAAAAGTTTTCTGTTTACAAAGAATAAGTTAGTTTCGCACTCCAAAGCATTTTGCAATTACAAGACCAATCTAAAAGCAAACCTTCCTGATTTTTCCATTTTTCTTTCTCTTCCCCCCCCCCCCCCCCCCCCCCCCACACCCTTCTCTTTTTCTGTGGCTCAGCTTGATATTTCCATACATGTGACATACAATGAAGAGGCACCGGACCTACAACTATGGTGGAGGTTTCCTTGATAAGAATCTACTAATTAAACAACGTCACTTTGATAATATGGGTACTAAGTCCAGTTAGATATTTAGGTTTACCTTATCAAAATAATATTAGTATTAGATATCTTAGTGAGAATTACCAACAGAACCCAAACACCAAATACTTATTGTTGAGGTCATTTCATATTTTTTTTCTTCCCCAAGTTGCAGCTGTCCCAAGTATTTATTTGTTACCCGTGTACTTGACCAACAGATATTAACTAAACTCAGCAAAGCCAAACTTCTAATCGTTGCCCCTCCACCCCTCCCTCCCCACTTTTCGCTCTCTTCCTCCAGCTCCAATCTCAAAATTCTATATGCATTAAAAGAAAGATAGAAATTGAAGATTGCTTGACCGTAAGCTTTTTTGTTGCACCAAAAACTGACACAAAAATTCAAAGACAGAAAGGGAAAACACACTTACACATCAACCAACATCATACACTTGGTTTCAAACTGACCTTTAGCCTTGAGAGGAACTGCAAGTTCACATGACCCTATTGGAAGCTGCAGCTTATTTCTCAATGTATTCAGGTTGGGTTGAAAGAGCCACACATTCCCCTCACGTATGAGAAGTTCCTTGCAAATGAAGAGATTTGGGATTGGGAAGCAGTCAGTCAAAATAAGCACACGCACTGGATGATACCCTTTGGAAGAGGCAGCAATCCTTGCCGCTTCAAGCTGCAAGTGAAAACGAGCCACATCTCTTGACCAGCTCTCTGACTTGTTGCAAGGAAGTTTGACTGCAACAAGATCAATCCGTGGTTTTCCAGGAACTTTAAGCTTGGGTAGAGAAGGACAAGTAGGAACCTCGAATTCTTCTTCTTCGTCTATCCATTCAGGGTATAGGGCTTCCCACGTTATGTTGTTTGACACATAGTCCAGGTGCAGAATAACATGCTCAGCATCCGGTATCAGCTGCTTCCATTGATCAATCTCACTGTCATTAAAGTTTAACAAGCCAATTCCCTGATACTCATTCCTGTCAGTTAGCTTCTCAACAATTTTTGAGATTTGGTCCCAATCAATTTCCAAAAATGATATATAGTGTGTAGCAGCACTGTCTCTTATCCAGCTGTTTACAAAAGTTGCCCTGCAAGCAGAAAACTTCTCTTTCAAGATGTTGTGAAGAGAAATATGACAATTAAATGCTCTAATGTTTAATAGTGAACAACAATTTAGGTGACAATTGCAGTTCCAGAAAAGGAGGGGCGAGCATATAATAGTTTGTCGTAAAATAATAGAAAATGAAATTTTAGTTTTAGAAAACCTCAATGTCAAGAAAGCAACTGCAAAAGAGTAAACTAAACATGGTAGTAAGAAGTGAAAACAAGGTGAGTAATGCATACCGAGATACAGAATTGGATGGATGATCTGTATTATAAATAGCTGGAGAGTGGAAGAATGTCAAAAAGGCTCCCAAGATAATAATCACCAGCACAAGTTTCAACGTAGGTTTGCAATTTAAATTCCTATCTTGGACGGAAATACGGAGGGCCCTTGCAACGTCTTTAAAATTTTTACTTCTTTGAAGCTTTCTTTTGTTAGATTCTTCACTGCACCAAGGTTCAAACCAAATTAATGCATGTACAAAAAGCAAGTGAAGAGAGCCCAACAAGCAACAATAGGAATGGCAACAATTCAAATAGCCACAACAAAGTTCATGATATTGAAGTTTGAAGATATTTCTGATTGCAACACGATTGACTAGCTGAGTTCCATAATCAGTGCAATGCAACATCATGTAAATACAGATATGAGAATCACCAATGTCAATTTTCTGAATCACCAACCCATTCAGTAGACAACAAATAAAATTGTCAGATAAACTGCAAAGAAGAATAACAACATACAATGCAAGCAAGACACTTGAGAAACAGAGTACCAAAACCATCTGTTGTGCACAAAAACCAACTACCCTTATCAACTTGCACAATGTCTTGACCACCACTATAGGTCAGGGTGCGAATGTCTCTTTGTAACATCTACTTGGCACAAAGTACATTTAAATATGTGAAAAAAAAAATAATAATAATAACTTCCCTTGCAAACCTCCATTAGCACACTGACTACATGTCCTCCCCTATGTAAGGTGAAACTAAATGCTTGTTCAGCATGACATAATTCTCACAATGAGTAATTATTATGTGACAAACATAATTTAATAATAGATATTCATCAAAAAGAATAATTTAGTAATGGAAGAAAACTACAATGGACAAGGCCCTTTCAGAAACCGTCTCAACTTAGTAAAAGACATTTTCACTAAGTGCATGTTACACAATTTGATCGGGTAGAGATGGATTTGAGATGTGTTGCAAATAGGAACCGATTCTAAAGCATATATAAGATTTCCGACTTTCAAAAAGAAAACATTAATTTTTTTATAGGTAACAGCAATTATATTAACTCCATCTATGTTAGTGTTTAGTGTCAGTCTATTTTGCTCAAAGTTGGTCCCAAGCCCAGAAAAAATGAGGGTTGTAGTAGGTTAACAACCAGCATAAAATTTAATCACTTTATTATTAATGAATCCCAGATACAAGTTAAAGGGAACCTGAATGGTCATGATGGAAAAGATTGTGGGGGATTTGAAAGATACAAAGCAAGACTTGTTGCCAAAGAGATTTAGCCTTGTAGTGAAGCCAGCAACCATTCGCACTATTCTCCCACTTACCCTCACCTTTTAGTGGCCTATTCAACAACTTGATCTCAAAAATGTATTCCTCTAGGGAATTCTTTCTAAAGAAGTTTATATGGAGCAGCCTCCTGATTTTGTGATTCCTCATATCCAAAAAATCTCGACTTCATAAAGCAATTTATGGTCTCAAACAAGCTCTTTGTGCTTTGTTTCACTTGTTCAGTGTATTTCTTCTTCTATATGGGTTTACTTGCAACAGAGCTGACTCTGGCATATTTGTCTTTTAAGTCCTCCAATGTAACAATGGTTCAACTGTATGTGTATGATATTATCTTAACAGGGAGCCATCCAAATATCTTTCAATCTTTCATCGCCGGTCTCAGCAAATAGTTTGCTACGAAAGATTTGGGCGAGCTTCATTATTTTCTGAGTATTGAAGTGTACTTCACAAGGTCTTCATGTTTCTCAGATATGCACCTCAACTCCTCTCCCACACTGAAATGCTTGAAGTGAAACTATGCTCAATTCCAAATCCTGCTGGCTCCAAGTTGTCTGTTGTCTATTAGACATGGTGAATCATTATCTAATCCCTCCCTCTCAGTTGTATCGTCAAATTGTGGCTCTATTCAATAGCTTATGATGACAAGGCCTAATCTTACTTATATTGTCAACCAAGCCTGCACTCTCCAACAATTGTTCACTTATAGGCCGTGAAAGAAATCCCTAGATACATCAGACACACACTTGATCTTGGCATTCATCTCACATGGTGCTCCTCAATAGCTCTCCATTCATTTTCTAACGCAGATTGGGCTGGTTTCCCTGATGATAGAAGCTCCACCACTGGATTTTGTATTTTTTTTTTTTTTTAACCTCATTTCATGGTCTTGCAAGAAACGGCCCACTGTAGCCAGGTCAAGTACAAAGGCCTAATATTGTGCACTTGCATGTATAGCTGCAGAAATTATATGGCTTCGCTCTCTACTTTGTGAACTTCACATCCCATTATCATTACCTTGCCACCTATGCGATAATGTAAGTGCCACACATGCATTGCTGACAATCTTGTTTTTCACACTCGAACAAAACATATTGAAATCGATAACTACTTCAATCGTGAGCTTTTCAACTTTGGTGTTCTCAAAGTACAGTTCATTCACACATATAGCCAAAATGCTGATATCTTCACAAATGGATTGGCTACTTCTCGATTTTGCTATCTTTGAGAGAAACTGACGATGCAGCCCCACCACATTAGTTTGTGGGGGATGTTAAGAGACAAGTCAAGGACTCGAACCCAACTCCATTCAAATTCAAATTCTCCTCATTTACCAACATAATTCCAACCATTCATAGTTTGCATTTAACTGTTATAGGAGTCTATTTTCTTTCCTTGTACAGTTGTCTTTATCTTCTATTTATACTGTACATCTTACATTACCCTTTCTTTCACACCAAGTACTAGAAAACCTCCTAGTTTCTATTCTTCACCAAATTCTCAACAATCAGAAAATGTTATGCAACATCCATTACATGGTTGGACAAAAGATGCCTCTTTTGAGGCCAATGGCAGCCAAGGCTGTAGCTAGCATGAATGACTCCAGCAGCCTATTTTGAAGATTTTCTCTAGAATAAATCAAACTTAACATATAGGTTGTTAAAGGATTTTGTTAGATTAATTCTTATCTAAGTTCCTTTTCTTTTCTTTTTTTGTGATAGTTTCCTAAACTTAGGTAAAACAGAAGCTAATTCTCAGGACTGAAGTACTTCTGGTTGCCATGCCAGAAGTTAATTTTAGTCTCAACATTCTGCAAGCCATACCAATGTTTTATTACTACCTCTGGTTGCTAGACATTTTCCACTAATTTCCTGGACGTAGCTGACTTCGTTTTATTTTGAGCTCCATGAAGTATAAAATTCCAGCAACAATCACCATAGTGTCATATGGCCAGACTTCAAACAATGAATAATCAGAATCCTACCACAAGTTCATCATATCAACAAAAATAATTGAGTAATATATACACATGAGGCAAGAAAAAGCTACACAGTCACCGATGTAATGTTAATTTATCAAAAGTTGGAACAAACAACCAAAGCACAATGAGGCAGGCCAAGTCTTCAACAGATTTCCAGTTAGGGATCCAATCATAGAAGAGAACCAAGTAAGCATCTTAGTAGATTATAAATTATAGTTATATGTACAAGTGTGGTTTCGGCTTGATTGAAGAAAAGTCTGCAAAACAAGGAAAGGTTTGAAGGGTATGGAAAATGGAATTGGAGGCACCCAAGCTAAACAAAATTATGAGCAAAACATAAAAACAAAGACCCTGAAAACAATTATTATATGAGCATCAAAATCAGAGAGTTTTGAGTAAATCCTAGTAAGTAGTAAGTAGTAAGTAGCAAGTCTAGTAAAGAAAGCCAAGAAGATTAAAGAAAGAAAGAAAGAAAGGAAATGAAAGCTGACGTTGTGGAAGCAGAGAGTCGGTGCCTGGGCTCTATGGGGCTTGGGGAGACTCCTCTCATTTTTTATTCAGTTGCCGCATTGGGGAGGCACCATCTGATCTAAACAAAATATAATGTCAAAAAACAATTAAACTGAAATTTTGAATCCCAAATAAATATATGAAAGAGACAAAAACCTGTGATCTGTGGCGGAGGAAGCGAGGCAGGGAGTTACAGAGGACGCTGCGCTGCTAGTTGTTTTTTGTTTATGGTCAAAATGACAGATAGAAAGGCGTTTAGTTTTCGTTCCAGGAGATTATAGTTAAGACTTTTGGTTTTGGACTGGAGTGATGCTATCGCTGTCTGCTGATGCATGTAAAGACTAGTCAATGTAAGAATCAGATTTTTCTTTTCTTTTTTTAAAGTTTAAAAAGGAATTGGAGGGACCTTTTTTTTTTTTATGTGCACTTTCTCCTCTCAATTATTACTTGATTGTTACTAGTTAATTAATTAACTATGATCTTTGCTCCTTGATTGTCCAATAGATTTGTTTAAAAAAAATGTAATGATTATCTATACATACAATATATAATAGTCAAGGAGCACTTGGAAATTAATACAGATCTTAATCCATGAGCCAATGTCATCATTACTCCTTCTCCAATTAAGCCACCTTAGTCTCTCTCTTCTTTTTTTTCCTCCTTACTCAATTAAAAGTCATTCCATTTCAGCCATTTATTTCGCCCCAATTGATTCTCATGGTCACAATGACTTTTAAATTCCATTTCAAAATTTCTCTCATTCAAATACTTATATTTCAAAACCTATCTCATTCAACTTATTCTGTCAATAAAACAATAGACACAACACTTTCACAACAATATTGTAGTATCAAGTTATGAATGATAGATAGTAAATTAATAATAGTGATGGGTCCACGAGTACTAACAAAAACCTCTCAACTCAATATTATTGTGAAAATATTGTGCATGTAACATTGCTCTTATTCCGCTCCTATTTATTCTCATGTCCCAATCGGTTTTTAATTCTATTTCAAAACCACATTCATTATATTTATTTTGTCCCTATTTATTCTCATGATCCCAAACAGATTTTTAATTCCATTTCAAAACTTTATTCATTCTATTTATTTATCCCCTATTTATTCTAATAATCTCAATGGGATTTTTAATTCCATTTCAAAACTTCCCATTCCATTTACTCTGCCCCTATTTATTCCTATGATCCCAATTGGATTTTTAATTCCATTTCAAAAACTTCCTTGAGTTCCTTCACTCCCTTTATTTAGCGCCTATTTATTCCCATGGTCGAAATTGTTTTTTTATTTTATTTTTCAATTCCATTTCAAAAATTCCCTCATTCTATTTATTTCGTGCCTATTTATTCTCATGATCCCAATCGGATTTTTAATTCCATTACAAAACTTCCCTTCCATTTATGCCGCTCGTATTCTCATGGTCCCAACCAAATTTTTATCCCATTTCAAAACTTGTTGCATTCCATTTATTTTGTCACTATTTATTCTCATAGTCCCAATCGGTTTTTGAATTCCATTTCAAAACTTCTCTCATTTTATTTATTCCGCCCCTGTTTATTCTCATGTTTCCAATCGAATTTTTAATTTCATTTCAAAACTTCCCTCATTCCAGTTATACTACCCCTATTTTAAGGTAAATCATTTAAATTCTTCAAATATCTAAATACTCTAGAGTTATTTAATTCTCCACTCCATTCAAATATTTACATTTTCTACATAAAATATTTTTATCCGAATAGGAATACATTAAATGTGGATTTCAAATAGGAATTCATAAATCATATGAGTAATTCTCATATTTGAATGCAATGTAAAAATTTCATTCAAATATTATTATTTTAAGCAAATAAGAATACAAATATAAGTACATTAAATGCTCCATCTAATTAGGAATACATAAATTATAGGTTAAATTACATTGACACCCCCAAAGATTTGGTGAAAATAAACTCGTTACACCCTATTTTCAATAAGGGCAAAACTTAGATACAGTATTTTATGTTCTGTGCGTTAGGTACCCTCAATAAAATTTTGACACGTTGCTACTTAACTTTTTAAGTTAAACGGTACCTAACAAAATTTTGACACGTTGCTACTTAACTTTTTAAGTTAAACGGCGTTACTGATTTTTTTTTCTCTCTCATTTGTACCAGTCTCTCACTAAGCTTCTCTCTTTCTCATCACAACTTCTCTCTCATCTCTGTCACAGCCATCACCATCATCAACAACAACACACCACCACCACCCCCACCCCCACCCCCACCCCCACCAAACCAAAACTCAGCTAGTTTAACCTCTAGAAATGGCCATCGACGTGTAGATCTCAGAGCGATACAGCTGAATTCGAGGACAAAACGCGTGATAGAGAAGCCACGCGGAATAGATCTAGAAGAGAGACATCGGTCAAAGAGGAGAGGAAGGCAACCAAAAGAGAGAGAGAGGCCTTCAATTTCAATGAATACCAACAACAACAAAACCAAAATAAAAGAAACATAAAACCAACTATGGATTACTCATTTTGCTAAATCCCTTTATTTTCCTAAGCTTCCATTACACTAACACAGCCAAAATGGCGATGGTGGCCACCACCGCAGCGCCACCAACAAGCCTACTAAACCAAGACTCCCTATCTCACATAGACATATCAATGCTTTCTCAATCGGAGCTCCACGCATCCGCCAGACCTTCCACGAATATGCTGGGTCCCGACGCCAGACCTACTCTCGCCCCTCCAATTCCAACCCTTCCGTCGGCCATTGCAACTGCGTCGCTGGCCTCCTCCCCACTTCAACCTAACCCTAACCCTTCCCTCCATCTCCTCCATCTTCATTGGCGAGGCAGACCTCCACAAGACAGCAGGGAAGAAACCATGAAGGGCGGAGATGAGACCCACGTCGTGGGTCTCGGATCTTCCCTTCATCGGTCTTTGCCGTTGGTTTTGTTTCTATGTTTTTGGTTGGTTTTTTGTTTCTTACATTTTGGTTTTATTGTTGTTGTTGTTGGGGGTGGTGGTGTTATTGTTGATGATGGTGATGGTTATGATGAAAGATGAGAGAGAGGCTAAGATGAGAAAGAGAGAGAAGCTGAGTGAGACTGAGTACAGATGAGAGAGAAAAAAAATAGTAACTCCGTTTAACTTAAAAAGTTAAGTAGCTACGTGTCAGAATTTTATTGAAGGTACCTAACGCACAGAACGTAAGGTACTGTATCTAAGTTTTCTAAAAAATGGTCAAAATAATTCACACTTCATCTTATTTTTCATTCCACTTACTAACGTCGTTAACTTAGAGCATTCCCAACGGATGATGCAAAATTTTGGCCAAAATTTAGCTTAAAGGGTTACTTTTTCTATTTTACCTCTTCACTTTTAATTGCACCCCCATCCGATAATCTATTTCTTACTCTATTCTATTAAAATATCATTTTTACTCTATTTTTTTAATTATTTATATTTCTCTTCTCTCTCTTCCTTTTCTCTCAATTTTCTAGTAGCTTCCTGCCACTATCATTTCTATCAAAAGACAAAGTTTCCGACCATGGTTTTGATCTCCAAATTATCCACCGCCATAACCTCAACACAGCCCATATGAACTTGCTTATCACAACCCACAACTCTTCAAACCCCAACACGTTCAAAATCCATGAAACCCACAAGCACTCAAAATCCATCAAACCCACGGCAAAGGATGACAACCCAATTAAAACCAAAACTCATGAAACCCACAACTGCCCAAATGCCCAAATCCACCACCATTTAGTGCAGCCAACGATCTTTTCAGACACACGCGTTCTCGCCTCCAAACGGACAATTCCACTTGGACGTCGCCGAGACTTAGGTCGTTTCCAGTGGCGGTGCACGAGATTTGATCAATTTCCTGGTGGTCCAGTCCGAGATTTGAAACAATGGAGTCCGGGAGCGAAAGACGGCGTCGTCCAAATTCCGTTTGCGTTGTCGAGAAGTTGTGAGGAAGAGAGAGTCTCTTCACTGATGAGACGAAAAGAGAGTCTCCTCTTCACTGAGATAGAGTTTTGATAGCCACGGAGAGAGGAGCAAAACAAAAGAAGAAAAGCAGAGAGAGGAGCAGAACAGAATAGAAAATAATAAAAAATAGAAATGACAAATGAACAGTGCAAGGCATAAATGCCTTGCAGTTGTAGCAAAAACTCATTTTGCCTCACGTGAAGCTCGTCCGTTGGGAGTGCTTTTTTGGGTTTGTGGGCTATATTTGAGTTTATTTTGGGTTTTAGCAGACCCGTTGGGAATGCTTTTACAGGGCATAATATTCCTTTTTTCAAGAGAATATTCTCCACTTAAAATTAAATTAATGGTGAGTTAACTTTTTATTTAAATCTAGTTCGTTAGATCTTTGGATTAGTTAGGTTTTGGGTTAGTTAGTTAAGTCTTTGAGTTAAATATAAAAAGGTGGGGGGAGGGGAGGATAACAAAAGGACCAGCTGGAAACTAAACTAATTAAACAGTAACAATCTTTAATTCCCTCATTTAATTTTTCCCGAGAAACAAAAATCACTAATCCACTGGAAACTTAATTTATTTATTGCTATTACAATTTAGAAACAGAAACACACACAAAACCCTCATCTGGAACCAAATAATGAATGTAGATGAAGAAGATGGATGGGTTGGGATCAAACCCTTTGTGTTTTCTTTTAATATCTCACAAATTTCATCTTCGACTAACTCTCTCTGTAAAACCTCATTCTTTGTTTTTCCCAATCTCCAAAAATCCAAAAGCCAACCCATTGAACCAATCCAAAGAGTGAGATAAGAGAGAGATAGTGTAAATCATTCAAATATCCAAATGTTCAAATGTCTAACTGGAGTCATTTAATTCTTCACTCCATTCAAATATCATAAACTATTTTAACCGAATAGGAATACAATACATGCGGAGTTCAAACAAGAACACATAAATTATGCCAGTAATCCTCATATTTGAATGGAACATAAATATTCATTCTTTTTGCTATATATTCAATCATTTCAGTTCTTGTCTATTTTCCCTATATATGTAAATTAGAAGTTCCAAACAAATTATCAGATGCCATAGCTTGCAATACATCTAAATGTATGTTTAAAGGTACTTGAGCTTGACAATTTTTTTTTTTCTTTTTGCTAATTACCTATGATGATTTACTTTTATCACTGATCCTTGAATGCAACTTAAGCCACAACAATCTTTGGTTTTCCTTTTGTTGACGTGCATAATTGTTTAACTGACCGATTTGATCAGAAAATATGAGGTTACTTTTTCTAAATTCTTATGTGTATATATACGTATGACAATTTCAATGAAGACCTAAGAAACGACATTTATTTCAGGATTTGTGTTTCTTAATAGTTATTTTAATATAAGATCTACTTAGGGAAAGGAGATTTCTAAAATTAATATATACATCTTACAACACCTTAGATGTGGTCGACTCATAGGCTTTGAGTGTCCATGTTTTGAATCAGCAAGTGTAATATGTGAAACATGTGCACCTTAAAACTTCAAGACCCTACAACAAGATTTCCTAGGTTACATGCACGATTGAGATTGGTTGGTTTTTATTTTATTTAATGTGCACACCTCCTGTATGATAATTTGAAAACTAAAAACTTAGAACACATAACTTATTATTGAAAATATATATCATATTCAAAAAATTGTCGCTTTATTGCCATTCTTTCTTCGATATACTTCTCTCTTTCATATTTGGATTTGTTTTATGAATCCATGACATGTATCATGTATGATTTCAGGAAACGTCAGGGAGGTAAAAATATCTTTCACCATTTTGTTCCATTGTATCTAAACCTGTTCTTTTTATGGTTATATAAAATCAGTAATATGGTTGGAGAAGTACGTAGACTACTATATTCCATATAGGTGCCAATTCTTTGATTTGCTTGTGGAGGGAAGGCTCTTCCATGTTATGAAATTTTATATCCTTGTCTAATGAAGTATTTATTTGCTTTCTTGGGCTTCGGAATGCCTTACTGATTCGTTAAAGTAAAATGAGTGAGTTTGTTTCAAGTTTGAGAATGTACATCTCTTTATTATTGTTTCAGGTTGTAGGCGTTATATGTTTACTTTGTATAATACAAAATGTCAAGGAATTGCATCTATAATTTTTTGAAATTAGGCAAGTCGAGTCGCAAGCATTTCTAAATCTAAGCACATGATCAATTCTATGTGCACATAAGAGTCATGCATTGTGCAAGGTGCGTTAGTTCTCCTTATCTAAAGTAAAATGAGTGAGTTTGTTTCAAGTTTGAGAATGTATATCTCTTTATTATTATTTCAGGTTGCAGGTGTTGTGGATGCTAAAAATTTCAGCACCGTATAGGCCACGTACCAATCCACGAGAAGACTGAATACGGGCCGGATTTGTGTGTGGGATGTTGAGCCCAAAACTCTACACCAAGTGTGGTAGACCATTTGGTGGCTGATGGTGCATTCCCTCTGATATTCTTCAATCCACCAGGCTGCAATACTTATGTAGGAGGTTACGGTGGACTAATGAAACTGATGCCGCAGATCAAAACAGACTAATAATCCTGAACTCTACTTCCACCAGAACATTCAGTAATTGCAACGTAATGGTAATAACACATGAGAAGTGTATTACAAACTTGCACATGATAGATAAAATCGATCTCATAGACTGAGATTTAGTACATTGAACTCAACCCTTTCAAGAAGCAATAATCAATGACAGTAAATACAATATGCATGACAAGTAGCAAAAATCAAGGATCAGTGTCGTGGATCAAGAGGCTGAGTATAATACACTTGACTTCTTCTATGACTTGCAAAGGAGGAGCAGATCAAAGAAACATAATAATCATAGAACTTAGGAGATTTGGGAGTAGGAAGAGAATCATTTACTGTGCAAAACGTACATGAGTCAGTACTATTGAGTTGGGTTGAGTGTTTGATGTAAGTTTTCTGTTGTGGCCGACTAAAAGTACTTTTAGTCTACCATGGACCTACGGGAAGTGTCCCGTGGACTATTGTTGGTTATCTGTCTCCTTTGAGCTTTTGAAGTCAGCTCTTATGGAGAATAAGTTTCAGTCTGAAAGTTTTCTGATCAGCCAACCAACCCCCTCTCTCTTCTTCTCACCCCTATTTATAATGGTGTTTATGTCTAAGGGTCTGATTTATTATCCCCCTAATCATGAGAATCACTGTTTACCCGAGAAGTAAAGGGGCTGAGATTTGACAAGGTGTGGCTTTGAGATTAAGCTGATGGTTTTCGTCTGCCGCAAATCTGATTTGATCAGATTTGCGGCGAACGACGGATTTTCAAGCCATTTATGAGGATGGAGGTGATAAGCATTAAATGCTTGATGATGGGCTGAAGCATTTAAGATGACTTGACTCATATACGTTTTGCATTAATTAGATTTTATCTTACCATTTTCGGTATTTTTTCCCCAGCAGATCAGTACCTTTTCTGTTGCGGCAGATCAAATAAAACTTGAGTAAATTGATTCCCCTACCTCCAAACCGTGCTTCCTAAGTTCCATGATGGTAAGGAGCAGGGACCACCGGAGTGCTGGGCTGTGGTGGTCGCTGCCCTTGAGTGGTGGTGGCCTTGGTGGCCATGGCAGACTCCACAAGTCTTTTCAGTCCTTGATTATCACTTTTGTTCCAGCTGGTGCTGCCGTGGACTACTTTTGTGACGAAATCCATCGTGACCAGTGGACAAAGGAAGTGACCAGCTTGCCTTTCATCATTTCTCATTCTAGCTGGTGTTGATTTGGGCGGCCATGGAAGATTTCTTGGTCTTTTCGGCCATTACCTCATCTTCTTCGTCATTTTGCTGCAGTTAGCGCCGCCGCAAATCATTTTGGTGATTGAGTTTGCCGTAGACCGCTGGGTAATTCGCCGTGGACCACTGGGTAATTTACCATGGACCACTAGGCAGCGTGAAGGACCAGCTTCCTTCCTCCTTTCTTGTTCTTGATCAGTGCTACGGCAAACCATTTTCTTTGGAGTATTTTTCATGTCTGATGGTTAATGAAGAAGACCAGTTCTTCAATGTAATGATTCATCTTTGGAAATATGCCCCTTTAGTGCTTTGAGCACCGTGCCAAGAGAGGAGGGAAAAATGGCTTTTCCAAGATAGCCATTTTCCCTCTTCTTTTTTGAATCAAATTTTTGAACCTTGCCCTGGCAGACCTAAGTCTGATGATCGGATGGGCTGGGCTTCCATTCTTCTTTTGGGCTTTGGACTTGGCTGATGGTTTCTTGGCCATTTCTCTCCACGTTTTGTCTACCGTGGACTACTGGGCTTGTTGGGCTTTGGACCCCTGGTGGATCACTGAGATGTTGGGCTTTGAACCCCTGGTGGATCACTGAGGTGTTGGACTTTGGACCCCTTGTGGATCAATAAGGTGTTGGACTCGGTCTGTTGTGGACCGAAAAAACTGGGCCTCTACAAGTGTTATATGTTTACTTTATATAAATACAGAATGTCAAGTTTGCATCTATAATTTCCTGAAATTAGGCAAGTAGAGTCACACGTGTTGCTAAATCTAAGCATAGAGTCAATTCGATATGTCTAAAATATCTTCAGAAATGCTTTTGTGTGCTTGACATTCTCTGCAATTTGTATTATATGTAAATACTTCTCATATTCATATATTTCTACCATTTGTCAAGTTAGAAATTTTCATAACTTGACACATGTCTAAAATACTACATGATTTGGATAGACAACACCATATGGCATGTGTCAATAATAAGGGTCCGTTTGGCCCCCACGGAGAAAAAGAACATTTTTAAATAAAAAAGCGAAAATCGTGTATTCGGCCCCACGATTTTAAAGTAGTGAAAACCCCCATTTTAAAACTGAAGCAAGTACTCTACTTTTTTGAAAACACCAAATTTAAGTCTCATATCACGTTTTCGCACTGCACACTCTTATGGTCCAAATTCCTAAAATATCCTCAAACATTTGCTTAATGACCAAAATACTAGTGTAAAAATTGCACAAAATCCTCACTTTTTCTCTTGTTTTCTCTCTCCTGTACTCTGCCGTCCCATTACTTGTTTTAGGAGTTTCACTGTTTGCAGTTTTCCTCCGCATTTGCTGCAAAAATTTTGCACACAGAGCAAGCCATCTAACCATTTTCCATAAAAAAAATTATAATAATAATAAAAAAAAGGTCTTAGAGAGAAGAAGATGGTAAACAAAAGCGTCGACTCTCCAAAGTGAAATAATATAGAAATTTTACATCGAAGAGAAGGGGATGAATAAGCTACTAGCTCTTAACTCCATTATCAAATCCCTTGCCAGCAAGAAGCTTTACAATTGCACCCTTAAGTGGACATATTTCCACCACCCAAAATGATGCTGCTAATATATGAGCATCACCATCACAGACCATCTTAAAAACCATCAACTGTGAATTTGGGGCTCTTTTGGTGAGAATGAAGGAGTAAGGTTGTGACTTTTGTGGTGGAGAATGATGGAGTAGGCTTATCACTTTTTGTGGTGGAGAATTTGTGGTGAACAAATTGCAACGAGATAAGGAGAAAGAGAGTAAATCAAGTGAGAAATAGAAAAGAGAAGAAAAAAGAAAACAAAGAAATGAGAGAAAGAAAGTATACAAACAGAGAAGACATTGAAATTAAAGGCTTGAAGCTTGAAAAGCTCGGTTTTGGTTTTGCTTTGGCTTCTGCATGAGAAATGAGATCTAGTATTGTTTTGTCTTTTTTTTTTAGTTTGTTTTTTAATAAAGTTTGACAATTGCTTGCCAGCTACTTCCCATTTTAAAGTTGCTAGATGTTAATTACCACTTTATTTTTTTGTTTTTTTAATAAGTTTTTTATAAGCATCTAGCAAGACTCTTGGGTAAAATGAAAAGCAAGACTCTTAGAGGGTGTTTGGTACATCAAACTCAAATTGTGATTATGTGATTGCAATCCATAATCACTGGGTCCCACTGAAAAAAATCTTATTTAGTACATCAAATTTAAGTGAAGTCTAAAATCCTAACTTGAGTTTTATGTGGGTCTCATGGCAAATTTGAAAACAGCCCATCGGCTGTTTTTGGATTCACGTAGGATCCAAATCTAGATTGAACTCACTTATTACCGTTACTGGGCCCCACAAATTCAGATTGAACTCGTTTACTCCAGACATTTCTCTCTCTCTCTCTCTCTCTCTCTCTCTCACAGCCATTACAGAAGGCAGAGCCCTTCATCAAGCCACGCCTACCCACCCCCACAGAACACTGCTCAACTCTCTCTCTTCCCTTCTTCTCCTATTCTCTCTCTTCATTACTCTAAGCCAAACCCCCACACCGCTCCTCATTACTTCACCTTCCTTTTCAATTAATTTCTACAACAACCCACTCACTGGTTACAACTCAACATGTTCGCCATTTTGATTACAACTCACTGGTTACAGTAAAATGATATCGTAACCTTCTGCTCCCTAAACGACGCCGTCATCTTCTCCAGCCGCACTCAGCTCCTAAACCAAACAGCTTACACAAAACAATGTGTTTCGTGATTGCGACGAGTCATCGGCTTTTCTCAATGTCTCAGAAATGATGTGCGGGGGTTGCGTGTCCCAAGTCAAATCGCTCCTCTCCACTGACGATCGAGTCGACTCGACGATGGTCAAAATGTTGACTGAGACTGCGGTGGTCAAATTGTAGCCCGAGGTCGCGAAGGCCAACTTGGTTGTAGAGAGTTTGGCTCAGAGGCTGACAGAGTGTGGCTTCCCGACGAAGAGGAGGGTTTCGAGGATGGGAGTGATGGAGAACGTGAAGAAGTGGAAGGAGAACATGGGAGTGACGCCATTTTCTGCGACAATACTGTTGGCTTTCTGTCTCCTCTATTTGTGTCAGCCAAAGGGTTGATCACTATCGAGGAGGGTTTGTGTTCATCAGTGAAGAGGGAGAGGCAGAGCTTTGGTTTTGTGTTAAAAGCTTTTCTGTTTAGTATATAAGAAGGGTGTAAATTCTCTACAATTATTATAGATGCAACCAAGTTTAAAAACCAAAACTATGTATCAAACACAATTTTTTTTTTTTTAAATTGTGATTTCAGTTGTGAAACTAAAACTATGTTCCAAACAGAATTTTTTTAAAAATCTTGAATTCAAATCAGGATTAAAGTTCCAACTTCAATATTAAAAAAAGTCACGAAACCAAAACAGAAAACGAAAACATGTACCAAACAGGCCCTTAGAGGCTGTTTGGTACATCAAACTCAAACTGTGATTCAGTGATTTGAATCCATAATCACTGGGTCCCACTGAAAAAAAATTTTGTTTGGTACATGAAATTTAAGTGAAGTTTGAAATACTAACTTGAGTTTTATGTGGGTCCCATGCCAAATTTGAAAACAGCTGATGGACTGTTTTTGGATTCAAGCCTAACTCAAATCCGGGCTGAACTCACACTTTATTACCGTTACTGGGCCTCACAACTGACTGCCTTCTCCCCTGTTCTCTCTCTCTCTCTCTTCCATTATTCGAAGTTCCAGAGTGTTCTCTTTCTCTTGGCCATTACAAAGGGTCTGCCTGCATTCTTTTTCTACTTTTCTTAACACACTCATAATCCCTCTCGCTCGCTCAATGGCCGATACCATCGCCGCCACCATTAGTACGACAACAACGGCGCCTCCTTAGGAAAAGCCTGCAAAGGTGGAGCTGAAACGCTGGGGCGACGAACAATCTTGTGGAGGAGATTACTGGTGGTGGTGTGGGTTTGGATGGGGCAATGAAGATAATGGGTTTATTAAGTTGCAAAGAAATTTGGTGGTGGGTTTTGCTATGATATGGGTTTGGGTATGGTGGGTTTGCTATGATTTTGGTTTTTACTACGGGTCACTGCATACCTTTTGTTCTTGTTGCTTGTCTGGAGCTTTGTGTTTTAGAGAAAGAGGGAAGACGGGGAGAAAGACAGAGAATGGAAAGAGAGAGTAAAAAAATGGAGAAGATGAGAAGAATAAAAAAGAGAGAGAACGGGGAGAGTGAGAAAAGAAGAAGATGAGGAAAAATAAAATAAAGAAGAGATGGATTAGAGGGGAGGGGGTTGTGTATGTGTCAAAGAGAGGGAGAGTTTTGGAGATTTGTGGTGAGAGAAAAGAAGATAAGAAGATAAGATTTATTTATTTATTTTGTATTTTTATTATTTTAAAAAATTAATGTAATGATAAAATTATAATGAAATTGTTAATTTTGTAATGATAGTAGATTAAAGGGGTGAGATTCTCTACAATTGTTATAGGTGCAATCAAGTCTAAAAACCAAAACTATGTACCAAACATAATATTTTTTTTTTTTTAAATTGTGATTTCAGTTGTGAAACCAAAACTATGTACCAAATAGAATTTTTTTTTTTATAATCTTGAATTCAAATTAGGATTAAAGTTCCAACTTGAATACTAAAAAGAGTCACGAAACCAAAATAGAAAACAAAAACACGTACCAAACAAACCCTTAAGAACTGACACGGATAAGTGATGGCCATGGGTGATGGGATCATAAGAGTATTGGAAATGAATTTCATTTTTTTTTTTTTTTACTTGTTGCTAAGATAACCATAAGATTATAATTAAGAATTTTTTTAGTAATTTGCACTTAAAACAATAGTTTTAAACTAAAATTATCCAAATGCTCAATTGATAAAAACCACACTTTTTAATAAGTTTATCAAACGCTTAAATGTGATTTTCAAAATCGTGTTTTCAAAACGCTCAGTTTAAAATCACTATTTTTAAAAACGCACTTTTTCAAACAGTTTACCCAAACGAACCCTAAATGAAAATACAAAAAGTTATGCCCTTAAATGTACATTATTAACTCCACTAATTTTTATTCTTAAATTCTTAAATAAAAATGATATTTTTTAAACCAACAACAAGCAAATAATGATGTTCCTAAATGACTACAATACTCCTGAGCAAAACACAATAGAATGAGTATATTATTATGTATGTTTATCAATTAGATGTTAATTATTTTTCTACTTGTCCAAACCCCAAATCTTC
Source organism: Fagus sylvatica (assembly GCA_907173295.1). Classification (NCBI taxonomy): domain Eukaryota; kingdom Viridiplantae; phylum Streptophyta; class Magnoliopsida; order Fagales; family Fagaceae; genus Fagus; species Fagus sylvatica. The sequence goes on from OU015764.1 coordinate 20,942,693, forward strand.
CTCATTTGTCGTTTCTTGTCATTATTGATTTATGCATCTGTTTTATGGGTTATGTTTTGTGTGTTTTCAATTTTTGTTTCATTGAAGTAGTTTTGCTCACCACTTTTTTGATTTTTTGTTTGTATTCTTATAAAAAAAAAAAAAAAAAATCCTTCAAAAACATGTCTTTTAAATTTCATTTCCTCCTTTTGACTCCATAAGCAAAAGAGAGATGTTGGGTCAAACTGGATGTGATTATTACGTGACTCAAAGCTTAAACAAAAGGAAAGACATTTGGGAAAATACAATAATGACAATGACCGAAAAGCAGTGCAGCATTCCGAAGGTTATGCGAAGGGGGCTAGCCAAAGATCATATTGTTCCTCTACAAAGACAATAGACACTCTCAACAACTTAAGGGGGATATTATGAGTATGACATTTTTTGGTTTGTATTATGATTCAAAATAATTTGATTATTGAATTTATTTTTAATTGGCTTGTTAGCAATTTGAGTTTCCTTAATCTCCATTTTAAAATTAAATTAAGGAGAAATTTTTTAGGTTTTTGTGGTTATAGTAGAGCGTAATTGAAGAGTTTGCATTATCGGGTTATATGAGGCGCTTTTGTCATTGTTTTAGTAGAACTACTATGTAAATTTAAGAGAAACGAGCCTATCATGATGAGTAATTTCAATTTGAGTGCCAATAAGTTAAGTGTTTTATTACACACGAGGACATTTTGATGTGTGGTTATTTGATTTTTTGTTTTTGACTTGATTGCTCGATTTTGTAACTTTAAGCATAAAGGTAGTAATTGTGGAAAACCTTAATCTAAACTAATCTGAACAATAATGGAGAATGTATAAAATGGAGAGACGTAGAGATTGAGAGAGAAAGAAATGATGGAGACTAGGGTTTCACGTGATTCAACTATATGAGCCTACGTCCACATGATGAAACTTAATGGGTTATATCTTTATTAATTCACTGTATGATATTTTTGGATGATTTACAATGTGTTGTGAGGTGTCCTATTTATACATAAGACTACTAACACAACTATGATATCTAACCAATGTGGGATTCCTTAACATTCCCCCTCAAATTCAAAGGGTAATTTTAATGAAATATTGAGTTTGGTAACAAAATAAAACTCAAAATGCGGCTTAACTCGGCTTGGCTCATATCTCAGGTCGATGGCTCGGATCTCGGCTTAGAGGCTCGGTGGTTCGGATTTTGGCTTGGGAACTTAGATCTCGGCTTGGCTTGGTCGAATCATGGCTCGATATCGGCTTAGTGGCTTAGAGGCTCGAATCTTGAAAATGACTTGGCTCAGGATCTCAGCTCAGTGGTTCAATGGCTTGGCTCGATCTTGGCTCATGAAGATAGAATAAAAAATCATCCCACAATATTGAATTAAACAAAATAAAAATTAAAGAAAAAAATTGAATTGATCAAATGAATAAATAAATATAAATGAAATTGAAGTGCTAGTAAATAGATGACTAAAATCTAAACAAATTGGATTTTATGTATGTACTAGAGTACGCCACACTGAAGTTGGCGTATGCTATTGTGAGATTGACATATGCTACTCTTGTCTATACAAAATTTTCAGCAATGTTTAAATTATAGAAAATTGAGGAATGAAATTGAACTAAACAAATGAATAAATAATTGAAGTGTTAATAAATAAATGATTGAAATCTAAATAAAAAAATAAAACTAATTACACATAACTTCTAGAGAGAATTTTAGGGAGTTTCAGGTTATTCTAGATAGTTGTGGATGGTTGTGGCCCCATTTTCTGATGGTCTAAGGTTCTATATATAAGGCCTTGGAGGCTCCTTAGAGTTAGTGGGGTCAGATCTTGACTGCTGGATAGAAAATAATAAAAATTTGGAAAATTAGGGTTTTTGTCTTCAAGTGGCATACATCTATTGGGTAATGGCATACGCCTACATAGGAGTGGCGTATGCCACTTTGACAAGGGAATTGTATTGGGCTTTTTGAAGTGGGCTTGGTCCTACTTGCCTAAACAAAAAGGTTACCTTTTAAGTTTAACACATGATGTTGATCATTTTATTAGAGATTAGGCTTCTTCGTCATTGGGACTGGGGACTCAAGTTGTAGGAAGTACAAAAAGCAGTGTTTACACTCACATGTGGGTTTTTTTTTTTTTTTTTTTTTTTTTTTTTTTATCCGTTTCCGATTTGAATTACATGTTTTTTTTTTACGAAAATGTCCTCAAGGCAAACGTTTGGTTCACCTACAAATGGATTGCAATTTTTTACCGAAAATAAAATGAGAATTTCGCTTAAAAAGTGAGAGTAAAATGATATTTTTCTATTGTTGTTAGTCAATTTAACGATGTTAAGTTATATGTGAGGTGAGTGTAGGTTATCTATCTATATTATATGTAAAACCAAAACAGTTTTACTTTTGATTTACCTCATAATATTACGTCATATAAGGTTTTGAGATTTCATAATTTTACATCTTATTATTTTAATTTATATATTTTAATTGAATTTAAAATTTTATTCTATAATTAAAACTTTTATTAGAATCATGAGACATAATATATTAAAATTATTGATAGAGTTGAGTTAGCACTTAAGTTATTTCTTCTCTTCCAAATTGCCCAGGCAAAGAGATGAAGGTCCACACCGTGGGAGGTATCCATATCACACTAGAATAAGTCCGTGAAAGAAGTACACGTGAATGAGTGTAGAAGGAAAGATCAAACCCTCAAACTTGTAACGCAAAGAAGAGAGAGAGAAGAGTTAGCGGAGAGTTAGAAATTTTATTGGGTGGGACGGACCCATGATTTGAAGTTGACCAAGGCCAAAGTATAAACCAATTTTTTTTTTTTTAATTGGTAAAAATGATTGTATTAAGAAAAAAACAAAAACTCCCTCTAATTAATGTAAGCTCGTCGAATTTCATCACATTGATTAACATGATAATCTCATATTTGCGGACGCAATTCGAGATTGCGTTCCAACGAATTAGTATCAATTTCATCAATTTCGATTCTTTGAAACTTTGTTTGAAAATTGTCAGAAATTGGGATATCAACATTAGGGGTTGGCTCCAATGTGTCATCGATATTGGTTTTTGAATTATTTGTATTTAAAAAAAAAAAATCAGTAATTGTAGTTGATTTTCTTATGATCTACAAATAAAAAAATTATATTAGTTATATTATTATATTTCTAATAATATTTTTATTAAAAAATTACCAATGTAACTAATTTAATGAAGAACTCTTTGTTTTTCTTAAAGAATTTACTATTCACTGTTCTGTAACTATTTGTTGTGATCAAATAAACAAACAAATCCTTATATATATGTATATATATAAAGCAATAATAATAATAATAACAAATTGTCATTAAACAAGGACCAAAAACTGAAACGGTTTAATAAAAAACAAAGAACACAAGTCACAACAGCCATTAGTTCAAAAAAGACTTCAGTAAAGAGACTAAGAGTAGAGAGAGAAACTGAGAAAGTCTACGCGAGGGAGAGAAGAGAAAGAAAGAGAAAGAAAGAAAGAAAGTCCGTTGTTCAAGGCAGATCAGCAGAGGCAGGCGGGCGGTGAGGCGAGGCGAGGCGGGCGGGTTTTTTTGAAATTGTGATTTATTGTTAGGGTTTTGGGATTTAATCTGACAGGGGCAACAGTCTCTCATTTCAAAGTCACAGCCATAGATCGGAGTGTACCCGAAACATGGTGGTGGTATCGGCCGTACGTGATTACATGAACCGGATGTTGCAGGACATCTCGGGCATGAAAGTTCTCATCCTTGATTCTCACACGGTACCCTCATTCCTCTTCATTTCTTTTCTTTTCTTTTCAATTAAATCCACTCTCTGTTTCGACTTTCCAATAATTCTCTCCAATTGGATAAACCCTTATTGTGTGATAGATTGCTAGCTTGAATTGCTAATCAAGCCATTCAATTTTTTCATGAAGTAGATAAATTGCCAATGCCCACCTTATGTGTTATATTCAGATTGGGTCTAGTGGGTTAATCAGGAAAAGAGAAATGAACAATGTTTACGGTTTGTAGGAAAATTCCTCCAACTTATTATGTGGCAATGAAATAGACCATCCATGTGTACAAGTAGTGGGTTGGAGGAGGATTCGTCCAAACCGGTTTGGAGATAAACTATTTCTAAGATAAATGGATTACTCATCAATTTGGTTAATGATTTGCAGGTTAGTATAGTTAGTGTCGGGTATTCACAGTCGGAACTTCTTCAGAAAGAAGTGTTCTTGGTAGAATTGGTAGATTCCATTTACAACTCAAAAGAATCTATGTCACATCTTAAGGCAGTTTACTTCCTTCGCCCCACGTCAGAGAATATTCAGCATTTGCGGCGCCAGCTAGCTATTCCTAGATTTGGAGAGTACCACCTATGTAAGTTTTGTTAAATTACCTTTGAATTTGAGACGAGTTACAATGTCATCTTCACGCTGAAATTTTATTTAAAGTTTCTGAATTTTCATTTGGGATTATTAGCTATTGATTTGAAAGCTCATTTTTGTGCTATTCTGAATTTGGTACAGTTTTCTCCAACATATTGAAGGATACTCAGATTCATATTCTAGCTGATTCAGATGAACAGGAAGCTGTCCAGCAGGTCCAGGTAACTCTTTCACTGACTACATTTGTTCTTTATTGTTTTTAGCTACTCTGAAAATTATATTTAACTCAAATTAGGAAATCTATCATAATTGCCTTAAAGAAAATAGGAAGAAAAAAAGGGAAACAGGTTAAGCTTATGGTATCATTAGCATGTCATTGTCATTGGCTTGCATTTATGGGGTTTCGTTAAACATGGTCCCAATTCTTGCTCTGATGCATGAGTAGATGTTATCTTATTTGACCTCGTTGTTATGCCACCTCATATTAACTTCAAAGTTAGATATAATTATCATCTCAATCTTGCAGGAATTTTATGCGGACTTTGTAGCAATTGATCCTTACCATTTCACTTTGAATATGCCGTCAAATCACATTTATATGCTCCCAGCAGTTGTAGATCCTTCAAATATGCAGCACTTCTGTGACCGAGTTGTTGATGGTATTGCAGCCATTTTCTTGGCGTTAAAAAGAAGACCTATTATTAGATATCAAAGGACCTCTGATATTGCGAAGAGGATAGCACAGGAAACTGCTGTAAGTAAAGTGAACCACTGGAAGCTATATTGTAGATTTTACTTGTTCATGATATATGTATCACTGAGTTGCATATGAATTTTGCGCATTCTGTTTTCAGAATTTAATAGACACATGTATGATTTTTTTCCTAGAAACTGATTTATGATTTGTGTATGCATTTAATTTTGTAATTGTTAGTTTCACTTGATGCAGATTCTTCCATGCATTTTAGGTTTTCATAGAAACCTGACTTTTATACTTTTTGGGATGTAACAGAAGCTGATGTACCAGCAGGAAAGTGGGCTTTTTGATTTCAGACGAATGGAAGTTTCTCCATTGTTGCTGGTAATTGATAGGAGGGATGATCCTGTGACCCCGTTGCTGAATCAGTGGACCTATCAGGTATTTGGGATTGCCAGTACAGGTTTACCATTTGTATGAGAAATGCCTCTTTATTTTGACGTAACATGGATGGTTTTAATACATGTGCAACTTATTTATAACATCATGTTCTATAGGCAATGGTTCACGAATTGATAGGTATTCAAGACAACAAGGTGGATTTGAGAAGCATTGGAAAATCTTCAAAGGATCAACAGGTTGCATTGCAATTTCCTTGTATAGTGCACGTATTTATTTTTATATTTGGCATTGCTAAGAAAATAATCTTTGTTCAATTCTCACTCACAGGAGGTTGTGTTGTCATCAGAACAAGATGCCTTTTTCAAAGCTAACATGTATGAGAATTTTGGAGATATTGGGATGAATATCAAGCGATTGGTGGATGAATTTCAGCAGGTTGCAAAGAGTAACCAGAACATCCAGACAGTAGGTTCGTATGAGGCTTGATAAATTCAGATTTACGAGATATTATGTTCCTAAATTAGAACGGTGGCTTGAGATATAACATTCTGTCATTCCAACATTTTGAAATTCTGCAGAAGACATGGCCAAATTTGTTGACAATTACCCTGAGTATAGAAAAATGCATGGAAATGTTTCAAAGCATGTGACATTGGTCACAGAAATGAGCAAAATAGTTGAGGAGCGGAAACTCATGTTAGTTTCACAAACAGAACAGGAGTTGGCTTGTAATGGTGGTCAAGTGGCAGCATTTGAGGTAGTATAGCCGATTGTATAGTGTCTTGTTTTTCCCTAAATTTTGTGTATGTTACTTCATGTCTAGCCATGAGCCTACAAAGATGTATTTTTTTCTGGATATTTTAATAGAAATTATTATAACATGCATAAGTATGGTTCATTTTGCAAAAAATAAGTGGAAGATTTCAAACAGCAAGTGCAGGGCATTCTGGAGAGTTTCTAATTTTCTAGTCCTTTTGGGCATTATTGTATCTATTTTGTTTCCAAGTCAATTGGAAGAAAACTCACCTCTTAGTTTTAAGCTCTCCATTAGTTTTTGATCTGCCTAATGTTTAAATTTAAGGTTTAAAGTTCTTGCCTTTATGAAACCAACAAACCTTGGTTTAGCCTCATTATAATTAGCTCTTCAAAGCTAAATACAAAAATAGCACCAAACAAATGCATAAACTGTTGCACGATAGGGTTGAGGCTTCAAAGTTTTATGTCATTAAACTTATGCTTTCAAGCTCAAGCTGTCTTATGCAGACCCTTCACTTTTGTTGTTGTACCCACTTTAATACTACATGACATAGGTAAAACGATACGACTATTGGACTCTCCAAAATGGTGGATTTGTTTTTGGAAAATGGACCAATTCAAAACATGTAGCCAAGCCCAACAGTCATAGCAATGTCCTTGTAACATATTATTCCTGCATTCACTTGTTTGTGGTCTTTTTCTCCCTGCTTTAAATAAGCAGGTTTTGGTGCTGTGAACGGGTACATTTGTGCATGTTGGTTGCAGTTACGTGGTCTATAACAAAATAATGTATCTATGATAAACTGGTGTGTATAGTTGTACTTAAAGTTCATAACGTGACAAAGCTCCTCCTTTTTTGGATTTACATTTTTGTCACTGTAACTTTCACTTTCATTGTACTATGTTCATTGGTGTAGTTATGTGTCTACATTATAAGAGTTATCAAATCTTCAAATCTTAGGAGATAGGGATCACGGGGGGGTGGGGTGGGGTGGGGTGGGGGGAACTTGGGAGTGAGAAATGTGGTGTCATTCAATCATTCTTTGTTGGGTTAATTGATTATGGTGTTTTGCTATAGAGAAAGATGTTTCAGTAGTGGAGCGTAAGTATGGTAGTGAATGGTGTGGGTGGTGTTTGAAGGAGGGTAGGGGAGGGTATGATGTTCACTTATGGAATTATATTTGATTGCGGTGGATTTGTTTTTCCAGGCGCATCAATTTCTCAATTGGTAAGGGAACTAATGTTTGATTTTGGTTGGATTGGTGGTGTGGGGATGGTGTTCTGAAGGATGCCTATCCAGAATTCTATGGTATTGCTCAGGGTAAGGAGGCTATTGTGGCAGACATTTGTGTTGGAATGACAATTCCATGCATTGGGATATTACCTTTACGAGAGCGATTCATGATTGGGTACGTTGACTACTTTCATGGAGCTCATCTATTTAACAAAGATTAGGAGGGATGTAGAAGACCAGATTTGTTGGAGACCTATAAAGAGTGGGTTATTTGAGGTGGAATGTTCTATAGAGTGCTTTATACTGGTGATGTGCGCTCTTTTTCCTTGGAAGAGTATGTGGAAGGCTAAAGTTCTGCTTAAGGTAGTATTCTTTACATGGACCATTGCATTGGGAAAAATTGTACACTAGATAACTCACCTCAATGTAAGGTAATCGTTGTAGAATGTTGTTATATGTGTAAGAATGATGGGGGGAATGTTGACCACTTGTTGCTACGTTGTGAGTACGCTAGAGAGTTGTGTTTTCTAGTGCTATGTCTGTTTGGGGTGCAGTGGGTTATGCCTCACAAAGTTCTTGATTTGCTGGCATGTTGGAAAGGGAGATTTGCTAAGAGGGAATGGTCACATTTGGAATGTTGTACCTTTGTGTCTTTTGTGGACTATTTGGAGGGAGCGTAACAATAGAGTGTTTGTAGGTTCTGAAAGGACTACTACAGAGCTAAAGATGATCCTTTTACGAGCTTCGTTTGACTAGATGTCAGTTTTACCACGACATTCTTATTCTACTTTATTAGATTTTATTGATTGTTGTAACTTTTCTTGATGTTGTTGCTATCTAAGTACACATCTTGTGAATAGGGTGGCGTCTACTTTCTTTAATAATAGAGTAAATTACACTTACACCTCTGATGTTTAGTGAAACTAGACTCGCTACACCCTATTTTCAACAAATGACATTCTGCTCCAAAATTCCCAAAGTGTGAATTATTTTGGAGTAGTGTGTCAATTATTTTGATCATTTTGGGGGCTGCGTGTTTTTCTTAAAAAAAGGGTGTGCCAAGTGTAATTTTACTATAAACTTAGGGGTGTTAGTGCTTAATATATAATATATATATACATGGAGAGAGAGAGATTTTAAAATATGTCATTAAAAGGTGTTTCTTTTTTGGACTAATAGGTTCCTTAGAGGAGGTATTATGTAAGTTATTAGAATTTTCATAGGCGATTGGAAGTAAATGATGTCATTGTAATAGGATTAACACAAAATTTATGGCTTCTCATAAAAACAAAAGGCCTAATATATAAATATGCATAGGTTTGATTCTACCTAATTTTCCTTTCTGTGTTACAAGATTATGATGCTATTTGGGCTTTAGAATTATTGTTTGTATGCATATATCATGTTTATGCCATTCAAGTTATTGTCTCAAACAAAATGTTCATCTACTGAAATTTGATTTGAGATAATACCTGAATCTGACAGCTTGAAATTAGAGAGTTTCGACTGTTGAGCAATGACCTTCTTCCCTTTCCAAACTTCTATGCAGGCAGTGACAAATCTTTTAACCAATGAAAGTGTTTCTGATATTGACCGTTTACGCTTAGTGATGTTGTATGCTTTGCGCTATGAGAAGGAAAGCCCTGTTCAATTGATGCAGCTTTTCAACAAACTGGCTTCTCAGTCTGCCAAGTACAAACCAGGGGTAAAATAAACAAACAAGCATTCCTTTTTTGCATGCTTTTTGATGTTCTAGTAGAGCAGAAAATATGTTGAAATTGTTGTGTTCCATACTAGTTGTTAGATGATTCACTGGTTTTGAAAATTGGTCATCATGATATGACAGCTTGTCCAGTTCCTCTTGAAGCAAGCGGGTGTTGATAAGCGAATTGGGGATCTTTTTGGAAATCGAGATCTTCTTAATATTGCTCGTAACATGGCTCGTGGACTAAAGGTTTGTTAGAAATATTGCACTTTCTATTTGTGGATGTGGTTAGCCGCTTTTACATGATTTTTCAAATGCTGTAGGGGGTTGAGAATGTTTACACCCAGCACCAACCTCTTTTGTTCCAAACTATGGAAAGCATTACCAAGGGACGGTTGAGAGATGTGGACTACCCATATGTTGGCAATCACTTTCAGCAGGCCAGGTTTGTTGCAAAAATTACTGTTTCTACCCAGGAAGGTTGCAGTTTATCTCTTGCAAACTTTGGGATGTGGAGTGGTTTCTTTCCAGTGTCTTAAATACTGGACTAGACCATCCGATTTGAATGTTTCAACTGGGAACCAGACTCTAAACAATCTGAATATAGTCTAAAAACCATATTGTCTTAAAAACTGGGCATAACCAGATAACCAGTGGTTGGACTATAAAAACTGGTAACCGGAACTTGTTATGCATATGTGTGTGTGTGCGTGTGTACATGTTTATGTTTGTGTGAACATATGTATGTGTGCATGTCATCGAGAAGTATTGCCAAGATAATAGTAGTTATGTAACTAATTTTACTCTCTTCTATTTTTATTTTTTTATAAGTAATAAGTTTTATTGAGAAAAAAGAAAAAAGGATAGGCCTCAAATACAGTAGTTGTATACTTGAAAGGCCAAACAATTAAGCTGTAAAGTTACAAAGATCAATAAACTCTAACAAATTAGAGAAAGAGAATAATCCAGTGGATAACATCCAATCAAATAGCATCCTCAAGAAATATAATCTGAGTTCCAAAATGTTCCGTTCATCATCTTCAAACAGCCGAGAGTAACTAATTTTACTCTTTAATTATTAGAAGAAGGTATATGATGCTAATGTCAAACTTTTAGCACTTGTTGAAAGAAGGTATGCTGGTCCCTAGATGGCTCATTTGCAACAAACTACATTGTCTCTCACATATTTTATAGTAGGTCACACACCATAATTTATGCACTTAGCTGACCCCTTTTTGGAATGAAATCATTTTTACCTATAAAAAAAATGAAGGATTTATTAATTAGGCATTTCTTATCTTTGGGAGTTTGACCTCGTGCATATTTTGGGCATTGATTCTTCACCTTGACACTATGCTAAACATAGTGCTTGGAGCTGGTCTCACTTGTTTTTAACACAACACTGCCTGCACACCTTGTGGGGGGGGGGGGGGGGGTCTGGGGTCTTGTGGATTGATATGAACTAACTGAGGTGGCTGTGTCCCCTCAATTTGTTGAAGGCATTGAAGCCATCTAGCCTACCCTCAAACCTTAGAATTTAGTTCCTTTAATGGAAGCTATTACTGTTTCTAGAGAGCATTCCGATTCCCATACTACCGCACATCCAAATCAGATATATAATTTATGATAAGTGATAAATTATAATTTAAACTATTGTTTTCGTCCATAAACTTTGCATGAAGTTCATTTTTTGTCTCTGAACTTTGAAAAGGTTTGTTTTTACACATGAATATCGTCCCTTTCGTCCTTTAAAAAAAGGTTTAGGAACGAAATTCATGTGTAAAAACAAACTTTTTCAAAGTTCAAAGACGAAAAACGAACTTCATACAAAGTTTAGGGATGAAAATAATAGTTTAGCCTAAATTATATTAAGAGAAAAAAAAAAAAGAGCAATCCTCGTACATGGGAGGCTTGCAAGAAAAATACCTTTATTTTTTATAATTATATAAGTAATAATTTTCATTAAAAAAGTGCAAAAAGGGGCACAATCCTAGTAAATGGGATGTTTACAAAAAGAAGACCCAAAAGAAATAAAATTAACATGTACAAAAGAAACACTAAAGCCAATGAGCTCTAGCTTAAAGGGCATCTCTTGTAAGAGCTAGGGGGAGGCAAGGTTGTGTAATTACCAATAAGAAAACACTAAAAAACGGGGGAAAAAAAGACTAAGATCTGAAAATTACAAATGTATATAAATTCCAGAAATAAAAGTAATGGTAAGCTACTAGTAGACGTCAACGTTAAAACCAGATATATATGCCCTTGACAACCTTTCCTCTCAAGTTCCTCTCCATTTTACTCAAGTCTCCTATCTTTTCCCCTTTGTTTTGCTATGACATCCTACTACAGTAAAGGCTTTTCAAGCATGGACAGACTTATAGGATTGAACATTAATTTATATTTGAGATGACCTTTAATGTTATCTGTTAAAGTAAAAGTTATTATATTTATATATCATAGAAGTAAAGAGTTGTAAAAGGCTTTGGGTAATTGTTTGAATGACAAACACTTCATCTTTGAGCAGGCCACAGGAAGTAATCATATTTATTGTTGGAGGGACAACATATGAAGAGTCACGTTCTGTTGCTCTACAAAATGCCAGCAATTCTGGAATTCGTTTTATACTTGGTGGATCTGTGGTTCTGTATTCTAAGAGGTATGCTTCTGAATCATCATTGTGATTTTGATAGGAGCACGCCATTGCGGTGCTAGCTGTCCTTCATGCTTGGCACAAGCACTAGCTTTAAATGCTAACTTATTTGGCTTCATCTTTCTTGCATCAACTCCAAATTGAGAAAGTAGTCATGGTTTGGATTGCATAATGTTAGTTAGACCCTTTGTGAAACTTTGATGGGCTTGTGGATTTGGGTTTGGCATTATTCATCCCATGTAGGCTGCATGCATGCAATGATTTGTTGCTTCTTATAATTTACAGTAAGTCCAATTTTTAAAGTCCACTTTTGGCACAATCTTGACCCAAGCATGGAGGATGGAAGGTTGTTATAAGTAGACATCTAGCTTATAACTTCTGTCACACATTACCGAGCATAAATCCTAACTAATACGAATAGCCATAAATTTTATTTATTTTAGACTTTTGTCTTCTGAATAGGATATGTTTAGCTATATGGTGATAATTTGGGTCTGGTATAGTCAATTGATGGAACGTAGTTAAGTGGAAACTATCCTTGCTTTACACAATGTTTCTCTGATCCAATAATTATTTTGGCCCAAAAAGCAGGTTTCTGAAGGACTTGGAAGAAGCTCAAAGGTTAGCTCGTTCTAGCACAGCTGTGGTTTGAAGCCTGTCATATCTAGCATCTTGAGAGCCATTTTGTGGCTTTATACAAGCCTCTTACTTGGTGACTGGCAGCGGTAAGATTGTTAATGAACATTGGAGAGAGGAACTGGATGAGGGGTCATCAGAATCATCCCACCTTTCCTGCATAAGACACATCCAATATTCACCAATTTGCATAGGAATAATGAGTGAATAGGTTTTGAGGAGACGAAAACCCACTACATATAGGAAATGAGATCTTAACCACCCATCATAAGAACCAATTTGCACTTATAAAAAAAAAAAGTCATAAGAACCAATTTGCATATAACCGTATATCTTGTTTAACACTACCTTGCCTTGTGAAAGAATTTGTAAAATCACACAAAAATTCTTTTGTTCTTTTTGTTTGTTTTTGTTTGGTATACATGCTTGATGTATCCTGTGTAGCTGTACTTGGACCTTATTGTGAAAGTAACAGCGGAGCATATAGTTTGAGCCAAGGTTTTTATTTATAGTTTAGCAATCAATGTTCTGGTGACATGGGAAGTTCGTAAATATGTGTATATAACGCGTATTGAAAATTTTGCTATGCTGGTTATTACATATATTTTTCTCAGGATATCTTTTATATTTTCTGGTGTGTCGTACGGTGAATCATTATCTGGGAGCATCTTTTGCCTATTTTGATTGGCATTGTGTCCAATTAATTATGCGCTTGTGGACCTTGGTCTTGTCTATGCATTCTAGTCATTTTCCAAATTGCCAACAAAGCTAGCTTAATTACATTAGCTTTGCTTGCTTTGCCTACGCAAATTCAGACAATCTTTCACCTGACCATCTGCTTGCACTGCAGTTGCCTTTCTACTCACTTAAGAAGGATGATTGCGATCAATTTAGACAGTGAAAGAATTCATATCTCATTTTCTATAACTTCTCTATTTTACTTTCTCAAAAAGTCTTTTTTTTTTTTTTTTTTTTTTTTACTTTAACTATCCACTTTTACGAACACCTTCCATCTAACTTATATCATAAGGTGGGTATGGTTATGCTTGAGGTGGGTTATGCAGGGTTTTAGGTGGTGTTTTTTTTATCTGATTATTGCTCAAATTTTAGAGTTTGTTGATATGGGTTTTGTTGTCCTCTTTTTTTTTTTTTGAATCAACAAGAAATCGAGAGAAAATTTTTTTTTTGAGGATTTTTCTTTTGGCTACCGGGCTTGAAAGATAATTAGAGAGAGGAAGAAAAAATCTAATGAAATAGGAAGAGTATTCAGTTAGGAAGAGATTTCTGCTTTTGCTTGTTTTATGAGCTTTTCTCTCCCCTAGTGAGAGCTTCTCTATCCTCCTGTAGGAGCTAATCTCTCATTTTTTGCGAGTGCTTTTCTCACCAGGTGTGAGGGTGACAAGGTAAGGGGGTTGGGTGTGAGTTTGTTGTTTCGAAGCCATGCACAATGGCTGAGATGTGGTGGAAAGGCTACATAATATAAAGTTAACGGGTGAAGAGGAGGAATGTATTACTATTTCAGCATGGTAGGGGTCAAGCAACTCAAGCTATGGAAGACAGTTCTTTGAGTCTCTTTGGAAAGTTTTTTATGACAAATTCTTTAAATCGGAGAGCAGCAAGGGATGTCTTAGGGAAGGTGTGGCGTATAGGGTCGGAGTTCAAAGCTATGGAAGTAGGGAATAATATTTTGTATTTTTAATTTCCAGCAGAGTTCCAACGACAATGGATGCTCGAAATGGCCGTTGGAGTTTTGAGAACTATTTGTTGCTCCTTTGTTGTTGAGAACGAGGTATGAGTACTCGAAACATGAGTTTTCCTAACACGACATTCAGGTTATAGGTATAGGGTACCTTTTGAGCTTATGTCAGAGCAAACTGGGGTAGATATAGGTAACAAAATAGGAAAGTTTATCTTAGGGGACGATCGGAGGGTTTATTTGAACAAGCTAAGTATTTGAGAATCAGAGTTGAGGTTCCTATCAACAAACCTCTTAGGTGTGGGGGTTTTGTGCCAAACTCAGAGGGGGAGAAGGTGTGGATTGATTACAGGTACGAGAGATTGCCAATCTTTTGTTTACCAATGTGGGAGGTTAGGCCATGAAGAAAACGACAGCGAGTATAAGTAATAGAGAGATCAGGGTAGTATGGGGATTGACTTAGGGCAAACTTTGGCAGGAAAAGTGGTTTCTGGAGTAGTGAGAGTGATAAAGGAGAGCGGTTAAGTGGTGCAAAAGGTGAATGAAGGTGGGAATAGTGGTGGAGGAAGAAGTTTTACGACCAAAGGAGGGTAGGAACCAAGTGATAGTAGGTGAGATAGGACAAACGGTGGAGAGGGTGCTGGTTGCAAAAAGGGGTGTATCGATAGTGGAGGAAAATCAAGGTATCTTGTGGGTAGAGGAAATTTACACAAAAGAAGAAAAAAATGAGACAATATAGGAAAGTGTGTCTGGAAACTGAAGGGGTAGTTTTGACTATATGGTCAAGCAGAGTGCATAAGCTCGATGAAGTGGAGGGGGGGGGGGGGGGGGGGGGGGGGGGGGGGGGGGGGGGGGGGGTTGGTGTGTCAGTATCACCTTTGCATACTAAGGTAGACTTTGGAGATAATAAAGGTGGGTCTGACCTTCCTCTTGTGAGTTGTGTCACTGATACGAGTGATGATGCAGTTGGTATGAGTGTAGAGTACATAGATAATTCTAAGAATATGGCTGCAAAGAACATACTCTAGACTCTACCATTAGATGAGGTGGGGGTCCCACCTAAGTGGAAAAGACGTGTGAAAACTGGTTATGTGCATGCTGTTAGTCAAACTAGGGGAAATAATAGTGCTAGAAACAAAAACAATAGTACTGCGGGTGATAAGAGAAATAGGGATGAAAATTGTGATCCAAATGTGCATTTTTCTATAGACAACAAGAAGTAGAAGTTTGTTGTGGATGGGTACGAGGAGGGCATAGTGTTGGAAGCGAAGGTGGTTGGAACCCAGCCCCGCCGAATGCAATGAAGCTTTTCAGTTGGAACTACAAGGGGCTTGGGAACTCTTATGCAGTTCGCTCGTTTCGCCAGTTGGTGGAGTTTCAAGGTCCCAGGGGTTTTATTTCTCATGGAAACAAAACTTAGTATGAAAAAAAAAGGTACGAGTTCGAATAAAATTAGGATTCCAGAATGCCTTTATAGTCCTTAGCCATGGGAGGAGCAGTGGTTTGTCGTGATTGTGGAAGAGTGAAGTGCATCTTGAAATCCAGAATTTTTCGTACAACTACACAGATGCTCATTTGAAGATGGAGGATGGGAGAGTTGGAGACATATGGGCTTTATGGCAGACCAGAAGATCATAGGAAATGGGAGTCATGGGCTTTATTGGATCATCTTAATCGCATGGTGTCTCAGCCATGGCTTTGTGTCGGGGATTATAATGAAATCATGGTGCAGGAAGAGAAATGGGTTTTTGTTAATAGACCACTCTAGAGGATGATGGATTTTCGCGAAGTCTTGAATACGTGTCACTTGGTTGATATGGGTTACCGTGGTTATGATTTTACGTGGGATAACAACATGGACATGTCGGCAAAACATACAAAAAAGAATGGACCAAATCCTCTCTACCCCGTCATGGTCAACATGGTTTCAGGGAACCCAAGTAACTCATTTACCTGCATCAACCTCAAATAATCTACCTATATTGGTGAAAATGGGTGTGCAGGTTCATATTTCTAAGACCAAGAACGGATTGTATAGATTTGAGGAGACATAGCTCACGGATCCTAACTGTGAGGCCACTGTCTGCGCATTGTGGAACCAGGATGTGGGGGATAAGAGTCCTATGTATCGTCTAACGAAGAAGATAAAGAACTGTCGTATTACATTGGTGTAGTGGAGCAAGGATCAGTTTGGGGTGCTCAACGTAGAATCAAATCAATTTGGAGACCATTGAAGTATTGACTAAATATAATCAAGATGGCAAGCACAGACAGCAAATTCAAGTGCTTGGTCGAGCAGACAGGGTGCTAGGTCGGTTGCCCAATTGGGTTTTTTCTATTTGAGAAGTTGGGTTTTGTGGACTTGTTACATTTGTTCAAGTGCTTGGAATTTTGCTCTACAATTTTTTGGTGAATTAGTGATGGGTACTAGGGACGGGGTCCACTAGTTACAGAGAAAAGAGATGAAGAGAGTGTCAAGAAAAAAAGAAAATTGAGATTTGAAAAGAGAAGAAACAAAGGAAGAAAATAAAGAGAATGTAAAAAAAAAATATCAAATAAATTTTGTAAGGAATATTTTATTCACATGATACACTTTTGTCTTATCCTAGCTAACAGATTTGTAACAGAATGAGTGATTTGGGAAATTATGGAAGTTTAAGGCCTTATAATTTCAAATTAAAAGTACAAGGAGTGTGTTTGATTTTGACTGGGGTTCTTTTTTTTTTTTTTTTAATTTTATTTTTCTTTCTTTTTATTTTTTTATAATTTTCATTTTGCTATTTATAAGGTACCTGATGGGAAATAGAAAACATAACCCTACATCATCATATAACTATTTAAACAACAAATAGTTATATAACCATTATATAAATTCCACTCTATTCTCAATCACATTAAAACATTTTGTCTCATCAACTAGTTAAATAAACATCCTCACGAGGATATATAATCTCAAGTAGTGGAGACAAGTATATACACAATATATATAAGCTTTTGACATTTGTTTTGTATTATGTCTATTAAAATTTGAGATCAAAAGGTGTTCACTTTAGATTAAATTTTTGACTTCGCCCTTGATTATGATATTAGGTGGTGGTTTTTGTTCTGTACTACATTTTATACCGTTTCTCATTGTTAATCAAATTAATTGGCTTTGCTGTTAAGATTTCGACAAACCAACCTTAACCACCTATATATATTTGGCCTAACTACAAATGTTATATTACATGTATTCAATAAGACACAATTTGTGTGGATGATTACTTGAATAGAAAAGTTTGTATATTTTTCCATCTTAATATTTTCTTATCTTATCTTGGTATTCCTTTTATTTTAAAACAACTCACATATTATATATAAGATTAGCCAAAATACAATATTGATTCCTAAAGTTTATACATTTTGAGTTTTTAGTTCTGGAAGTTTTAAATGAGCGCTTTATTGGCCGTTTTTGCAAAATAATGTATATTTTAATATTATTTTGCTAAATGTTTCCAAGCTGAAATAAATTTGAAAAATGGACTTTGTGTTTTCTAAACACAAGTTTGAACACCAATCTTGTATTTAGAAAGTACAAGATTGGTGAAACTGCTAACCAGAGCCTTGACTGGATAAACTAATTTTACTTTCTCTCTCTCTTTCTTTTACGTTTCACTTTTACCATTACCCCGTTTTCTCTCTCTCTCTTTCACTTCACGTTTTCTGTCTCTCTCTCTCTGTCCCTTTCACATTCTCTCTCTCTCTTTCTGTCACTTTCACGCCAGCCAGCCACCCTCCCCGTGCCACCAGCCCCAGCGCCACCAGCAACCGCACCACCACCCTCCCCTGCCACCAGCCATTCCAGCCCCATCCCCTGCGGCACCACCCCCTCGCGCGCCAGCCCACCGTGCCAGACCCACCGCTCCAGACCACCGCTCCGCCAGCCCAACGCTCCAGACCACCGCGCCAGCACCTCCACGCGCCGCCATCACCCTTCACCGCCAGATCTCTCTCTCTCTCTCTCGGATTTATCTCTCGAAACCCTCAGCCCACACCATCAAAAGGTACGGGATTTATCTCTCGGATTTATTTCAAGCAATCTCAGGTTTCAAGCAATCTTAGGATCAATTAATAGCTTTAGCTATGATTAATCTGATTTTTTATTTTATTTTTAATTTGATGAGTTTAATACCTTTGATTAATTTTTTTAATAGCTTCTGTTCAAGATTAGGATCCAGTAATAGCTTTAGCTTTGATTAATCTTTTTTTTTTTTTTTTTTAATTTGATCTGTTTAATTGCTTTGATTAATCCGTTTGATCAATTTTTTTTAATAGCTTCTGTTTAAGATTAGGATCCAGTAATAGCTTTAGCTTTCATGAATCTGTTTGTTTGTTTTGTTTATAATTTTTTTTTTATTTGATCTGTTTAATTGCTTTGATTAATCTGTTTCATCATGATCTTAGTATGCATTAGTTGACGGCATCTATTCTTGCTTTGGCAGCTCATTCAATGACAAACCTATAAATGAAGCTGCCAAAGCAAGGAAGTTTCTGTATTTGTGGTGATTAAAACTCTACAAATCTGTCACAAGGAAGTTTCTGTATTTGTGGTGATTAAAAGTTTTTAGTAATTCATATATGTCAATTCTGGAAGATTAAAATAGATAGAATGAGAGTTAACACATGGGTGCTTAAATTTAGAAACAAGTTTGATAGCAATTGAGTTGGTATAAAAAGAATAATGAATTTTCTTTTAGGACCTTAAATCTGTCAAGACAGATTTGAGTTTACTGACAGGTTATTAGCTCATGCCAAGGGCTTTGTATTTTAAGCTCAGTCGAAGAACAGTATTCAACTCTTTTCCTCATAAAGAAATGTTTTCAACTTTCTTGTTCTGGGTGTAGTCTTTATCTTGCTTTCTGATATCATATTTGTACTTGCTGCATCTCAAATGCATATTCAACTTTATAATATAAGTAAGATTTTTAGTTAAGGCTTTTAAGTGATCTTCTTGTGCAGTGTATTTGAAGCAGAAAGACCAGGATGTAGATATACTGTAAATCAGAGAATTGGTACATACTTTTATAAGGTGAATTATACTCACATGTTCTGAAACATAGTGGAACTTCTGGTATATTTATAATTGTTGATTAACCAATTCTGTTTGCAGGGTATCTTGTATGGATCAGTTGGGTTTGCACATGTTTGGGATGAAATTGTGTTCATAGGAATTTTTAGGTGGAAATAACTACCCTGTTTGTCTAATTCTTTTTGTAACTTATGGATTATATAATAGCAAGGGTTTTATCTAGGGATAGTTGCAGCAACTTGTATTTGATGAATAGAGCTCAACTTGATATTTATGTGGTTATGAGACTGTGGTTAAACCATGGGATGCAAATTTAGAAAGTGCAGAATACTAATCAGAGACAAATTATACTGATTAATTTGGGGGACTTTAATGAAGTGTAGAATCTTAATTTTTTTTATTTTTCTAGGAAAAGGAAATTAAGCTAAATCAGGAATTAATTTCTTGGGTAGATTCATAGCTAAATGAGTAATTTCAGTTTATTATTATCTCATATGTGAAACATGGGCACATAGCAGGCCTTCGAACCTGTGGTTTCTCCCTTAAGATTTTCTCTAGGTGGATAGCGTTCTTTTTGTTACTTAGCCAGGAATGAACCTCAGTGGTCTTTAACATTTCCTTGATTTATAAGGTGATAAGGTCTTCTGTAGTTGCTGCAGGATGTAAACTATATCTTTTCTAGTGTTTGTGTACTGTTTGTATCAAATCGTGGAGGTGAGGCTTTGAGTTTTATTTATCTGTTTTTTATTATTTGAAGGGTAAGGCTTTTTGTTTTTTTTTTTGGCTATGTCTGAATTATATTTTATATTTTATATGCATCCTATTGCATATTTGTAATGATGTGATATAATTAAATGAGAAATGGTTCTTTCCTCTTTGTGGATAGAGGTACAAATTTAAGGTTTTTGATTAGAATTTTCTCAGTAATTTAATTTTGGTCTGATCAACGTTTAGAGTTAAAAGTTGAAACGTCCCTCAATTTGTCAATGTCAAATTTTGGTTGATATAGTTTCTCTTATTTCTCTAGCTGAAATTTTCTTTGTGGAACTGATTTATATAGGATATAATTGGGCACTTTATTGGCCAGTTTAGTGTAGTTGGTCTGCTGAAATATTGTTTTCTTCTCATGTCAAAATCACACTGTTGGAATTATTTAGTGTCGAAAAGAATGCATAATCCTCTTACTGACAGGGAAACATGTATCATTTAGTGTATCTTGTGGGTGATTTCAAATTTTCAACTCCTCATCTACTTCAATGTGAAATCATGGGATAGCTGTTATAATGTGTTCTGAATTTCTGATGCAGTTTCATGCTAATTCCATCTGAGTGATGACATGAATATGAAGGTTGATTACAATTAGTTATAGGGGTAATAACTGGTTTTCTTACCTAGTTATGTAACTCATGATGGAATAAAAAATTTGTTACTATTACTAAGTTTATCTAATAACCCACAATTCTTAGGCACTTTGTGGGTGACTTATATTTGTATGATCTATGAGTTTTTTTTTTTTTTAATTGTTGTCCTATTGTTTATTAAATGTGACTAAATGATACTTTTTTATATCTTAATTTCTTCAGGCTGATTTAAATCAAGCTATTGCTATGATATCATATTATGCCTCTTCCTCAAAGCCTGCTCAAGTGCGTGGCAAAATGTCTACCTACAATATTCAAATAGGCAAGAAATAGTGAACGAACAAAACGTCTACCTACAGGATATTGTGTAGGTTTAGAATCATGGAATGGTGATTTTCCCATGCAGGTGTAGAATTATATATTGTGATTTTATGATGCTGAATTTTATGATTTATTGATGCAGAATTTTATGAGAAATTGATGTAGAGTTTTAATGAGAAATTGTTGCAGATTTTTGTGATTTTATCATGGAGAATTTTATTTAACATTGTATTAATGATGAATGAATTAGTTTTATTGATGTAAAATTTTATGAGATTTTGAAGCAGATATTTTATGATGCAGAATTTTATGAGAAATTGGTGCAGAATTTTGTTCATGCAGAATTTTATTGATCTCAAAATTATTGATGTTTCCTTTTATTCATGTTGAATTGAATGAGAAATTGATGCAGAATTTTATTATATATGCAATTATTCAAATAAACAAGAAAAGAATGAGGGATATAAATGGCTAGGTGATTGATAAATTTCAAAAGAAACCCTTCAAAAGGAAAGGGCTAACTAATCTCAATAATAAAACATGACATATCAACAATACAAGTTGCATTTAGTAGTCATTATATTTTACAACTCAATGAGGGTTGAATTGAATACCTAGTTTGCACCTCTACCACTACCACTGGTTGATGTAGTCATTATATTAACATCATCATCGGATTGTTATCAAAACAAGGTATGAACTGAGCAACGTTGTTGAGTATTATATGAGGATGCCTGATAAGTAATAGTCATGACATGTAAATGATGATCCAATTTCCAGTGTTTTGCATATTTGCTTCTTCAGTTTACTCAACTTCGAAATTCTATGTTTTAATCGAATAATCTTTGTCTTCGCATGTTCCCCTTGATACTGAATCCCTTCATGACTATTAGTTATTTCTCCATTGTAGTGAACATAGATGATAATTGGAGCCATGGATAAACCTATTTAAATCAATTCAAATTATAACATGTTAGTGACAAATAACACATATTAAGTATGAACACAATAGAATCTCGTGGTACAAGAATTTATTTTAAGATGACTGTGTCTTATTTATTTTTATTTTCAGAAGATTAATAAATGGTTTCCAACATATTATTGGGTGATTCTATTATTTCTTCTGATTTTTTATTTATTTTTTATTTTTTTTTTTTTTAATGCAATATTATATGCCTATGATGGTTATAAATATACTATGATCATCAGCTATGAACATCAATGTGAGCCAATTGTATTTTTTTTCTTCATTTATATTTTTTTGTGAAAGTTTTTTTTTTTCTTGTCACAATTAATGTTACTTAGTGTTATTTCTTCATTCAACTTGTGTATTGTAAAGTTTAGTTTAGATTTTATTCTTAAATTTATTAAACTTCTCATAACATTATTATAATAAAACAATTAATTTTTTTTTTTTTGTACCCAATCTAGTGTTTGCATTTATAAAGAAATAAAATAAAACAAAAAGATATAATCAAATAATTTATTAAAGAAAAAAAAAAAAAAGACATTAGAACATCAAACAAGCCACAAATCATAGTCTATTGCTGAGATTGTCAAAATTATTATTAGTGTTTTCTAGACTACATCTGAAAATAATAATTTAACAAAAAAAAAAAGATCTTAAAATAATAGATGAAAGAGATCTGAAAATAATAAGGATGTAGATTTGTTTACCGTATTTTGAGATAAGAGATATCCAAATAGATCAATGAAGTAAGGGGAAGATTTGAGTGAACAAGTGAAAATTGAGAAAATCGCCGTTTCTGTGTTGGGAGGAAAGACAGATATGTGTTGGAATGTTGAGAGAAAAGACTGAAATATGAATTAAAAGAATGAGTAAAAGGAAATTTTAATGAATCTTGTATTTAGGAAACACAAATTCAATTTTATTCTGCAATGTCAAATCTTCTGAAAAAGAAAATATCAGATCGTCTGAAAAAGAAAATGTCAAAACGTGGGAAAAAGGGAAATTAAAGTTTTAAATGAAACTTGTGTTTACAAAACACAAGTTTCATTTAAAATTTTACCGCCACTATTTGTACGGACGCGTGAAGCTAGTCTCATTTCATATTTAAATGAAACTTGTGTTTTGTAAACACAAGTTTCATTTTAAATTTCTCTAGTATAGTACACACACGTGAACAGTCAGAAACGGTCATTTCAAAGGGTCATTTCATTTCAGTATTTTAAATGAAACTTGTGTTTACAAAACACAAGTTTCATTTAAAATTCTACTAATGCGGACACGTGAAGCTAACTAGAAAAATTGGTAAGCAAACCAAAAAAGTTGGTAATCTTGTGTTTCTAAAATACAAGATTGACAAAAAAAAGCCAATCTTGTGTTTACTAAACACAAGATTCAATTGAAACTTGTGTTTAACAAATACAAAGTCTATTTTTCAAATTTATTTCGGCTGGGAAACATTTAGCAAAATAACTTAAAAAAAGGTATTTTTTTGCCAAAACTCCCCGCTTTATTCCCTAAAACGTTAAAAAATGAACGTTTTTAATCCTTTTGTGTTTAAGTGAGTGATGAGAGACAAGTTTTAGTTAGGCCATATCATCATTAATGTAGTTTCGCCTACAAGAATAGATAGGCCCCAAATTGGTTATGAATAGTTTTCGTTGGACTCGGGTAAGTCAGCCTTCTCACTAATCTCTCACAGGTTGTCCATAGGGCCCGGTTCAAAAACCATACCCGCTCCGCAAACCACAATGACTGGTTGTTGGGACTTGCTGGTAAATTTCGAATTTGATAAGGACACCTAACCGATAATCCACAACTGACGTGGCACCAAGCTTTGTCCCACTTCTGCCACGTACACATGCTAGAGTGGAGAAAAAGTTAACCTGAGAAACCCTTTTCCTCTCATTTTAAAATAAAACCACATACCCTCACACCCAACAACCTCACAGCCCTCGCATCAAAGAACACGTCAACCAAAGTCGCAGCTGTGAGAAAAGAATAGCTCACTGCCATCGTCACACTAACCATATTATTTTTGTTGTTCAATGATAGAATATTTTTTGAAACCAGACTTTCGTATTTAAAGCATTCCCCTAATTTCTCATATCACATTACTTTTTTTCCATAGCGAAATACAAAATTACTTTCCCGGGAAAAAAGTATTTAGCATTATCAAGCACGGGTTACAGGTCTGGATTTCGATTTCTATAATTTCTCAAAAATCATACTATTATATTCATTTTCTGTTTTTTTTTTATTCGATTAATGTGTTTCTTTGGGGTTTTTTTTATTTCGTTTGTATGATTGATTTGATATTTAATATTATAGGGTTTCCGAATTTCAATTTGGTTTGGGAGAATGTGTTTTAGTTGAATAGATGGTTGGATTTTCCATAGTTTTGTTGCTGGTCAAGAATTTTCCTAACCCGCTTGTTTGGCACCTGAGAAAATACAACGAGAAAGCGAAGTTTTCAATTTCATGATTTAAAAAGTGAGAATAAAGAGGATGAAATGTTAAAAATTTAACCAAGCTAGTTAATCTAACCCTATCAGCTTCAGTTTGTTCCGCAAGTTTAGAACTCGAAAACAATTCTTGTTTTTTTTTCACTTTTTTTCTCACTAACCAAACAGACGTACTGTTTCTTATTAATTAATTTTAATATTTTTGAAATATTTATTTATTTTATTTTTTAATTTTTGTGGAATGTAATTACAGAACTTCGATGATCAATAACCTATTGAATACACCACATATCTATTTGAGCCTTGAAAGATGAAAATTGTTGCTTCTAAATCTCTGATAATTTTAATGTAGTTGACTAAAAAAATAAGCGCTCTTGTAAGACTTGTTATAGAGGTAATAAATGTAGAATTCAAGCTGATGGGTAATCTTGTTGGGAAAAAAATATCATGCGTAACTCTTAATGATCGATAATTTTGGATGGACAATAGCCTCTAGTTCAAGCCGTATGATTGAGATGCCTTGTCATATTGCAGTAGAAAACTTGTTCCACTTGATTGACCTCTCTATAACTAATTGGTTGGCATCTGCTTAGCCTGTCAGGATGAATTCCTCTGGATTACCCGACAACTGGTTTTGGCGGGTGGGGTCAGTTGCCCGTAGGTTTTACTATCTAGAGACAAGTTCAAAGGGCTTTTCTTTAGAAAGGTTCCCTATGTTATAAAAAAAATAACTAATCGGTTGGCATATGATTGGCGGGGTTCCATTATCAAGATTAAGTTAGTACTTACGTAGTAGTATATGTCTTAATAGACACGGTAAAACATCTTATATTCATGGGCTTGAAATGTGAAGGATGATGTGGCGGAAAATAGATTTTACTACAATTGGATTTGGCATAATTGGAAGAAGAATCATCAGGGAGAAAAATGAAGAAGATCATGACTAATTCTGAACAATTAATAATTTTGGAAAGGAAAAGCCATAAGTTGAAACTATTCAATCAAGATGCCTTGTCCCTTCTTTTTGATAGGTAATAGAAGAATATTAAACTTTCTAATTAATCAGTTGGCCTAGGATTTGTAGTATTCCATTATCAAGAATAAGGCTAATAGAATATGTATTCGGCTTTGTTTATTGTGTATTATATGATGTTAACTTTGATATGTCTTAATGGGTTCTGAATTGTATAAGGTGCTTACCATTTTTATTGTATTGTGTACTGATGATACTGATAATGGCTTATATTGTGCTTTTTAAAGCAGAGGTTTAAGCATTAAGGAATATGAGCCTTAAAAGGCTCAGTTTAAAATGTTAGAGTGGAGCCTATTTTTTTTTTGGTAAGTTACACACGCACCTGGTGAGTTTGGAACCTACGATCACACTAGCCACCATGTTCGTATGGGGTGAAGAGGTTCCATTTGAGCAAGAACTCATTGGCCTTTAGACTCCAGCCTTAATTCAAATTTCAAGCTGTTTTCTTGTCCTGCCTTTTGGAAACAACTGTAAAATTTAAATGTTATCAGTTATTGACATCTACATCAATTGGAAGACACTGCTTCAAAGTTTGGTATATATAAGGTGTGAGAAGGTGTCTACAATAGGTAGCATCTTCCTTCTCATTTCTGGAAACAAATGGACTGCTGTATATTTGTCAGTTACTGAAATCTGCACTTAATCGGAGTTTGATTATGCTTCCAAATTTGGGATATTAGTGCAACTGTATGAGACATTTATGTTAAAGCTAGCACCTTCTTCCAGTTCATGTGTAATATATTACAACCAGTCAATCATTCTGATGATATGTACTTATAAAAACAATTCTGCTTATGTGTGATACACTTACTATTTGAACTATCATGATTTGCTATTTCCATTACCTAAAGAATTGACATGATCTTAGCCAATTTTCTGGTGGTTCATGCTATATTTTATCTTGACTAATTGTTTCTTGTTTCAGGATCTTGACACTTCATGCCTCTTTTTGCTTAGTAGAATTGGTAGTTATCGGAGTGGATAATATTCTCTAGGCACTATATTGGCAGGCAAGAAGGCTGACTTTCCTCTGTTGCAAACTTGCAATACCATATCTTTTGTGAAGGAGTGGTTTCCTTACAGTTTACACAAAGAAAAGATAAAAAGAAAAAGGACTGATATACACAACAAAAAGTTTCAACTAAAGTTTTACCAGAAATTTGCATTTATTGGCACATCAAGTGGAGTTTTTTATATAGTTGCTCAATGGGATGGAGAGGGGCTTTCTATTCATTCTTTTTTCTTCTCACTCTTGTTGAGTCCTCAACAAGATCAGGGAAAATGTGGTCGCTTAACTTGGGTGCTGAGTCAGCAATAGTCTATAGCTGGCCAATCTACAGTGCAAGCATATTTGTAGCTGTAGCTCTTTTGCTCTCCATGTATCTTATCTTTGAGCATTTAGCTGCTTATAATCAGCCAGAGGTATATTCTTATAGTCGTTTAGTTGTTGGCAATTTTTTCTTTTGTGTTTTTTTCCTTTGGTGCTATGCTCTGGATTCATATATTCCCCTATTGCTTTACATATAGAAATAACCTTGCATTATCTTTGTGGCTTGGCTAATTCCGCTTAATATTATCATTAGTTTTTAATTATTGTCTTTTTCCTTTAACATGATCATCTGAAGTTGATAGCGGTAATTTGTTGTTAATCTCAGGAGCAGAAGTTTCTAATTGGTCTCATTCTGATGGTTCCTGTTTATGCACTAGAATCGGTATGATGGACCCTACTTGTTATGTTTCTTCCCCCTTCATTTTGTTTTAGAGTTGCTCATTCCTCTTGTTTCAATGGTCTGCTAGTTTTTCTTAAATTTTCAACACTAGATGATTTCTATAATGGTTTCTTGGATGCAACAAATAGAGTTCCATCCTGCACTGTTTGCATTAATAGGTTTCCCTTTCCTTGTCATATCATTACATCCTTTTACTTGGAGTGAAGAAATGCATGTTTTTGGCCATGATCTTGTCTTATCAAGAAATGTTTTCATTATTGCTACATAGCAAAGACTAATCAGATGCACATGCCATTACATATGTGTAGTAGATATATATAAGGGATAAGTACACTTTACCCACTTGTGGTTTGGCTCGTTTACACTTTCCCTACCCGTGGTTTGAAAACTAACACTTTGCCCACCTGTGGTCCTCTCCATTATCTTCCGTTACCCACCTAATCATTTTTACTGTTAAAAACATAATAACATTAAAAAAAATACAAATTTGACAATCAAAATCCTTTATTTTCTCTTTTTATTGAGTCTAGTGGTGTAAGAAACTAAGAACAAAAAACAAGGAGATAGAGAGGATATGGGCAAACGTATTTCATAATGGAAGATCTCAAATACCACCACAGAGTTCACAGATATGTCTCAAGTTTTCTTCTATCAGATGCAAAGTCTTTGGGCCACTAAGGCTTCAACACATTTTGTAAACGTATTTCAAGTGGTGTCAAACACTACTACCTAGTTACTTTGGTTTTTTGCCAACTATTAAAAAATAAAGACCAAAAAAAAAAATTGAATATTAAGTTATGAACTCATGAAAACATTGAGATATCTTCTCTCTATTCAACCCATCTTTCTCTTTCTCACAACTCAGCCGTGGCTCTCTCTTGCAGCAGCTACCAGACCAAACCAGTGGACAAAGTATTCCTTAAATCTCTCTCTTAAAAATCCACTCCTTTGAGCTTAACTTTTTCTCTCTTTCTCTCTCTCACCCCGATCTCCTCTCTCTTTGAGCAGTGGGTGGTGTCCAGATGGTGGCGGCGGCACAACACGAGATTGGGCTCGCGGGGTGGTGTCATTGCTCATCCGGCGGAGATGCGAGGCGGGGTTGACGGCAGCGAGAGGGCTTGACTTGAGCTAATCCTGTCGGGTCAGTCCACGATGTGGAGCCCCAGGTTGGATGTGGGCTGCCTTGGGTCTTTGGGTGTTGACATTTTCTAAAGGTTGCCGGCGGGATGGGGTTGTTTAAGGGTCAAGTGGTGTGATTTTTCTTGTTTGCTGTGAGTATGGGTCAGATTCTATGGGTTTTGATTTGTGGGGTTTGAAAACTGTTTTTGGGTGGAACTTAATGGATGTGGAGATTTTTTGCCGGATTTGTGGAGATTGTTTTTGGGATTTTGATTTGTGGAGATTGTTTGCCGGTGTGGTGTTGATGTAGACCATGTTCAATTTGTGTTCTTACAGTAATCTCAAGGAAGAAAAAAACAAAGAGTGCTTTGATTCTGAATTTTATTTTTATTTTTATTTATTAATATTTTTTTTATATGTTTTTAACGGTGAAAACGATTATGTGGGTAACAGAAGTTAACAGTGAGAACCACGGGTAGGCAAAGTGTTAGTTTTCAAATCACAGGTAGGCAAAGTGTAAACGGGCCAAACCACAGGTGGGTAAAGTTTACTTATCCCTGTATATAATTAGGAAGGTTCTAATGTGGAAGGCTATAATTTTGATTGGTAATTGTTGAAGAGATCATTGTGTTTATGTGTGAATTTATCCAACCAAAAGAAAGGTAAAAAACTTCTTTTGGTCCTTAACTTAGGACCCAATTTCATTTGGCCTTAATAAATTAATTGTCAATTTAGTCCCTGGTTTTTTTATACTGTTGCAATGTTGCCCTTGCGGGAAAATGATGACGTGGTTAACAAGTTGCTTACATGTTAGGCTTAAATTTGACCTGGGCCACATGGCACTCGCCCTAATATGAGACGCTGACTGTCTAAATATTGTTATTGTCCTCCGTACCTTATTCTTTGCCAATGAGCTATAGCTCAACTGGCACTTCCTTCTCCCTTAATAATGAGATGGAGGGTGAGGGGGTGAGGTTGTGGGTAACCCACTGGGGTGCGTGTGTAACTTACCTATAAAAAAATATTGTTATTGCCCAGGTCAGCTTCCTACCCAATATCTTATGTGTGCCTGCACGTGGGAATCTTCTTCCCAAGAAATCCTCAAATTGCACAAATAAAAATAAATGAAAATTGAGATCAGACAACTGATTCTTAACTTTCTTCTCTTCCCTCACAATTTCTCAGCATCCAAACGTATAAATAATGCAATAACTAGAGGATTTATTCTCTTCTCTGGAATCGAACTTGTTGGAATTGTCAACCAAGATTCCTTGCTTCAAATGCTCCTAGGGATGTCTCATCATCCTGTACAACACCTCAATGACTGATCACCGCTAATCTGATCAGAATCTTCCTTTGGAGCTCTCACACCATCACCATTCACAGAGTTTATAATTTTCTCCAAAAGAAAATAATAATAAAAGAAAAACAAGGAAAACACACATTGTTTAAATTTTAGATCTGGGTTTGGAGAAGAAGTAAAGGTTCAGTTCCTTTGAACACACATTGGACCCTGTATGAGCAGATTCTTTTGAGATATTTTGGTACAATTTTGAGAGTGAAAAGAGGACTTACTCTTGAGCTGAGGATGATTTTGGAATGAAAACCATTGGGCTTCTATAATGGCAGAGAACCAAACAAATTCACCCAAAAAATACTCTAGTACTTTCAACGTTTTCTGCACCAGATCTCTTGGAGTAACCCTTTGGTAGTTGGTGTTGGTGTTGGTGAAGGTGAATCTTATATAGTTCTGTGGATCTTTCTCTTTGACCCAAATACCCTTTTTTTTTTTTTTGGGGGGGGGGGGGGGGGGGTGGTTGCTTATTTGTTCTACTTTTCTTCAATTTCACTTCGAAATATCTTGTGAGTTTTCTGGGTTCATTCTCTATGTTATTAATGAACCGATTGTTTTTCTTTCTTGTTGTTGAGAGAGAGAGAGAAAGAGAGGGAGGTTACTTTGGGGATATCCTTAGCTTGACTAGAGCGATGCCCTACGATTTAGGGAAGAAGACTCTCACGTGTGGGCACACATGAGAATATATTGGGTAGAAAGCTGACACATAAGAAATCTATAACGATGTCAGCATTTTCTATAAGTTGATTGATCGCATGGGCAACATTGCAACGGTATAAAAAATCAGGGACCAAATTGACACAACTGGTTCTATGAGGTCCAAAATGAAATTGGGCCCTAAAGTTGAGGACTAAATGAGGTTTTTTTCCCAAAAAAAAAAAAGAGAAGAGATTGGAGTATTGTGGGATGGTGAAATAATACTCTGGTAAGATATTGTAGCCCCAACTAATGGAGATCGTGAATTGTGACAATTAGATGCTTCTCATTTCTCATTGTTGGATAGTGCATTACTTCATTTCAGATAGAATTCGTTTTCAGGCTATGGTTGGTACTTTGGCAAAATTGGAAATAATTGGGTAACGTACTGAGGTAACTGAAGTGCATCTTCAGCAAAGGCTAGAGGTTGTGACAGACATAAAATCTTTGCATCTGCTTGTCCACATTTCCTTATAAAAAATTCAGCTCATTGAATATGTAGCTAGTACTTATAATTATTTGTGAACTGAATTTACATTCTGGAAATGTTTTGTGCTTCAGTTTTGTCACTCCTGGATTTTAATGTTGCATTTAACTATGAAAAACCCAGGCGACTTGGTCACCTTGGCTTTGGCTCAAGTGGTGAAGGGCGGGTGGAGTTTAGGTCAGTCGTAGTTTTAAAAAAGAAAAGAAAAGAAAAAAAAATGTGAAATATTAAGAGACTTACATTTACGGAGCTTTTATGTTAAATAAGTAGTAAGCCCGTAGGGTGTTAATCAGAAATCAGATGTAAAGTAAACTACAGAAAATATTTTAATGATATAATTGTAATTTAACAATAAAATAGATAGTAAAAATAGAATAATTAAAATTTCTTTAAATCATGTGATGAAAACACATTGTGTATGACCGAGTTTTTATGAAAACAAAAATTATAATAGATCATTGAGATAAGTTAATTTAAATAATGAAAATTCATTGAAAAATCTTGAAAATTTTGGTAAATGAGTTTTAATCGGAGTAGTATTGTAAATCTCTTGAAACTTTGATAATTGAGTTTTACTTAACAGCAAACTATGTTAATAATTTTAATACACTTATAGTGTGCCCACATGTCTAAAGAGTATTGTACCATCTGTAACACTAAGGTTGTGCTGCATAACGCAAGTATGACATGTAAGACCTAATATTTATTTAAACAAAAAATTATGGCGCATGATTAAAATAAATAATGAAACTTTTTTTTTTTTGCAAACTTTTGATTATAAAATTTAATTGGGTAGTATTTTTAAACTTCTTGCAATTTTGATAATAGAGTTTCGCTTCGAGTAAACTATGTTAATAATTTAAATGTACTTATAATATGCTAAATGGCGAATGCATGTTCTATGATGTATAACATTTTGAGACGCATGGTGCAACCATGGTTTGTATGGCGCAATTGTTATTATATAGCATATTATTGCTTTGAGAGACATCTAAATCTAATTGCCTGCTTACTTCTCTTATTGCATAATTTTTAAAATTTTAATGAACAATATTTGACATGATATGCCACTGCATATGAGAAAGAGAGACATAGCAATGGATTCTTGATAATGATACAGAATTTGACAACCTTTTTCACAAGTTCACAAATCCTATCATTCATTAGTATTTTTTGTATCTGCTTGCCTGCACAATGTAAGAAATTCAGCTTGTATGGCAGTGTGGTTTGGTAATTCTTTTGTGGACTAATTGTTTGGGTACAGTTTGTGTCACTGTTGGATTCAGACGCTGCTTTCAACTGTGAAGTAATTCGGGATTGCTATGAGGCTTTTGCGTTGTATTGCTTTGAGAGGTACCTGATAGCCTGCTTAGGTATGAGGATTTTGCATATATACTTTTTTTATTGGTGTCAGACATCATTGCTTAAATTTGTTATATTGGATAACATCATAAGTAAAGCCTTTTAACAGATTTGACTTTTGTTTTAGGGAAATGATATTTCTGCACTCCCTTTTGATATTTCCGCACCATTGGTGCAGAAATAACAAAAAGTGGAGTTATATTACTTTTTGTTATTTCCGCACCAATGGTGCGGAAATATCAAAAAGGGGTGTGGAAATAACACCATGGTGCGGAAATAACAAAAAGTGGAGTTATATTACTTTTTGTTATTTCCGCACCAATGGTGCGGAAATATCAAAAAGGGGTGTGGAAATAATACCACCCTTGTTTTATTTATTTATTTATGGTTTCTTTTTTCTTTTTTAATATCCACTATGTTCACATGCATACTTGTCTGTGACATAGGTGATTAATGGATTTGATAATTAGATTATCAAGTTCTTGAAATTTATTTACTAGAATTGACTATTGAAATTTGGTAATATTTTGTTTACCCTTTTTGACTAAATATTGCTGCCTGTAGGTGGTGAGGAAAGTACGATAGAGTTTATGGAAAGTGAGAGCCTAATTGATTCCAACACACCTCTTTTGAAAGAAGCATATGCTTATGGAGTAGTAGAACATCCTTTCCCATTAAATTGCTTCCTGAGATATTGGTACCTTGGCCGCGACTTCTATAATGCTGTGAAAATTGGCATTGTTCAGTATGTATGTGCTCACTTTTTAATTGAAAGCTATTGCAGATTTCTTTTTCTTTTGCATTTCACAGCCTCTGTTTGGTACTTACTGAGGCATTATTTTCCAGATGATATTAAAGATGATCTGTGCACTGCTAGCAATGATTCTAGAAACTTTTGGGGTTTATGGAGAAGGGAAGTTTGATTGGAGATACGGGTAAGACATCCTTATTTACCTTTCATAGTGTTTTGATCAGCTTGTACTACCATAACACACACATGCTCACACCCCTTTATAAGTGCACAAATGGGAAATCTATAGGCCCGTTTGGGATGACCAAAAATGTATCTGAAAATTACATTTTGCTTTGCATCTCTATCGCAAGTGTTGCTATAACCTGAATGTCTCTCATTTGCTTGCAGTTATCCATACTTGGCCGTTGTTCTTAATTTTAGTCAGACATGGGCCTTATATTGCCTTGTACAATTCTATACCGTTATTAAAGATAAATTAGAACCGATTAAACCTCTGGCGAAATTTCTGACTTTCAAATCAATTGTATTCCTGACATGGTGGCAAGGTATTGCTGTTGCATTTCTTTTCTCCATAGGAGCCTTTAAAGGGTCTTTGGCTCAGGAGCTTAAAACACGTATACAAGACTACATCATCTGTATAGAGGTATGTAATGAAACTATGCATTTATGATTATATGTTCGTCTCCTTTTGCATATTTAATGCTGCTTATATGTTGACATATACTGCTAGTTTCATCATAACAATGCAATTTTCTATGAACTAAATTGTTACAGTTAGGATTTGTCTTCAAAAATAAATAGTGATTGTTGAGGGTGATTTGCACATGAAGGCCTGATATCTTGCTAACAGTTTGTACAAATGTAGGTCAATGTGGATTTTGCCAGAGTTAATATTATGTACAAAACTGATAAACATGTAACTTTACAAACAGAAAAAAAAAAAAAAAAAATCTATGAGTACTATTGTATGTTCCTTTCGTTTGGTTGCATTATGGGGCACAAGATGTGTATTGGTAAAATGTAAGATCCAATTTCAGACAAGAAGCTGTTGAAAACTAGGCTAAGATATTTGAAGGGTGTTTGAAGAGAGGCATGAGATGTGCAGTAAGCACAAATCATAGGATTGAAAGAGAGCAAGTTTGTTGACCAGTTTGGGATGATGTTTTGGATGATTTTAAGATGCTTATGTCATGGATTCATTATAGATAAACATGACTTAAGATGGATATTTGAAACTTAAATGAATTTAAAATGGAAGTTCAAATCAAATTTCAATATATCATACTCCAAGTCACCAACCCGATTTAAGGTTGAGATTAAAATGCTAATGTAACAGTATCTCAGTCACTTGATTATGATAAATTCTCCATCAATTTCAAACTTGTATTGACTTTAGAACATTTGTTTTAAAATTATTATCACTTTGAGATTTTACAAAATTTTCTTCTTAGATCTCTCTGTCTCTCTTAGTTGGAGGTTAAACTTGCACCCCTTTGATTCAACTGTTTTTAAGTTAGATCATAGGTTTTGATAAATATTGGGTGCATTTTGACTTATCAAAAGAATTTTGCATAGATCTTGTATCCTTTTATGGCTATCAGGTAACTTTTTTTTTTTTTTTTTTTTTTTTTTTGTGTGCAGTATTTGTATCACTAGGAAATATGGGATTTTTTATATTGGGGGAGCCTGGGTGTTTATGATCAATATACTTGTAAATTGTGTGCTTCCTACTTTTTTCCCTTAATTTTTTTGTTCTTTATTTTTAGTATATTTATTGTTTTGGGGGATAAAAGACCACGTGATTTACAACAATTGGAAGATTTGATGTATACCATTTGGGTTAATAAAGGATTGCCCAAACATTGAGTATGCCTTAATTTCTTTTAAGGCTTCTAAATACTGAAGACTATTTAACAAATTGTTTGCAAGGAAATCTGTGTATTAAGTAAAATTATGATGCATGAGGCTTTTCTTCACAATTTCATGGCATTCTATGTCTTTTTCATTAAATCATCTGATTGTTAGCCATGTCAAGATAGAAATCTTTTCATTTAATATCTGGAAGTTCAAGTGTCTATACTTGTAAAGCTTCTGATTTCAAGCTTGCCAAATAGATGGGTATTGCTGCTGTGGTGCACCTGTATGTCTTCCCAGCAGTACCTTACAAGCGTGGAGAACGATGTGTA
Organism: Fagus sylvatica; assembly: GCA_907173295.1. Taxonomy (NCBI): domain Eukaryota; kingdom Viridiplantae; phylum Streptophyta; class Magnoliopsida; order Fagales; family Fagaceae; genus Fagus; species Fagus sylvatica. The sequence continues at coordinate 20,977,787 of OU015764.1, forward strand.
CGTAATGTAGCTGTAATGGCTGACTATGCTTCATTAGGATCACCTCCTGACCCAGAGGAGGTTCGTGACTGTGAAAGGTCAACCAGAATACGCCTGGTTCGTAATGATGAGCGCGAAAAACGTTTGAATTTTCCCCAGAGTGTTCGTGACGTGGTCCTTGGAAGTGGTGAAATTGTAAGAAATCAACCCTTTTCATTTTAGTTAGAACAGAATTTTCCTTCAAATAAGTCCACATGATCTACTAATTGTCATGAGACTTGTTTACATCATTTAATGAATCATGTGGATGTTCTTATAAACAAACCGTCACGTAATGGGTTAGAGGAGATTCCTCCAACCTGGTTTAAAGGGAAACTTTGTCCAATTAGTAATTGCTTTTCCTCACTTTTGCTGAACTCATTCATTTGTTCTTTCAGATTGTTGACGACATGAAGTACACAGTATCACATGTAGTAGAACCAGTTGAGAGGGGAATTGCAAAAATAAATAAAACCTTGCATCAGATATCTGAAAATGTGAAACGCCATGAGGAGCAGAGGAGGAGCGCGAAGGATGATAGTTATCTTATCCCCCTGAATTCATGGACGAGGGAATTTTCTGAAGTTCATGATCATCTTGTGGAAGGTAGTATCAGTGACAGTGGTTTGTCCAATGGGAAAAAACAGCATCACCAATCTAAAGCCTCAGTATCTCGAATTAGAATTGGTAGATAATGTTCACAGCTATATGTTATGTAAATACAAAGTAAAACTCATTCAAATCGCGTAACTTTGGTAAGCATTTAGAAATCTGGATATTGGATGGGTCAACCAACGAAGAGCTTGTGGCTTTTGGAGGGGATACATCAAAGTGGGTGAAGGAGCTCATGCAAAGTATTTTTAATCGAGTGATGAGTGCTACACCAACACTAGAGACTCGGCAATGGACGGATTTTTATTTTTATTTTTGGCTGGATAGGGGCAATAGTTGATTGATAGACCGGGGGAACTTAAGCATCTCCAAGTGTCCTTACCATACAATAGTCAAATCACACAACTCTAACAATGAATTGCTGACATTAATTTAGCAAAATGAATTGGTCAAGTACGGAATGTGTCATCAAAATGGCGTTCCTACAAATTTTATTGTAACACGTTAAGGAGTCCCAATGGTTTTTATAATTGTGTTTGGTTTCCCTTTTGCATTTTTGTTTTCTTCCTACCAATATTTTGTGCAGACTGAGTGGAATAAAGGAATATATATATATAAAAGTAACAGTGTTTTTTTCTCAAGATAATGCTACTTCGTGAACAAGAAAATGAACACAAGGAAGCTTAAAGAAAAAGAAAAAAAAAAAAAAAAACAGAATTTTCTATTTGTGAAACTCCAAACACAAGATTAGCAAAACAAAGTGCTAGAAAATGACACGACCAACTAAGTCCTTAAGCTTTCCAGTTCCTTAAATGTACAACGATTGCGTTCTCACCACACCATCCACAACAGACATAAAGGAACTAGTTTCCAAACATCTGAAAAATGTTTACCCAACCAATTCCACCAACCAACACAAGAAATCCATAATCGTTTCGGCATCACCCATTGGATCCCAAAATATTGCAAAACAAAGCAACCATAAATCAAACGTAGCCATGCAATGTAGTAAAAGATGATCCACAGTCTCCCTGCTACATTGACACGTACGACACCACCATACTAGCGTATAACCAATCTTAATGAGATTATCACAAGTAAGAATCATCCCCAAGTTATTGTCCAAACAAAGAAAGTAGCCCTCCTAGGTGCCTTAAACACAAAATACTATTCTAGGGAAAAAGTAAATCTCTAGGACCAAACAGAGCCTTGTAAAAAGGAGTGGACATTAAACTCCCCACTCATGTGCAACCTATAACCCAGCTTATCACAATCCTCACTTGTAGGGATATTAAAGTAGAGCAAATGGAGGAAACTTGTCACTAAATGTGACTCCCAATCATTAAAGTCACGAAGGAAATTGACATCCCAACTACACAACTCCCCTTCACTCTACCTCACCAACAATGACTCAACTAAAGCATCACGGTCTGCTGAGCATGCAAACAAAGTAGGGAACACTTCCCTCAAAGGATGCTCGCCAGACCAACTATTATGCCAAAATCGGGTACGACTACCCATGCCTACAACCTAGTCAATATAGTGAAGGATTGAAATAAACTTTAACAAAAGTTAGAAGGTGTAATTTATAATTAGCCTAAAATTTAACTAAAAGATTATTGAGATTGAGATGAATGTTCTTAGTAGGAAAAAGTTTCAACCAAAATTTAGCCAAAACCCCACCTTTTTTCCATTTTAGCTAATCATTCTCTAATATTTAAACTCTTCATTTCTTTGTTCTATTTAAATATTCTTTCTTTATCATTTATTTATGAAAATGGAGAGAGAGAGAGAGAGATGAATATTTTATCTACGATGGTTCTCTTGGTGTAGAACGTCATTGTAACAATCACGAAAAGTGACTAGTCGCTAATTTGTTTGAGTTTATTTTAAAGTATGTTTCTCTAAAATTTGGAGAGACATATGGGTTTAACTATTGAGTAAAATGCATTATCCCATGATTTTTTTTAAGCTATAGCAATAAAATCCTCATAACTTTTTTTTATTTGTCAATTTAATTCATAAATGTTGGTATGGTAGCAAATAGACCCAATTTGTCCATTCTCTGTCAATATTATGTTCTTTTGCACCAAAATGTTACAAAAAAAGAAAGAAAAAAAAAAAAAAAAAAAAAAAAACTAAAACTCCCAAAACTTTTATACTATTGTAGTAAGACCCATTTTTTTTTTTTTAGGCTAAAATATACCATTGGTCCCTAAAGTTTACCTATTGAGCGCGTTTGGTCCCTAAAATTTGAAATGAATGCTATTGGTCCCTAAAGTTTAAAAAATGAGCTCTATTGGTTCCTTCATCCAATTCCGTTAGTTTGCTTGCTTATGAGGCTAACAAAACGATGATGTGACAAATTTTAAATGATGTGGCGTGTTATTTTTTAATAAAAAATGACACATAAGCCAATTTATTTGAACCAATTTAAAAAGAACCAAATTCATGACCCGCGCCAAAATGCACTTGACCCTGTTTACCATCTCAACGTGAAAGCCCCACTGACGCAACAACACTTCTGTCGGCAACACCAAGCTCCTCCATTTCCGATGAGACAAGGAGATCTGTTCTCCATTTGACCGTTTCTGTTGCTTCTTTCTAATCTAGACATTTCAAGAAGATAACATAAGTAGGACATAAGACTTGGATGGCAAATACTAATGATACCATCTAGATCTGAACTAATTCCTACCACATTCATAACTAGCACTCTCATCTAAGCTTACTTTTTTACACATGTCCGAAAATAGATGACTTGAGATTAATAATGATGAATGTTATATAATTTTACGATTTCATCTATATCCAAGAATAAATTGGCCCAGAAAGGTCTAAAGTATAATAATAATAAAATCTCAAATTTGCACGGGAGAAAATTGTTCAACAAAAGAACAGATCTACGAAAAATAAAACATAGCAATAGACATTTCCAAGACAGTTTTAACCTCTAGACTAAGCAATCCATTTGGACAGATCTCCTTGTTTGTGGACAGAATGGGGTTGGTATCTTTGGAAATGGAGAAGCTTGGTGTTGCCGGTAGAAGTGTACGTTGTTGTGCCGGTGGGGCTTTCACGTTGAGATGGTAAATCGGGTCAGACCCATTTTGGGGCGGGTCACATATTTGGTTTTTTTATTGAATTCAAATTAATTGGCCTATGTGTCATTTTTTAATTAAAAAATAACATGCAACATCATTTAAAATATGTCATATCATCGTTCCGTTAGCCTCATAGACAAATAAACTAACGGAATTGGATGAAAGGAATAATAGAGCTCATTTTTTAGACTTTAAGGACCAATAGTGTTTATTTCAAACTTTAGGGACCAAAAGCGCTCAATGAGTAAATTTTAGGAACCAACAGTATATTTTGGCCTTTTTTTTAAATAATGATTTGGTGCAAATAAATGTTTAAATAGACAGAGAATGGAGACAAGAATGAGTTTATTTGTTATAGTACCAAAGTTTATGTACAAAAAAAAGAGAGTAAACTACACTATTGGTCCCTAACGTTTACCCAAGTTGCACGTTTGGTTCCTAACGTTTAAAATGAACAGAAATGGTCCCTAACATTTCAAAACGACGCACCATTTGTTTTTCCGTTAGTCTCTGTTAACTTAGTGTATACGTGGCTAACGGAATTATGACGTTGACAATTTTTAATTGACATGTACTTTTTTTTTTTTTAATGACAATTAGGATATGACATGACATACCCATTTAAAAACAACCCAACCCAAAAAATATTAACCCAATCCAAATAAAAAAAAAACCCACCCAAATTAAAATTAACCCACCCCACCCAAATCAAATTAATCCTAAAATTAAATTCTAATTCTGATTCATTTCCATCAAAGCTGTTGGATTTGCTTGCATAACTCAAACTGCTTGTGTCACTTTCCTCACATTCCAAATAAAGTAAATATCAAAACGACAGGACAGAAAAACTAAATCTTCCTTAAAAGAATAAAGAAGCCCATTAGAGTGCAAGTTCCGGTATCAAAATTCAAACACGCCACATCTATTATATCTTCAACCACAATCCCAAAGGATCATATATTTGCATACATCTAAAATCTCAGAATCATTTTGGCCGAAGCTTTAATTGGTAACAGATCACTCTTCCCCAATTTGTCCCTTGTCCATTTCAGAAAGTAGATGCAGCCCCTTAAAAAATACATTGAAGATTCCATTATTCATCTTGTATTTCAAACATGTATAGAGAGCACTAACTTCACAAGTTGGTGATGATCAGCCTCTCAACAGAGCGATCGTACAGTGGCAGAGAGGTCCAGGTCACCCTCTTTTCTTTTGTTCCTTCAAGGCTATACAAACCCAAATAACTTTCTTCCAGGGTTGAATTATCTCCACAACTTTAAATTCTTCAACGGCTAATGGCCTCCATTGCAAGTTTTACCAAACGTGGTAATCCCTCTACATCTTGGAAGTTAAAATCAAGAGCCCTTTTAATGGAAGAGATACTCTCCCCATGCTTGGTCTCACCCAAGCTTACATTAGCAGCTGCAAAAGCAAGCCGTGATTTCCTTGAGGCTTCCATTGTAGAATTTACATCTTGTGCCTGTATATCATCACATGTTACAGAGAGGTAGAGAATTAGAATCTAATTTTAGGGTTAATTTGATTTGGGTGGGACGGGTTAATTTTAATTTGGGTGGGTTTTTTTTATTTGGATTGGGTTAATTTTTTTTTGGGTTGGGTTGTTTTTAAATGGGTATGCCATGTCATATCCTAGTTGTCATTAAAAAAAAAGTACATGTCAATTAAAAATTGTCCACGTCATAATTCCGTTAGCCACGTATACACTAAGTTAACGGAGACTAATGGAAGGACTAATGGTGCATCGTTTTGAAACGTTAGGGACCATTTCTGCCCATTTTAAATGTTAGGGACCAGATACGCAACTTAGGTAAACATTAAGATTAATAGTGTAGTTTATCCAAAATAAAAAAAAATTGTGAAAAGAAAAAAGAAAGGGTAATAATGAGAATTTGTAGACAAATAAGAGGGTTAAAATGTCATCACACTTAAAAAGGCGAAGTAGGGTTTCTCTCGTTTCTGCTCAAGAGGCTCAGAGGCTCAGACTAATCCTCCCCTATATATAAGTTGCGGCAAAGCCCTTTCAAAATTCAGATCCCCATCTTCCTCTTCTTTCTTGCTTTTTTATTTGCAAAGTAGCGTTTTATTTAGGTACTAAATTCCTGTAAAGGATTGAAAATTTCCGTGGAGCAGTGATGAGGAACAGAGAACGTCATGCACCACTCTGATGATGTTTTTACATCAATCTGTGCTGATAAACTCCTTCTACCCATATTTTTCTGAGCTCCCTTTTTTTTTTTTACTCTCTTTTTTCTTTATCAGGTTGTATTTACTACCCAGTATTATTAATTTCATCGTTTTTATTTTTTAGATTTTCGCAAAGAATTTTGCTATTTTATAATTTTCAAAGGATTTTTATAATACAAAAAAACAGAAAGAAAGAACCAAGTGATGCGGTCTTTTTATTCGAAAGATCGAACCATGATGCGGACCGTATAACTCTTTGTTTATGGGGATAAACTTTGGTTTCTGATGGTTCTTTCTTTTATGTTTTAAACATTCTTTAAAATAAATGATTTTGTTTTTTCGACTATGCATTGTGCTTCAATTTTTTTTTTCCCCTTAATTTATTTAATTTTTCCTTTTCCTTCCACATTTTTCTGTTTCTTTTTTTGCTAAACATTTTCCTGTTTTTTTCGGTTCCAAAGTTCATTGATAGTTTCATACATACGATGCTATTTTTTTGGGTTCCAAAGTAAAAGTCGTTGCTCAAAATGTTATATAATCAATGATTGTAATTTGAATCGAATGCTAACCATAGAGTAATTTGGAACAATATTCTTTTAGCAAAAATAAAAAAAAATGTGTAAGCCCTATGTGTGGGTATGGGTGGACTGCCTATGTGGATTGCGTTGCACGGATATAATATGTGGGGATTTTTTCAATCTGTGGAATTATAAATACAAAAAGTTCATAATCTTATGGAAGATCACATGGATACATTTTGAAAAAAAAAAAAACATAGACCAACATTTCACAAAACATTTTCAGGATCAAATTGAAATTTTAAGGTAAATTCTCCTTCCAAATCCTGCAAACATTAGTATTGCGAAATTCCACATATTTGTGGAAAATTAACTATTATTGCTTTTTTTAATTGTTGAAAAAAAAAAAAATTTAAGAATTTTTTGGAATCAAATTGCATTTTGGACGATTTTTAGAAACTTATTTGGTGAACTACCAAGTTCAAACGGATTCTCCCTTGGGCCTTGGCACATTTATTATTTTATTTACTATTATCTATTAAGTTTGTATAAATCGCATTTTAATTTGTCATATTTTAATTCTTAAACTTTAACATTTTTATCAAAATGATCGTTTCATCTATTATTGTCTTTGTATCTATAAATTATAATGGAAAAAAGAACTAACTTGATATCAATGTTAAAGTTTAAGGATTAAAGTGATAAAAAAAAAAATAAAATGTTAGGATGAAAATTACAATTCACTCAAATGTAAATGTAACTTGGATTTTAATCTATTTTTTCCTTATCCGTATTGTGGCAAACAAAACTAAATATTTTTGGTTTTAACTGGTTTTAATCAAATCTTGAATTAATTAAATAATTTAACTTCTAAGTCAAAATGTTGTGCTTGAGATATTACCGAGTAAAGTTGGATTATTACTATCAACCCTAAATTGGTTTTAGGGATTTTCAGTACATATGTTTAAATTAGTTTTTTGAGATTTTCAATTTGGAGCGGGGTATGTGAGGAGTGGTTGGCGTGTGTGTAATTGAGTATGTAGGGAGAAATTTATTTGTCATTTCACAAGTTAATTGGGCAAAGAGTTGCGTTTTACTCATTTGGGCCGTTGTTTAATATTTTGGACGGTGTTCTCTCATTAGCATGGTTGTTGCTGACTTGCTTCTCAAAATGGATGAATAAATGAAAGCAGATGGCAATTATGGTTGACATCTATTTAGCCATACAAAAATAAAAGAAAGACAGTAGTAACAAAGTCAAAAAGAAAAAATCAGTAACCCAACCCAGAAGTGGAACGGACAAGGCAGTGAAGAGTAAAGACTAAAGAAATGTGGGGGATAATATTTAAGTTAACAAGAGTGGGGTACCCGTTCTTAACGAGACTTGAGCGGAAATAAGTAGATTGGGGACACTTGCCTAAACGGATCCTTTCTTAACGATCCGTCTACTATGTCCCCGGAGACATTTGCCCAGACACCCATGGAGGGCATTTAATGTGGTGGTTAGGGTATTAATTACCCTGCCTGGCAGGTGAGACCTCGAGACGATCACCCTGTCATAATCCCGCCCTTGCCATTAAGGCCCTGTGCAACAGTCAGTCGGCTGAAAAGAAGTAAACATCGCGTTAATGATTAGACAAGGAATGTTCCCAATAGCTAGACCATGGCACGTGAGACACCACCACCTAAGACCCTTATAAATATGCAAGGTAGATTCGAATAGAGGTATGTGCATTTCTCCTGTGATACACGTAAAAATTCTGGAGAGGAACGATAAGCTGTACTGACTTAAGCTTCGGAGGGTAGTCGGCGTGAATCGCCACTATCATCACAAGCTCCTTTCATTTATCATTGCAGGTCTCCCTCTTGTTCGATTGAGGTTTATAGCTATAAGGCATCTCCTGAAGAGCATCTCCAAATCCATACAGTCTTGAAGTTTTATGCATTACAAGAAACAAAATAAAAAACATAGACATGAAGGCAGAAGATCTGTGTGTGAACGTTGAGAGAAGAGCAAGCCAAACGCGAAGACAAGAGCAATCCATCAGCGAGCCAAGTCCGGATCAACAATTGATATGGTCTGATTGAAATCAGGACCATTTAGCAATTTATAAAGGTAGATCTGGACCAGATCAGTACCTCTAGCTAGCCAACTTTGGGTCAAAATCGATTCTTTGTTGCCGGTGCCATCATAGCCGACGCCTACTTGATGAATTTTTTTTTGTCTTTTTCTTATATCACAACAAAACTGGTTTAAACGTTTCGGTTCTTGGTTTTGTCAGTTGAACTGGCGATTTCCGGTTTTGTATGTTTTTTTTTTTTATGCTTTTTTCTTATTTTCCAGTTTTTAAAGAGAATTGGACTGGATTAGGTCCTAGTTCACGGTTGAACCGGTCGGTCTGGTCTGGTTTTTAAAACCATGCTCATTAGCCTAGACGAAAACTTGGCCCAAAAATCAAATTTAATGGGATCAGAGTTGGATCGTATGATCCTACCGATTCTACATCCGACAATCCTACCAATAGTATAGACTATAGAACAAAGTTATCAAAGTTGCGATCATGATCATAGGATTGTACAATCCTACGATCCCATATGCCCAAAACTTACTGGCTCAATTTAGGATCATTCAGGTTGGGTATGCTCGCCTCAAGCTGTGGTGTCGCCTTCGTCCTCAGCCGTGGCGTCACCCTCGTCCAGTTCGTCTCCCAACTCCAGTGACCTCCTCGGCTCAGGCCCAAGCTAACTCCACCCCTTTTTTTGTTTTTGTTTTTCTTCTTGGCAGAGACATGGTCTCTGAGAGAGAGTGAAAGTGAGGCTATGTGGTGGTGTGTGTCGGGTTTAAGAGTGAGGGAGAGGGACAAAAATGAGAGAATAGAGAGAGGAAAAGAGATGAGATTGGGTGTAGCAAATTAAACCCTATAGTTTTAAAAGTAACAAATTCAATCTTGAAATTTGAAAAAGTAGCAAATTAAACCTTATAATTTAAAAAATAACAAAATAAACTAGTTTAGGGGTGTAGCAAATTAAATCCTATAATTTCAAAAGTAATAAATTCAACCCCGAAATTTGAAAAAGTAGCAAATTAAACCCTATAATTTAAAAAATAACAAAATAAACTATGATATTTCAAAAATTAACAAAAAAAAAAAAAAAAAGGAATGAAATGCATTGTACATAAGTTTGGCCAGTTTTGATTTTATTCCTTGATGTTTGAAAGTTTTGATCCACTCTCTCTTAATTTGGTTCTGTTTGGATTTTGGTCCTCCCGTTTAAAAAACTTTAGCCCCTGACCATTAAGTGCCATCTAGGCCTGACACATGTGCTAGGTGGTCTAATCAGTTCATGCCACGTGTCATGTGTATTATAAAAAAAAAAAAATTGAAAAAAAAAAAAAAAAATAATGAAATAAAAAATATTTTAAAATATAAAAATTACATAAAAAAAAAATAATTTAATTAATTTAATTTAAAAAAAAAATAAACATTTTTTTGGAGATTTTTTTTTTAAAAAAAAAAGAAAAAAATCATAGAAATTTTAAATTTAATTTTTTATTTTATGGTATTTTTATATTTTAAAGAAATTATTTTATTATTTTATCAATTTTTTTAAATTTTTATAATACACTTGACACATGACATGAACTGATTGGATTACCTAACACATGTGTCAAATCTAGGTGGCACTTAACGGTCAGGGGCTAATGTTTTTTGGACAAGAGGACCAAAATCCAAATGAAACCAAACTAAGAGGGGAGCATATCAAAACTTTCAAACATTAGGGAGCAAAATCAAAACTGGTCAAACATAAAGGATGTACAATGCATTTCAGTAAAAAAAAAAAAAAAAAAAACAATTCTACTTTCAAATCTTGGTCCATGTTAGTCTCATTAATCTTATTCAAATTTGTATATTCTTTATTCTATATAATTCAAACATTTTGTATTATGTTAATTGGAATTTCATCAAAAAAAGAAAAGAAAAAAGGAATGTCATGTATTCTGTATAATTTGAATTTTGTACATTTAATTAAATTGGTCTCGAGTACACTTAAGCTAGATATCTCACTATTTGAGCTGGCGAGATCCTAAGTGGCACCTTCCTTATCGGAGGAGGGCACGGAGGGGGAAACAAGGCCCCCGTTGGAAAGGGGAAAGACCCCCGAGCCCGTAAGGGATCCACCGTGTAAGCAGGTTTTTCACCTGTATTGCTGGTCTGGGACCAGTCCTCAATCTCCTTAAAAGGAAGGGGTGTGATTAAAAGCGCACAACCTTCCCTACAACGGCGGTTCAGGGGAAGGTTGCCCGACGGGATGGACCCCGGCTGGGCAGGGGGTAGTAGGTCCGCCGCTAGGTGGAACCCTGCAAGACCTTAGGGATGACCTTTGGCCTACTACTGAGGGGTTAAGCGCCCTCGTACTTGAAAGGGGATTGGTCTCCCTGACAGGTATCCCGGCCTACGTGGCTTGGTCTGAGCCCCGTATGCTCTGCCTACCCTTTTTGGAGGATGGTATCATAAGGGGTCCTACCAGACTAACAGCTGGGGGCAAGCCACGACGCCCAGGGTTTCTGAAAACCCCCAGGCCTAGCGACATGGCATGTTTATAGGCACATGGTGCAAGCCTACATGCGTACTCTGGGTGCATACTCATGTTCAATTTGTTAGGTCTAATTAAAAAAAAAAAACGTGTCCCCAAATAAAATAAAAATCTTAGAATACATAGTACGTTGGCCCGCATATGTGTATGCATTTACTAGCATTTGCAAAACTCTTTTTTTTTTTTTGCTAAATGTGAAGATTTCATTAAGAAGACAAAAGAAAGACATCTCTTAACCATGCTTCTTTCACAGAAGGTGGAAGAGTTTCTTTATTATAGCAAGATGGAACACATAATGCGTGAGCAACCTTGGCCATCGCATCAGCCACATAGTTAGCATCCCTCTTAACCCAGTAAAATGAACAAACAGAAAAATAAACAGCTAATCTTAATGCAAGTGAAGTGAATGTATGAATTTTCCATGGACAATCATCATTAGGACATAACAAGGCATCAACACACACTTTGGCGTCACTCTCAAGATTGATCTTCTCAAACTTTTCAGTTCTAGCTAGCTTAAGAGCCCAACAAATGGCATTAGCAATTGTTAGATCTTTGTAATCAGTAGTCTTGGCCCATGCTTTAATCAAAATTCTCTGAAGTGTGAACCTTCTTTAGAACAATATCTCTTGTAACAATCAATTCTCTTATCTTGTGGAACCTAACATCAATGTGTTCTGTCCTGGCATGATAAACCCGAATTACTAAGTAAATGACATTCTAACTATCACAATGCATCTAAACTCCTCCTTAATTTAAACCAAGCTATTTAACTAGCCCCTTTAACCACAATGCTTCCTTTGTAGGTTCAGCTACAACTATGTATTCAACTTCGGTAGTGGACATGGCTATTATGGATTGTAACGTGGATCTCCAACAAATAGGCCCTCCCGATAGTATGAACAAATAACATGTAGTAGACCTTCTGTCATTCATCTCACCTGCGTAGTCTGCATCCACATACCTTACAATTGAATTAGTCCTCGGCTGTCTTGAAAATAAGATCCCATGTTTTGCAGTGCCTTTCAAGTATCTAAAAATCCACTTCATGAGTCATGTACTTGCTAATAGGTACTCACTTCATGAGCCAAATATGACCTGGTGCAGAACATTGCATACATTAAGCACCCTACTACACTAGCATATGGAACCTTTGACATATGTTCAATTTCTTTCTCATTCTTCAAGTATTGACTACCAGATAATCTGAAGTGATTCGTCAATGGAGTGCTCTCAGGCTTAGCATTTAGCATGCCAAATTTTCAAACATCTTCTTGAGGTAGTTTTTCTCAGACAACTGTAACATTTTTGCCTCTCTATCCCTGCGAATCTCCATACTCCAAATTTTCTTAACAGCACCAGTTCTTTAATTTCAAACTCTTTGTGTCACAAAGATTTTAACCTGTTAACCTCACACATGCTTTTAGTAGGAATTAACATATCGTCCACATATTGTAGCAGAAAAATATAAGAACCATCTTCAAGAATACGAACATATACGCAACAACCATATTCACAATAAGTCTAACTAATCTGAATCATACAGGAATAAAACCTTTTATACCATTGTCTATGAGACTGCTTAAGCTCGTAAATTGACTTCTTCAATATATAGATAGGGTTCTCTATACCAGGTTGCTTGAACCCTTCTAGTTGTACCATGAAAATCTCCTCTTCCCATGAAGGAAAGCTGTCTTCGCATCCAATTGTCCAATTCCAAATCATAATGTGCTACTAAAGCCAACATTGCCCTGAATCCTGATTGATTTATGCCTGACTGCAGGTGAAAACACCTCACTCTAGTCAATTCCATGTCTCTGTGAATATCCCTTTTCTATAAGTTGTGCCTTGAATCTTTTCCCTTCTCTTTTTGATACTGCTTCCTTCTTTTTAAACACTCACATGCAACCTATACGTTTCTTTTCCTTTGAAAGTTTTGTTAACTCCCAAGTTATTATTGCTTTCTGCTGCTTGAGATTTATCTTCCTTGAATGCTTTTATCATTGACTATTTTTTTTGTGTGGTTCAAAATGTTTTGCTAATAATCAAACAAGTTTTATAGTAGGCCCTTTCAAGGTGAAAAGCACCAATCTCCAACCACCACAACAAATTAACCACTAACATTCTGATTTTTTATTTTTTTTATAGAAATGTTACGGATACTCCCATTAATTGTATCATTGTATGGTCTAATATGATAGCCACTGAAGAGGAAAAAAAAAAAAAATTAAGGCCACGAAATCTTCGATTTATTACTACATTATTGTTAGTTTATTAATCGTAATTACCAGATAGAACTATCAGTCTATCAGTTGTGGTCCTTGTGGATATTGTGAAATTGTTTGTCTCTGACTCTTCGATTTAACAAAATAGCATTACATTATTGGCGCAGTCGGCCGTTCAGTACCTAAAATAGCACCTTTGATGGTGAGGTCATTGCTTACTTGTTATGGTGTGACACCTGTGACTAATAAATAATAATTCTTACATCCTAATAACGACGTGATACTCTTTGTTCATGTGTTCTACCAATTAGTACTATTTGACTATTTCAAGAGCACCCAATTATTTTCCAACACGTTGTGAGACTTTTCTCAATTGTTTATTTTTTCATTAACACATGGTAGGTAACAAGTAGGGGTGGGCATATACCCGCAAAACCCGACCCGCCCGACCAAATCGGCCAACCCGATCAACCGCCCGCTCGCCCGCAAGACCATTAATGGACGGATACGGATTTTGTTTTATTTTTTAATCGGGTTTCGGGCGGGCCGCGGGTTTCATGTTTTTGGTCGGGTGGATACCCGCCCGCCCTACCATTTAATTATAAATATAAAAAAATATATATAAAATCCTAAACCCTCACTTTCTCACCCGACTTTCTCTCACCCTCAGAGCTCATTCCTCTCTTGGTCTCTCCCCCACTCTCAACCCCCTTCTCTGTCTCTCCCCTACTCTCAATCCTCACTCTTTGTTTTTTTTCTGGATTTGGGTTTTTGCCGAGGAAGTCATCGGAGTTGACTTTGGTTGTGGAGGTCGGCTGCGGCGAAGCTGGAGAAGGCGGTGTGGAGGTCGGCGTTGACTGTGGTTGCCAGATCTGATGAGAACTCACCGGATCTGGTGAGATCTAGAGAGATCTCGCCGGATCTGGTGAGATCTCGTCAGGTTCTGGCCAAATCTCCGTCATCTCCTCCACGGTGCCACCAGCTCCTCCAATCGACTGTACTTTGGTTTGAGTTGTTTGGTTTTTTTTTGTTTTATTGATCGGTTAACCCGATCAACCCGCCCGCCAAAACCGATCAACCGACCGCCCGATCTGACCACCTTAACGGATGGTCAACGGGTTGAAGGTTTGCAAACCCGACTCTGTCGGGTAGGATAAAAAATTATCCCCAAACCCGACCTGTCCGACTCGAGCCCACCCCTAGTAACAAGAGCCTGTATATTTAAAGATTCTTCTTAGCCATGAAAATTCAAGTTAAACAACATTAATTTTTCTTGTCAGTGAGCAGATGGCATCTCCAAGTGCTGGGCAAGACAATTATCGTTCTTACTTAAGTGGAGAAGAAGTGAAGAATACCAAATGGAGGTTTGGCGTCCCTAACTATGATGTTGTCAATAAGCTCTTTGAAGAAGGCAGAACTAAGGCCTCCCTCCATTTCTCTCCATTTTCTGTGTGTGTGTGTAATATCTTTATTGCATTGGATCAGTATTATTATTATTATTATTATTACTATTTTTCAGATATGGCCTTCTGGGTCACTTGAAGAAAAGGTGCAGAATCTCGTAAAGACATGGGAAATGGAATTTTTCCATAAGACCAGCATGGATGAGTTTAAATCCCTTGATCCCAAGAAGTATACTTTCAGCTTAAATGGTATTTATTACAAAAATCTCAACACATCACTTTAAATAGATTTCAAAGTTTTTGTTAAGGTTATGTTCTTAGAATATTTACCATTAGTAATTATTTAGTATTTCAAGAGTACAATGATATGATATTCATTCATCTCACATGATAGTAGATCTCGCTAATTAAATTTATTGTAATATTCATCATTTATATAAAAGGAGAGAGTACCCAATAATTTTCCATTTATCATATATAATATAGTTGTCTTTGTCAGGAAGGAAGCCTATAAATCTGGAAGAAATAGGCAAGCTTGGTGGAGGCTATAACCCGCTGTTGCAGACCTCCCTTCCTGAGAAATTGAGGGGTTACAATCCAGATGAAGAAACAGCGGATTCTTCTCATCGAACTTTCACCACAACATTCCCACGTGGTTTTGCTTTGGAGATTCTCCAAGTTTATGCTGGGCCACCATTGATTGTGTTCAAGTTCAGGCATTGGGGTTATATGGAGGGCCCTTTCAAGGGCCATGCCCCAACAGGAGAAATTATTGAACTCTATGGAATGGCCATTTTTGAGGTTACCCTTCAATAATACTTTTCTTCTCTTAAGAATTATGGACACTTTAAAACACGGACATGTCCGTGTCCAACAAAAGCGTTAGAACACTCCTACATATGTGTCTTTATTGTGTGGGAGAATTTTTTTTATTTATTTAAAAATATACCTTTGTTTTTAGATATGATTTTAAAGATTTAATAGTTGCATGTTATTTATTATTAATTTTCAAATAAGCATAAAATATATATTAATAGTATTTATTTAATTGGCGTATAGATTTCTACTAGGTCGTGTCCTAAGTTTCAAGAATTGTCGTATGGTATCATGTCGTGGGCATGTCAGTGTCTATATCCATGCTTCTTAGTTCTTCTTGTTGTTGTCATCTATATATTTTTATATAATTCAATTTTTTGTTTACTTGTAACAGTTGGATGAGCAGATGAGAGTGGTTAAGGTGGAGTTCTTTTATGACCCTGGACAGTTACTCGTAGGTCTTCTGAAAGGTGCTAGCTTAGATGGTTCTGCTGAAGAGCAGGGTTTGAGCTGCCCTGTGCTCAGAAACACAGGGTAGCATTAGAAATTTACTTTCAAACTTGTGTTGACACTTTTATTTTGCATATGCCATATAAGCAGATCGAAACTGAAATGTTTTAGCATATGGAATTATTAATAAGCTGTGTTCTTATATATTTCCGTATCAAAAATAAGATGTCCTCGAATTATTTTCGGAGCTATATATTTGTTGCTTGCTTATAAATTCAAAGTTGGCCCATAAATTGTATAAAAAATCAAGATTTTATTAAGGAAATAAAATTGATTAGTTGAATTAATATTTACCACAACCTCACATGCATAGGATTATGTGTTAATTAATTTGATTGGTCCTCTAAAGTATAAAATTAAAATCAATTAATAAATAATTTCTATTAGTCTAGAACACCTTAAAATAATAAGTATTTATGCACAAGATATTCACCAAAGGATAATTTTCAAATTGATTTATTTTTAACTAATGAGATAATTATTTCGACCAATAATTATCATATTAATTATTAATAAATTAATTAAAATGAAGAAATCTCGAATTCAGCCAAGTAAGGACTTCTAAATCGGGAGTATATCAGTTGCAATTTGTGAATATGCAATCTCTACAATTTAACTTAGTTGGTCCAATCAAAATCAAACACATCAATTAAAAATCCAACTAAGCTCCACCTAAAAAAAACTAATAGAAATGTCTTTTTTTTTTCCTTCTCCGTTAACTCAAGGCTGACATTCATCTTCTCCCCCAATTCTGCCGTACTGACCTTAACAGCCCCTCACCCTCCATCTTTCATGTATCATATTCCATTGAACAATCAAAGGCTATCTACATATTTATCGCATATATTCTTATTTCTATTTTTTTTGTTGGCCTTTTAATATCTATTGGGAGTTTTGATTTAAATCCTTTGAATTTTAGTTTTTGGGTTGGTTCCGTAAAGGTAAAAAAAGAAGGGAAGCATGGCTCAGCTTTAGCCTTTAGGTCATCCCAGGCAATATCGCCGCAACAACATTTGTGATAATCAATTTAATGTTGTCCCACCTGTTGCTATTTCGTTTTCATGTACTTCATCATATCATCTCTAAGTAATCAAATGTTCTCTCTAAATCTAATCCCAAACAAGTTGTTGCATGGGACCATTGGCGACGGAGATGGGTTGGGACGTGGCGGTGGTAATGGAAAGTGGAGTGGAGGAGATGATGGGAACAATTTTGATGATTCTTCGTCTTCGTCTTCGTCTTCATGGGGATTTAGGATTCTGAGTCTGAACATTTGGGGTGTGTGGGTTTGGGTATGGTGTGAGGGTTCAGTGAGGTAATGGGACGGTAGAGTTGGGGTGGAAGAGATGAATGGGAGAGTTTTGAGTTAACGGAGAAGAAAAAAAAAAAAAAGAGTTCTGTTAGTTTTTGTTGAGTTGGAACTAACTTGGAACTGACTTGGAATTTTAATTGATATGTTTAATTTTGATTGGACCAACTAAGTTAAATTGTAGGGATTGCATATTCACACATTGCAGCTGATATGCTCCCTTCTAAATCCACTAGTAGTAGACCAAAGATGAAAAAACTCGGATTTATCCAAACCAAATTTGCATTTGGATTCCAGCCTGAACACTGATCGACATTTTAACTAGAACTTGTGGCTTAGTTATCCAATTGAGTTGATTCAAGTTGTGTTAGAAAGCTAACATGATAGGCTACAACTATGCATTTCACGAAGATGTACAAATTCGAGCGTTTAGAGGGTTCAATTAGACCTGCAATCAGGGCCCAAAAATCAATTGCATTTTCGGGATTTTCATGAAGCATATCCAATTTCCAAAACCCTAATGCACTCCCACATAGGGGTGGGCTTAGACTCGCGAAACCCGACCTAACCGTCTGACCCGAGCCACCACCCGCAAGACCAGTTACGGACGGATACGGATTTTTTTTTTTTTTTTTTTTTTTTTTTTTTTTTTTTTTTTTTTTTTTTTTTTTTTTTTTTTTTTTCAGGTTTCGGGTGGTCCATGGATTTAATGATTTTGGTTGGGTGAATACCTGACCCGCCCGACCAAATAAATATAAAATAAAAACATACCCAAAACCCACCCATACCCGTAGAAAATTTCTCTCCCATCTCCTATTTCAGTTTCTTATTTTTTCAGACCCAACTCAATCCCTCTTTCTCTCTCATTTTCGCCTCTCCCTTGACCCGCCGCCACTCCAGATCTGACCAGCTCTAGTCGCCGCTGCCACCACTCCAGATTTGACCAGCTCTAGCCGCCGCTGCCACTCCAGATCCGAGCACCTATTCCCGTCGCCACCACTCCAGATCTGAGCGCCACCACCACGAAGACTCCTTCACTGCCGCCACTGACACTACCCGAAGGGCTCCTTCACTGTCGCCAACTCAGATCCGTCCCTCACAAGTCACGACCTCACTTTACTAGACAAACTAGATAAGATCTTGCTCTCTCTCCCCTTGAATCTCTTTATACCATATCTGAATCTCATGGATTTTAGATTGTTATTTAGGTTGGTAATGGTTTTGAAGTTCGAGTTTTGATTTTGATGAAATTTATGGGACTGATTGTGATATGTTTTATGTTTTTGGTGTGAGATTTTTGGTTGGGTTTATAGGATTATTTGATTGTGCAAACCCGAACAACCCGACCGTATCCACCTGACCAACCTGATCACCTGAACCGTCCGAGCCGATTGGCTCTTCGGATGGTTAACGGATATGATATCTCTAAACCCGACCCACCCAACCCGAGCCCACCCCTACTCCCACAGGTCCAGAACGTGGGTAGGTTCACTTTATGCCTCTTGCATAAATAGAAAATATTCTCATTTTTAACAAGAAGTTGGAATTTTAATTGCTCACAATTCCAAAAAAAATTCAAAAGAATTTTTGTGAGAAATTAGACTTGCTAATAAGAACACACTTATATTAGAGTCTAGAGATTACAAGAAGTCACTTCCAATAATTACAATTACTTAAAAAAAAAAAAAAAAAAAAACCAATCTAACAATCGCTTTCAAGTACACTTTTTTAGGATTAGATCTTGTATTCTCAACCAAGAGGCCGCATCCCACCACAATCAAATTCAATCTGGGACACTCATTCAAGAGGTTGCATCCCAAAATGTAAAATCATATGTTGATTCGCAAGTGGGCATATGCTCTATTTTCTCTATTTGTGGTATATTTGGGGTCCATAGGCTCTCTTCATGGTCGCTTATGTTATGTGCCTTTTGGGTTAGGTTAGCATTTAGTCAACAGCAGCCTTTTTTTTTTTATTATTATTATTTTTTAATTTAATGAAAAAGGGAAATACATTAACTAGATATATGGTCGCTTGTGTTATGTGCCTTTTGGGTTAGGTTAGCATTTAGTCAACAGCAGCCTTTTTTTTTTTTTTTTAATGAAAAAGGGAAATATATTAACTAGATACAAAACCAAAAGCGTTAACAGCAGCCTTCTTTATTTGCAATAAAGCTTGTGATCTACCCACAAATTTGGGTTTCAAGGCTTGATACATGGTATGTTGAATATGAAGAGTCATTAACAAATCGTTACATTAAAACCATATATTTAATATCTTCAACCTTCGTATCTCAGTGATAATATTATATATATATAACAATTCAACTATTGTGTATGCAGCACTTTCTTTTTTGTCGTGATGAGAAATTTTGACTACGAATCGTAGTTATGTGATTGATTTTGTTTTTCCCTTCTCAATCAAAGCCAATTTTTGAAACACAACATTTTTATACCAAGTAAACATGGTTTTAAAAATCGAATTGGATCGATCGATTTGACCGGTTCAAATAAATATAGTTTTAAAAATGGGACTAGATCAGCCGGTTTGACCAGTTGAATCGGGAGCCGATGCCTAGTTCAGGTTTCACAAAAGAAAAAGATTTCAACACCTAGGCTATTAGCCTTTCTATGTATAGATGGGGATGATCTTGTAGTGAAAAGAACTCACATTAAACTTCATGTGTTGTCATGTCATTAGCCTTTGATTAGAAAAAAATAAAAATAAATAAATAAATAAAGGAAAGAAAGATTGCCCACATATTTGAGATCTTTTGAGAGGATTGTAGATTTTGTTACGCGTTAGAGATAAGTAATTTTTTCTTAACTAGCTATATTTTGTTAAAACTTTCCTATTTTATTTATTAAATATTCATTTGTATTTTCAGTATAGATTATTATTTTAATTACATTTATTATAAGAAAAGAATTAGAGTTTCTTCTTTTTGAAATATTATAAACGTAATTGATTTAGTTGGTTATTTAGAAAATTATGTTTCTTCAATTGGGATCAAGCATTTTTGAATTTTGTGAAAAGAACTAAATGTTTGTTTGAACTATGATTTTATTGGATATGATCTTTTGACATTGACTAAAATGGATATATCTTGGAAAGAATTTGAACCATTTGACTATGTTTTGACCTAGCCAATGGAGGTTATACATTAGCACAAAAACTAATTTCTTCTGGGGCTTATTGTTATTACTACATTATTGTTATTTTATTAATCGTAATTACCAGATAGAACTATCGTCTATCAGTTGTGGTCCTTGTGGATATTGTGAAATTGTTTGTCTCTGACTCTTCGATTTAACAAAATAGCATTACATTATTGGCGCAGCCAGCCGTTAAGTACAAGGTTAGCTGACCTTGTACTTAACGGCCGGCTGCGCCAATAATGTAAAATTATATTGTAGTCCCGGAGTACAAGGTCAGCTAAGCTGGGTTGGTCTGACATGGCATGTAAGCTAATGTAACCTATTTAAGATAATGTAGCTTTTTTTTTATTGGCAGGGAGTACAAGGTCAGCTTGCTAACCTTGTACTCCAGGACTACAATATATTGTAATCCCAGAGTACAAGATCAGCTTGCTTTAATATATATATAGAATATATTATTTATTAGTCACAGGTGTCACACCATAACAAATAAGCAATGACCTCACCATCAAAGGTGAGGTCATTGCTTACAATATATGTAAGCAATGATCTCACCTTTGATGGTGAGGTCATTGCTTACTTGTTATGGTGTGACACCTGTGACTACTCTATATATATAGGGCAAATTGTATTTTCCCTTCTTTATCTATTGGGTGAGTTTCAATTCTTTCCTTTATCTATAAAACTGAGCAATGTCCCATTCTATCTATTGGAAATGTGCAACTTACCCCCAATTGTCTATTTTTCTGTTAAATTCTAACAGAACCCAAATGAAATGTCTAAAATACCCTATTTTAAAAATAGAAATTATTAAATAAAACAAATTTATCCTTTACAAAAAAATAAAAATATCTTTTTCTCTCACCTCGCTTCCTCTCTCTCTTTCTCATCTCTTACATATCAGAGAAGATGGGAAATTAGAATTGATTTCTCCATAATGGGACTCCTCGATTGAGCCTCCAACACAACTATGCCTGGGAGATTGAGGGGTCTTATCAGAAGTGTCATAAAATTCCCCACTCTCCATGAAGGATTTTCGATAAAGTTCAGGTACAGCCGTGACAACTGGGAAATGTTGAGGATTTTTTATCTCAAGTGAATCAAATTTCATCCTTTTTGGATTCTAAATACTCAAATCACCCAAGCAACAGATGTCTTCTTGAATTAGACTTTACGTGTATAGACTTTGTGTATAATTCATGTTTGCTTTCATCTGCAATAATTCGGCAATATCATTCAATGTGGTAATTTCTTAATTCCTCCCTTAAGTATCCTCCAGATATCATTGGAAGTAACATCAAGCTCCCTCCAAGTCACGGTGCATCAATCAGATATCAACTAACATGTGAAAAAATGGCAGATCTATAAGAGAGAGAGAGAGAGAGAGAGAGAGAGAGAGAGAGAGAGAGAGAGAGAGAGAGAGAGAGAGAGAGAGAGAGGAAGTTCTATTTTTATTTTAATAAATGATCGATTTTATTTATTTAATGATTTCTCTTTTTAAAAGGAGGGTATTTTAGACATTTCACTTAGGTTCCATTTGGATTTAACAGAAAAATAGACAGTTGGGGATAAATTGCACATTTCCAATAGAAAAGGGGGGACATTGCTCGGTTTTATAGATAAAGGGAGAAATTGAATCTGACCTAGATAGATAAAGGGGGAAAAGTGCAATTTGCCCATATATATATATATATTATATATATATATATTAAAGCAGAAGACGTTGCCATCTTTCTGCCACGTGGCATCTAAGGCAACGTCTTCTGCTTGCCATGTATTAGTTTTTTTTTTTTTTTTTAAAACACATCATTAATAAATTAAATACCCACTACCCCATAATAAAAATAACACAATTAATAAATTAAATACCCACTATCCTATAATAAAAACTATACCATTAATAAATTAAATACTCACTACCCAATTATATGCTCCAATTAAAGCCAAATATATTAAACACAATATATGTTATTTTAAATATGCATTTAAATTATAATTTGGGCATTCGTTCCAGTGGTCATTTCTCTCTTCAAAAAGTTTCACCCCTCTGTGAGGATGAGGGCATGGGTTCAATTCCTATGTAAACTTTTTTACTTTTTTTTTTTTTTTTTTAGGGCAGAGGGAATAACATCTTAACATTTTTTTTTTATGTGTTAAATTTTCCTAAGATACGTGTTAGATTTAAGATGATATTGTCATTTTTATCTCCGTGGAACCAATTTGTTATGTGATGGACTTCTAAGGTCACAAATATTGTTTATGTGATTATTAATAAGTGATAAATTGCCCAAAAAAAAAAAATGAAAAGAGAAACAAAATAAAGTCAAAAAAGGTAAAGATGGGATAAATGTGACAAATTGTATTATTTATTTGTACTATCAAAGTATTGTAAGTTAAACAAAAATGAGAAATTTCTGAATATTTAGAATCCCTATATGAAACAATTGAGGTTCACCAAAGAAATTCATGATTGAAATTCATAAACGATGTGAAATATAATAAAAATCATTATAATAAGTGAGTTTTTTTAGTTTTTTGCACTCTTTTTTTTTCTAAAATTTTTTTCCTAAGTCAGTTTAGTTGCTTTGTTAGGAACTTATTTATAGAAAAATAATGAAAAAGAGCTGCGCATTGCGCGGGTTATAGTCCTATAAACTAATAGGATAGCTTTCTCTTAAACCCAAACTTTCATTCTCATAAAAAACCAAGTGCAATCTATTTCCCTTTCAACATGTTCAATATCCCCAGTTGATGAAATATAATAAAAATCAGTATAATACATTTGATGAGATATAATAAAAATGATCATTTCTATTTTTAAGCGCAAAGAAAAATTATTTACATATTTATTTTCTATTTTATTATTGTTATTATTTCTTCATTCTTCTTAGTTTAGTTGCTTTGTTAGGAACTTATTTATAGAAAAATAATGAAAAAGAGCTGCGCATTGCGCGGGTTATAGTCTACTATAAATAATAGATAAAGCCTTAGCTTTCTCTTAAGTACAATATCTAATAGCTACATCAAACTTTCTATTCTCAGGCTAAAAAACCAATCAGCAATCTATTTCCCTTTTGAATCAACATGTATCATATTCTATTTTTGCAAACCAATAGCCACCCACTTTTATGCCATCATTATTTCATTTGAAGAAATAATGTATTTTATCATGTTATCTAATATTTTAAAGTCAGTCATCATTGGTTTTTAATTTTTTTATTCATTTGGAATTTAAAATGAAGAGCCATTTATTTCTCTTAATTACTCATTATCAATGTTCATTTATTATACTAATCATTATTTTTCTATTATTCATTTATGTCAGCCACATTTGGAATTTAAGACAGTCACATGCATTTATTTACTCTTAATTACTCCACCTTTATTTTCCGGTTATGTTACCCACATTTGGAAGTTTTATACTAATCATTATTTTTCTATTATATAAACTAATAGATAGGCCACCCACTTTCTCTTAAGACATGTAATCAGACTTTCTATTCCCATAAAAAACCACGTCAGCTAGCATTCTATTTCCCTTTCCAATCAATAGTCAGTTGAAATTTGATTGAAACGTCCATTTGAAATATCTATGCACATTTAGTTGAAATTTGATTAGTCAAATAATTTGAAACGTCAATTTAAGGAAATATCTATGTCAATATCTTATAAACTGAAGCCACATCATTGTAGTCATATCACCCGCATTTTTCCTCTTACAAACCAAATTGCCACCCCTTTAGAGGTCAAGCCATCATTATTTCTTATTCAGTAATTTCTCATTTTAAAAAAATTTAAAGATCATGTATTTCATTAAATCACATAGCACGTAAATCTTAATTTTCTATTCTCCACAGTTTTATTTAAAATTACCAATGTCTTAAGCATATCTATATTCCCTAAAAAACCATTCAGCTCATTCTATTTCCCTTTTCAATCAATATGCTATTTTCTTTTTCAATTTTTTTTAAATATTCCCGCCCCCATATATATATCTATCTATTAATACTCACATTCAGTTAAAATTTGATTAGTTAAATAATTTAAAACGTCCATTTGAGAATATATTCCTTTTATGCCACCCATATTTATATTTATCTTTTAATACCTACATTCAGTTGAAATTTGATTAGTCAAATAATTTGAAATGTCAATTTAAGGAAATATCTATGTACAATATCTAATAGTAATAGTCAAGGCAATACATGAAGTCACATCATTGTATGTCATATCACCCGTATTTTTCTTCTTGCAAACCAATATTGCCACCCACTTTAGAGGTGAAGAGCCATAATTATTTCTTATTCAGTAATGTCACTCTCATTTTAAAAAAATTTAAAGCCATCAATGTATTTCATTAAATCATTTTCCATTATAGCACACATATTTGGAATTTGTAAAGTCTATAGTCATCATTGGTTTTTAATTTTCATTTATGTCAGTCACATTTAGAATTTAAAAAGTAGCATGCATTTATTTACTCTTAATTACCCCACCTATTATGTTACCCACATTTGGAAGTTTTATACCAATCATTATTTTTCTATTATATAAACTAATAAATAAGGCCTCAGCTTTCTCTTAAGACATGTCACATCAGACTTTCTATTCTCATAGAAAACCACGTCAGCTAGCATTCTATTTCCCTTTTCAATCAATATGTTATTTTCATTTTCAATTTTTTTTTTAAATATTCCCTCCCCCATTTATATCTATCTATTAATACTCACATTTAGTTAAAATTTGATTAGTCAAATAATTTAAAATGTCCATGTAAGAATATATTCCTTTTATGCCACCCATATTTATATCTATCTTTTAATACCCACATTCAATTGAAATTTGATTAGTCAAATAATTTGAAACGTCAATTTAAGGAAATATCTATGTACAATATCTAATAGTAATAGTCAAGGCTATAAATGAAGCCACATCATTGTATGTCATATTACCCATTTTTTTCCTCTTGCAAACCAATATTGCCACCCCCTTTGGAGGTGAAGAGCCATCATTATTTTTTATTCGGTAATATCACTCTCATTTTAAAAAAATTTAAAGCCATCAATGTATTTCATTAAATCATTTTCCGTTATAACACACATATTTGGTATTTGTAAAGTCTATAATCATCATTAGTTTTTAATTTTCATTTATGTCAGCCACATTTGGAATTTACAAAATAGCACGCATTTATTTACTCTTAATTACTCTACCTCTATTTTCCAGTTATGTTACCCACATTTGAAAGTTTTATACTAATCATTATTTTTCATTAAATTCATTATGATAAATGCGCTTTTCTATATATAAGGATGTGTTACACTGCAAAAAACCAACTTGACAAATAAAATTTCGAGGATGGTGAAAATAAGGTTGGTAGGAATATTTTTTTGTTCACTATTCCATTAAAAATTAATTTGAATGCTATCATGAATATTTAATTTTGGTTCTCTGTCTGATTCTAATTCTATCATGACTATTTATTTTCGATTCTCTATCATGAATATTCTAATTCTACCTCGAAAAATGTTTTGGATCCTCTCTCTCTCTCTCTCTAACCCATTTATGTGGTGTTTTTTCATCCTATATTAGTGATAGCTGCAAAATAACATATCTAAATTATGTTTTCATAAGAGATAATAGGAGAAAAAAAATGGTATCCATTCTTAGGTTATATCATTTATAACAAAATCATTACATATTTTGCGCGGGTCTATGACTAATAAATAATAATTCTTACATCCTAATAACGACGTGATACTCTTTGTTCATGTGTTCTACTAATTAGTACTATTTGACTATTTCAAGAGCGCCCAATTATTTTTCAACTATTTGTGAGACTTTTCTCAATTGTTTATTTTTTTCATTAACACATGGTAGGTAACAAGAGCCTGTATATTTAAAGATTCTTCTTAGCCATGAAAATTCAAGTTAAACAACATTAATTTTTCTTGTCAGTGAGCAGATGGCATCTCCAAGTGCTGGGCAAGACAATTATCGTTCTTACTTAAGTGGAGAAGAAGTGAAGAACACCAAATGGAGGTTTGGCGTCCCTAACTATGATGTTGTCAATAAGCTCTTTGAAGAAGGCAGAACTAAGGTCTCCCTCCATTTCTCTCCATTTTCTGAAAGTGTGTGTAATATCTTTATTTCATTGGATCAGTATTATTATTATTATTATTTTTTTTCAGATATGGCCTTCTGGGTCACTTGAAGAAAAGGTGCAGAATCTCGTAAAGACATGGGAAATGGAAATTTTCCATAAGACCAGCATGGATGAGTTTAAATCCCTTGATCCCAAGAAGTATACTTTCAGCTTAAATGGTATTTATTACAAAAATCTCAGCACATCACGTTAACTAGATTTCAAAGTTTTTGTTAAGGTTATGTTCTTAGAATATTTACCATTAGTAATTATTTAGTATTTCAATAGTACAATGATATGATATTCATTCATCTCACGTGATAGTAGATTTCACTAATTAAATTTATTGTGATATTCATCATTTATGTAAAAGGAGAGAGTACTCAATAATTTTCCATTTATCATATATAATATAGTTGTCTTCGTCAGGAAGGAAGCCTATAAATCTGGAAGAAATAGGCAAGCTTGGTGGAGGCTATAACCCGCTGTTGCAGACCTCCCTTCCTGAGAAATTGAGGGGTTACAATCCAGATGAAGAAACAGCGGATTCTTCTCATCGAACTTTCACCACAACATTCCCACGTGGTTTTGCTTTGGAGATTCTCCAAGTTTATGCTGGGCCACCATTGATTGTGTTCAAGTTCAGGCATTGGGGTTATATGGAGGGCCCTTTCAAGGGCCATGCCCCAACAGGAGAAATTATTGAACTCTATGGAATGGCCATTTTTGAGGTTACCCTTCAATAATACTTTTCTTCTCTTAAGAATTATGGACACTTTAAAACACGGACATGTCCGTGTCCTAACGCCCAACAAAAGCGTTAGAACACTCCTACATATGTGTCTTTATTGTGTGGGAGAATTTTTTTTATTTATTTAAAAATATACCTTTGTTTTTAGATATGTCTTTAAAGATTTAATAGTTGTTATTTATTATTAATTTTCAAATAAACATAAAATATATATTAATAGTATTTATTTAATTGGCATATAGATTTTTACTAGGTCGTGTCCTAAGTTTCAAAAATTGTCGTATGGTATTATGTCGTGGACATGTCAGTGTCTATATCTATGCTTCTTAGTTCTTCTTGTTGTTGTCATCTATATATTTTTATATAATTCAATTTTTTGTTTACTTGTAACAGTTGGATGAGCAGATGAGAGTGGTTAAGGTGGAGTTCTTTTATGACCCTGGACAGTTACTCGGAGGTCTTCTGAAAGGTGCTAGCTTGGATGATTCTGCTGAAGAGCAGGGTTTGAGCTGCCCTGTGCTCAGAAACACAGGGTAGCATTAGAAATTTACTTTCAAACTTGTGTTGACACTTTTATTTTGCATATGCCATATAAGCAGATCGAAACTGAAATGTATTACCATATGGAATTATTAATAAGTTGTGTTCTAATATATTTCCGTATCAAAAATAAGATGTCCTCGAATTATTTTCGGAGCTATATATTTGTTGCTTGCTCATAAATTCAAAGTTGGTTCATAAATTTAAAATCATATTTTAAGTTATCAAAATTGCATTAGAGATGACAGTGTATTTTTCGGATTAGAAATTGTATAAAAAATCAAGATTTTATTAAGGAAATGAAATTGATTGGTTGAATTAATATTTATCACAACCTCACATGCATAAGATTATGTGTTAATTAATTTGATTAGTTCTCTAAAGTATAAAATTAAAATCAATTAATAAATAATTTCTATTGGTCTAGAACACCTTAAAATGGTAAGTATTCATGCACAAGATATTCACCAAAGAATAATTTTCAAATTGATTTATTTTTAACTAATGGAATAATTATTTCGACCAATAATTATCATATTAATTATTAATAAATTAATTAAAATGAAGAAATCTCGAATTCAGCCAAGTAAGGACTTTTAAATCCACTAGTAGTCGACCAATAGGTGAAAAAAACTTGGATTTATCCTAACCAAATTCGTATTTGAATTCTAGCCTGAACACTGATCAGCATTTTGACTAGAACTTGTGACTTAGTTATCCAATTGAGTTGATTCAAGTTGTGTTAGAAAGCTAACATGATAGGCTACAACTATGCATTTCACGAAGATGTACAAATTCAAGCGTTTAGAGGGTTCAATCAGGCCTGCAATTAGGGCCCAAAAATTAGTTGCATTTTCGGGATTTTCATGAAGCATATTTGATTTCCAAAACCTTAATGCACTCCCACGGGTCCAGAATGTGGGTAGGTTCACTTTATGCCTCTCACATAAATAGAAAATATTCTCATTTTTTACAGAAGGTTAGAATTTTAATTGCTCACAATTCCAAACAAAATTCAAGAGAATTTTTGTGAGAGATTAAACTTGCGAATAAGAACACAAGTGTGTTCTTATATTAAAGTCTAAAGATTACAAGAAGTCACTTCCAATAATTACAATTACCTTTTTTTTTTTAACCAATCTAACAATCGCTTTCAAGTGCACTTATTCAGGATTGGATTTGGTATTCTCAACCAAGAGACTGCATCCCACCACAATCAAATTCAATCTGAGACACTCATTCAAGAGGTTGCATCCCAAAATGTAAAATCATACGCTAATTTTTGCAAGTGGGCATATGCTCTATTTTCTCTATTTGTGGTAGATTTGGGGTCCATAGGCTCTCTTCATGGTCGCTTGTGTTATGTGCCTTTTGGGTTAGGTTAGCATTTAGTCAACAGCAGCCTTTTTTTTTTTTATTATTATTATTTTTTAATTTAATGAAAAAGGGAAATACATTAACTAGATATATGGTCGCTTGTGTTATGTGCCTTTTGGGTTAGGTTAGCATTTAGTCAACAGCAGCTCTTTTTTTTTTTTATTATTATTATTTTTTAATTTAATGAAAAAGGGAAATACATTAACTAGATATATGGTCGCTTGTGTTATGTGCCTTTTGGGTTAGGTTAGCATTTAGTCAACAGCAGCCTTTTTTTTTTTTATTATTATTATTTTTTAATTTAATGAAAAAGGGAAATATATTAACTAGATACAAAACCAAAACCGTTAACAGCAGCCTTCTTTATTTGCAATAAAGCTTGTGATCTACCCACAAATTTGGGTTTCAAGGCTTGATACATGGTATGTTGAATTGAAGAGTCATTAACAAATGTTACATTAAAACCATATATTTAATATCTTCAACCTTCTATCTCAGTGATAATATATATATAACAATTCAACTATTGTGTATGCAGCACTTTCTTTTTTTCGTGATGGAAATTTTGACTAAGAATCATAGTTATGTGATTGATTTTGTTTTTCCCTTCTCAATCAAAGCAATTTTTGAAACACAATATTTTTATACCAATAAACATGGTTTTAAAAACCGGATGATCAATTGATTTGACCGGTTCAAAGGAATAAAGTTTTAAAAATTGGAGAGTCGGCTGGTTTGACCGGTTGAACCGGGAACAATGCCTGACTCAGGTTTCACAAAAGAAAAAGATTTGAGTAAATTACACTTTACCACCCTAAATCACCCATTTTTCATACCCCCTATTAAAAAGTAACAATACCCCCTAAACTATTAAAATTCACGGCCGTTACCCCCTGATGCCAAAATCGTTAAAATATCTCACGTGTCCCGGGCCCACCAAAATAACTTTACCAAATTAATTTTTTTCAAAACCCCGAATTACCCTTACCCATAGAATATATTTTTAAGAGGTTAAACCCTAGACTAACTATATATTATGCAATCCAGATAAGCAAATGAGAGAGAGATATAAAAATTTTATGAAAGTTTTTTCTCTTTCTCTCCCTACCTGCCCAGATCTGCGCATCTCTCTATATGTCTTATCAAACCCCACAATAGTGGGTTGCCATTTGCTTTAATTGGTTGGGTTGCCATCCACTTTGT
Organism: Fagus sylvatica; assembly: GCA_907173295.1. Classification (NCBI taxonomy): domain Eukaryota; kingdom Viridiplantae; phylum Streptophyta; class Magnoliopsida; order Fagales; family Fagaceae; genus Fagus; species Fagus sylvatica. The sequence goes on from OU015764.1 coordinate 21,008,277, forward strand.
GTTTCAATTTCTTTCTGGTATTGTGTGAGAAATTGTGCTTAATTAGCTTTAATGGGTTGCCTTCCTTGCTTTCTTTGGATTTGTATTTCGTGAAATTGATGGGTTTTGGTGCTGCAGCTTAGAAATGGTGGGTTTCTTTTTGATCTTGCAAAATACCTCAGAAATAAATAAAAACCCTTAACAAAAATTAATAATAACCTCTTTCAAAATAAAAATTAACAATCTGATAAACCTCTCCCCAGTCATCTAATTATGCATTTTATTTACATAAAACCAAAAGCCAAATTGTTATATTTTGTTTTTCTGGGGCAGAAGGGTCTTCTCAATCGGTCAAATATAAAGCCAATGCAACAAATTTTCCGAGACGCGAACGTAAAACACGCGCATTTGGTTGGGTATACAGTTACCGGAGATGGCCGCGGCGGCGTACGACATGGCGGCTTTGGCTTTGAAGGGTCCCAAGACTTTAAACTTCCCGAATTTCAGATTTTGGTTAATGGGGTGAATCAATGGGTCAGCACCAGAGTGATCGGGGTTTTCTCAGTGGGTCAACGCCGGTTTTGGGGGTTATTGATCGAGGGTTTCGGTTTTGGGGGGGATCGGAGCTTCAGCTAGACCAGATTTGGGTCGTTGGCTCGAGTCAGCGCCGGGGATTTAATCAGTGGGTCAGCGCCGGTGTGATCGGGGTTTTCTTATCGTTGTGTTTACGAGGAAGAAGACAAAATGGGAAAGTTGGGACTTCTTTTCCAAAATCTCATGGCCATAGCTGGTAGGCTTTGAAATCAAACATCACAGCTGTTCCAGTTGCTATTGATTGAGGTTGAAGCTGAAACTTTGTTTTTACCAGATTTGGTAAGGGGGTAAGGGAATTCGGGGTTTTGAAAAAAATTAATTTGGTAAAGTTATTTTGGTGGCCCAAGAGCACGTGCGTGTCCGTGTAGCTCATCCGTCTATTTTAACTGGATTTTGGCATTAGGGGGTAACAGCCGTGCAATTTTAATAGTTAGAGGGTCAATTGTTACTTTTTAAAGTTTAGGGGGTGAAGTGAAAAAGGGGTGATAGTTTAGGGTGGTAAAGTGTAATTTACCCAAAAGATTTCAACACCTAGGCTATTAGCCTTTCTATGTACAGATGGGGATGATCTTGTAGTGGATGATCTTGTAGTGAAAAGAACTCACATAAAACTTCATGTGTTGTCATGTCATTACCCTTTGATTAGAAAATAAATAAATAAATAAATAAAGAAAAGAAAGATTGCTCGCATACTTGAGATCTTTTGAGAGGATTGCAAAATTTTGTTACACGTTAGAGGTAAGTAATTTTTTCTTAACTAGTTATATTCTGTTCAAACTTCCTTATTTTATTTATTAAATATTCATTTGTATTTTCAGTACAGATTATTATTTTAATTACATTTTTTATAAGAAAAGAATTAGAGTTTCTTCTTTTTGAAATATTATAATCGTATTTGATTTAGTTGGTTATTTAGAAAATTATGTTTCTTCAATTGGGATCAAGCATTTTTGAATTTTGTGAAAAGAACTAAATGTTTCTTTGAACTATGATTTTATTGGATATGATCTTTTGACAGTGACTAAAATGGATATATTTTGGAAAGAATTTGAACCATTTGACTATGTTTTGACCTAGCCAATGGGGGTTATACATTAGCACAAAAACTAATTTCTTCTAGGGCTTACCACCGGCCTACGAGTGGTTCTGGGCCTAGTTATGGGGATATAGTGTGACCATAGTCATAGAGTTTTCTTAAACATATGAAATCCAATCAACTAAATTATTTTAAGTAAATTGAGACTTTTAGTATTTTGAACTCATTGTGAATTATATATTAATTTTCTGATTGCACTGAGATAAAATTTCTTAAATCTATGAGATTTATCTTATAAGAAGTTATCTATTTTAGTTGAATATATGTTGGATCCATTTTTTTCAAACTATGGGTTATTTACTGAGCCTTCCAGCTCACCCCCTCTTCTTCCCCAATTTCAGATCTTGAGGAGTAGCAAATCTTGGGGCTCTCGTTAAGGTGGTGCGTGTTAGAGGAAATTATGATTTGACTCTAATGAATGTCAAACACATCGTTATGTGGTTGTTAGAAGATTTATTTTATTCGAGGAATTTATATCAGTTATAATTTTTTAAGATTCTTTTAGCTGTTAATTCATTGGAGACTATTTATTTTTGAACTATCAATTTCTAATTGTGAAGGATTAGTCAAAGGTTTTAAAATTTGTTGAGGCCTTGCACACACTGGTAAGATAAGTCTTGTTGGGTGTGTAGTTGTTATCATGTGCCGATTTGATGCTTTGGGTTCAGAGCATGACATTAACATTACTGTGATTAACTCTCAAGAAAGTGTTGTGACAAACAAAAGTGTTGGTACGATGCAAGTTCGTATTTTGTACTGTGATCCAATGGATAATTTCTGAAAACTTTGTCAGAGAGCTGACCCATGGAGTTTCTTAGCAGGTTAGAGATATTGAAAAATGTGTTATAATTGATGATTTTGGATTGATTTTACTCTGTATATTTGTTGAGAAAATGTAGGAAAACGTTTACCAATGGATTTTAGATTTAATGTTGAATGGCTAACCTTTGTCTTTGATTGCTAGAAAAAATGGTGGAAAAGGCTTTTTTTTTATAAAAATAAAAAAAGCGTTCTGATTCCACTGTTAGATTTTGCTATTTATGCTAAATTAATATATTGTATATTAGAAATTTTACCCGGTGTGAATTTGATTTTTTTTCTTATAATTTAAACATTTTTGTTACTAAATTAGAGTTTGTGATCTTGGTGGTTATAATCACATTTGGTTAGAATCAATGGTTTTATCAACTAAATGTGATACAATTGTGGCTTCTTATCAAATTTTGTTTGATTAATTAGGTTCAGGTTCTGTTTCAGTTTGATCAATACTTTTTAGTTCATTGGTGATGCAATCAGTTGATGAGGACAAGAAGAAGAATCTTAAGAGATCAAGATTGTCGTTACACCAACTCTTTATAACTGTACTCTTTTCTGCTTTTGATCTCGAGACTGGCAAACCGGAATTTTTTTTTAGTTGCTTGGGTGGTAGGCTGGACGAGAGTAATATACCACCAGAAGAGAAGTTGAGGAGGAAAGATTGAGAGTAAACATGGTATGAATGGGTGAAGACGAGCACAAAAAAGAAACAAGTCATGGTGCATTTGCCGGCTGGGATTTGTTCCATTATCCCTTAGACTAACAATCTTATATATTATGTTGTATGAATGAAAATATACACTATTTATTTCATTGGGGAATATATTGAAAACCAAAAGCTATTTTAAGGTCTTTGTTAATTGGGATTCATCTTCTGTTGTTAGGTTCTCAATAATATATGTAATGTAATAACATATTATCATTTATATACTTTTTAATGAAAAAAATATTTCTAATATGTATGTTCTATTGCAATTATATCATTTTTTAGCCCCCCACTATTTCTACTATCAAATTCAAAAATTTAAAACATAGATAAACTTGAAGTAGTTATTACCATAATTAAATAGGATATTAAAAAATAAAAACTATCCATCTTTTTTTATTTTCATGTTTGAAACAATTATCACTGCAATCCCAATAAATTCAAATCTAACTTTCAAACTCACCCCAAAATGGTTACAAAGCCTTAAATATTTTCCATAATCAAATGATTTCTAAAAATTTGGAGTACATATTTCTTAATTTGCAATTCATAAAACCCACAAAGACCCAACTATACTATTGTCAATGGCAAGACCCCATGTGCAAAAAACCAAAAAAGAAGAAGAAGAAATGAGCTTATAATAGTGGTTTATGCATTGTGTCTATTCAAGTTCCATGACTAATTGAGGATATCAAAAATTAAAACCAGAATTATATCGAACCAGATTCTAATACAAAAAAATGAACAAGCGAGTTCAGAGGCTAGTATTTCGTTGTCTTTCGTTATCTATTTCAATTATAAGTATAGAGGATTGTACAATTTCCCAAAAAATAGAAATCTGCACGAGTTTAGGAGAAATTATTTAGTCCATCAAGCGAATCATGTCATCCGTCCACCATTCTAATAATTGACTGACATGTGTTATAATTAACCAAGTCAGATTTTAATAAAGAGTGACATGTCATTAGTTTACCATTTTAATTTACACCTCATTAATTTATCATTATGTAATAAAATAAAATAAAAAAACCCTTAAATCTACTCTCACGTCTCTCTCACTGCTATCTTTCACGCGCCATCGCGGCCATCCCGCCACTGCCGGAATCCACCAATGACCAAAATCAAATCCTAAAATGTTGGCAAAAAGCTAAAAGAACCGTGAATACAAAAACACCCAACCATGTTTGTTTTTCTCTTGAAGTTCAAGGTGCTTTTTCCAATACCAGTGAGAAAGATAGCACCGATGAAGAAAAAAAAAAGGAAAATATAATAAAAATAAATATATCCAACCAGATCTGAAGAAGAAGATATCCAAACAAAACAAAAAATTATCATCATGTGAAAATATAACCAAAACCATTTTGAAAAAAAATATATATATATACATATATATATATATATATATATATAAAACCCAAATCAGATGTGAAGAAGAAGAGGAAGGATCGGAGCTTGCTTTAATGGTGGTGAGGAGGCGTGACTCACTTGAATGGCACAGGAGCAAAGAGTAGAGAGAGATTAGAGGCTTTCCAGATAAGAGGTTTTGCTTCAAGAGCGGCGGAATTTGTCAGACATGGATGACTTAAGAGATATGACGACTACAGTGTAGAGGCGGCAACAACGTGGATGAGCAACTAGGCAGCGACGGTGTGAAAGATAGTAGTGAGAGAGAAAAAGGTAGATTTAGGGTTTTTTATTTTATTTATTCCATAATGATAAATTAATAATGTGTAAATTTAAATGTTAAACTAATGACATGCCTTTCTTAAAATTTGATTTGGTTAATTTTAACACATGTCAGTCAATTATTGGAATGTGGACGGGTGACATAGTTCACCTGGTGAACTGAATAATTTCTTTGAATTGAGAGGCCAATATTTATCATGTCCACCCATTGTTGGGCAATGTCATGAGATTCTATTGCTAGTTACGTGTAGAAAAAGATAGAGGTTAAGGCATCTCAGAAAATATAAAGCAATATTCATAAAAGAAGTTAGCTTTAAGCAAGGAAAGGCAATCTAGGATCAAACTACGTACCAAAGAAGAAGAAGAGCCTCCTTGGTGTAATTATATCCTTTATTTTTAATTAGTTCTCTTCTTTTTTCTCTTTCCTTTTATTGGATTGTGTGCTTGAAAGTTTTGAATAATATAATAAAAAATAAGTAAAGAAATAATATTATAATAAAATTGAGTTGAAAATAAAGAATCGGTTGGTGGTGTTTTAAAAAGTGATTAGGCAAAATTGAAAAAATAGTTCCTAAACCTAAAATTTAGCTTAAATTTTAGACAACCCATTAGCAATGCACTAACTGTAAGTGAACAAGCGAGTAGGGTGTGCACGGGTCAGGCGGGTCGGGTTTGGACATATTTTTTTTATCCTACCCAACGAAGTCGGGTTTGCAAAACTCCAACCCGTTGACCATCCATTAAGGTGGTTGGATTGGGCGGGTCGGTTGATCGGTTTTGGCGGGCGGCTATGGTCGGGTTTCGCGGGTTTTTGCCATTACAACAACAAACAAATAGAAAATCATCCCAACAACAAACATCAACAAATCACCAAAACAAAAAACTCACTGTAACATCCACAACAAAAAAAATCAACAAAACACAACAACAACAACAACAAATCACCAAATCAGCAAATGCACCAATATTGGACAAAACCGACGAAGGTGAAGGTGGTGCCGCGGCAGAACCAGCGAGATCTGGCCAAAATCCGGTGAGATCTCACAAGATCCGGCGAGATCTAACCAGATATAGTGAGATCTTGTTGGAAATAAAAGGAGAAATATTACTTGAACTTGTTATAATTTGCACCAAATAACGTTACCAGTAAGAGGTGGCGGAGTTGAGGCACGTACAAGGTCGCTCTCTTGAGACGATACGCGCCGTCTACGAAATTTTCCGGTGTAATAGACAATAATTTTGCACGCCGTCCCCAGGATACAACAAGCCCAGCCACCTAGCTGTATTCCCTTACAAGTCTACACTACTTGTAGGGTGAGAAGCTCTTAAAATAGTACTTTCTTTTTACCCAGAATAAAATATATAAATATATGAAGAGATAATATGATTTGAGAGAAAATGGTTTGTAGAGAGAAAGACAAGAGCTAGAATATATTGTTTTTGGTGTGTCTTTCAATTTGACATATCATGTATTTATATAGTGGTATGGGAGCCTTTCCCATTTAATTCCATATTAAATTTTAATTCATTTGATATTATAGACATTAGTATAGCATCAGTTTTTATTTTGTAATTTATTTTCTGCACATGTCCCTGTACATGTCCATGTTCATTTGCTAAAACCATCAATGCATTGTTGACCAATTTCAAAAAGAAGCTGGCAGCAGTAACATCTTCACCCACGTTTTTTCTTTTCTTTTTAAAAGAAAAACATAACATTTAAACATTGACTTTGAATAGGATAAAAAACTGATATTTTAATATTATTATGGAATTGAATTAGTGAGATTACTATACCTGATTTCAAATTTAAAGAAGGTGTAACTGTTAGTGGGCATTTAATCAAGAATTAAAATGACATAATAATTTTATTTTATAAAAATATTCTAACATATCTCACCAAATCCAGTGAGATCTCACCAGATTCGTCGAGATCTCACCTGATCCGGTGAGGTCTCACTTGATCTGGAACCTTTCCGTGGCGGTGGGAGATCTGGTGGTGGAGCTCGATACAATCTACCTTCGCCGGCGGTGGAGATTCATAACTCATGTATTCTTTTTGTGAAACTGAAAAGAAAATGAGAGAGGGAGAGGGAGATTAAGGTCAAGAGGAGTGAGGGAGGGGAAGAGAATTAGAGAAAATTATGAGAGATAAGAGAGAGTGCGTGAAAATATGAGAGATGAGAGAGTTTTTTTATTTTATAAATATTAATGGTTAATTGGTCAGGCGGGTCGGGTGGATACCCGGAAAAATATGAGAAATCTGTTATTCGTCCGAAAATCCGAAAAATAATAAAATCTTAATTCATATCCATCCGAATATGGCTCACGGACGGACGGACGTACGATTGGATCGGACGGTTTTTACGGATGGATCGGGTTTGGCGGGTATTTGTCCACCCTTACAAGTGAGTGAGTGACATTCCGAGTGCCGAGAAGGTAAACTAACTTCACTCTTTTTTTTTTTTTTTTTTTTGATAAGAGACTAGCTTCACTTAAGATGAAGGAACCAAATGCCGATAAAAGCGCAACGCGCACCCCTTGTTTCTTCAAAGTCAAGTTTCGCCGCAACCAACACATGGAATGACTTTTCCAATCCCACTGTTAAAGAAGGAACGTTACCAATAGAAATAGACATTTTATATTATGAGTCAGATTGCATAAGTGACTAAGTGAGTAATATATATATATGGTTTAGCAAAAAAATAAAAAAGAGTAATATATATATGAATAGTTTTGAATGTACTATATCATTGCGTTTTTTTCTATATGACAAAAACTTTGACTTGTCCTTGTATGGTGCCTGGCGTCTCAGACCATTCTAAACTAGACTATAACTCACGCAATGCACGGTTCTTTTTCATTATTTTTCTAAAAATATGTTTCTAACAAAGCAACTTAACTAAGAAGAAGGTTATCTCAAAAAAACTAAGAAGAAGGAAAAAATAATAGCAATAAAAAAAAAAAAAAGTGTAAAATAGAAAATGTAAATAATTTTTCTTTGTGCATAAAAATAGAAATGATCATTTTTATTATATCTCATCAAATGTATTATACTGATTTTTATTATATTTCATCAAATGTATTATACTAAGTCTATAAAAATAACTACCAATAACTTTCTAGCCTAATTGCATTGATTTCTTTTAATTGGAGTTTATATCCCGGAGTTGTATTCACTTAGCAAAAAAAAAAAAACTCACTTCACATCGTTTATGAATTTCAATCACTTTGGTAAACCTCAATTGTTCCATATAGGGATTCTAAATGTTCAGAGATTTCTTATTTTTGTTTAACTTACAACACTTTAATAGTACAAATAAATAATACAATTTGTCACATATTTATCCCATCTTTACCTTTTTTTACTTTCTTTTGTTTCTCTTTTCATATTTTTTTTGGGTAATTTATCACTTATTAATAATCACATAAACAATATATGTGACCTTAGAAGTCCATCATATAACAAAGTGGTCCACAAAGATAAAAATGACAATGTTATCTTAAGTCTAACACGTATCTTTTAGGAAAATTTAACATATAGAAAAAAAAATGTTAAGATATTATTCCTTCTACCCCTAAAAAAAATAAAAAAAATCAACACAATTGCCTCTTTGGTTACCTCTAAATGATATTCCATTGATGTCCAAATCTCAGATAATTTGAATGTTGCATCACCAATTCTAATATGAGTGTTGAAAAATAATTTATACTTAACACTTACCCCAAAAAAATATATTAAACAGATAATTGTCAAGTTATTTAGCATATCCAATTGTATAAAATAAAAAATGATCAAGTCAAACTATATTTTATATGTAATTAGATAGTATCAGAAATTGTGTAAAAAAAAAAAAAGCATTTTTGGTTGCAAAAATAGAGGACTACGTATAACTTAACCAAGCAAAAATACTTCGAATATATCCAATTTGTATAAAAATAAAAAGATCAAGTCAAACTAAATTTTATATGCAGTTAAATAGTATCAGAAATTGTAAAAAAAAAAAAAAAAAAAAAAAAAAAAAAAAACATTTTTGGTTGCAAAAAATAGAGGACTACAACTTAACTAAGTAAAAATACTTTGAATGTAAAATATACATATTGTATATTGCGTAGAAAAACTCATCCTAACTATATCCTCCACTCTTTTCAAGACCAACTCGGCTAATGCATCTGCATGCATAAAAAAAAAAAAAAAATGATCAGAATCAATTAAGATTGCTAATAACAATGGGACACGTTTTACTCCACGCTTTAAGATCAATTCATTAAGGTATCTCATGACAGTAGAACATCTTTTTACATAATTATAGCTAGAGTCATATAACTCACAAAAGAATTTCATATAATAATTCAAATGAATATTTTAAAAACATGAGATTCTGCCTCATGCTCCTTTTCAGTTTTCACGAAGTTATATTGTCATACAATGACTATTATCATTGATTTAACTTTTAAAGCAAAAATTAAACGAAGTTTTTATAACCAAACCACATATATAGTAAAAATATCATTTTTCGACGTATCTGTAAGTATTAATAGCTATTTAGCATTCAACTTGGAAAAAAACTCAACCTAATTGTAGCAGTTTATAATCTAAACAAATCTTTGCTCTTTAAATAAAGAAAATATAATTTTCAAATATGCAATTATCAACATAGCAAACACATAGAAACTTAACTTGAGAAAAGACAAAAATAAAGGTAATACTTTTGTAAACTTTATCTTACCCAAGCTCTTATTTCCACTTAAATATTAAATATTAGAAAATAATTGTACAATAGTAAGTAAATTAGACGCAAACAAAAATAAAATATGCAAACAAAAATAAAATATAATATAAATTGATACAAACCTGAAGATGAAACAACACAGTGGGAGAAAGTGAGAAACCAAAAAGTTATAAAAGTGGAACCGAAAGGAAATGAAGAGAGAAATAAATTTGGTGATTCCAGGGATCAAACCCAAGCACTCACAAATGGGAAGGACTTTTTGGGGAGAGGAATGACCATTGGGGCGAATGTCCAAATTGTAATTTAAATGCATATTTGAAATAACATATGTTGTGTTTTAAAAGATTGGGTTGGAATATATCTATTTATATATGAATTAATTAATTAATAAGACCATTTAATTTATTAAATATGAGCATTTAATTAGGTAGTGGGTATTTAATTTATTAATGGTGTAGTTTTTATTATGGGGTAGTGGGTATTTAATTTATGTGCCACCTAAGATGTTACGTGCCAAACCTCACGTTGCCTTAGATGCCACGTGGCAGAAAGATGAAAACGTCTTTTGCTTTAATTTATATATAGATAATTAATAAGACCATTTAATTTATTAAATATGAGTATTTACTTGGGTCGTGGGTATTTAATTTATTAATGGTGTAGTTTTTATTATGGAGTAGTGGATATTTAATTTAGGGTATGTTTGGTACACAGTAATGATTATTACACTGTAATAGGAATTAGTATTACAAGGAATAGAATAACCTGTAATGGAATAAGTATTACTATTCATCAGTTTGGTAACAACACATGAATAGAACCCTGAATCTGCATTCCATAGTTTGGTACAGTATAATAACGTGGTGGAATGACATTATATTTTAGTCAAATTTCTAAAATACCATTTTTGAAATGTATTATATATTTACACTTTTTGTGAGTCTTGTTTAGTATTCTATTATGTATAAACTGAAAAATACCAGTACAGTACAGATTTAATAATAAAAACAATACTGGTATATGCTTTAAACACAAAAACCAAAAGCAAAAAAAAAATTATATAACTAGTTATTTTTTCCATGAGCAGTACTGTACAGATTAACAACGATGGTTATATAGGAAAAAAAAATAACCAGTACTATACAGATTAAAAACATCAGCCAATAAACACAAAAACCAATAAATAGATATAGACCATAGACCATAATCTATCCTCTCATTGGCTAGTTACAGAGAATCGGGCCAATCCTTATCTATATGTAAAGGCCCCTAATGACCAACCCCTCTTTTCAATTATATAATGTAATACCAGATTTTTTTCAAACAAAGCTTTCTCCTACTTTCTTTTATATTTCTAAAGATAAGATTTCAAAACAAACAAAAGAAAAAAATATCTCATTGGCAGGATTCAGAGTTAGGCCAATCAAATCCTTATCTATATGTAAAGGCCCTTAATGACCAACCTTTTTTTTCAATCATATAATGCAATACCAGATTTTTTTCAAACAAAGCTTTGTCCTACTTTCTTTTATATTTCTAAAGATAAGATTTCAAAACAAACAAAAGAAAAAAAATATCTTATTGGCAGGATTCAGAGTTAGGCCAATCAATCATTTTTAAATAAGATTAAAAACAAACAAAAGGAAAAAATATCTCATTGGCAGGATTCAGAGTTAGGACAATCTATCATTTTTAAGTTTTAAATGATAGATTGGCCTAGTCCTGAATCCTGCCAATGTTGAATGGAAAACATAGCATCATGATTCATGAGGAGCCAATTTCCTTTTGAATTTCTTTCTGCCACATTGGACGGAGCATATATGGTTTCAGAACGGATTGAGTTATTGAGCAGATATGGTTTCCAAATTTTCATTTCCTTAACAGATTAACAACAATGGTTATATAGGAAAAAAAAAATATATATCAATACTGTATAGATTAAAAACACCAGTAAACACAAAAGCCAAAAGCAAAAATATATATATATATATATATATTGGTGTATGTTGTAAACACAAAAACCAAAAACAATTCTTTTATTTTTTTCCCATAAGCAATATCATATAGATTAACAACAATGGTTATATAGGAAAAAAAATAACCAGCACTATACAGATGGAAAACACCAATAAACACAAAAACTAAAAGCAAAAAAATAAATAAATACTAGTATATGCTGTAAACACAAAAACCAAAAGAATTATATATATATATATATATTTTTTCCATGAGCAATACCGTATAGATTAACAACAATGATTATATAGGATAAAAAAAAATAACCAGTACTGTACCGATTGAAAAACCAGTACTATATAGATTAACAACAATGGTTATATAGGAAAAAAAAAACCAGTACTGTACAGATTAATAACAATGGTTATATAGGGAAAAAAAAAAAAAACAGATTGAAAACCTAGGAAAAAAAAATCAGTACTGTACAGATTAAAAACACCAGCCAGACAAAAAAGGAGAGAGAGAGGACCTCCACGGCCATAGAGAGAAAGATGAGATAGAGAATATCTCCATGGCCAACTAGAGGAAGATGACCTCGACGGCCTAGAGAGAGAGAGAGGAGAGAGAGAGAGAGAGAGAGAGAGAGAGAGAGAGAGAGAATCTGATGAGGAAGATGAAGAGCAAGAGAGAGAGAGGAGAGAGGGAGAACCCGGTGAGGAAGATGAAGAACAAGAGAGAGAAAGAGGAAAGATAGAGGTAGAAGCGTATGTTTTGATCGGGTCTTTTGGGTATTTTATATTTTATAGTTATTACGTAGGGTAAAGGAATAGCTATTACACTCCTTTTTGGGAGGAATAGTTATTCTTCATTTTAAGGAATAACTATTACTAAGAAATGACTATTCCTTGTAATAAAAACATAATCAAACAACTGAATAGCTATTCCTATGTAATAGCTATTACATTACAGGGTCTATTACAGCGTACCAAACGAGCCCTTAGTGTATTTAATTCATATGCCACCTAAAATGCTACGTGCCAAACAGATAACGTTACTTTATATACCAAACCATTTGATATACAACAATTGCGTTTTTTCCTATATGACAAAAAGTTTGACTTGTCCTTGTGTGCCGCCTGGCGTCTCAGACTATTCTAAATGTGTTAGGTATAATTTTGTTTTTATCATATATTCTTTTCATAGGAAAAGTATTTGCCGAAAGATTTGTCGCCGTGTAGTTTAAAATTTTATGTTGTGATGGACCTAATTGAGGTGGGTGTGAATTTTTTGTGAATTTTCTTTTTGTGCCTGTGGCAAAATTGTTTTTCTAAAGGTGTTGGGCATAATCTTTGCATATATAAACTCTCTTATGCAACGAAAAATTCTAAGTTACACAACACTATTCTTGTTTACTAGGGTGTAAGATGGATCACGACAAATATCGTTCCTACTTGCATGGAGAAGGGGAGAAGAACACCAAATGGAGGTTTGGTGCACCTCCTAATTATGATGTTGTTAACAAGCTTTTTGAAGAAGGCAGAACTAAGGTCTGTCTCTCTCTCTCTCTCTCTCTTCCTCATTCATGTATGTGTGATAAGCATATATAAGAGATATCATCATATTTGTTTGATCTATCTGATAAGTGATAACCAAGTAATGATTGATTAATGAAAGATATGGCCTCCCGGTTCACTTGAAGAAAAAGTCCAGAACCTTGTCAAGACATGGGAAATGGAGATGTTCAACAAGTCAAACTTTGATGACAATAAATCAGTAGATCTAAACAAGTATACTGTCAGCCTAAACGGTAACACACTAAGCTCCACATTTACAAATATTGTTGTTGAGTTTAATTTGTATTTGAACATTTAATTTCGTAGTCCAAATGTCATTTGTCATCTATTTGCAAGTTGATCAAAACGTGCAGGAAGGAAGGCAGTCAATTTGGATGAAAAGCGTAAGCTTGGGGGAGGCTACAATTTTTTCCTACAAACCTCTTTGCCAGAGAAGCTTCGTGTGTACAACCCAGCAGAAGAAACAGCTGATTCATCTCATGTGGCTTTCACAACAGCTTTCCCAAGTGGGTTTGCTTTGGAGGTTCTCCAAGTTTATTCAGGACCACCAGTGATTGTATAACAAGTTCAGGCACTGGGGTTACATGGAGGGTCCGTTCAAAGGCCATGCACCAACAGGGGAAATAGTTGAACTCTTTGGGATGTCAATTTTCGAGGTATCACTATTCGCCCAAGCATAATTTCTATCATCATCATCATAATCATATGTCCTTATTGTTCATATCAAATTTATTCTCTTGTTTGAAACAGTTGGATGACCAAATGAAAATTGTGAAGATTGAGTTCTTCTTTGACCGTGGAGAACTGCTAGGAGGTCTTGTGAAAGGTGGTGCTAGTTCCACTGAAGAGGCGGTTTCAAGCTGTCCTTTCTTGAGGAACACAGGGTAGCTTTATAGCTTACCAAATACTACTTGTAGGGGGCAAAAGGCTGCAAAAGAGACTTGAGAGAGAGAAAGAGTCTCTCATGGTGCTCGGTCAATGTATTTTACTGTATTTGTAGCTATATTTGATATATTGCAAATCTCTATGTGAATGTAGGCAAGTTGCTGAACCACCTAAAATTCTGTGTTTTGCTTCTATTTACTTCGAATAAGTTCTTACTCTATATTATCATCCAATCATGACTGAAGTTCAACATTTTAGTGTTTGATGCAGTTCCAATATTATCCGAAATTCCCCCCTCCCCACACTACTTGTGTTTGTGTAGCAATTTAGCCAAATTGCATAATACTATGAATAAAACTCTTGTTTCCAGCATGAATTAAAAAAATAAAAATAAAATAAAAAACAGTACTTTCACTGGAGTTAATAACTTCTTTGCAAAGGTGCATCACTGTCTCAACATACTTTTGTCATACAAAAGTGGATAACTTCGTTCTATTATCAAAGGTATAATCCATGACAATTCCAGATTCAAAAAATTGACTGATGCCAAAATGTTCTGAAGCGATAGTTTGTTCCACACCTTTCATTTATATTCTCAAGTGCAAATGTGATATACTTGAATTCAGAGGGGTACTTATTAGGTACTCCGGGAGTACATTAAATGCGTACTCCCTCCTCTCACAGAAGTTATGGATCCCACTAATTAAATTCATGATGGGACCCACTACTTCTGTGAGAGGAGGGAATACGCATTTAATGTACTCCCAGAGTACCTAATAATTTTCCAATTCACAATGCAATTGCTTTAGTATATACTTCCTTAAATTCTTAATCTAAAGAAATGTTTTGAGGCAATTAAAAATTAGTAAATTCTCCATTAAGACTATGAAAAGTGATTAGGACAGTAATTGCGAAGGCCATAAGAAGATCAATGATCTGTTTTTGCTTCGAAAAGGACGAAGGTCATTTTGTAGTTAAGATATAATTTTGACAAATTTAAAGGTAAATGTGCCACGTATTTTGAAATCTTATCCATCAAATAAAGATGAATAACTAATTGCACTTCATTTTAAATGAAACTGACACCATATATTCACACCAAAATGATCTTTGTCTGTTCTAAAAGCAGTTACAAAGAATCATTTTTCAAAATGCATACCACGGAGGCAAGTAATAAACAGAGCAAACTCGGTGCACAAATTACCCAACATCTGATATTGACTTTTACATATTTCTCTCCAAGCAGACAAATTGATTTGGAAAATTTTATTACAAAGAATTGCATTATTTTCAGGTTAAGCACCTCTTTCTAGCTGTATAGGTGGATTCATCCTATGTTATATATCAAGGTAGAACAAATTTCTAACTAGTTTTACTAGCCCAAGGAAGGGAGCCTGGATAAGGTGCTGCCCCACAATATCTGAACAGACCTTCAATCTCAGGACACCCATTAGGATAAGGGATTGAGCGGTGAAAAGGATCACGATTTAGTTTTTTCCGATAAAGTGAACCTTGACAGCCATATGGATCTCCTTGGAATTGAACCCGCACCAATGCCTCACCTTTCAGAGCTGCTTCTTTTGAAGTAGATGAAGCCGGGGTGCCCAAGTAGAAGAATCTTGACTCTGGAAATCCAAGTGCAGACCGATGTAGATGTGCAAATCTCTCTTCCTTAAAATCATAACTTACAACCTGATTCCAGAGATTCCAATGTACAATGAAATCAGTATGAATGTCAGAACCCTAAAAGGTGAAGGAAGGTGGGGGGGGGGGGGGGGGGGGGGGGGGGGGGGGGGAGGGGGGGAATAAAGTTGCAGTGATGAAAAAGACTCTGAGTTGGGAGTCTAGATTAAAGTATCAAATGGAAAACAAATGTCTTTCATCTCTGTGCAATCACAAGATCATGTGCTTTGAAGAACAGATGTTGTGATTGCATTACTCAAGGAGGAAAACAGTTGATTTTTGTCAAATATAACTTGCAGAAATTTTCAAGCAATAATTAAAATTGTATAAAAAAACATACCTTGTAGTAAGTGATTAGAAAAAGAAAGAAATAAATAAAAGGGTACAATAGAGAGAGAGAGAGAGAGAGAGAGAGAGAGAGAGAGAGAGAGAGAGAGAGAGAGAGAGAGATGGTTGTGCATGCCTGAATGCAAAAATGAGGTCATAAATTTGAAATGTGAATTGGGCATAGGCTACAGAGGGAAAAAGGGCTAAACAGCTGATTTTTGTCAAATATAACTTGCAGAAATTTTCAAGCAATAATTAAAATTGTATAAAAAAACTTACCTTGTAGTAGGAGTGATTAGAAAAGGAAATAAATAAATAAAAGGGTACAATAGAGAGAGAGAGAGAGAGAGAGAGAGAGAGAGAGAGATGCTTGCGCATGCCTGAATGCAACAATGAGGTCATAAATTTGACATGTGAATTGGGCATAGACTTCAGAGGGAAAAAGGGCTAAACAGTTGATTTTTGTCAAATTTAACTTGCAGAAATTTTCAAGAAAATTGTATAAAAAAACATACCTTGTAGTAGGAGTGATTAGAAAAAGAAATTAATAAAAGGGTACAATAGAGAGAGAGAGAGAGAGAGAGAGAGAGAGAGAGAGAGAGAGAGAGAGAGAGAGAGAGAGAGAGAGAGAGAGAGAGAGAGAGAGAGAGAGAGAGAGAGAGAGAGAGAGAAAAGTGGTTGTGCATGCCTGAATGCAACAATGAGGTCATAAATTAGACATGTGAATTGGGCATAGACTTTAGAGGAAAAAGGGCTAAGTGGGCTAAGTTTGTTCTCTTATTTTACTTTTTTTTAATAACTTAAGAAAACTTAACTCAGAGAGTTGCACGTCGTAAAACATACTGTACAACAACCCTCACTACTATCAAACTCCTACGGACAATTGACCCCACCCATTAGAACCAGTTGCCAAGGTGATCCAAGGGTATTCACCCCTGACGGGATAAGCAGTTTATCATCATGCCTAGGAGGCAGTATGTCAGCACTTATACACAAAGATGATTGGCGTTTCAGACACTTTTATTTTTTTATAAGTGTTTCATACACTTATTTAACCTGTTACCACCAATTTAAGAAATTGAGGTGGAAGGAAATACTTAGTCTCCTCCCCCTCCCCCTCTTTTTTTCTTTCTTTTGGTCTGAAGGGAATACATACGTCTGAAACCTGTATTGATGTCCAGAAATGATACTTGGATTTATAGTCACTATTCTATACTGTGATCGCATCCATAATCCAGAGGGAATGAAAACATAGATACAACTGTCTGATTTTTTTTCTCTACTTTCATCCTATCTCATCTACATCGTAGACATATTAAGCCCCAAAAGGAATAACTAGGAAAGAGAATAAATAAATAAATAATACAGCTTCCAGTAGAAGGGGCTTACAGTTATGTTATAAGGATATGTCCCAGTAAGCTCTCGGAAACGACACACGCTAAAGAGAAGATTCTCGAAACTGTCCCTCGCATGCTCTTCTGTGAGTGTCCTCCATCTTACATTTTCTTCCTTGCCTATAAAAACAGTCACAGCATAAGTCATATTGATAGAATAAAAATCAGGTAGTTCAAAGCTTTGATGTACCAGAAACTAACTTTACCATACAAAGAAACAATGGTTAATCTATCAAGTTTCCTTTTGTTACACAACAACAATAAAAAAATCAAGGCTAACAGAAAACTATTCAATGGAGATGTTGGTCTATCATCCATTACGACTTATCCAGACTATTTATTAGCACCATGAAAATTCAGCTTAACATCATTTAGCAAGAACTACTCCTGTAACAAACATGAAATTTTGCTGGCAATCCAAAGAGCATGCCCCATTTGACAAGGTAAGTTGCCCCATTAGATGGGGCATGTTGGTAGTAAAACAAAGAGCTCAATGGTATAGGTATCATTTGTTATGGATTCAAATAGTACTTGCAAGAAGCAAGAAAGAAGAAAGCAACCACATTGCCTTTCTGATCTTCAATATCAGAAATGAGCAGAAATATCCTCCTCACTTCCGAGCAAAGGAAAAGGAGGCATTTCAGCAAATTATCACACAGAAACTGATATTCTAGTATTTCTGGATTTGGACCAAAGATTTTGATGGCCACAGGACTGGAGGTGGTGCTACAGTTGTAAACACTGTAAGGGGTTGGCTGACATTACTTCAAAATATCTTTTAAATTTTTATTTATCAAAAAAAACATTACTGATAGAGGGTAATTGTGGTACAGGGTGATTAGGGTGGATTTGGAAACATTAGATGGAAATAGTGGAGGTGACAGTGGTGGTAGCCTGGTAGGGTCAGCAGAAATATAGATATGGTAGAGGTCATGGTCATCTGAAAACAACTCCAATACAAAAATTTATGTTAAATGTGACTATTCATTTGAGGTATATGCTAAATTTGATGACACAACCAGATTATATGTGACAGCACCAGCGCCAACAGGAAGTTTCTAACCAGATTCTCCAATGCACACAGATGTTTATAAGGGTCGACAGGGATGTATGACATATGCAGCCCTATCGCAACTCAACTAAAGGATATTTTTTGTACTTTAAGCATATCAAGCTATTTAGGGCCTGTCTACAACTTCATTGAGGAGGGGCTTAAAGAGCTTTAAGGGTCCTTAATGCTCTTAAGAAAAATTTACAGAAACATTTACAACACAATGGCAATCTTGCTAAAGAGCTTTCAGGACCTTAAAGCTGAAAAACAGTTTTGAGCTAAAGCTGAAAATTCCAAGGTTTAGCATTAAAACTATTTAGTGCACTATTCCAGATTTTGATTGAAATAATGAATTCACATAAATGCCCATGCTTATTTCTCAAAATAATACTTAATTCCCACACATTTTATAAGAGAGAGAGAGAGAGAGAGAAAGAGAGAGATAATGATAATAAAGATGATAATGATAAAAAGAATATTAATATTAACATTACTTATCAAAAGAATATTAATATTAACATTAATGTTAATGTTAATACAAATAATTAAATAAATATTGACCATTAATTGGACTAATTGGGTTCAAGTAGGAAAATAAAATACACTTTTATTAGGTATTCTTTTGTTGTTTCTCTCATATCTAAGTTTTTATCAATTTGCTTACCAAACGGAGTAACAACTTTAAAGCATTTTATCATTGTAGTTTGCCAAACACTCTAAACGCTAAAACTCTTCTCAGTTAAAGCTCTTTATTGCAAAAGCTCTATTTCCTACAGTAATACCAAAGGGACACTTAGCAGCTAAACCAGTTTACACAGAAAAACGACCCTTAAGCAGATCTCATATCAGCAATCCAACAACTGCTTAATTATACTCAGATAGAAACTGAGAGCCATGGTCAATAAGAGAGCATTCTCAAATTAATTCAAGAGGTACAATTTGTTCTAATATTCATTCATCACTATTGTAAAATATTTGGATAACTTCACACCCTAATAGTTATTAAATGCATTATGATGATACTAAGCAACTTCAAACTTAAAAAAATCAAATCAAATCAAATTCCATGGATGTTTTACTTCACTTTGTACTGTAAGCACTTTGTTCTTGACTAAAACTAGATTTATAAAAAATCAAGCATCTTTGTTCAGCAGATCATTACAGCCATTCCACTAAAAGGTGAGAAAGTTATTGGCACATAACCGTGAATTATGGTAAGTCTAACTCTAAATCGAGGTTAATAGGAGATAACCATATATATATATATACATGAGCGTGATACAATCTATCTGAAAGACAAATATTAGAAACATTTCTTTAGCAATCGACAATAAATTAGCTCTGAGTTTATAAATATTTTCTAATAAGATGAGGCATGCCAAGTAGGTACAAGAACTAAGATAACACATGCACTCACCAAACCATCCTTCCGATTCAGCAACACTCCAATAACTTTGTGCTTCACTACGAGGACCGGCATCTTTCCGAGTCTCCCCACCACTAAACATAAGCAAAGCTGCATCATCTTTGGCTGCAATGTCAACTCCCTCTTGTATATGTCTCACAAACGTAGCAGCTTGGCCTGGATTCTTCTGATAAGACTCCAAAAACCACGAATCCTCCTTATCAACTTTCCCACAGCTACTACTCGTATAAACCGAATGTCCAGCAACCATTACAAGATTCTGAAGCTTTGGAAACGGATAATTATTGGAACTCACATCGGGTTTTTGATAACTACTCATCATCCGGTAGTGGCTCTCATACAGAGACAATATGATGATAATTGTGAGCCCAAGTGACAATGAGATGACGAAAACTAAAAGTGGGTGCAGCTTAGAGTAATACTGAATACGGGTTCCGAAAGATTTAAGCTTTTTAATGGGAAGAAAGGGTGAATTCTTAGGCTTTCGGACACGTCTAGTGGTTCCTGATTCCAAATAAAAAAAGTCAGCACCTCTTGGGTATGCAAGGAAGGGCTTGGGACTCCCAGAAGACCCAAATGAATAATGGTTCATGATACTATGAATCCAGCTAATGGGATTGGAAAGGGAGTAAAATTAAGCATACCCAGAAGGCAATTTAAGCAAATAAAGGAATGGGATCATGGATTTTCTCCGTGGAGCAGTGATGAGGAACAGAGAACGTCATGCACCACTCTGATGATGTTTTTACATCAATCTGTGCTGATAAACTCCTTCTACCCATATTTTTCTGAGCTCCCTTTTTTTTTTTTTTTTTTTTTTTTACTCTCTTTTTTCTTTATCAGGTTGTATTTACTACCCAGTATTATTAATTTCATCGTTTTTATTTTTTAGATTTTCGCAAAGAATTTTGCTATTTTATAATTTTCAAAGGATTTTTATAATACAAAAAAACAGAAAGAAAGAACCAAGTGATGCGGTCTTTTTATTCGAAAGATCGAACCATGATGCGGACCGTATAACTCTTTGTTTATGGGGATAAACTTTGGTTTCTGATGGTTCTTTCTTTTATGTTTTAAACATTCTTTAAAATAAATGATTTTGTTTTTTCGACTATGCATTGTGCTTCAATTTTTTTTTTCCCCTTAATTTATTTAATTTTTCCTTTTCCTTCCACATTTTTCTGTTTCTTTTTTTGCTAAACATTTTCCTGTTTTTTTCGGTTCCAAAGTTCATTGATAGTTTCATACATACGATGCTATTTTTTTGGGTTCCAAAGTAAAAGTCGTTGCTCAAAATGTTATATAATCAATGATTGTAATTTGAATCGAATGCTAACCATAGAGTAATTTGGAACAATATTCTTTTAGCAAAAATAAAAAAAAATGTGTAAGCCCTATGTGTGGGTATGGGTGGACTGCCTATGTGGATTGCGTTGCACGGATATAATATGTGGGGATTTTTTCAATCTGTGGAATTATAAATACAAAAAGTTCATAATCTTATGGAAGATCACATGGATACATTTTGAAAAAAAAAAAAACATAGACCAACATTTCACAAAACATTTTCGGGATCAAATTGAAATTTTAAGGTAAATTCTCCTTCCAAATCCTGCAAACATTAGTATTGCGAAATTCCACATATTTGTGGAAAATTAACTATTATTGCTTTTTTTAATTGTTGGAAAAAAAAAATAAAATTTAAGAATTTTTTGGAATCAAATTGCATTTTGGACGATTTTTAGAAACTTATTTGGTGAACTACCAAGTTCAAACGGATTCTCCCTTGGGCCTTGGCACATTTATTATTTTATTTACTATTATCTATTAAGTTTGTATAATTCGCATTTTAATTTGTCATATTTTAATTCTTAAACTTTAACATTTTTATCAAAATGATCGTTTCATCTATTATTGTCTTTATATCTATAAATTATATTGGAAAAAAGAACTAACTTGATATCAATGTTAAAGTTTAAGGATTAAAGTGGTAAAAAAATAAAATGTTAGGATGAAAATTACAATTCACTCAAATGTAAATGTAACTTGGATTTTAATCTATTTTTTCCTTATCCGTATTGTGGCAAACAAAACTAAATATTTTTGGTTTTAACTGGTTTTAATCAAATCTTGAATTAATTAAATAATTTAACTTCTAAGTCAAAATGTTGTGCTTGAGATATTACCGAGTAAAGTTGGATCATTACTATCAACCCTAAATTGGTTTTAGGGATTTTCAGTGCATATGTTTAAATTGGTTTTTTGAGATTTTCAATTTGGAACGGGGTATGTGAGGAGTGGTTGGCGTGTGTGTAATTGAGTATGTAGGGAGAAATTTATTTGTCATTTCACAAGTTAATTGGGCAAAGAGTTACGTTTTACTCATTTGGGCCGCCGTTTAATATTTTGGACGGTGTTCTCTCATTAGCATGGTTGTTGCTGACTTGCTTCTCAAAATGGATAAATAAATGAAAGCAGATGGCAATTATGGTTGACATCTATTTAGCCATACAAAAATAAAAGAAAGACAGTAGTAACAAAGTCAAAAAGAAAAAATCAGTAACCCAACCCAGAAGTGGAACGGACAAGGAAGTGAACAGTAAAGACTAAAGAAATGTGGGGGATAATATTTAAGTAAACAAGAGTCCCATGGAGGGCATTAAATGCAGTGGTTAGGGTATTAATTACCCTGCATGGCAGGTGAGACTTTGAGACGATCACCCTGTCACAATCCCGCCCCTGCCATTAAGGCCCTATGCAACAGTCCGTCGACTGAAAAGAAGTAAACATCACGTTAATGATTAGACAAGGAATGTTCTCAATAGCTAGACCATGGCACGTGAGACACCACCACCTAAGACCCTTATAAATATGTAAGGTAGATTCGAATAGAGGTATGTGCATTTCTCCTGTGATACACGTAACAATTCTGGAGAGGAACGATAAGCTGTACTGACTTAAGCTTCGGAGGGTAGTTGGTGTGAATCACCACTATCATCACAAGCTCCTTTCATTTATCATTGCAGGTCTCCCTCTCGTTCGATTGAGGTTTATAGCTATAAGGCATCTCCTGAAGAGCATCTCCAAATCCATACAGTCTTGAAGTTTTATGCATTACAAGAAACAAAATAAAAAATAGAGACATGAAGGCTGAAGATCTGTGTGTGAACGCTAAGAGAAGAGCAAGCCAAATGCGGAGACAAGAGCAATCCATCAGCGAGCCAAGTCTGGATCAACAATCGGTATGGTCTGATCGAAATCAAGACCATTTAGCAATTTATAAAGGTAGATCTGGACCAGATCAGTACCTCCGGCGAGCCAACTTTGGGTCAAAATTGAGGTGTCGATTCTTTGTTGCTGGTGCCATCATAGCCAACGCCTACTTGATGAATTTTTTTTGTCTTTTTCTTGTATCACAACAAAACTGGTTTAAACGTTCTGGTTCCCCGTTTTGTCGGTTGAATTGGCGATTTTCAGTTTTGTATGCTTTTTTCTTATTTTCCAGTTTTTAAAAAGAATCGGATCGGATTAGGTCCCGGTTCACGGTTGAACCGGTTGGTTTGGTCCGATTTTTAAAACCATTCTCATTAGCCTAGACGAAAACTTGGCCCAAAAATCAGATTTAGTGGGATCGGGGTTGGATCGTATGATCCTACCGATTCTACATCCGACGATCCTACCAATAGTATAGACTATAGAACAAAGTTATCAAAGTTGCGATCATGATCATAGGATTGTACAATCCTACGATCCCATATGCCCAAAACTTATTGGCTCAGTTTAGGATCATTCAGGTTGGGTATGCTTGCCTCAAGCTGTGGTGTCGCCTTCGTCCTCAACTGTGGCGTCACCCTCGTCCAATTCGTCTCCCAACTCTGGTGACCTCCTCGGCTCAGGTCCAAGCTAACTCCATCCCTTTTTTTGCTTTTGTTTTTCTTCTTGGCAGAGACATGGTCTCTGAGAGAGAGTGAAAGTGAGGCTGTGTGGTGGTGTGTGTCGGGTTTAAGAGTGAGGGAGAGGGACAAAAATGAGAGAATAGAGAGAGGAAAAAAGATGAGATTGGATGTAGTAAATTAAACCCTATAGTTTCAAAAGTAACAAATTCAACCCTGAAATTTGAAAAAGTAGCAAATTAAACCCTATAATTTAAAAAATAACAAAATAAACTAGTTTTGGGGTGTAGCAAATTAAACCCTATAGTTTCAAAAGTAATAAATTCAACCCCGAAATTTGAAAAAAGTAGCAAATTAAACCCTATAATTTAAAAATAACAAAATAAACGATGATATTTCAAAAATTAAAAAAAGAAAAAGAAAAAAGGATTGAAATGCATTGTACACCCTCTAAGTTTGACCAATTTTGATTTTATTTTTTGATATTTGAAAGTTTTGATCCACTCCCTCTTAGTTTGGTTTTGTTTGGATTTTAGTCCTCCAGTTTAAAAAACTTTAGCCTTTGACCGTTAAGTGCCATCTAGGCTTGACACATGTGTTAGGTGGTCTAATCAGTACATGCCACGTGTCATGTGTATTATAAAAAAAAAAAAATTGAAAAAAAAAAAAATTAAAAAAAATATAAAATATAAAAATTACATAAAAATAAAAATAATTTAATTTAATTAAATTTAAAAAAATAAACATTTTTTGGAGATTTTTTTTTAAAAAAAGAAAAAAATCACAAATTTTAAATTAATTTTTTATTTTATGGTATTTTTATATTTTAAAGAAATTATTTTATTATTTTATCAATTATTTTTAAATTTTTATAATACACTTGACACGTGACATGAACTGATTGGATTACCTAGCACATGTGTCAAACCTAGGTGGCACTTAACGGTCAGGGACTAATTTTTTTGGACAGAGGACCAAAATCCAAATGGAACCAAACTAAGAGGGAGCGAATCAAAACTTTCAAACATTAGGAAGCAAAATCAAAACTGGCCAAACATAAAGGATGTACAGTGTATTTCAGTATATATATATATATAAAAAAAAAAAAAAAAAAAAAAAAAAAAAAAAAACTAACAATTCTACTTTCAAATCTCGGTCCATGTTAGTCTCATTAATCTTATTCAAATTTGTATATTCTTTATTCTATATAATTCAAACATTTTGTATTATGTTAATTGGAATTTCATCAAAAAAAGAAAAGAAAAAAGGAATGTCATGTATTCTGTATAATTTGAATTTTGTACATTTAATTAAATCGGTCTCGAGTACACTTAAGCTAGATATCTCATTATTTGAGCTGGCGAGATCCTGAGTGGCGACATGGCATGATTATAGCCACATGGTGAAAGCCTATATGCGTACTTTGGGTGCGTACTCATGTTCAATTTGTTAGGTCTAATTAAAAAAAAAAAACGTGTCCCCAAATAAAATAAAAATCTTAGAATACATAGTACGTTGGCCCGCATATGTGTATGCATTATTTCATTAAGAAGACAAAAGAAAGACATCTCTTAACCATGCTTCTTTCACAGAAGGTGGAAGAGTTTCTTTATTACAGCAAGATGGAACACATGATGCGTGAGCAACCTTGGCCATCGCATCAGCCACATAGTTAGCATCCCTCTTAACCCAGTAAATTGAACAAACAGAAAAATAAACAGCTAATCTTAATGCAAGTGAAGTGAATGTATGAATTTTCCATAGACAATCATCAGTAGGACATAACAAGGCATCAACACACACTTTGGCGTCACTCTCAAGATTGATCTTCTCAAACTTTTCAGTTCTAGCTAGCTTAAGAGCCGAACCAATGGCATCAGCAATTGTTGGATCTTTGTAATCAGTAGTCTTGGCCCATGCTTTAATCAAAATTCTCTGAAGTGTGAACCTTTTTTAGAACAATATCTCCTATAACAATCAATTCTCTTATCTTGTGGAACCTAACATCAATATGTTTTGTCCTGGCATGATAAACCCGAATTACTAAGTAAATGACATTCTGACTGTCACAATGCATCTAAACTCCACTTTAATTTAAACCAAGCTATTTAACTAGCCCCTTTAACCACAATGCTTCCTTTGCAGCTTCAGCTACAACTATGTATTCAACTTTGGTAGTGGACATGGCTATTATGGATTGTAACATGGATCTCCAACAAATAGGCCCTCCCGATAGTATGAACAAATAACATGTAGTAGACCTTCTGTCATTCATCTCACCTACGTAGTCTGCATCCACATATCTTACAATTGAATTAGTCCTCGACTGTCTTGAAAATAAGATCCCACGTTCCGCAATGCTTTTCAAGTATCTAAAAATCCACTTCATGAGTCATATACTTGCTAATAGGTACTCACTTCATGAGTCAAATATGACCTGGTGCAGAACATTGCATACATTAAGCACCCTACTACACTAGCATATGGAACCTTTGACATATGTTCAATTTCTTCTCATTCTTCAAGTATTGACTACCAGATAATCTGAAGTGATTCGTCAATGGAGTGCTCTCAGGCTTAGCATTTAGCATGCCAAATTTTCAAACATCTTCTTGAGGTAGTTTTTCTTAGACAACCGTAACATTTTTGCCTCTTTATCCCTGCGAATCTCCGTACTTCAAATTTTCTTAACAGCACCAGTTCTTTCATTTCAAACTCTTTGTGTCACAAAGATTTTAACCTGTTAACCTCACACATGCTTTTAGTAGGAATTAACATACCGTCCACATATTGTAGCAGAAAAATATAAGAACCATCTTCAAGAATACGAACATATACGCAACAACCATATTCACAACGAGTATAACTAATTTGAATCATACAGGAATTAAATCTTTTATACCATTGTCTATGAGACTGCTTAAGCTCGTAAAGTGACTTTTTCAATATGTAGACAGGGTTCTCTATTTCAGGTTGCTTGAATCCCTCTGGTTGTACCATGAAAATCTCCTCTTCCCATGAAGGAAAGCTATTTTCGCATCCAATTGTCCAATTCCAGATCATAATGTGCTACTAAAGCCAACATCTCCCTGAATCCTAATTGATGTATGCCTGACTGCAAGTGAAAATACCCCACTCTAGTCAATCCCATGTCTCTATGAATATCCATTTTCTACAAGTTGTGTCTTGAATCTTTCCCCTTCTTTTTCTGATATTGCTTCCTTCTTTTTAAACACTCACTTGCAACCTATACGTTTTTTTCCCTTTGAAAGTTCTGTTAACTCCCAAGTTATTATTGCTTTCCGCTATTTGAGATTTATCTTCCTTTAATGCTTTTATCATTGACTATTTTTTTTTGTGTGGTTCAAAATGTTTTGCTAATAATTGAACAAGTTTTATAGTAGGCCCTTCCAAGGTGAAAAGCACCAATCTCCAACCACCACAACAAATTAACCACTAACATTCTGATTTTTTATTTTTTTTATAGAAATGTTACGGATACTCCCATTAATTGTATCATTGTATGGTCTAATATGATAGCCACTGAAGAGAGAAAAAAAAGAAAAAAGAAAAAAAAAAAGAAGGCCACGAAATCTGCGATTTATTACTATATTATTGTTATTTTATTAATCGTAATTACCAGATAGAACTATCAGTCTATCAATTGTGGTCCTTGTGGATATTGTGAAATTGTTTGTCTCTGACTCTTCTCGATTTGACAAAATAGCATTACATTATTGGCGCAGCCGGCCGTTCAGTACCTAAAATAGCACCTTTGATGGTGAGGTCATTGCTTACTTGTTATGGTGTGACACCTGTGACTAATAAATAATAATTCTTACATCATGTGTTCTACCAATTAGTACTATTTGACTATTTCAAGAGCAGCCAATTATTTTTCAGCACGTTGTGAGACTTTTCTCAATTGTTTATTTTTTCATTAACACATGGTAGGTAACACGAGCCTGTATATTTAAAGAATCTTCTTAGCCATGAAAATTCAAGTTAAACAACATTAATTTTTCTTGTCAGTGAGCAGATGGCATCTCCAAGTGCTGGGCAAGATAATTATCGTTCTTACTTAAGTGGAGAAGAAGTGAAGAACACCAAATGGAGGTTTGGCGTCCCTAACTATGATGTTGTCAATAAGCTCTTTGAAGAAGGCAGAACTAAGGTCTCCCTCCATTTCTCTCCATTTTCTGTGTGTGTGTAATATCTTTATTGCATTGGATCAGTATTATTATTATTTTTCAGATATGGCCTTCTGGGTCACTCGAAGAAAAGGTGCAGAATCTCCTAAAGACATGGGAAATGGAAATTTTCCATAAGACCAGCATTGATGAGTTTAAATCCCTTGATCCCAAGAAGTATACTTTCAGCTTAAATGGTATTTATTACGAAAATCTCAGCACATCACGTTAACTAGATTTCAAAGTTTTTGTTAAGGTTATGTTCTTAGAATATTTACCAATAGTAATTATTTAGTATTTCAAGAATACAATAATATGATATTCATTCATTTCACGTGATAGTAGATTTCACTAATTAAATTTATTGTAATATTCATCATTTATGAAAAAGGAGAGAGTACTCAATAATTTTCCATTTATCATATATAATATAGTTGTGTTTGTCAGGAAGGAAGCCTATAAATCTGGAAGAAATAGGCAAGCTTGGTGGAGGCTATAACCCGCTGTTGCAGACCTCCCTTCCTGAGAAATTGAGGGGTTACAATCCAGATGAAGAAACAGCGGATTCTTCTCATCGAGCTTTCACCACAACATTCCCACGTGGTTTTGCTTTGGAGATTCTCCAAGTTTATACTGGGCCACCGTTGATTGTGTTCAAGTTCAGGCATTGGGGTTATATGGAGGGCCCTTTCAAAGGCCATGCCCCAACAGGAGAAATTATTGAACTCTATGGAATGGCCATTTTTGAGGTTACCCTTCAATAATACTTTTCTTCTCTTAAGAATTATGGACACTTTAAAACACGGACATGTCCGTGTCCAACAAAAGCGTTAGAACACTCCAACATATGTGTATTTATTGTGTGGGAGAATTTTTTTTATTTATTTAAAAATATACCTTTGTTTTTAGATATGATTTTAAAGATTTAATAGTTGTTATTTATTATTAATTTTCAAATAAACATAAAATATATATTAATAGTATTTATTTAATTGGCGTATAGATTTCTACTAGGTCATGTCCTAAGTTTCAAGAATTGTTGTATCGTATCGTGTCGTGGACATGTCAGTGTCTATATCTATGCTTTTTAGTTCTTCTTGTTGTTGTCATCTATATATTTTTATATAATTCAATTTTTTGTTTACTTGTAACAGTTGGATGAGCAGATGAGAGTGGTTAAGGTGGAGTTCTTTTATGACCCTGGACAGTTACTCGGAGGTCTTCTGAAAGGTGCTAGCTTGGATGATTCTGCTGAAGAGCAGGGTTTGAGCTGCCCTGTGCTCAGAAACACAGGGTAGCATTAGAAATTTACTTTCAAACTTGTGTTGACACTTTTATTTTGCATATGCCATATAAGCAGATCGAAACTGAAATGTATTACCATATGGAATTATTAATAAGTTGTGTTCTAATATATTTCCGTATCAAAAATAAGATGTCCTTGAATTATTTTCGGAGCTATATATTTGTTGCTTGCTCATAAATTCAAAGTTGGCTCATAAATTTAAAATCATATTTTAAGTTATCAAAATTGCATTAGAGATGACAGTGTATTTTTCGGATTAGAAATTGTATAAAAAATCAAGATTTTATTAAGGAAATAAAATTGATTGGTTGAATTAATATTTATCACAACCTCACATGCATAAGATTATGTGTTAATTAATTTGATTAGTTCTCTAAAGTATAAAATTAAAATCAATTAATAAATAATTTCTATTGGTCTAGAACACCTTAAAATGGTAAGTATTCATGCACAAGATATTCACTAAAGAATAATTTTCAAATTGATTTATTTTTAACTAATGGGATAATTATTTCGACCAATAATTATCATATTAATTATTAATAAATTAATTAAAATGAAGAAATCTCGAATTCAGCCAAGTAAGGACTTCTAAATCCACTAGTAGTCGACCAATAGGTGAAAAAACTCGGATTTATCCAAACCAAATTCGTATTTGGATTCTAGCCTGAACACTGATCAACATTTTGACTAGAACTTGTGACTTAGTTATCCAATTGAGTTGATTCAAGTTGTGTTAGAAAGCTAACATGATAGGCTACAACTATGCATTTCACGAAGATGTACAAATTCAAGCGTTTAGAGGGTTCAATCGGGCCTGCAATTAGGGCCCAAAAATCAGTTGCATTTTCGGGATTTTCATGAAGCATATTTGATTTCCAAAACCTTATGCACTCCCACGGGTCCAGAATGTGGGTAGTTCACTTTATGCCTCTTGCATAAATAGAAAATATTCTCATTTTTTACAAAAGGTTAGAATTTTAATTGCTCACAATTCCAAACAAAATTCAAGAGAAATTTTGTGAGAGATTAAACTTGCTAATAAAAGTGTGTTCTTATATTAAAGTCTAAAGATTACAAGAAGTCACTTCCAATAATTACAATTACCTTTTTTTTTTTA
>OU015764.1:21038791-21454380 GCA_907173295.1 Fagus sylvatica
GCCCTATGCAACAGTCCGTCGACTGAAAAGAAGTAAACATCACGTTAATGATTAGACAAGGAATGTTCTCAATAGCTAGACCATGGCACGTGAGACACCACCACCTAAGACCCTTATAAATATGTAAGGTAGATTCGAATAGAGGTATGTGCATTTCTCCTGTGATACACGTAACAATTCTGGAGAGGAACGATAAGCTGTACTGACTTAAGCTTCGGAGGGTAGTTGGTGTGAATCACCACTATCATCACAAGCTCCTTTCATTTATCATTGCAGGTCTCCCTCTCGTTCGATTGAGGTTTATAGCTATAAGGCATCTCCTGAAGAGCATCTCCAAATCCATACAGTCTTGAAGTTTTATGCATTACAAGAAACAAAATAAAAAATAGAGACATGAAGGCTGAAGATCTGTGTGTGAACGCTAAGAGAAGAGCAAGCCAAATGCGGAGACAAGAGCAATCCATCAGCGAGCCAAGTCTGGATCAACAATCGGTATGGTCTGATCGAAATCAAGACCATTTAGCAATTTATAAAGGTAGATCTGGACCAGATCAGTACCTCCGGCGAGCCAACTTTGGGTCAAAATTGAGGTGTCGATTCTTTGTTGCTGGTGCCATCATAGCCAACGCCTACTTGATGAATTTTTTTTGTCTTTTTCTTGTATCACAACAAAACTGGTTTAAACGTTCTGGTTCCCCGTTTTGTCGGTTGAATTGGCGATTTTCAGTTTTGTATGCTTTTTTCTTATTTTCCAGTTTTTAAAAAGAATCGGATCGGATTAGGTCCCGGTTCACGGTTGAACCGGTTGGTTTGGTCCGATTTTTAAAACCATTCTCATTAGCCTAGACGAAAACTTGGCCCAAAAATCAGATTTAGTGGGATCGGGGTTGGATCGTATGATCCTACCGATTCTACATCCGACGATCCTACCAATAGTATAGACTATAGAACAAAGTTATCAAAGTTGCGATCATGATCATAGGATTGTACAATCCTACGATCCCATATGCCCAAAACTTATTGGCTCAGTTTAGGATCATTCAGGTTGGGTATGCTTGCCTCAAGCTGTGGTGTCGCCTTCGTCCTCAACTGTGGCGTCACCCTCGTCCAATTCGTCTCCCAACTCTGGTGACCTCCTCGGCTCAGGTCCAAGCTAACTCCATCCCTTTTTTTGCTTTTGTTTTTCTTCTTGGCAGAGACATGGTCTCTGAGAGAGAGTGAAAGTGAGGCTGTGTGGTGGTGTGTGTCGGGTTTAAGAGTGAGGGAGAGGGACAAAAATGAGAGAATAGAGAGAGGAAAAAAGATGAGATTGGATGTAGTAAATTAAACCCTATAGTTTCAAAAGTAACAAATTCAACCCTGAAATTTGAAAAAGTAGCAAATTAAACCCTATAATTTAAAAAATAACAAAATAAACTAGTTTTGGGGTGTAGCAAATTAAACCCTATAGTTTCAAAAGTAATAAATTCAACCCCGAAATTTGAAAAAAGTAGCAAATTAAACCCTATAATTTAAAAATAACAAAATAAACGATGATATTTCAAAAATTAAAAAAAGAAAAAGAAAAAAGGATTGAAATGCATTGTACACCCTCTAAGTTTGACCAATTTTGATTTTATTTTTTGATATTTGAAAGTTTTGATCCACTCCCTCTTAGTTTGGTTTTGTTTGGATTTTAGTCCTCCAGTTTAAAAAACTTTAGCCTTTGACCGTTAAGTGCCATCTAGGCTTGACACATGTGTTAGGTGGTCTAATCAGTACATGCCACGTGTCATGTGTATTATAAAAAAAAAAAAATTGAAAAAAAAAAAAAATAAAATAAATTCTTTAAAATATAAAAATTACATAAAATAAAAAATAATTTAATTTAATTTAAAAAAAAAAAATAAACATTTTTTGGAGATTTTTTTTTTAAAAAAAGAAAAAAAAAATCACAAAATTTTAAATTAATTTTTTATTTTATGGTATTTTTATATTTTAAAGAAATTATTTTATTATTTTATCAATTTTTTTAAATTTTTATAATACACTTGACACGTGACATGAACTGATTGGATTACCTAACACATGTGTCAAATCTAGGTGGCACTTAACGGTCAGGGGCTAATTTTTTTGGAGGAGGACCAAAATCCAAACGAACCAAAAGAACTAAGAGGGAGCGAATCAAAACTTTCAAACATTAGGAACAAAATCAAAACTGGCCAAACTTAAAGGATGTACAGTGCATTTCAGTATATATATAATAAATAAAAAAAAAA
Source organism: Fagus sylvatica (assembly GCA_907173295.1). Classification (NCBI taxonomy): domain Eukaryota; kingdom Viridiplantae; phylum Streptophyta; class Magnoliopsida; order Fagales; family Fagaceae; genus Fagus; species Fagus sylvatica. The sequence goes on from OU015764.1 coordinate 21,041,050, forward strand.
AAAAAAAAAAAAAAAAAAAACTAACAATTCTACTTTCAAATCTGTGTCCATGTTAGTCTCATTTAATCTTATTCAAATTTGTATATTCTTTATTCTATATAATTCAAACATTTTGTATTATGTTAATTGGAATTTCATCAAAAAAAGAAAAGAAAAAAGGAATGTCATGTATTCTGTATAATTTGAATTTTGTACATTTAATTAAATCGGTCTCGAGTACACTTAAGCTAGATATCTCATTATTTGAGCTGGCGAGATCCTGAGTGGCGACATGGCATGATTATAGCCACATGGTGAAAGCCTATATGCGTACTTTGGGTGCGTACATCATCACATGTTCAATTTGTTAGGTCTAATCATGTTAAAAAAAAAAAAAAAAACGTGTCCCCAAATAAAATAAAAATCTTAGAATACATAGTACGTTGGCCCGCATATGTGTATGCATTATTTCATTAAGAAGACAAAAGAAAGACATCTCTTAACCATGCTTCTTTCACAGAAGGTGGAAGAGTTTCTTTATTATACAGCAAGATGGAACACATAATGCGTGAGCAACCTTGGCCATCGCATCAGCCACATAGTTAGCATCCCTCTTAACCCAGTAAAATGAACAAACAGAAAAATAAACAGCTAATCTTAATGCAAGTGAAGTGAATGTATGAATTTTCCATAGACAATCATCAGTAGGACATAACAAGGCATCAACACACACTTTGGCGTCACTCTCAAGATTGATCTTCTCAAACTTTTCAGTTCTAGCTAGCTTAAGAGCCGAACCAATGGCATCAGCAATTGTTGGATCTTTGTAATCAGTAGTCTTGGCCCATGCTTTAATCAAAATTCTCTGAAGTGTGAACCTTTTTTAGAACAATATCTCCTATAACAATCAATTCTCTTATCTTGTGGAACCTAACATCAATATGTTTTGTCCTGGCATGATAAACCCGAATTACTAAGTAAATGACATTCTGACTGTCACAATGCATCTAAACTCCACTTTAATTTAAACCAAGCTATTTAACTAGCCCCTTTAACCACAATGCTTCCTTTGCAGCTTCAGCTACAACTATGTATTCAACTTTGGTAGTGGACATGGCTATTATGGATTGTAACATGGATCTCCAACAAATAGGCCCTCCCGATAGTATGAACAAATAACATGTAGTAGACCTTCTGTCATTCATCTCACCTACGTAGTCTGCATCCACATATCTTACAATTGAATTAGTCCTCGACTGTCTTGAAAATAAGATCCCACGTTCCGCAATGCTTTTCAAGTATCTAAAAATCCACTTCATGAGTCATATACTTGCTAATAGGTACTCACTTCATGAGTCAAATATGACCTGGTGCAGAACATTGCATACATTAAGCACCCTACTACACTAGCATATGGAACCTTTGACATATGTTCAATTTCTTCTCATTCTTCAAGTATTGACTACCAGATAATCTGAAGTGATTCGTCAATGGAGTGCTCTCAGGCTTAGCATTTAGCATGCCAAATTTTCAAACATCTTCTTGAGGTAGTTTTTCTTAGACAACCGTAACATTTTTGCCTCTTTATCCCTGCGAATCTCCGTACTTCAAATTTTCTTAACAGCACCAGTTCTTTCATTTCAAACTCTTTGTGTCACAAAGATTTTAACCTGTTAACCTCACACATGCTTTTAGTAGGAATTAACATACCGTCCACATATTGTAGCAGAAAAATATAAGAACCATCTTCAAGAATACGAACATATACGCAACAACCATATTCACAACGAGTATAACTAATTTGAATCATACAGGAATTAAATCTTTTATACCATTGTCTATGAGACTGCTTAAGCTCGTAAAGTGACTTTTTCAATATGTAGACAGGGTTCTCTATTTCAGGTTGCTTGAATCCCTCTGGTTGTACCATGAAAATCTCCTCTTCCCATGAAGGAAAGCTATTTTCGCATCCAATTGTCCAATTCCAGATCATAATGTGCTACTAAAGCCAACATCTCCCTGAATGAATCCTAATTGATGTATGCCTGACTGCAAGTGAAAATACCCCACTCTAGTCAATCCCATGTCTCTATGAATATCCATTTTCTACAAGTTGTGTCTTGAATCTTTCCCCTTCTTTTTCTGATATTGCTTCCTTCTTTTTAAACACTCACTTGCAACCTATACGTTTTTTTCCCTTTGAAAGTTCTGTTAACTCCCAAGTTATTATTGCTTTCCGCTATTTGAGATTTATCTTCCTTTAATGCTTTTATCATTGACTATTTTTTTTTGTTTTTTTGTGGTGGTCAAAATGTTTTGCTAATAATTGAACAAGTTTTATAGTAGGCCCTTCCAAGGTGAAAAGCACCAAGCACCAATCTCCAACCACCACAACAACAACCATAACATAACCACTTTTTAACATTTTTTTTCTGATTTTTTATTTTTTTTATAGAAATGTTACGGATACTCCCATTAATTGTATCATTGTATGGTCTAATATGATAGCCACTGAAGAGAGAAAAAAAAGAAAAAAGAAAAAAAAAAAGAAGGCCACGAAATCTGCGATTTATTACTATATTATTGTTATTTTATTAATCGTAATTACCAGATAGAACTATCAGTCTATCAATTGTGGTCCTTGTGGATATTGTGAAATTGTTTGTCTCTGACTCTTCTCGATTTGACAAAATAGCATTACATTATTGGCGCAGCCGGCCGTTCAGTACCTAAAATAGCACCTTTGATGGTGAGGTCATTGCTTACTTGTTATGGTGTGACACCTGTGACTAATAAATAATAATTCTTACATCATGTGTTCTACCAATTAGTACTATTTGACTATTTCAAGAGCAGCCAATTATTTTTCAGCACGTTGTGAGACTTTTCTCAATTGTTTATTTTTTCATTAACACATGGTAGGTAACACGAGCCTGTATATTTAAAGAATCTTCTTAGCCATGAAAATTCAAGTTAAACAACATTAATTTTTCTTGTCAGTGAGCAGATGGCATCTCCAAGTGCTGGGCAAGACAATTATCGTTCTTACTTAAGTGGAGAAGAAGTGAAGAACACCAAATGGAGGTTTGGCGTCCCTAACTATGATGTTGTCAATAAGCTCTTTGAAGAAGGCAGAACTAAGGTCTCCCTCCATTTCTCTCCATTTTCTGTGTGTGTGTAATATCTTTTATTGCATTGGATCAGTATTATTATTATTTTTCAGATATGGCCTTCTGGGTCACTCGAAGAAAAGGTGCAGAATCTCCTAAAGACATGGGAAATGGAAATTTTCCATAAGACCAGCATTGATGAGTTTAAATCCCTTGATCCCAAGAAGTATACTTTCAGCTTAAATGGTATTTATTACGAAAATCTCAGCACATCACGTTAACTAGATTTCAAAGTTTTTGTTAAGGTTATGTTCTTAGAAATATTTACCAATAGTAATTATTTAGTATTTCAAGAATACAATAATATTCAAGATACAATGATTGATATTCATTCATTTCACGTGATAGTAGATTTCACTAATTAAATTTATTGTAATATTCATCATTTATGAAAAAGGAGAGAGTACTCAATAATTTTCCATTTATCATATATAATATAGTTGTGTAATATTGTCAGGAGGAAGGAAGCCTATAAATCTGGATGGAAGAAAGGCAGGCAAGCTTGGTGGAGGCTATAACCCGCTGTTGCAGACCTCCCTTCCTGAGAAATTGAGGGGTTTACAATCCAGATGAAGAAACAGCGGATTCTTCTCACATCGAGCTTTCACCACAACATTCCCACGTGGTGGTTGCTGCTTTGGAGATTCTCCAAGTTTATACTGGGCCACCGTTGATTGTGTTCAAGTTCAGGCATTGGGGTTATATGGAGGGCCCTTTCAAAGGCCATGCCCCAACAGGAGAAATTATTGAACTCTATGGAATGGCCATTTTTGAGGTTACCCTTTCAATAATACTTTTTCTTCTCTTAAGAATTATGGACACTTTAAAACACGGACATGTAAAACACGTGTCATGTCCAAAAGTGTCCAACAAAAGCGTTAGAACACTCCAACATATGTGTATTTATTGTGTGGGAGAATTTTTTTTATTTATTTAAAAATATACCTTTGTTTTTAGATATGATTTTAAAGATTTAATAGTTGTTATTTATTATTAATTTTCAAATAAACATAAAATATATATTAATAGTATTTATTTAATTGGCGTATAGATTTCTACTAGGTCATGTCCTAAGTTTCAAGAATTGTTGTATCGTATCGTGTCGTGGACATGTCAGTGTCTATATCTATGCTTTTTAGTTCTTCTTGTTGTTGTCATCTATATATTTTTATATAATTCAATTTTTTGTTTACTTGTAACAGTTGGATGAGCAGATGAGAGTGGTTAAGGTGGAGTTCTTTTATGACCCTGGACAGTTACTCGGAGGTCTTCTGAAAGGTGCTAGCTTGGATGATTCTGCTGAAGAGCAGGGTTTGAGCTGCCCTGTGCTCAGAAACACAGGGTAGCATTAGAAATTTACTTTCAAACTTGTGTTGACACTTTTATTTTGCATATGCCATATAAGCAGATCGAAACTGAAATGTATTACCATATGGAATTATTAATAAGTTGTGTTCTAATATATTTCCGTATCAAAAATAAGATGTCCTTGAATTATTTTCGGAGCTATATATTTGTTGCTTGCTCATAAATTCAAAGTTGGCTCATAAATTTAAAATCATATTTTAAGTTATCAAAATTGCATTAGAGATGACAGTGTATTTTTCGGATTAGAAATTGTATAAAAAATCAAGATTTTATTAAGGAAATAAAATTGATTGGTTGAATTAATATTTATCACAACCTCACATGCATAAGATTATGTGTTAATTAATTTGATTAGTTCTCTAAAGTATAAAATTAAAATATATTAAATTAAAATCAATTAATAAATAATTTCTATTGGTCTAGAACACCTTAAAATGGTAAGTATTCATGCACAAGATATTCACCAAAGAATAATTTTCAAATTGATTTATTTTTAACTAATGGGATAATTATTTCGACCAATAATTATCATATTAATTATTAATAAATTAATTAAAATGAAGAAATCTCGAATTCAGCCAAGTAAGGACTTCTAAATCCACTAGTAGTCGACCAATAGGTGAAAAAACTCGGATTTATCCAAACCAAATTCGTATTTGGATTCTAGCCTGAACACTGATCAACATTTTGACTAGAACTTGTGACTTAGTTATCCAATTGAGTTGATTCAAGTTGTGTTAGAAAGCTAACATGATAGGCTACAACTATGCATTTCACGAAGATGTACAAATTCAAGCGTTTAGAGGGTTCAATCGGGCCTGCAATTAGGGCCCAAAAATCAGTTGCATTTTCGGGATTTTCATGAAGCATATTTGATTTCCAAAACCTTATGCACTCCCACGGGTCCAGAATGTGGGTAGTTCACTTTATGCCTCTTGCATAAATAGAAAATATTCTCATTTTTTACAAAAGGTTAGAATTTTAATTGCTCACAATTCCAAACAAAATTCAAGAGAAATTTTGTGAGAGATTAAACTTGCTAATAAAAGTGTGTTCTTATATTAAAGTCTAAAGATTACAAGAAGTCACTTCCAATAATTACAATTACCTTTTTTTTTTTAACCAATCTAACAATCGCTTTCAAGTGCACTTATTCAGGATTGGATTTGGTATTCTCAACCAAGAGACCGCATCCCACCACAATCAAATTCAATCTAAGACACTCATTCAAGAGGTTGCATCCCAAAATTTAAAATCATACCCTAATTTTTGCAAGTGGGCATATGCTCTATTTTCTCTATTTGTGGTAGATTTGGGGTCCATAGGCTCTCTTCATGGTCGCTTGTGTTATGTGCCTTTTGGGTTAGGTTAGCATTTGGTCAAAAGCAGCCTCTTTTTTTTTTTTTTAAATGAAAAAGGGAAGCAGCCTCTTTTTTTTTTTATTATTATTATTATTTTTTAATTTAATGAAAAAGGGAAATACATTAACTAGATATATGGTCGCTTGTGTTATGTGCCTTTTGGGTTAGGTTAGCACTTAGTCAACAGCAGCCTTTTTTTTTTTTTATTATTATTTTTTAATTTAATGAAAAAGGGAAATACATTAACTAGATATATGGTCGCTTGTGTTATGTGCCTTTTGGGTTAGGTTAGCATTTAGTCAACAGCAGCTCTTTTTTTTTTTTATTATTATTATTTTTTAATTTAATGAAAAAGGGAAATACATTAACTAGATATATGGTCGCTTGTGTTATGTGCCTTTTGGGTTAGGTTAGCATTTAGTCAACAGCAGCTCTTTTTTTTTTTTTTATTATTATTTTTTAATTTAATGAAAAAGGGAAATATATTAACTAGATACAAAACCAAAACCGTTAACAGCAGCCTTCTTTATTTGCAATAAAGCTTGTGATCTACCCACAAATTTGGGTTTCAAGGCTTGATACATGGTATGTTGAATATGAAGAGTCATTAACAAATCGTTACATTAAAACCATATATTTAATATCTTCAACCTTCGTATCTCAGTGATAATATATATATAACAATTCAACTATTGTGTATGCAGCACTTTCTTTTTTGTCGTGATGAGAAATTTTGACTAAGAATCATAGTTATGTGATTGATTTTGTTTTTCCCTTCTCAATCAAAGCCAATTTTTGAAACACAATATTTTTATACCAAGTAAACATGGTTTTAAAAACCGGATTGGATCAATTGATTTGACCGGTTCAAAGGAATAAAGTTTTAAAAATTGGAGTAGATCGGCTGGTTTGACCGGTTGAACCGGGAACCAATGCCTGACTCAGGTTTCACAAAAGAAAAAGATTTGAGTAAATTACACTTTACCACCCTCAACTATCACCCATTTTTCACTTCACCCCCTAAACTTTAAAAAGTAACAATTGACCCCCTAAACTATTAAAATTGCACGGCCGTTACCCCCTGATGCCAAAATCCAGTTAAAATAAACGAAAGGGAGCCACACGTGACATGCACGTGCTCCCGGGCCCACCAAAATAACTTTACCAAATTAATTTTTTTCAAAACCCCGAATTACCCTTACCCATAGAATGATATTTTTAAGAGGTTAAACCCTAGACTAACTATATATTAAATGCAACTCCAGATTTAAGCAAATGAGAGAGAGATGAGTTAAAAATTTTATGAAAGTTTTTTCTCTTTCTCTCCCTCACACCTGCCCAGATCTGCGCATCTCTCTCATATGTCTTGATCAAACCCCACAATTTCAGTGGGTTGCCATTTGCTTTAATTGGTTGGGTTGCCATCCACTTTGTGTTTCACATTTCTTTCTGGTATTTGGGTTGCTGAGAAATTGTGCTTAATTAGCTTTAATGGGTTGCCTTCCTTGCTTTTAATAGCTCATTGGATATTGTATTTCCGTGAAATTCGATGGGTTTTGGTGCTGCAGCTTAGAACATGGTGGGTTTCTTTGTGTGGATCTTGCAAAATACCTCATGAAATAAATAAAAACCCTTAACAAAAATTAATAATAACCTCTTTCAAAATAAAAATTAACAATAACTGATAAACCTCTCCCCAGTCATCTAATCTCATGCATTTTATTTACATAAAACCAAAAGCCAAATTAGTTATACTTTTTGTTATATTAAAAAAAAAAAAAACTAATCTCCGGCTCCTGGGGCAGAAGGGTCTTCTACTCAATCTGGATCGGTCAAATATAGAGAGGTTCTCGGAGCAGGTGCAACAAATGGGTTTCCGAGATACGCGAGCCACGTAAAACCACGCGCATTTGGTTGGGTACGTACAGTATACCGGAGATGGCCGCGGCGGCGTACGACATGGCGGCTTTGGCTTTGAAGGGTCCCGATACGACTTTAAACTTCCCGAATTTCAGATTTTGGTTAAGTGGGGTTGAATCAATGGGTCAGCACCAGAGTGATCGGGGTTTTCTCAGTGGGTCAACGCCGGTTTTGGGGGTTATTGATCGAGGGTTTCGGTTTTGGGGGGGATCGGAGCTTCAGCTAGACCAGATTTGGGTCGTTGGCTCGAGTCAGCGCCGGGGATTTAATCAGTGGGTCAGCGCCGGTGTGATCGGGGTTTTCTTATCGTTGTGTTTACGAGGAAGAAGACAAAGATGGGAAAGTTGGGACTTCTTTATCCAAAGATCTCATGGCCATAGCTGGTGAGGCTTTGAAATCAAACATCACAGCTGTTCCAGTTGCTATTGATTGAGGTTGAAGCTGAAACTTTGTTTTTATCTCAGATTTGGTTAAGGGGGTAAGGGTAATTCGGGGTTTTGAAAAAAATTAATTTGGTAAAGTTATTTTGGTGGGCCCAAGAGCACGTGCGTGTCACGTGTAGCTCATTTCCGTCTATTTTAACTGGATTTTGGCATTAGGGGGTAACAGCCGTGCAATTTTAATAGTTTAGAGGGTCAATTGTTACTTTTTAAAGTTTAGGGGGTGAAGTGAAAAAGGGGTGATAGTTTAGGGTGGTAAAGTGTAATTTACCCAAAAGATTTCAACACCTAGGCTATTAGCCTTTCTATGTACAGATGGGGATGATCTTGTAGTGAAAAGAACTCACATAAAACTTCATGTGTTGTCATGTCATTAGCCTTTGATTAGAAAAAATAAATAAATAAAAAAGAAAAGAAAAGAAAGATTGCTCGCATATTTGAGATCTTTTGAGAGGATTGCAAAATTTTGTTACGCGTTAGAGGTAAGTAATTTTTTCTTAACTAGTTATATTCTGTTCAAACTTCCTTATTTTATTTATTAAATATTCATTTCTATTTTCAGTACAGATTATTATTTTAATTACATTTTTTATAAGAAAAGAATTAGAGTTTCTTCTTTTTGAAATATTATAATCGTATTTGATTTAGTTGGTTATTTAGAAAATTATGTTGCTTCAATTGGGATCAAGCATTTTTGAATTTTGTGAAAAGAACTAAATGTTTGTTTGAACTATGATTTTATTGGATATGATCTTTTGACATTGACTAAAATGGATATATTTTGGAAAGAATTTGAACCATTTGACTATGTTTTGACCTAGCCAATGGGGGTTATACATTAGCACAAAAACTAATTTCTTCTGGGGCTTACCACCGGCCTATGAGTCGTTCTGAGCCTAGTTATGGGGATATAGCGTGACCATAGTCATAGAGAGTTTTCTTAAACATATGAAATCCAATCAACTAAATTATTTTAAGTAAATTGAGACTTTTAGTATTTTGAACTCATTGTGAATTATATATTAATTTTCTGACTGCATTGAGATAAAATTTCTTAAATCTATGAGATTTATCTTATAAGAAGTTATCTATTTTAGTTGAATATATGTTTGATCCATTTTTTTCAAACTATGGGTTATTTACTGAGCCTTCCAGCTCACCCCCTCTTCTTCCCCAATTTCAGATCTTGAGGAGTAGCAAATCTTGGGCTCTCGTTAAGGTGGTGCGTGTTAGAGGAAATTATGATTTGGCTCTAATGAATGTCAGACACATCGTTATGTGGTTGTTAGAAGATTTATTTTATTCGAGGAATTTATATCAGTTATAATTTTTTAAGATTCTTTTAGCTGTTAATTCATTGGAGACTATTTATTTTTGAACTATCAATTTCTAATTGTGAAGGATTAGTCAAAGGTTTTAAACTTTGTTGAGGCCTTGCACACACTGGTAAGATAAGTCTTGTTGGGTGTGTAGTTGTTATCATGTGCCGATCTGATACTTTGGGTTCAGAGCGTGACATTAACATTACTGTGATTAACTCTCAAAGAAAGTGTTGTGACAAACAAAAGTGTTGGTACGATGCAAGTTCGTATTTTGTACTGTGATCCAATGGATAATTTCTGAAAACTTTGTCAGAGAGCTGACCCGTGGAGTTTCTTAGCAGGTTAGAGATATTGAAAAATGTGTTATAATTAATGATTTTGGATTGATTTTACTCGGTATATTTGTTGAGAAAATGTAGGAAAACGTTTACCAATGGATTTTAGTTTTAATGTTGAATGGCTAACCTTTGTCTTTGATTGCTAGAAAAAATGGTGGAAAAGGCTTTTTTTTTTTTAAAAAAAGCGTTCTGATTCCACTCTTACACTCTGTTTGGGAGGGGGGAAAGGAAGGGAATGGAATGGAAAAATAAGAATATTTTAAGAATATTCTTTTCTTTCCCCTGTTTGGAAGTTTAAGTAGGAGGGAATGGAATGGAATGGAAAGACCATTCCCTTGTTTGGAAGTTTAAGTGAAGGGAATAGAATGGAACACTCATTCCTCCCTATTCCCTCCAAATCCCAAATTTTCATTCCCCCCAAAATTGGAAGGAATAGGAGGGAATGAATTTAAGTTTAATGATTTTTTTACCAAACGTCCCAAAATGCCCTTAGTATTTTTGTAAAATCCTAAATTACCCTTATAGATTTGACCTTCTATTTTCCTCAGTTTCCATGGTATTTCTATAATATTGTATTTCTAAATGACCATGCATGGACCTTTAACAATATCAATTTTCTTTTAAAAGTTTATTTTGTGGACAATGAATCTCGAATTTAGAAATCGTTATATATAACTGAAAATTCACGCGACTTAACAATTTAACAATTTGAATATTTTTTTTTGGTGAAATTTTATATACCTCTAGATTTACTTAAGAAAAGAGAAGCACGTTTGCTTGCTATTTCATATTGGAAATTTGACACACCCAAATGCACAGCATTAGTGATATTTTTAGCCATCTTATAATTACAAAAATATATGTGAATATGAATGCATTGGTTTGATCTCTTTTGTGAACCAGTTTCTTTTCAAGTACTGTTGGTCTTGGTTCCTGAAGGATTTATGCCGTGAAATTTGATTTGTAATTGTGTTAATCCTTTTGACATTTGAGAATTAAGCTTGTAAATATGAAAAGTACAAGGATATATCTTTCAATTTTTCTTTACCAAGAAAAGTATTTTAATGGTTTTCCAGGGTTCAAATGTTCCTATATAACTTTTTTCAGGGTCCCATGCATTGAGGACAAAGAAAAAGAAAAAGAAGTATAGTACAAAATCACATAAGATGTCATTTCATTTTCTCTGCCTAAACATCTTCACATGCACTTGCATTATTAGGAGATAGAAATTCAAAAAGTATTGTCAGTGGACTGAAAAGAAGAGGCCAGTGCTTGCATGTGAACTAATCATGTGCAACGTCAACTTCATTGACCCACAACCTTCAATTATTTTGAAGTTGAACCCACTTCAGTATCTTATAAAAAAATCTACATGCATATTTTTCATCACATTTTTCTAAAGAGTTTATAGTTTTTCATCTGTGATGTTCTTTTAATTATTGATATCATTTTATTATCTATCATTTATCACATGACTCATTAATAATGGTGATTTTTTTTTTTTGGTGAAATTTTATATACCTCTAGATTTACTCAAAGAAAAGAGAAGCACATTTACCTATTTACCTGCTATTTCATATAGGAAATTTGACACACCCAAATGCATAGTATTAGTGATATTTTTAGCCAATCATATAATTACAAAAATATATGTGAATATGGATGCATCAGTTTGCATTGAGGACAAAGAAAAAGAAAAAGAAGTATAGTACAAAGTCAAAAGGTTCATTACTTTGTAAAAGTGGGGAAATCCGTGTGAACTGATTATGTACCGCCTATGTCATTATCTAGAGAGTTGGCCCTCAAGCTTTTGAGACAGTGGATTCCAATGAACGCATGTGGGGTTAATCTTTGAAAAATTTTATTGGGTTACAATTATGGTGCTTTTGCTTTTTCCACCATTTGGTTTGGTAGATGATCTTTTGAGTAATGATACGAATGTCAAGAGTCTTGTAACTCGATTGACAATGATTGATATTTTTTATGAGAAGGATCAAGGTTTAAATCTACTCTCTCCCAATTATATTAAAAAATAATAATAATAATGATCTCCATCAACTTTACCCAGAGATGATGGTTAACAATGTCAATTTTCTTTTAAAAGTTTATTTTGTGGACAATGAATCTCGAATTTCCATTTATTGGGATTATATTTTAGTTTATATTGCTTAGATTTTGTACTTGTTTATAATTAAGCGGATTTTATACCACTTGTTGTCCTGTACTGGTTTCTTTCTCTGTTAGCAAAGGCCAGAAAAATAAAAATAAACTCTCATGGTATTTCTATAATATTATTGTGACACCACAAGGTGTCATATATGGTGTAGTAATTCTATAGTATTATTCTATAGATTAATCTTACATTTTATAAAAATAAAGGGTATTATAGTAATATTGTTATAAAATGATTTATTTCTATTCCTTCTAATATTACTTCCAAACAAAGTTACTTACATTCCATTCCTCTATTTTAAAACATCCAAACAAGATTACTTAGTTTCATTTCATTCCATTCCATTCTATTCCATTCCCTTATAATTTATTCATTCCATTCCATTCCATTCCCCTCTAAACTCCCAAACGAAGCCTAGATTTTGCTATTTATGCTAAATTAATATATTGCATATTAGAAATTTTACCCGGTGTGAATTTGATTTTTTTTCTTATAATTTAAACATTTTTGTTACTAAATTAGAGTTTGTGATCTTGGTGGTTATAATTACATTTGGTTAGAATCAGTGGTTTTATCAACTAAATGTGATACAGTTGTGGCTTCTTATCAAATTTTGTTTGATTAATTAGGTTCAGGTTCTGTTTCAGTTTGATCAATACTTTTTAGTTCATTGGTGATGCAATCAGTTGATGAGGACAAGAAGAAGAATCTTAAGAGATCAAGATTGTCGTTACACCAACTCTTTATAACTGTACTCTTTTCTGCTTTTGATCTCGAGACTGGCAAACCGGAATTTTTTTTTTAGTTGCTTGGGTGGTAGGCTGGACGAGAGTAATACACCACCAGAAGAGAAGTTGAGGAGGAAAGATTGAGAGTAACATGGTATGAATGGGTGAAGACGAGCACAAGAAAGAAACAAGTCATGGTGCATTTGCCGGCTGGGATTTGTTCCATTATCCCTTAGACTAACAATCTTATATATTATGTTGTATGAATGAAAATATACACTATTTATTTCATTGGGGAATATATTGAAAACCAAAAGCTATTTTAAGGTCTTTGTTAATTGGGATTCATCTTCTGTTGTTAGGTTCTCAATAATATATGTAATGTAATAACATATTATCATTTATATACTTTTTAATGAAAAAAATATTTCTAATATGTATGTTCTATTGCAATTATATCATTTTTTAGCCCCCCACTATTTCTACTATCAAATTCAAAAATTTAAAACATAGATAAACTTGAAGTAGTTATTACCATAATTAAATAGGATATTAAAAAATAAAAACTATCCATCTTTTTTTATTTTCATGTTTGAAACAATTATCACTGCAATCCCAATAAATTCAAATCTAACTTTCAAACTCACCCCAAAATGGTTACAAAGCCTTAAATATTTTCCATAATCAAATGATTTCTAAAAATTTGGAGTACATATTTCTTAATTTGCAATTCATAAAACCCACAAAGACCCAACTATACTATTGTCAATGGCAAGACCCCATGTGCAAAAAACCAAAAAAGAAGAAGAAGAAATGAGCTTATAATAGTGGTTTATGCATTGTGTCTATTCAAGTTCCATGACTAATTGAGGATATCAAAAATTAAAACCAGAATTATATCGAACCAGATTCTAATACAAAAAAATGAACAAGCGAGTTCAGAGGCTAGTATTTCGTTGTCTTTCGTTATCTATTTCAATTATAAGTATAGAGGATTGTACAATTTCCCAAAAAATAGAAATCTGCACGAGTTTAGGAGAAATTATTTAGTCCATCAAGCGAATCATGTCATCCGTCCACCATTCTAATAATTGACTGACATGTGTTATAATTAACCAAGTCAGATTTTAATAAAGAGTGACATGTCATTAGTTTACCATTTTAATTTACACCTCATTAATTTATCATTATGTAATAAAATAAAATAAAAAAACCCTTAAATCTACTCTCACGTCTCTCTCACTGCTATCTTTCACGCGCCATCGCGGCCATCCCGCCACTGCCGGAATCCACCAATGACCAAAATCAAATCCTAAAATGTTGGCAAAAAGCTAAAAGAACCGTGAATACAAAAACACCCAACCATGTTTGTTTTTCTCTTGAAGTTCAAGGTGCTTTTTCCAATACCAGTGAGAAAGATAGCACCGATGAAGAAAAAAAAAAGGAAATTAAAATATAATAAAAATAAATATATCCAACCCGATTTGAAGAAGAAGATATCCAAAAAATAAATAAAAAATTATCATCATGTGAAAATATAACCAAAACCATTTTGAAAAAAAATATATATATACATATATATATATATATATATATATATAAAACCCAAATCAGATGTGAAGAAGAAGAGGAAGGATCGGAGCTTGCTTTAATGGTGGTGAGGAGGCGTGACTCACTTGAATGGCACAGGAGCAAAGAGTAGAGAGAGATTAGAGGCTTTCCAGATAAGAGGTTTTGCTTCAAGAGCGGCGGAATTTGTCAGACATGGATGACTTAAGAGATATGACGACTACAGTGTAGAGGCGGCAACAACGTGGATGAGCAACTAGGCAGCGACGGTGTGAAAGATAGTAGTGAGAGAGAAAAAGGTAGATTTAGGGTTTTTTATTTTATTTATTCCATAATGATAAATTAATAATGTGTAAATTTAAATGTTAAACTAATGACATGCCTTTCTTAAAATTTGATTTGGTTAATTTTAACACATGTCAGTCAATTATTGGAATGTGGACGGGTGACATAGTTCACCTGGTGAACTGAATAATTTCTTTGAATTGAGAGGCCAATATTTATCATGTCCACCCATTGTTGGGCAATGTCATGAGATTCTATTGCTAGTTACGTGTAGAAAAAGATAGAGGTTAAGGCATCTCAGAAAATATAAAGCAATATTCATAAAAGAAGTTAGCTTTAAGCAAGGAAAGGCAATCTAGGATCAAACTACGTACCAAAGAAGAAGAAGAGCCTCCTTGGTGTAATTATATCCTTTATTTTTAATTAGTTCTCTTCTTTTTTCTCTTTCCTTTTATTGGATTGTGTGCTTGAAAGTTTTGAATAATATAATAAAAAATAAGTAAAGAAATAATATTATAATAAAATTGAGTTGAAAATAAAGAATCGGTTGGTGGTGTTTTAAAAAGTGATTAGGCAAAATTGAAAAAATAGTTCCTAAACCTAAAATTTAGCTTAAATTTTAGACAACCCATTAGCAATGCACTAATTGTAAGTGAACAAGCGAGTAGGGGTGTGCACGGGTCAGGCGGGTCGAGTTTGGACGGATTTTTTTTATCCTACCCAACTAAGTCGGGTTTGCAAAACTCCAACCCGTTGACCATCCATTAAGGTGGTTGGATTGGGCGGGTCGGTTGATCGGTTTTGGCGGGCGGCTATGGTTGGGTTTCGCGGGTTTTTGCCATTACAACAACAAACAAATAGAAAATCATCCCAACAACAAACATCAACAAATCACCAAAACAAAAAACTCACCATAACATCCACAACAAAAAAATCAACAAAACACAACAACAACAACAACAAATCAGCAAATTAGCAAATGCACTAATATTGGACAAAACCGACGAAGGTGAAGGTGGTGCCGCGGCAGAACTAGCGAGATCTGGCCAAAATCTGGTGAGATCTCACAAGATCCGGCGAGATCTAACCAGATATAGTGAGATCTTGTTGGAAATAAAAGGAGAAATATTACCTGAACTTGTTATAATTTGCACCAAATAACGTTACCAGTAAGAGGTGGCGGAGTTGAGGCACGTACTAAGGTCGCTCTCTTGAGACGATACGCGCCGTCTACGGAAATTTTCCGGTGTAATAGACAATAATTTTGCACGCCGTCCCCAGGATACAACAAGCCCAGCCACCTAGCTGTATTCCCTTACAAGTCTACACTACTTGTAGGGTGAGAAGCTCTTAAAATAGTACTTTCTTTTTACCCAGAATAAAATATATAAATATATGAAGAGATAATATGATTTGAGAGAAAATGGTTTGTAGAGAGAAAGACAAGAGCTAGAATATATTGTTTTTGGTGTGTCTTTCAATTTGACATATCATGTATTTATATAGTGGTATGGGAGCCTTTCCCATTTAATTCCATATTAAATTTTAATTCATTTGATATTATAGACATTAGTATAGCATCAGTTTTTATTTTGTAATTTATTTTCTGCACATGTCCCTGTACATGTCCATGTTCATTTGCTAAAACCATCAATGCATTGTTGACCAATTTCAAAAAGAAGCTGGCAGCAGTAACATCTTCACCCACGTTTTTTCTTTTCTTTTTAAAAGAAAAACATAACATTTAAACATTGACTTTGAATAGGATAAAAAACTGATATTTTAATATTAGTATGGAATTGAATTAGTGAGATTACTATACCTGATTTCAAATTTAAAGAAGTGTAACTGTTAGTGGGCATTTAATCAAGAATTAAAATGACATAATAATTTTATTTTATAAAAATATTCTAACATATCTCACCAAATCCAGTGAGATCTCACCAGATTCGTCGAGATCTCACCTGATCCGGTGAGGTCTCACTTGATCTGGAACCTTTCCGTGGCGGTGGGAGATCTGGTGGTGGAGCTCGACACAATCTACCTTCGCCAGCGGTGGAGATTCAAAACTCATGTGTTCTTTTTGTGAAACTGAAAAGAAAATGAGAGAGGGAGAGGGAGATTAAGGTCAAGAGGAGTGAGGGAGGGGAAGAGAATTAGAGAAAATTATGAGAGATAAGAGAGAGTGCGTGAAAATATGAGAGATGAGAGAGTTTTTTTATTTTATAAATATTAATGGTTAATTGGTCAGGCGGGTCGGGTGGATACCCGGAAAAATATGAGAAATCTGTTATTCGTCCGAAAATCCGAAAAATAATAAAATCTTAATTCATATCCATCCGAATATGGCTCGCGGACGGACGGACGATTGGGTCGGACGGTTTTGACGGATGGATCGGGTTTGGCGGGTATTTGTCCACCCTTACAAGTGAGTGAGTGACATTCCGAGTGCCGAGAAGGTAAACTAACTTCACTCTTTTTTTTTTTTTTTTTTTTGATAAGAGACTAGCTTCACTTAAGATGAAGGAACCAAATGCCGATAAAAGCGCAACGCGCACCCCTTGTTTCTTCAAAGTCAAGTTTCGCCGCAACCAACACATGGAATGACTTTTCCAATCCCACTGTTAAAGAAGGAACGTTACCAATAGAAATAGACATTTTATATTATGAGTCAGATTGCATAAGTGACTAAGTGAGTAATATATATATATGGTTTAGCAAAAAAATAAAAAAGAGTAATATATATATGAATAGTTTTGAATGTACTATATCATTGCGTTTTTTTCTATATGACAAAAACTTTGACTTGTCCTTGTATGGTGCCTGGCGTCTCAGACCATTCTAAACTAGACTATAACTCACGCAATGCACGGTTCTTTTTCATTATTTTTCTAAAAATATGTTTCTAACAAAGCAACTTAACTAAGAAGAAGAAAAAATAACTAAGAAGAAGGAAAAAAATAACAATAATGAAAAGTAAAAAAAAAAAAAAAAAAAATAAGAAAGAAAAGAAAAGAAAAGTGTAAAATAGAAAATGTAAATAATTTTTCTTTGCGCTTAAAAATAGAAATGATCATTTTTATTATATCTCATCAAATGTATTATACTGATTTTTATTATATTTCATCAAATGTATTATACTAAGTCTATAAAAATAACTACCAATAACTTTCTAGCCTAATTGCATTGATTTCCTTTTAATTGGAGTTTATATCCCGGAGTTGTATTCACTTAGCAAAAAAAAAAAAACTCACTTCACATCGTTTATGAATTTCAATCACTTTGGTAAACCTCAATTGTTCCATATAGGGATTCTAAATGTTCAGAGATTTCTTATTTTTGTTTAACTTACAACACTTTGATAGTACAAATAAATAATACAATTTGTCACATATTTATCCCATCTTTACCTTTTTTTACTTTCTTTTGTTTCTCTTTTCATCTTTTTTTGGGCAATTTATCACTTATTAATAATCACATAAACAATATATGTGACCTTAGAAGTCCATCATATAACAAATTGGTCCACAAAGATAAAAATGACAATGTCATCTTAAGTCTAACACGTATCTTTTAGGAAAATTTAACACATAGAAAAAAAAAATGTTAAGATATTATTCCTTCTACCCCTAAAAAAAATAAAAAAAATCAACACAATTGCCTCTTTGGTTACCTCTAAATGATATTCCATTGATGTCCAAATCTCAGATAATTTGAATGTTGCATCACCAATTCTAATATGAGTGTTGAAAAATAATTTATACTTAACACTTACCCCAAAAAAATATATTAAACAGATAATTGTCAAGTTATTTAGCATATCCAATTGTATAAAATAAAAAATGATCAAGTCAAACTATATTTTATATGTAATTAGATAGTATCAGAAATTGTGTAAAAAAAAAAAAAGCATTTTTGGTTGCAAAAATAGAGGACTACGTATAACTTAACCAAGCAAAGATACTTCGAATATATCCAATTTTATAAAAATAAAAAGATCAAGTCAAACTAAATTTTATATGCAGTTAAATAGTATCAGAAATTGTAAAAAAAAAAAAAAAAAAAAAAAAAAAAAAACATTTTTGGTTGCAAAAAATAGAGGACTACAACTTAACCAAGCAAAAATACTTTGAATGTAAAATATACATATTGCATATTGCGTAGAAAAACTCATCCTAACTATATCCTCCACTCTCTTTCAAGACCAACTCGGCTAATGCATCTGCATGCATAAAAAAAAAAAAAAAATGATCAGAATCAATTAAGATTGCTAATAACAATGGGACACGTTTTACTCCACGCTTTAAGATCAATTCATTAAGGTATCTCATGACAGTAGAACATCTTTTTACATAATTATAGCTAGAGTCATATAACTCACAAAAGAATTTCATATAATAATTCAAATGAATATTTTAAAAACATGAGATTCTGCCTCATGCTCCTTTTCAGTTTTCACGAAGTTATATTGTCATACAATGACTATTATCATTGATTTAACTTTTAAAGCAAAAATTAAACGAAGTTTTTATAACCAAACCACATATATAGTAAAAATATCATTTTTCGACGTATCTGTAAGTATTAATAGCTATTTAGCATTCAACTTGGAAAAAAACTCAACCTAATTGTAGCAGTTTATAATCTAAACAAATCTTTGCTCTTTAAATAAAGAAAATATAATTTTCAAATATGCAATTATCAACATAGCAAACACATAGAAACTTAACTTGAGAAAAGACAAAAATAAAGGTAATACTTTTGTAAACTTTATCTTACCCAAGCTCTTATTTCCACTTAAATATTAAATATTAGAAAATAATTGTACAATAGTAAGTAAATTAGACGCAAACAAAAATAAAATATGCAAACAAAAATAAAATATAATATAAATTGATACAAACCTGAAGATGAAACAACACAGTGGGAGAAAGTGAGAAACCAAAAAGTTATAAAAGTGGAACCGAAAGGAAATGAAGAGAGAAATAAATTTGGTGATTCCAGGGATCAAACCCAAGCACTCACAAATGGGAAGGACTTTTTGGGGAGAGGAATGACCATTGGGGCGAATGTCCAAATTGTAATTTCAATGCATATTTGAAATAACATATATTGTGTTTTAAAAGATTGGGCTGGAATATATCTATTTATATATGAATTAATTAATTAATAAGACCATTTAATTTATTAAATATGAGCATTTAATTAGGTAGTGGGTATTTAATTTATTAATGGTGTAGTTTTTATTATGGGGTAGTGGATATTTAATTTAGTGTATTTAATTTATGTGCCACCTAAGATGTTACGTGCCAAACCTCACGTTGCCTTAGATGCCACGTGGCAGAAAGATGAAAACGTCTTTTGCTTTAATTTATATATAGATAATTAATAAGACCATTTAATTTATTAAATATGAGTATTTACTTGGGTAGTGGGTATTTAATTTATTAATGGTGTAATTTTTATTATGGAGTAGTGGATATTTAATTTAGTGTATTTAATTCATATGCCACCTAAAATGCTACGTGCCAAACAGATAACGTTACTTTATATACCAAACCATTTGATATACAACAATTGCGTTTTTTCCTATATGACAAAAAGTTTGACTTGTCCTTGTGTGCCGCCTGGCGTCTCAGACTATTCTAAATGTGTTAGGTATAATTTTGTTTTTATCATATATTCTTTTCATAGGAAAAGTATTTGCCGAAAGATTTGTCGCCGTGTAGGTTAAAATTTTATGTTGTGAAGGACCTAATTGAGGTGGGTGTGAATTTTTTGTGAATTTTCTTTTTGTGCCTGGGGCAAAATTGTTTTTCTAAAGGTGTTGGGCATAATCTTTGCATATATAAACTCTCTTATGCAACGAAAAATTCTAAGTTACACAACACTATTCTTGTTTACTAGGGTGTAAGATGGATCACGACAAATATCGTTCCTACTTGCATGAAGAAGGGGAGAAGAACACCAAATGGAGGTTTGGTGCACCTCCTAATTATGATGTTGTTAACAAGCTTTTTGAAGAAGGCAGAACTAAGGTCTGTCTCTCTCTCTCTCTCTCTCTTCCTCATTCATGTATGTGTGATAAGCATATATAAGAGATATCATCATATTTGTTTGATCTATCTGATAAGTGATAACCAAGTAATGATTGATTAATGAAAGATATGGCCTCCCGGTTCACTTGAAGAAAAAGTCCAGAACCTTGTCAAGACATGGGAAATGGAGATGTTCAACAAGTCAAACTTTGATGACAATAAATCAGTAGATCTAAACAAGTATACTGTCAGCCTAAACGGTAACACACTAAGCTCCACATTTACAAATATTGTTGTTGAGTTTAATTTGTATTTGAACATTTAATTTCGTAGTCCAAATGTCATTTGTCATCTATTTGCAAGTTGATCAAAACGTGCAGGAAGGAAGGCAGTCAATTTGGATGAAAAGCGTAAGCTTGGGGGAGGCTACAATTTTTTCCTACAAACCTCTTTGCCAGAGAAGCTTCGTGTGTACAACCCAGCAGAAGAAACAGCTGATTCATCTCATGTGGCTTTCACAACAGCTTTCCCAAGTGGGTTTGCTTTGGAGGTTCTCCAAGTTTATTCAGGACCACCAGTGATTGTATAAAAGTTCAGGCACTGGGGTTACATGGAGGGTCCGTTCAAAGGCCATGCACCAACAGGGGAAATAGTTGAACTCTTTGGGATGTCAATTTTCGAGGTATCACTATTCGCCCAAGCATAATTTCTATCATCATCATCATAATCATATGTCCTTATTGTTCATATCAAATTTATTCTCTTGTTTGAAACAGTTGGATGACCAAATGAAAATTGTGAAGATTGAGTTCTTCTTTGACCGTGGAGAACTGCTAGGAGGTCTTGTGAAAGGTGGTGCTAGTTCCACTGAAGAGGCGGTTTCAAGCTGTCCTTTCTTGAGGAACACAGGGTAGCTTTATAGCTTACCAAATACTACTTGTAGGGGGCAAAAGGCTGCAAAAGAGACTTGAGAGAGAGAGAGAGAGTCTCTCATGGTGCTCGGTCAATGTATTTTACTGTATTTGTAGCTATATTTGATATATTGCAAATCTCTATGTGAATGTAGGCAAGTTGCTGAACCACCTAAAATTCTGTGTTTTGCTTCTATTTACTTCGAATAAGTTCTTACTCTATATTATCATCCAATCATGACTGAAGTTCAACATATTAGTGTTTGATGCGATTCCAATATTATCCAAAATTCCCCCCTCCCCACACTACTTGTGTTTGTGTAGCAATTTAGCCAAATTGCATAATACTATGAATAAAACTCATGTTTCCAGCATGAATTAAAAAAATAAAAATAAAATAAAAAACAGTACTTTCACTGGAGTTCAATAACTTCTTTGCAAAGGTGCATCACTGTCTCGAACATACTTTTGTCATACAAAAGTGGATAACTTCGTTCTATTATCAAAGGTATAATCCATGACAATTCCAGATTCAAAAAATTGACTGATGCTAAAATGTTCTGAAGCGATAGTTTGTTCCACACCTTTCATTTATATTCTCAAGTGCAAATGTGATATACTTGAATTCAAAGGGGTACTTATTAGGTACTCCGGGAGTACATTAAATGCGTACTCCCTCATCTCAAAGAAGTTATGGATCCCACTAATTAAATTCATGATGGGACCCACTACTTCTGTGAGAGGAGGGAATACGCATTTAATGTACTCCCGAAGTACCTAATAATTTTCCAATTCAGAGTGCAATTGCTTTAGTATATACTTCCTTAAATTCTTAATCTAAAGAAATGTTTTGAGGCAATTAAAAATTAGTAAATTCTCCATTAAGACTATGAAAAGTGATTAGGACAGTAATTGCGAAGGCCATAAGAAGATCAATGATCTGTTTTTGCTTCGAAAAGGACGAATGGTCATTTTGTAGTTAAGATATAATTTTGACAAATTTAAAGGTAAATGTGCCACGTATTTTGAAATCTTATCCATCAAATAAAGATGAATAACTAATTGCACTTCATTTTAAATGAAACTGACACCATATATTCACACTAAAATGATCTTTGTCTGTTCTAAAAGCAGTTACAAAGAATCATTTTTCAAAATGCATACCACGGAGGCAAGTAATAAACAGAGCAAACTCGGTGCACAAATTACCCAACATCTGATATTGACTTTTACATATTTCTCTCCAAGCAGACAAATTGATTTGGAAAATTTTATTACAAAGAATTGCATTATTTTCAGGTTAAGCACCTCTTTCTAGCTGTATAGGTGGATTCATCCTATGTTATATATCAAGGTAGAACAAATTTCTAACTAGTTTTACTAGCCCAAGGAAGGGAGCCTGGATAAGGTGCTGCCCCACAATATCTGAACAGACCTTCAATCTCAGGACACCCATTAGGATAAGGGATTGAGCGGTGAAAAGGATCACGATTTAGTTTTTTCCGATAAAGTGAACCTTGACAGCCATATGGATCTCCTTGGAATTGAACCCGCACCAATGCCTCACCTTTCAGAGCTGCTTCTTTTGAAGTAGATGAAGCCGGGGTGCCCAAGTAGAAGAATCTTGACTCTGGAAATCCAAGTGCAGACCGATGTAGATGTGCAAATCTCTCTTCCTTAAAATCATAACTTACAACCTGATTCCAGAGATTCCAATGTACAATGAAATCAGTATGAATGTCAGAACCCTAAAAGGTGAAGGAAGGTGGGGGGGGGGGGGGGGGGGGGGGGGGGGGGGGGGGGGGGGGGGGGGGGGGGGGAATAAAGTTGCAGTGATGAAAAAGACTCTGAGTTGGGAGTCTAGATTAAAGTATCAAATGGAAAACAAATGTCTTCATCTCTGTGCAATCACAAGATCATGTGCTTTGAAGAACAGATGTTGTGATTGCATTACTCAAGGAGGAAAACAGTTGATTTTTGTCAAATATAACTTGCAGAAATTTTCAAGCAATAATTAAAATTGTATAAAAAAACATACCTTGTAGTAAGTGATTAGAAAAAGAAAGAAATAAATAAAAGGGTACAATAGAGAGAGAGAGAGAGAGAGAGAGAGAGAGAGAGAGAGAGAGAGAGAGAGATGGTTGTGCATGCCTGAATGCAAAAATGAGGTCATAAATTTGAAATGTGAATTGGGCATAGGCTACAGAGGGAAAAAGGGCTAAACAGTTGATTTTTGTCAAATATAACTTGCAGAAATTTTCAAGCAATAATTAAAATTGTATAAAAAAACTCACCTTGTAGTAGGAGTGATTAGAAAAGGAAATAAATAAATAAAAGGGTACAATAGAGAGAGAGAGAGAGAGAAAGAGAGAGAGAGATGCTTGCGCATGCCTGAATGCAACAATGAGGTCATAAATTTGACATGTGAATTGGGCATAGACTTCAGAGGGAAAAAGGGCTAAACAGTTGATTTTTGTCAAATTTAACTTGCAGAAATTTTCAAGAAAATTGTATAAAAAAACATACCTTGTAGTAGGAGTGATTAGAAAAAGAAATTAATAAAAGGGTACAATAGAGAGAGAGAGAGAGAGAGAGAGAGAGAGAGAGAGAGAGAGAGAGAGAAGAGAGAGAGAGAAAAGTGGTTGTGCATGCCTGAATGCAACAATGAGGTCATAAATTAGACATGTGAATTGGGCATAGACTTTAGAGGAAAAAGGGCTAAGTGGGCTAAGTTTGTTCTCTTATTTTACTTTTTTTTAATAACTTAAGAAAACTTAACTCAGAGAGTTGCACGTCGTAAAACATACTGTACAACAACCCTCACTACTATCAAACTCCTACAGACAATTGACCCCACCCATTAGAACCAGTTGCCAAGTGATCCAAGGGTATTCACCCCTGACGGGATAAGCAGTTTATCATCATGCCCAGGAGGCAGTATGTCAGCACTTATACACAAAGATGATTGGCGTTTCAGACACTTTTATTTTTTTATAAGTGTTTCATACACTTATTTAACCTGTTACCACCAATTTAAGAAATTGAGGTGGAAGGAAATACTTAGTGTCCTTCCCCCTCCCCCTCTTTTTTTCTTTCTTTTGGTCTGAAGGGAATACATACGTCTGAAACCTGTATTGATGTCCAGAAATGATACTTGGATTTATAGTCACTATTCTATACTGTGATCGCATCCATAATCCAGAGGGAATGAAAACATAGATACAACTGTCTGATTTTTTTTCTCTACTTTCATCCTATCTCATCTACATCGTAGACATATTAAGCCCCAAAAGGAATAACTAGGAAAGAGAATAAATAAATAAATAATACAGCTTCCAGTAGAAGGGGCTTACAGTTATGTTATAAGGATATGTCCCAGTAAGCTCTCGGAAACGACACACGCTAAAGAGAAGATTCTCGAAACTGTCCCTCGCATGCTCTTCTGTGATTGTCCTCCATCTTACATTTTCTTCCTTGCCTATAAAAACAGTCACAGCATAAGTCATATTGATAGAATAAAAATCAGGTAGTTCAAAGCTTTGATGTACCAGAAACTAACTTTACCAGACAAAGAAACAATGGTTAATCTATCAAGTTTCCTTTTGTTACACAACAACAATAAAAAAATCAAGGCTAACAGAAAACTATTCAATGGAGATGTTGGTCTATCATCCATTACGACTTATCCAGACTATTTATTAGCACCATGAAAATTCAGCTTAACATAATTTAGCAAGAACTACTCCTGTAACAAACATGAAATTTTGCTGGCAATCCAAAGAGCATGCCCCATTTGACAAGGTAAGTTGCCCCATTAGATGGGGCATGTTGGTAGTAAAACAAAGAGCTCAATGGTATAGGTATCATTTGTTATGGATTCAAATAGTACTTGCAAGAAGCAAGAAAGAAGAAAGCAACCACATTGCCTTTCTGATCTTCAATATCAGAAATGAGCAGAAACATCCTCCTCACTTCCGAGCAAAGGAAAAGGAGGCATTTCAGCAAATAATCACACAGAAACTGATATTCTAGTATTTCTGGATTTGGACCAAAGATTTTGATGGCCACAGGACTGGAGGTGGTGCTACAGTTGTAAACACTGTAAGGGGTTGGCTGACATTACTTCAAAATATCTTTTAAATTTTTATTTATCAAAAAAAACATTACTGATAGAGGGTAATTGTGGTACAGGGTGATTAGGGTGGATTTGGAAACATTAGATGGAAATAGTGGAGGTGACAGTGGTGGTAGCCTGGTAGGGTCAGCAGAAATATAGATATGGTAGAGGTCATGGTCATCTGAAAACAACTCCAATACAAAAATTTATGTTAAATGTGACTATTCATTTGAGGTATATGCTAAATTTGATGACACAACCAGATTATATGTGACAGCACCAGCGCCAACAGGAAGTTTCTAACCAGATTCTCCAATGCACACAGATGTTTATAAGGGTCGACAGGGATGTATGACATATGCAGCCCTATCGCAACTCAACTAAAGGATATTTTTTGTACTTTAAGCATATCAAGCTATTTAGGGCCTGTCTACAACTTCATTGAGGAGGGGCTTAAAGAGCTTTAAGGGTCCTTAATGCTCTTAAGAAAAATTTACAACACATTTGGCAATCTTGCTAAAGAGCTTTCAGGACCTTAAAGCTGAAAAACAGTTTTGAGCTAAAGCTGAAAATTCCAAGGTTTAGCATTAAAACTATTTAGTGCACTATTCCAGATTTTGATTGAAATAATGAATTCACATAAATGCCCATGCTTATTTCTCAAAATAATACTTAATTCCCACACATTTTACAAGAGAGAGAGAGAGAGAGAGAGAGAGAGAGAGAGAGAGAGAGAGAGAGAGAGAGAGAGAGAGAGATAATGATAATAAAGATGATAATGATAAAAAGAATATTAATATTAACATTACTTATCAAAAGAATATTAATATTAACATTAATGTTAATGTTAATACAAATAATTAAATAAATATTGACCATTAATTGGACTAATTGGGTTCAAGTAGGAAAATAAAATACACTTTTATTAGGTATTCTTTTGTTGTTTCTCTCATATCTAAGTTTTTATCAATTTGCTTACCAAACGGAGTAACAACTTTAAAGCATTTTATCATTGTAGTTTGCCAAACACTCTAAACGCTAAAACTCTTCTCAGTTAAAGCTCTTTATTGCAAAAGCTCTATTTCCTACAGTAATACCAAAGGGACACTTAGCAGCTAAACCAGTTTACACAGAAAAACGACCCTTAAGCAGATCTCATATCAGCAATCCAACAACTGCTTAATTATACTCAGATAGAAACTGAGAGCCATGGTCAATAAGAGAGCATTCTCAAATTAATTCAAGAGGTACAATTTGTTCTAATATTCATTCATCACTATTGTAAAATATTTGGATAACTTCACACCCTAATAGTTATTAAATGCATTATGATGATACTAAGCAACTTCAAACTTAAAAAAATCAAATCAAATCAAATTCCATGGATGTTTTACTTCACTTTGTACTGTAAGCACTTTGTTCTTGACTAATACTAGATTTATAAAAAATCAAGCATCTTTGTTCAGCAGATCATTACAGCCATTCCGCTAAAAGGTGAGAAAGTTATTGGCACATAACTGTGAATTATGGTAAGTCTAACTCTAAATCGAGGTTAATAGGAGATAACTATATATATATATATACATGAGCGCGATACAATCTATCTGAAAGACAAATATTAGAAACATTTCTTTAGCAATCGACAATAAATTAGCTCTGAGTTTATAAATATTTTCTAATAAGATGAGGCATGCCAAGTAGGTACAAGAACTAAGATAACACATGCACTCACCAAACCATCCTTCCGATTCAGCAACACTCCAATAACTTTGTGCTTCACTACGAGGACCGGCATCTTTCCGAGTCTCCCCACCACTAAACATAAGCAAAGCTGCATCATCTTTGGCTGCAATGTCAACTCCCTCTTGTATATGTCTCACAAACGTAGCAGCTTGGCCTGGATTCTTCTGATAAGACTCCAAAAACCATGAATCCTCCTTATCAACTTTCCCACAGCTACTACTCGTATAAACCGAATGTCCAGCAACCATTACAAGATTCTGAAGCTTTGGAAACGGATAATTATTGGAACTCACATCGGGTTTTTGATAACTACTCATCATCCGGTAGTGGCTCTCATACAGAGACAATATGATGATAATTGTGAGCCCAAGTGACAATGAGATGACGAAAACTAAAAGTGGGTGCAGCTTAGAGTAATACTGAATACGGGTTCCGAAAGATTTAAGCATTTTAATGGGAAGAAAGGGTGAATTCTTAGGCTTTCGGACACGTCTAGTGGTTCCTGATTCTAAATCAAAAAAGTCAGCACCTCTTGGGTATGCAAGGAAGGGCTTGGGACTCCCAGAAGACCCAAATGAATAATGGTTCATGATACTATGAATCCAGCTAATGGGATTGGAAAGGGAGTAAAATTAAGCATACCCAGAAGGCAATTTAAGCAAATAAAGGAATGGGATCATGGATTTTCTAATTCTTTTTTGGGTACAAAAAAGCTAGAGATATCATATTATTTATACATCAAAGAATGATTTGTAAATTCTGTTAGCTTGGGAAAGGGAAAGGGAAAGGGATGTTCAGGTATGAATTAACGAAGCAGAATCAAATGGATCTCTGAGTGAATTGGAAAAAGTAATGATAATAATAATTAAGGAAGAAAGAGAACTCACTCAAAAGTTTGTAAAATCCTGGGGTGCTTAGTACTGAGAAAGATTCAAGTTTGGAGAGGATCGATCTCGTTAGCTTCTACAAACTCAATTTACTTGGGAGATGGTGGTGACTCCGGGTATTGACTATCGATCGAGAAGAGAAAATCTTCCAGAGAAATTCATTAGTTATGTTAAACTGCTCTCCATTTTTGAAGGCCCAACGATAAGAGGCCCAACACTATTGTATTGCAGCACAGATCCCAACTTTTTTCTTTTTTGGATACCAATAGCAAGCAATGTGGGGGATAGAATGGGAGACGCCAGCAGCTACTACTAAGCCACAACAATCTACATAGATCTTAACACTTAAAACATTAAAAATGATGGTTTCAATTAGCTCAATTCGTAAAGTCTCTTTAATTCCGTTTATACTAAAAATTAATTGGTGTCTTGATCTAATAGTATGAGTAATTATCATGAAGGCGAACACTTTAGGTTCAAATGTTATCGTAAAAAATAAAATAAAAACTTTAAAAGTGGACTTACTTATTAGATCCCTTTTACTACTTTATTAAATTAAAGCATGAGATCAAGGGAAATGTTTTTTTTTTACTTCATAACAAAAGGTCCGCCAGATCATTATATATATATATAGATAGATAGATAGATAGAGCAATAGATTTGCATCAGATATCTTTCTATATATAGGTAGTAATGGTTAGAAAGATATGTGGTGTATAATACATGATCAAGATCTTTATACTTTACCGAGACCAAATTGTATGACCAAATTGGTTTTTGGGCTATTAATCCAGGCTTGATGTAGAAAGCCAAGAGCCCAAGACCCTTCCTCTCCATCTTGTAACTAATTGATGCTCTTTTTTCTTTTTCTTTTTTGGAAGAAAAAGTGCATCCAATTGATGCTATTGTTAAAAATCAAGCACCGCCTTTCTCTCTAGAGCTTTCTAGAAAATTCTTTAAGTTTCTCTACGTCTCTCTAAAAGCTTCTCTCTAGAGCCTTCTAGAGTTCTCTCTCTATCTAGAAATTTTTAGAACCCTCTCTAGAAATTTCTCAATCTCTCTAGAAGCTTTTACAAGAAACCACTCTCTAGAGACTTCCATACACAAGAATGTCCTAGAAGCTTGGTGAAGGGTTGATTTTTCCATCATTACAAGAATGTCCTAAAAACTCTCAAGCTAGTTTAGATAGGGAGCAATGGATCCCATTTGGTGTGTGAAGTGTGTGAAGCTATGCAGGAAGGAATTAGACATTCTCTTAGTGTGTGATGCAAAGAGTGAAGCCTAGTGTTAGTGCTTAGGTGTCTAAGAGTGAAGTGTGTGCAAGTGGTATTGTATGAGAGTGAATGTGTTGTAAGTTAGTGTATGTGGGTGAACATAAGTATTTGTAATATGTTTTAGAGTGAGTTTTCATTTTAAACTCAACAATTTCGTATCAGAGCAAGGTGGTCAAGCACCGTTTTTGTTGTGTCTATAACAATATTTTTGGAGGAACTCTTTTTGCTCGTGCATAGACTGGGACTTTGAAGCTCATGGTTTAGGACCAAGCTTACTTGGTGGGGTGAGAGTTTTCACCAAGTTGCGATGGATGATCTCCAAGTTGTCGGTAGCGTTAAAATCTTAACAACCAGAATTACAACGCGTGGTCAACCTGCATGGAGTCATACTTGCAGGAGCAAGATTTATGGGAGATTGTGGCTGGCAGAGAAACCACACTTCTTGACAGTGACCAGGCTTTATGGAAATGAAAGGTTAAAGCTAGGAAGGCTATGTTCGCAATCAAGACAAGTATCGAGGAAGAAATCTTGGAGCACATCAGGCGTGCAAACACACCAAAGGCAACATGCGACACCTTTGCAACATTGTTCTCGAAGAAGAATAAGGTGAGACTACAGTTGCTTGAGAATGAGCTAATGTCAATAGCGCAGTGAAATATGACGATTACTCAATACTTCACGAAGGTAAAGTCTCTTTGTTGCGAAATCTCTAGATTAGATCCTGCATCAAATATTTCTGAATCAAGAATAAGAAGAATAATCATTCATGGGTTGAGACACAAATATAGAAGTTTTATAGCTTCTGTACAAGGTTGACCAATCCAACCATCATTAGTAGAATTAGAAAATTTGCTAGCTGACCAGGAAGCGTTGGTCAAGCAAATGGTTGGGCTTTGAATAAAGAGTGAAGAGGAAGCACTCTTTAGGGGCAAAAACATAAGACGACCTAAGGGAAGATTTAATGCAGATCTAAGAAAAGAAGTAATGAAATTTAAATAAAAAAGATGAAAAGAGCTCTCAAGAACAAGTAGCTGAAGAAAGTCACGACAATAACGAGTGATGATCCATGGGATACAAAAATCACAATCTTAAATGTTTCAATTGCGGAAAAATGGGTCACTTTGCTCGAGATTGTTGATTCAAGAGGAGAATGACTCAAGGAAACATAGTGACATTCACAAACCAAAAAGGTGATAATGAAGAAGAATGGGATGCCGAAGCATCATTTTCCCTGATAGAGCCTATTGAAGAAGAAAAGATGGCATCAACTTCCATTGTGGAAGAAGACGACGAGATGACGTTTGTAGTGGCCAATCCTGAACATGTCAATTACAGAAAAGATTGAATCGTTGACTCAAGATGCTCAAAACATTTGATCGACAATAAGACAATTGAAGGCAAGATGCCTGAGAGCATTGGGGGAGCAATCAGGAAAAGATCAATCCAAGGTGGTTGAAGAAATACAAATTTTTGAAATGAAAGTGAATCAGAGTCTAGAGAAATAACTCAAAGCCCTTGCCAAACTAGTGCTCACCAATGGACAACAAAGGAGTATTGACCAAGGCTAGAAGAAGTTATAGAAGAAGAAGAAAGTCCACAACCACCAATTAGAAGGTCGACGAGGTAACATAAAGCTAATCTCAGGTATGCAAAGGAAACCCTTACAGAGGATCAAGTTGCAAACATACTCACTAAAGTACTCAACACAACTAAGTTTTAGAAAGCAATTTGGTATGTTGATCCAGACAGAATTGAGAGAGAGTCAGTGTTGAGGGGGAGTATTAAAAATCAAGCACTGCCTCTCTCTTTCTAGAATATTCTCTCTAGAGCTTTCTAGAAATTTCTAGAAGTTTCTCTATGTCTCTCTAGAAGCTTCTCTCTAGAGCCTTCTTGAGCTTTCTGTGTGTGTCTCTCTCTCTGGAAATTTATCTATCTCTCTACAAGTTTCCACAAGATACCACTCTTTAGAGACTTCCATACACAAGAATGTCCTAGAAGCTTGATGAAGGGTTGATTTTGCCATCATTACAAGAATGTCCTAGAAACTCTTAAGCTAGTATAAATAGGGAGCAATGGCTCCCATTTCATGTGTGAAGTAGTGTGAAGGAGTGTGAAGTATCGTGAAGCTATGCGTGAAGGAAATTGTCATTCTCTTAGGGGGCGTTTGGTATGAGGAATCCACATTACCTTCTGGCATCCAGATTCCTAGGGTGATGCCTAGGAATATGGATATCCACGACTATAACTATTTTTATGTTTGGTTTAATTAGAAATATACTAAGATCTATAAATATGATATTCCCATATTTGGTTTCTTCTTAGGAATCTTATAAAAATTATTTATTCTTCCTAAAATGTCTTTATATTTATAAACACAATATTAGTGTTTCTCAATACTTTTTTGGTATCTTCTAAATAATAAGAAAGGTAATATAAACTATAAATCAAGTCAGATTAATTAAAACCATAGTCTAACATTTTTCGAATGACATGAATAATTAATACAAAAATTTGTAATTATTATTCTTCATTGCATATCAAGACATGGTATCTTTCTAATAAAAATAATTTATTTTTCTGCATATTTTCAATAATAATAATAATAATAATAATTTATTTTCTTTTAGTTTTATCTCTATTTGGTTAAAGGATGAGATGTTGTAGATGATAAAGAGATAAATAAGACTTTTTTTATTTTTTATTTTTTTATATCTCTTTTGGTTAGATAATAGGGATAATTAGGTTAAAATTATTAGTTTATATAAAATATAACTTTCCTCATATATGAGAATGTAGATACCCATCATTTTTAAATGAAATCCACATTTCTACAAAAGTGGGAATGTAGATACCATAAGAATCTAGATTCCCTTGGGTGATTGATTTGCAATTAAACATGAGAATGTTATAAATTTTGATAACATTCCCACGAATCTTAAAAGATTACCCCATATTAAACGCGTCCTAGTGTATAATGCAAAGAGTGAAGCCTAGTGTGAGTGCTTAGGTGTTTAAGAGTGAAGTGCGTGCAAGTGGTCTTGTATGAGAGTGTATGTGAGTGAACATAAGTATTTGTAAAGTGTTTTAGAATGAGTTTTTCATTTTAAACTCAACAGCTATTACATAGCATTTTGGAAATTGAACCTCCTAAAAATTAAAAGTATGTAGGCAATACATGTGATAGGAGCTTAGAATATCTGAACTTTTCACAATTTAATTATAATTTAGAATACGTGTATATTTTTTTAGGGTAAAATGCATATATACCCCCCCTGAACTTTGAGGGGATTGCACATAGATCCCCTATTCTTTATTTTTAGCCAATTAAAACTTAAACTTTAGGGAAAAGCCAAATAGCCTCTTTTGTTTAATTATCATCCAAATTCTCGTTAAGTACTCACGTGACACGCACGTGTCTGATAAAATACACAAAATATTTGAAACTTTAGCTTGGTATTGGATCTCTTAGAGCACTCACACTAGTCGACCCAAACCGTATAAAAAGCCAAAATAGTGCAAAAAAAAACTCACCAAAACAGCTCACAACAGCCTCCCTATTCGGCCGAATTGCTCAAGCTGATGAACAGTAGCTCGCCCAACTCAAGGAGCAACTGTTCATTCTCAAATGAATTAAATACTCATTTATTCTCTCTCTTGATCCTCTGTCTGCCGCGTTCTCTCTCTCGACTTCGCGCCAAAAATAACGATGCTCAACCAGTGAGAGGAAGACCAGCAGATCCAGACCCCTCCGACCGATCTTGAGATATTTTGCTTCAATTTCCCTTTTTTATTTTTTTATTTTTTTAATTCAGACACGACTGGGAGCCTGGGACACCCCTCTGAAGCTCAAACCACCATGATTGGTGGTTGAACCAAAAAAAAAAAAAAAATAAGAGAAATTTTTGATGAGAGAAATCCGATGGACTAGATGGTTATTTTCGCCCTTGGGTGTCGATTTCGTTGTGAGGTGGTCGATGGGTGGTCATGGGTGTTCGAGCTACGCCGTGGGTGGCCTTGGTTTCGCCGATTGAGAACTTTTTGGGGATATACCAAGGAAAGAGTAAAGAAACTCAAAGGAAAGAAACAGTTGGGGTGGGGAATGGAGAAGCCAAACAAAAGGATGGGAGGATAAAGAAGATGATGCCTGGTGTGTGGATTGGGACAGGCGAGGGAGAGAGAAAAAGAAAGAGAAAGAGAAAGAAAAAGAAAATAAAAGAGAAACGGGAAGGAGGCGAGAGGGAAGAGAAAGAGAAAGAACTAGCTTCCTATCTCCACTAATTTGTATCCAACACCCAAATTAATACATGAAATCCAAGGGCTTAAAAAACCTGGTGGGACCAACGGGAACAAAGGGAGAGGAAGGAGAAAAATGAAAAAGGGAGATATTTTGGGAGTTGTGAAAAAAAAATAATAATAATAAAAATATATTAAAAAATGAAATAATAAAATAAAATAGAGAGTCTGATATAGTTGTGCTTTAGCTAAACTAGAAAAAATGGATTTTTTATAATGCTAAAATTTTAAGTTTAACGAGAGTGCTATTAGTCAATCCTCTTAAAGTTTATTATTAAATGTAATGCATTAAAAGACAGCAGAAGTCCAGGCCTTATCCTTCTTTATCCCACAACCACCACTTTGCTTGGAGAACTCCTACAATGATTCGTGGCAAGAAAACTTTAATCAAATTGGAATTCGCAGTGAACTGCGCGAGTGAAGTTAGGGCCACCGGGGAGTGAGTGATGTGGAGATCGGTGGTCAAGAAGAGTAGCGAGTTAGAGATGAAGCAGAGGGACTCGACGAGGTCGGCAAGGTACAGAACAAAGTGCACCGCTAAGCAAGCTCGGCAGGGCGAATTGGGCAGCCCAGCGATAGGAGGAGGGCGAGGAAGTGCCACGTCTGCTCTGACTCTGTAGTGGTGGTGATGAGGTTGAGCTCCGAAGCTGAGTCAGCAAGGCGATTTCCAAATTCAAGATCCCCTTTCTCTCTCATCTTTATCCTTTTTTTCGTTCCATTCTTATTTGATTCTTTAAAAGAAACCAAGAACTTTGTTTCAATTCTTTATTTGAAGCGTTGATTATCGATTTGTGATTTTCTATTCTATTTGGCAAATAAATTTAATCAATTTATGAAATGGGTCTTTGATTTTAGTGGCTAAACAAACCTCTCTCTCTCTCTCTAAGAGGTTCGACTAAGAGATCCAATACCAAGCCAGAGTTTCAAATTTTTGTGTTTTTTACCAGACATGTGACACGCACGTGAGTACTTAACAGGAGTTTGGATGATAATTAAATAGAAGAGGCTATTTGACTTTTACGTAAAGTTTCAAGTGGTAAATTGGTTAAAAACAAAGAACAGAAGGTCTATGTGTAACCCCTAAAAGTTCAGAAAGTGTATGTCCATTTTACCCTTTTTTTTAATACTGTACTTGAAACCTTTTTCTCCCCAAAAAAAAAAAAAAAAAAAAAAAAAACAACAACAACAAACGGTGCTTAAAACTTAATGTAAGCTTATCATTTACATTTTCTTTACGCATTTAATGTATATAAGCTGATCTGATCATTTGCATATTCTTTACGCATTTAATGTTGTTCTTCGTGTAACCTGGAAAGAAATGTTATCATGAAGGCATTGGTCATGTAGTTTCAGATAGGTCTAGTTTGGCATGTCATTTTTGGGATTTACTTGTATTATGAGCTTATAATTTTGAATTGAATCTTATAAAGTGATGTTTTTATCACAGATTGTCAAAAGAGGAGATTGTTAGGTTTTAGAAATTGGCTAATTCCATGTGACAAAACTAGCTGCCTTTAGGGTTGAAATTGATGTATCTGAGTTAGGTAGAAAATCTTTCAAATGAGCTGATTGATTTTAGATTTAGAAGAATAGAATATTTGTTCAAGCCAAATCATTTTCGCCAAAAATGTGTGAACATTATACCAACTTTATAGAAACCGACATTTTAATCTATATATTTTCTCCGATAAATATTAACTCTTGCTATAGAAAGAGGTTGAGAGGCTGCCATACAAAACCAAATCTATGACCAAAGAATTCTACATCCCTCTCCCTTGAGTGTTTCTTCGTGTGAGATAATTTTAAAGTTTTCCTTTGAGAGTTTCTTCTTGTGCCTAAATCATCGATTCCTTAAAACAATAGAGTTAGTTCCCTGCTAGTGCTAATAGTGGGTCGATGTTGTTGTTGTTTGGAGTTTCAGGTTTTGGAATGAAGTTGGTTTGTGGAGGAAGTTTGCGTACAAGGATTCCAAAGATTCTATTGCAATTATGATGGGAAGGTAAGGAGGGCATCTGCTGAGATTGCATTAGAGATTCTAGTTATACAAAAGGTTTTATAAGTAGATTGTTGTAACTGTTTCTTCTACTGGTTTCGTTTTTTACAGAATTGGATCCCCATAGTGGTTTTTCTTTTTAAGAGGTTTTTTTATTAGTTTTCTACTTCATTATCGAATTTATGTCTCTTTTACTACTTTTATTATTATTACATTCAGACAGGGTAATATAACTGTGATTAAGATTATCTGTTTGGACAGAAATTCTTTGGTCGCTTCACTTTGGGGGTGTCATTTGGAATATCATAGAATCCATTTGTGGTGAAATATTTGTCATTTGTGGTATATATCTGCAAATGACACCCTTACAGGACTGTCCCCGGGACCAAAGTTAATTCCTTGTTTGGAATGCATTTAACTTGTTAGATTAGTCTAATTAGGGGTCTAATTAGGGTCTCAAACACAACTCCAAGGCATAACAGACAGAAACTACATTGAGATGATCGTTGATACGGCTTTTCTTGGACGTTTTCAAGAATTCTACCCATCCACAAGCATCTCTTAAGTGTGTCCATATTATCCAAATTCCTTGGGATCTAATCAAGTAGTCATCAAGGATATACAATTTTTAAAGGTTTCTTTTATTTATTTTTGTCACATTTAATATTAGCAAATAAATGGCTGCTGATATATATATGAAATTCTAAGTTTTGTGTGGGGCTACCACGCATAATCCTCTTAGCAACATAAGTGTGTTAATACATAAGACAGGCCAGCCTATGTTTCTTGTTTTTATCAAGATTAATACTATTAGTCTATAGTGTACCTTCTTCAAAAATGGTTTCATCAATTGTAATAATCGATGACCAATTGATCATAGAGTTATCCGGAAAGTAAAAGGAAAGGAGGACCAAGACAAAAAAAAGACCATCTAGCTATTACAACTGTTTTGCATTGAATCTGTCTCATCTTCTATAGTGCATGTCCATTTTCCACCTTCTTCTTTCTTTTTTTTCTACTACAACATCTTCATCAACCATGCCTTCATCTGACATAGAAAAGTCCTCTGTAAGGTTTGTTCATACAATATCACAGGCTGGTCGCGTTCTTCCTTCAGCAAGCTGGTGGAACTCAATAGAGATCAACTTCAGCCTCTTCCCTCAGTCTAAAAATGCTTATGATTCAATTCCTTCTTGATACTCAAAATCCGTTAATCATAAACTCATTATCACAGATAGAAAACATTTCAAACGTTTTATTTACATTTCAATCTTCATAACCTTGCTACTCTTAGCCCTTGTCTTATTGATACACTTTTTGCCTCACAAACATGCCCATCATCAACCTTCAAAAAATCTCACTCTTGCACTAGGCCAAGCTCTAGCATTTTTTGATGCTCAAAAGTGTAATATTTGTCGTACCATTAAGCATTTCATTTAATATAAGAAATAATTTTATTGTTTTCATGTGACTCATTATTGAAAGTTGTTCTCTTCAGCTGGACATTACCCAAGTAACAGTCCTATAAAATTTCGAGGAGATTCAGGATTGCAGGATGGGAACTCAGGTGGTACACATGACCTTATGGGTGGCTTTTATGATTCTGGCAACAATATCAAATTCAGTTTCCCTACAGCTTATACCGTTACCCTCTTGAGTTGGACTGTGGTTGAATATCATCAAAAGTATGCTGATATAGGTGAGCTTGACCATGTTATGGATATCATCAAATGGGGCAGTGACTACTTGCTTAAGCTTTTTGTTCCTCCAAATGCAACTGTAGTTGCCCCTACCTTGTATTCTCAGGCAAGCACACATAACTATTGTACCTTTGTCTTTTTTCCTTAAGTCTTCTAGTATTGGAGATTTAATAACAATGTTCTTCCTTCTACAGCTAAAAACTGTTAGAATCATGGTTAAATAAATTCACAATTTTCTAACAGCTTAAGTTTTGGAGAGGATTAGTAATTTATCAGAGCAGTTGGTGCTGTCTCCACTCTACCTCTCATTTAAAACGTTAAAAATCCCACGTAGTCTGGGCCCATACCATTTCCTAACAGCTTAAACTTTTAGAACAATCGATAATTGATCAAAAACAAAGAAAAAATAATGTCGTGCCTTGTGAGTTTAGGTTGGAAGTGCTAGTAATGATACTAGGATTTCTAATGACATAAACTGCTGGCAAAGACCAGAAGACATGAATTATCCAAGACCTATTTCAAAATGTGATATCACAGCTTCAGATTTAGCTGGGGAAATTGTTGCTGCATTATCAGCTGCATCATTAGTATTTAAAGAAGATCAGGCATACTCCAGGAATTTAGTGGAAGCAGCAGAGAAGTTATTTGAGCTTGTGACTAAGGAAGACTCTCAGAAGCAGGGTACTTACACCATGGTTGATGACTGTGGAGGTGAAGCAAGAAATTTCTATAACTCATCCGGCTATGAAGATGAATTGGGTTGGGGAGGAACTTGGTTGTTCTTTGCTACTGGGAATACTTCCTACCTTGAAGATGTGTCCAAAAGATATGAGTTGGCTAAGACTGAGGAAAAACCTTTTGACAAAGGGATTTTCTATTGGAATAACAAGCTTACAGCTAATGGGGTAATTTTATTATGAAAATCTTTTATGAAAAATTTAGAGGATGATATATAAATTGGGTGTGGATGATCAGAGTAATTTCTCAACCAATGCATTCTTTTAGGTTTTGCTAACACGACTTCGATACTTCCATGATCTTGGTTACCCATATGAAGCTGCTTTAGCATCATCTTCAAACATGACTGAATCTGTAATCTGTTCTTATATTTCTGATCAGATCTTCAATAAAACACGAGGTATATTTAGATATATTGAAAAAGGTAATGTTAGGGACACAACATATTTTAAAACTCTTTTCACAACTGCGGGCATGGTTTGTTGTACTTGAAGCAACATCACTTTTGCTTGAGTTCACCATTGACACTAGTTTTATTATAGATCAATCACAACACGCCATATTAACAATTTTTGTGAAAAATGTTGTGTCCCAATACTTACTGTATTGAAACGCACTTTGTGGCATTTTTATCTATGAATGTTGACAGAAAGAGTGCATGGCCATTAGATTGATTGTTCATGAACTTTCCTTGATGTAGGTGGATTGATCCTCCTAAAACCTGATTATGATACACCACTTCAGTTTGCTGCAACAGCAGCATTTCTCAGCAAATTGTACAGTGACTACCTTGATCTTCTGCGTAGATCTGGTGTGACGTGTAGCAGTGATGGCTTTTCTGTAGAAATGTTGAAGAGTTTCTCCATGTCTCAGGCGAGAATTAAATATCACAATATTAAGCCTTGCTGCTTGATAGAATGGATTCAATTTAATTGATAAAGCCCATATATTTGAATAGGCTTGAATTTTTCTTCCTTTTGTACTCTTCCAGGTTTATTACATACTAGGTGATAATCCAATGAAGATGAGCTACATGGTTGGCTTTGGAGACCATTTTCCAACACAAGTTCACCACAGGAGTGCTTCAATCCCTTGGGATAATCAACATTACTCTTGTGCAGAGGGAGATAGATGGCTAAACTCTGTGGATCCAAATCCAAATGTTCTTTTGGGAGCCATGGTAGCAGGACCAGACCAATTTGATAACTTCATAGACCAAAGGGGTAAAACACAGTTTACTGAATCAACAATTTCGAGCAATGCTGGTTTAGTTGCAGCACTCATTGCACTTCATGATCCTCCTAGCAATGCTGATTCAAATGGCCTTAATTTGGGCATAGACCAAATGGGTATCTTTGATCAAATCCGTTTAGTTCCAACAGGTCCTTGAGATTTCAATCTATTGCTAACCTTGATATGGAATGAAGGAACTAGAAAAGAGTGGAGGAAAAATACTGATGATAATAAACAATTAAGTTATAAGTTGAACTTGAACAGTAATCCCTTGAGGATAATTTTTATTATAATATATTCACTTCTGTATGATTCAGATTAACCAATTAAATGTGGGATGAAAAGTGCTCATAATGTACGATTTAAATTTTGCCTTCATTCAGAAGTTTGCATAAGGGTTACTAGATCCAGAAAATGGTCTTGGGAAACTTCCCCTATATGCTAAGAGCATGTTGCCTGTGAGCTTATGCTAAGTAATAACTTGTAAGTTTTTCACTCTGGGGTTACATGTACAGATTCAGATTGTTTACAGAGCCTATTGGATGGGCTTAATTGAAACCGAGTGTCTAGCTCCCATGACAACCTTGCTAGCATTTATAGTTGCCTTAAACGTTATTGGTCTCAATTTCGAGCCATGCAAATCTTATAAGCATTAAATAAAGAGAGGGGAAGAGAGCTAACACGACATCTTTCTCTCTAGCCAAACTATCACTAAAATAAGCAGACCCCTATTTGGGTGTTATATATATTTACTGTAAAATGATGAACATCACATTCATCCTACACAAGTTCAATAAAAGTGCTATTAATCCAATGTGTATATGTCAAACACATGGTTTTTTGTGTCAAGTGAATCAATCTTGGACTAGTAGCACTCTCGTCACTGACATTGAGAAGAGGCTATGGAACCGAGAAAGGCTTCAGTAATCACATTTCTGTTCACAGGATATATCATGAACTGGCTAGTTTTGGAAGATATAGGACCTTTGCTACCATGAGAAAGAGTTTTACACAAAGAGCTAACGACATTAACTGCTGTGAGATATAGTATCAGGCTTGGAATTCAACTTCCCTAAGACCATGGCAGGCTCACTAAGCCAAAAAAAAAAAAAACAATGGCGGCTCAATAGATTTTGGGGCCTAAGATGATATATTTAAGTGAGTGTTTTTTATAATATTGAAATATTATTTTTTTAGTGAAATGGATTAGTGTTTTTTTAGGGGCTAAATATTTGGAGGGTGTTCTTGGAGGTGGAGGAAAAAATGCAAAACTCATCTATATTTTATTTTTTCTTTAAGAAAAAAAAAAAAGAAAAAAGAAGTTATCATTCTACATTTTTTAGTACATTTTTGTTCAAGTTTGAGGGCATTTTGTTTATGTAGTGGAAGGCCTTGAAACCTATTAAAAAATTTGGTGCAGGTGGGGGCTTTAGGCCTAGGCCTTGAGGCGGCCCTGCCTACGACCAACAGATATATGTTCTTTTAATAACCGGAAGGAATTTGAAGAATGTGTTATTGGAAAGTTTTGGGATTTAGCAGTATCCTCTAGCTAACTTTATCCAAGAAAGTTGTTCCTAGTTACAACATTGGCAGCTATTGCTTGTACTAAACAAAGGTGACGAAATTATAAACATTATAGTAGTTCACACGAGTGAATATCAGTTGCTTTACATTGCATTATGCTTAAAGAGCTATTTACATATTTATATTACATGACAGGTAAGAGGAGAAGGAAAGAGGGGGGGAATTCATTGTCATTCAAAACCAAACTCTGCACATATGTATGTTTCGCTTTCTTTCTATGGTATCTCCTTAGGTAGACTTTAACCTGTCCAAGCCATACACTCTCTACAAAAAGAAGAAAATATTGATAAATAAACAAATAAGAATTGAATGCATATAGTGTTAGTAAACATGAACTTAATCGTACCAGGATAGTGTGGATTTCCTCTAGAAATGGCATAAGTAATGAAATCAAGGTTTGCATATCCTCTTTAAGGGTCTCATAGTTATCATCTTTTCCCATTAGGAGATTAGTGAAGGTTTTGTTATCAGGCACTAGTTTTAGAGCTATCTGCATTGCAAACACTATACTCGTTAATTGAAGGACAACCTGAAAAAGCCGAGGCAGCATATTTGCATTATCACTAAGGTAATGCCTATAGCTAGAAGAAAAAATAGCACCCATGAGATCAACAAGATCTAAAGGTGTACATATGTACTGACATATCATTTAAAATTTTAAATGACATGACAATCTGTACATTATTGCATTTAAGAAATAAAATCTTAATCGTGAAATTGACTCAATGGAAAGAATCCTGGATGGCACCAGGCTAGACATTAATTCCCAGCTCATAGATGGCCCTTCTCATTGAGAAAAGCAAAGCTCAAACTGACTCAAATTTGATCAATTTGATTCAAAAGAAGTTATGAAGATAAAGGATATAGGCAAGTGGGGAGGGAGGTATTAATGTATTATTTACCTTGAAAGCAGCTGATGATATCCATCCATGCCATGGCTTCAGAATGAGGTTGTAAGACTCCTCCACTGCTTGTTCCATGCTCTGCTCAGGATCTTTTGCTAATTTTTGTATTAATGCCAAAGTGAAATCCATGGATCTGTGGAGAGAAACGATTCATTTGTATATAGAATTGAACACCTAGGCCTATTAGATTTTGAAATTGAGATGAGGATTGTTTGACCAAAAAGGGAAAAAAAAGAAGAGGGATTTTTATTTTACACGCCTATTAGCTTGTTTTCAGCGTTAATTCCATGTTGATTTTGTCTTCCTTAACAAAAAACAAGCCACAAGTATTTACTTTTGAATCCAAAAAATAGCTCGACTCGTGTTAAGACCAGATCAAAAACATGTTAGAATAAAATGAAAATGAAAAAATAAGATAAAATAAATGATCTTCTGTGATTGGATTCTAAGCATGTTAGAATTGAAAAGAAATTCTTAAAATATTAATATGTTACACAACGGCTTTTATATGGACAGCATACAAATATTGTACAAATAGTATGAATGAAGTATGAATAGTACAATTGGTTTAGGAGGCCATTGGGCTTATACACTAATAACTATCATCAAATTCAAGGTGGAGGTACTTGGGTATTCGGCCCAATGATAATTTCCTTTCCAAAAAGCCCCAACCCTTAATGAGGGTGTGGGTTCAATCACCGGGATCTTTAAAAAATATACGTGTGTGTTAGTTTAGATTAGAATTTCTATTATATATATATATAAAAAACTCAAGGTGGAGGATGAGAGACAATTCATCTCAAATTACCTAAACTAAACTTAAATAAAAAATAAATAAAATAAATCCTGATATATATATATATATATATATATATATATATATATATATATAAAATAAAAATCCTAATCTAAACTCACATACATTTATATTTTGGAGATCTCAGGGATCGAACCCACGCCTTCATAGAAGTGTAAGACTTTTTGAAAGAGAAGAATTATCACTGGACCGAATGCCTATGTGGCAAATCATGATATTTTGTGATTGGATTATAAACAAAAAGAAAATGAACTAAAAAAGGCAAAAATAAATAAACAAATAGAAGATAGGATAAATTACACTTTTCCATCATAATCTTTTACCCATTTTTCAACCTTCCACCAAACTTTCAATTGTAAAAATTTACATTCCAATTAGACACAATTGCATGCCAGTACCTCTTCGTTTAAATTGATGTTATATTGGATGGAAAACGCTCACAGTAACTTTTGGAGATTTACTTTTTCAACGAGAGTATTGTTGGAAATTTGATTTCAGTGTGACTCCAAGAGTTAGTTTCTTCGTTTGATTTAACCCCAATTTAGACATAGAGGGTACTGGGCGTACAATTCTGTTCAATTATGAGGTAAATTGTTATAATCAAAAGTTTGGAGGTGATTGAAAAATAAATGAAAGATTAGGGTGAAAAGTGTAATTTGTTTAAAAAAAAAAAAAAAAAAAAAACAACAACAACAACATGATCATTTTGAAATTGGACCATTCGGTGACAAATAGATAAGACTTGTGGAAACCACAAGACGACTATTAACATTTGTAAGCCGTGACTTTGTTTCATCCGTCATTGAAAACGTGAAGACAAAAATTTGTCATGCCACATAAACTTTTAGGTACACCCATTTATTTTTTTATTGCATTTTATGTTAATTACTAACTG
This sequence comes from Fagus sylvatica, assembly GCA_907173295.1. Lineage (NCBI taxonomy): Eukaryota > Viridiplantae > Streptophyta > Magnoliopsida > Fagales > Fagaceae > Fagus > Fagus sylvatica. Next base: position 21,084,831 of record OU015764.1, read on the forward strand.
CACTAAGTTGCAGCCTTATAATATTTATGATAAATAAAGGTTGCTCCCTGTTACAAGCCACATTCTATAAGAGAAACTATATATAAAAATCCTTGGTAAAAGATGCTCGATTGCCAGGATTAGATTTAAAACATTACAATACTTTTTATTCTATTAATTTTGTATTAAAATTGATAATATTAAAAGATAAAGATACAAATATGTTTACCTGGTAAGCCAAACAAAGGCTCTACTACAGCTTGTAACTTTTCTTGCATTGCCTTCATTCACCTCTTTCTTCAACATCTCAACCATATTTGAATTCAGTACAGGATCGGATTCATGCCCCATTTCTAATCTCTACACACGAGACAGAATACAACAACGAAATTTATCAAGGATAAGTAATCAAATACTATCTCTCAAGCATCTATTACCAAGTATCATTGAAGATTGAGAGGGAAAAAAGAAAAAAGAAAAAAAAAAAAAAAAACCCAGGCAGGCAAAGTATTCCAAAAATCATAAGAGTTTTCTAGTCATTCAAGAAAATCGTTGAGAGGTACTTCTAAGGAGAGTTATCCTGCCAAACTGCATATTAAGAACAACGAAAATATATAATCCAATGATGAGAAGTAATGGAATGGTGTGATATCGCAAAGAGTTACGCCAGGTGTTTGAACACAATTCTCTCTCTATATATATGTATATATGTATATGGGGATTTTGGTTATGGCTTGATTTTCTTTCTAATTACCTGAATATTGTTATTTATGTCATGTCTCAGAACCGCCATTGTTGGTCCAATCTTATCTGCAAAAAAGGGTTATGTGATTTTCTCCATGTACACTATAGCTATTGAGAGGAGAGAGAGAGAGAGAGAGAAGAGTACTAACCAAGAACTTGAATGACCAAGTTGCAGACATAAAGAAAAGGCTTTGTGGGGATGTGACCAGCAGCATCATGATTATCGCCAGGTTTAAGTTTGACCATCATAGAGAGCTCTTCAATGGCAGACCGTATCTCTGATCCCTTCTCCATCTCTCTCCTCCTCTTCATTTCAACCTCTATCACTTCTTATTTCTCTCCATCTTCTCTGGATTCTTGATTATTGTTTCAATACATATCTCGTAAGCACTAATAAGTATATTTAATTTCCTATTACTCACACTAAAGATAAGAATGAGGGAGAGCCCTTTGAATTTGCATTGATGACTGCCTCATTGATAGAGACTTGCAAACCCAATGTTACTTAAAGTTTTGGATGATAGTCGACCTTAGCTTCTTTGGCCAAAACTCCAACCTTTTTCAAATGCTTTTGTTAGTTTTTTATATAAGCCTTTGATAGAGACATTAAATTTGACCTTGGAGTAATCGACTCTCCTAATTATATGTAGGACTATACTTCGCTGTGGTGGGGCATATATGTAACTTACTAGAACACTCTATCATTTTCTTGAGTCTTTACCATATTGCACTTTTTTTCTTTATTAACAGTTGGGGGGAATATTTATCATAATGTTGGGCATGCCATGTGCATGGTGAAAAGTCCTAAAGCGGGCCGTTTTAAAGTTGGAGCGAAAGTAGATTTTATTACATCTTCAATAAACTTCCTACCTGAGAAATTATTTATTTTTCTTTTTATATTTACATGTAGCTCTTTCAACCAATATAATTGAGTGATTATAAGTTTGGATAACATGTAATTCCTTAAAATTAGAGATGAATAAGAAATCATTTATTTATATTGCTTAAGAGGACAACATGTATAATACAACAGGAGAAATGAATAATTTCTCATCCTAGCGGTGGCAAAAGCCAACTAAACGAGTGGACACTATAGGCCTAGTGTTGTGACCACTGCGTGTTTAGTTACATCTGGTGATTTTTGATCAATTGCAAGAAAAGAATTCAAAAAGTTACTAATTTTTTTTTTAGCTTCTTTTGCCTTTCTACCATGGAAGAATTATCATTTTGACAAGGTCCAAATGATGAAAGTCACTGTCAATCTTGGCCTTGATAGGTAGTATTAGTAAGTGTGTCCTAACTCCTAAGAACGGTCCCATTTCCAAATCTTTCTTGTTTGACGAGGTCCTAGTGCATTTTGTGCTAGCAAGGTGAGTACAATCTTATATACCTTAACTACCACTCTACAAGACGCTCTCAAAAATAAAGTTGTCAAGCTCAAGCATATTGTCGTGCCTAGGTTGGAAAAAAAAAAAAAAAAATTCTAAGTTTGAGTCGAGAGAGTGGTCTATATATGGGTTTAAGATTTAGAGAATCTTGGCCACTTTAGCTAGCACCCAACACCACAGTTCCGGTTTCGGGTGCATGTCATTAATTAATTCCCTTTGAAAACTCGAGGTTCTTGTTGATAGTTACAGGTTCCATTGGTAGTTAGTCTGTCCAAAACAGGCTACATGGGACAGCAAGCTAGAGAACTTCTTGAGTATATCATATGCGTGCAGAAGTGAACCAGTGATGACCATTCCTAACATATTGAATTGCCAATTGGAGTTTTAGATTGTTTATTAGCGCTTGCATTAAGGATTTTGATAATTGTTTTAGGCAAAGTCTTATTTTATTTTTATATTTTATGTACAGTATTTAATTTTTTAGTTTCTATTATGACTTTTTTTTTTTGGTTGCTAAAGTCTCTATCGTGACACATTACTGGATATATAGTATAACATTATAGAATCTCATTATCAAAAAACATTATAGAATCTCCAGTTACATCACAAGCAAAATATTAAAATATTGTACTTGAAAGTCTACCAATATGGGGGTGCGTGACCGATCGGTAATTAATTATTTAAATCCATTATTGGATTGTACAATATTTTTCTTTTGGTTGGATCAAAATTTGAGAGATGCTCAAGGAATTGAGATTCATGAAGACTTCTTTCTTTCATATTGTTTGCCACAAAAATTAAGTTGTCAGAAGGGAGAGATGCCAGAATGGTAGTCCTATACTCCTATTGCTTCAAAAGAGGACGGCCACAAGTCAAAGAGATATTGACATATTGTAACATGACACATGAAGCATGCAGCATCATTTTATGAAACACTATTTAAAAGATGGAAAATTGGTAATTATATTTTAAATCCTACAATTTAAGGGTCTAACAAATTATATTCTATAGTTTCAAAAGCAATAAATCAAACCTTCTTGAAGTTTCAAAAAATTATAAATTGAACCTTATAGTTTCAAAAATAACAAATTAAATCTTAATTTAAAAAAAAAAAAAAAACCTATAGTTTTGAAACTAACAAATTAACAAACTTTCTACATAAGTGGGTTAAGATTTAATTTTTTACTTTTTGAAATTTCAAGATTTAATTGTTATCTTTGAAACTATAAAATTTAAATTGTTACTTTTTAAAAACCTTAGTGTTTAATTTCTTTATTTTAAAACTATAGGTTTAATTTCTTACACACACGAACTATATATAGGGCTTAAAATTTAATTTTACCTTAAAACATTGATTATATATGGCAGTATAATTTTCAGTAAATTTATGCACCCTTTTCATTTGAAATGAGTTAAATGGTTGAGTTAAGGTGATACCACTAGTGTTATGTATAATACTATTAGGTAACCTGTGCAATGCACGATAAAATTTAACATAATATAATTTTTTTGTCTAAATATAAAATTTGATATTTATGGTAATTATTAATAGCTATTTATTATGATTGTGTTTGTATATGGACCTGTATATTCTAGCATTAGACATTTAATATAACTGTATTTTTATATAAAACTATATTTTTTATAATAGAATTTAAATATATATTAAAATAATGATACGTAGAATTGTGCATGAAATCTTAAAAGATTACGTAATATAATAATCAACAGACATACCAAGCATGAAAGGATGTGTCCAATTCAATAGACACATTGATCCGTTTATGAAGCAACATCATCCACCATGTGTCGGTATGCGCTAAAACTTTTGTTTAGTACTTCCTCTAAGCCATAATTGCTGAGGGTTTTCCTAGAATGAATTTATCAGAAACTTTCCATTGCAACAAGCTCAGTTGTGACATGATGCATATTCAATGACTTATGTCTCTCGCAAGTTCTTTTTTACTTTTATCCGCCTAATTACGTACCCTTGGGAGAAGTTTCATAGCTATGTTTATCCAAGCGTCATTGGATTCTTCCATTATATGTTGAGAAAAATTTAGAATATACAACTCTAAATTTTTCTATCTCTCAAAGAAGAAATTCACTTAAAATTGGAGACACACCAAAAGATTTTATTAAACTGAAAATATTACAAAGAAAGCTCTCAACTTTCACAAACACTCAACACTCAAGACTAAAACTACATATAAGACTTTCACTCCTCGATCACTCAAGACTAACACTACATATAGGACTTTCACTCCTTAATCACTCAAGACTAACACTACATATAGGACTTTCACTCCTTAATTAGTACTTCACTACTTCACTCTACAATACAAAATGGGATCCATTGCTTCCTATTTATACTAGCTTGAGAGCTTCTAGGACATTCTTGCATAATGGCAAAATCAACTCTTCACCAAGCTTCTAGGACATTCTTGTGTGTGGAAGTCTCTAGATAGTGGTATCTTGTAGAGACTTCTAGAGAGATAGAGAAATTTCTAGAGAGGGTTCTAGAAATTTCTAGAGAGAAGGAGAAACCTCTAGAATGCTCTAGAGAGAAGCTTCTAGAGACTTATAGACATTTCTAGAAATCTCTAGATAGAGAGAGAAATTTCTAGAAAACTCTAGAAGATTCTAGAGAGAGAGAGAGGCGGTGCTTGATTTTTAACACTCCCCCTCAACACTGACTCTCTCTCAATTCCGCCTGGGTCGAAATTCCAAGTTGCTTTCTGAAACTTAGCTGTGTTGAAGACTTTAGTGAGTATGTCTGCAACTTGGTCCTCTGTAAGGATTGCATTTGCAAACCTGTGATTAGCTTTATGATGTCTCATCGTCCTTCTAAGTTGTGGTTCTAGACTTTCTTCTCCTTCTTGAACTTCTTCTAGCCTTAGTTGATCCTCCCCTGGTGTCCTGTGGTGAACACCCATCTGCCAAGGACTTTGAGTTATTTCTCTAGACTCTGGCTCACCTTCTTTTTCAATAATTTTTATTTCTTCCATCGCCTTGGATGAGTGGACTAACTCTAGTGGCTCCTTGGCTCTAAACTTTGACTCCTGATATGGTAGTTGATGTACCTTCCCATATCTAGCACAAACTGTATCTTCTCGACACTCCAATTGAGGTAAACCTTTGACCAAAGACTTGTTCATCATTACCTTCAGTTTATGATAGCTGACGTGCCCCAATCTTGCATGCCAAAGATCCACCGTTTCATTCTTTCGTGTCTTATCCACATATGCTGACTCTGCTGACATCACGTAGACTGATTCCAATCGTTGCCCCTCCATTATCGGTGTTTCTGAGATTTTGAGGTCACGATACACCTTCACATCTTGGGGACCAAACAAGACATAGTGACCTGATAATGTCAATTGAGCGACAGATAGCAAATTTTTCTTCATTCCTGGGACATGATAAACATCTTGAAGTGGCACATGGTTAGAATTATATCGAGGCGTTACTATAGTCTTACCGATGTGAGCTATCGGTAACCTTGAGTTGTCGGCTGTCACCACCACACAGCCTCCTTTGTACTCAGACAGGTTTTGTAACTTATGTTTATCACCCGTCATATGATTTGAGCAGCCAGAATCTACGATCCAGTCATTCTTGTAGTCGATCTGTTCTGGTGTTGTTACCGTGAGAGCTAATTCTTCTTCCTCCATAGCGAATAACGCTTCGGCATCCCAGCCATCTTCGCTATTCTCCTTAGAACTGGAAGTAGCAGTATTACTTTCAACAGGCTTTTTCTTGGTCCAACAATCTTTCGCCATGTGGCCCATTTTCCCGCAATTGTAACACTTGTCATCGAACTTTCTACTATTACCTCGATTCTTCGAAACTCCCCTTGGATGAGAGCCTCCCTTTCCTTGGTGACTTTTCACCTTGTCACCATCCTTTTTAGATTCACCACCGGTGTTCCGCTTGAAAGTGCCTCTAGTTTTGCTAGTGTAGAGCGCTTCCTCCTCACCCTTCAGCGAGACTCCTCCCATTTGCTTAGCCATAGCTTCCTGATCTGCAAGCAAATTTTCAAACTCAACAAGTGATGGTTGTGTTGGCCATCCCTGTATAGCAGTAACGAACCCTCGATATTCGGGTCGCAAACCATGGATAATTATTCTCTTTATCCTGGATTCCCCAATAGGAGCTGTCGGATCTAACTGTGAAATTTCGCGGCATATCGCCTTCACCTTGTGAAAATATTGGGCAATCGTCATGTCGCGTTGCGCCATTGATAGCAGCTCGTTCTCGAGAAGTTGTAGTCTTGTATCATTCTTCTTTGAAAAGAGTGTAACAAAAGTGTCCCATGCTTCCTTTGGTGTTTTGGCATCCCGGATGTGCTCCAACATTTCTTCTTCAATTGTGGTCTTTAAAGCAAACATTGCTTTGCCTGCTTTAATTTTCCACTTTCGCAAGGTGCCACTGGCATCTTCTACCGCCGGTTGTGTAACTTCACTACCACCAACAACCTCCCAAAGGTCCTGACCTTGTAGGTAAGACTCTATACATGTTGCCCACGTGTTGTAGTTTTTGTTGTTGAGCTTCTTGATTCCTCCAACTACTTGAAGGTCACCCATCGTGTCGATCAAGACTTCGACTATATCGAACAAGCTTGACTAACAAACTTGTAGAGTACTAAACTCCTCACGACTCAAGATAGCTCCACCAAGAACGATCCCTGACCGTCCCGCTCTGATACCAATTGTTGAGAAAAATTTAGAATATACAACTCTAAATTTTTCTATCTCTCAAAGAAGAAATTCACTTAAAATTGGAGACACACCAAAAGATTTTATTAAACTGAAAATATTACAAAGAAAGCTCTCAACTTTCACAAACACTCAACACTCAAGACTAAAACTACATATAAGACTTTCACTCCTCGATCACTCAAGACTAACACTACATATAGGACTTTCACTCCTTAATCACTCAAGACTAACACTACATATAGGACTTTCACTCCTTAATTAGTACTTCACTACTTCACTCTACAATACAAAATGGGATCCATTGCTTCCTATTTATACTAGCTTGAGAGCTTCTAGGACATTCTTGCATAATGGCAAAATCAACTCTTCACCAAGCTTCTAGGACATTCTTGTGTGTGGAAGTCTCTAGATAGTGGTATCTTGTAGAGACTTCTAGAGAGATAGAGAAATTTCTAGAGAGGGTTCTAGAAATTTCTAGAGAGAAGGAGAAACCTCTAGAATGCTCTAGAGAGAAGCTTCTAGAGACTTATAGACATTTCTAGAAATCTCTAGATAGAGAGAGAAATTTCTAGAAAACTCTAGAAGATTCTAGAGAGAGAGAGAGGCGGTGCTTGATTTTTAACATTATAAGCAAACAAACTCGAGTCTCATCTTCACTACATGCTCTCTGAATTTATCCAGAGACAACCCCTTGGTTGAAGGGTTGGTCACCATCTCGTTCGAGGGAATAAATTAGACTCTTATCTCGCCCCTCTCCAATATAACTTGAATAAAATGATAATTCACATTGATGATTTTCCCTTAAAGCTATTTGTGTAAATTTTTATTAACGATATAGCGGACTTGTTGTCCCTTGGTTGAAAAACCAAATTTCTCTTTGCTTGGGACAATGAGCTTTCTATTGATTTTGTGGTGTGAACTTTATCACTGATTTTGACAATTAGCAAAGGGATGTGTTGCATGAATTTAGCATAAGGGGAAAGATTTTGTGGTTCCGCAAACTTTAACAATGTCACAGCAGAATTGACAATCATGTTGACCATTTTGGGAATAAAGGAGGATAATTGGGGATAATTAATGTTCATGGTTGCCAACTCACATTGGCGATGGGCTTGAGGAAAACAAAGGGATGGGACATGCACGCTCTGGCTGACTTGGGTATGGCCTCTTTGGTGCTTGCATCCCTCAGCGGACATGACAACCAAGGGATGTGATAGGCAATCAGCCACTCAGAATTCACCTCCCATCTAGCCAAACTGATCCTCTCTTAGGCTGAATTCTGTTGGGTTGGACCCCCCACGGGCCTGGGCTATGAATTGGGCCACCTTCTATGAGGATTATGTGCTAGTTTGTGCATGGGACATATGTTTTGCAATCTTGCTCCATCTGCGGCAGATTTAGGGTCATTAGACCCTTTTCATGGCCTAAGAATGGCAATAGGTCGGGTTTGGGACCAAAAAAACCTTTTCAAATCCAAGCCCTCAATTATTGTATTTATCACATATGTACCAAACCTTATGAAATGTTAATAATTTAATCCTAAATCCTTCTCATTTATATTTAAAAAACTCAAACCCACTCTAAATTCGCATGTTTATCTTATTATATATTAGGTCGATCGATTGGGTTGGGTTAACCAAAATTTGAACATCTAAAACACTATTTGACTAAACTTAAAAACAAGTAAGCACTTTTACACTTTATAAATCATTATTTATAGTATACTCTAAATATAATCAATCGCTATAACTATTCAATTGTCATAATAATTTATAATGCCTAAAAAATACTAAAAATCTAATATAACAATTTTAAATTATTTTACATCACAAACTTTTAAAAACCAAAACACCACCTTACTTTTTCAACAATATATCACCCTCCATTTTCCTTCTAAGTTTTCCAACAAAGAATGATTAAGAAATTAGAGGAGAAGCATTTTATAGAAAACCTTTTTTAAGACCAAAAAAAAAAAAAAAAAAACTCGCAAAACCCAATCCATTACCATCTCAGGCCGCTTGTGCTTCGGATCCTTTGTTGTTATTATTTGTCAGCTACGATGGGTCTCCTTTGCCTGCCATGAATTCCGTGGCTGGCCCAATTTTGCTCGTTCACGGATTTGAGCCTTTTTATGATTTGGGCTTGAAAAGACAAATGGCTTATAATTATATCCTTATCGGAATCGAGGAGTAGTAATCTAGTAACAGACACAGAAGAGAATCATCAACGGTAAACCATGGCTTTGGCCATTACAGTGTCCTCAGTGACAATGGGCGCACCTTTACTACACCTTCAGCGCACGTTAGTACCCGGGTTTAGGAAGACAAAAATGGGTTTTAATTATAGTAATCCGGTGCAAATCGGGAGGTCTGTACAAGCACAAGCACAAGCAAGAAAGCTGGTGATTCGAGCTGCTAGGACTCACTCCCAAGGCGTCTCCTTAGGCTTCAGAGCTCCCAGTTTTCAGGTTCTTCATTTTACTTGTTTCTTTGCTTATCTTCCCTTTTGTCCAGTTTGGTTGTAATGTGAATTTTGGGTGGTTTAGCTTCCAGAGCCACTGACTGGAAATGTGTGGAAATTGGAAGATTTTGAATCATATCCTGCTTTACTGGTAAGCTCTTCATTTTGTTTTAGATTTCCTTCCTATATTTTGCTTATTGTTTCTTTTCTATTTCTCATTTTCTAAAAATAGAATTACTGCTCTAAATTGGTTAAGGGTAAAACTTAATTACAGTTATTTAGGTTAGACATATTAGGTTCCTCAATTGAATTCAAACACATTGTTACATTAACCAATGAAACACAAACAATATTATCTTTTCTAAGAATATTTAAATTTAATGTATTTGAATTCAACTAGGAAGCTAATGTACTTGACCTAAGCAACTGTACCTAAATTTTAATCATTGGTTAATATATTTATCCTATCATACAACGTTCTTAGAGAGAAATAAATGAGAGCTTGCCTCTACCCCTTCAAACTTACTCTGCCAACTACCAAGCAAATCCATTACTGTCTTTGGCATTACCTATTTCATCCCACAAAATTTACTTAACAGAAATTAATGTTCGGCAATCCAACTACCCCCACCCCAAAAAGAAACAAAATTACTTTCTCGAAGTCCTTGGAGAAACTAAATAGAGAAAATATTGCCAATGAGCTCTATCTCAAATGCACTTCCTCCTCTCTTAATAATGGAATGGAGGGTAAGGTTGTGGGGTTCAACACTCACAATATGCATGTGTAACTAACTAATTAAAAAAAAAAAAGTGGAGAAAATGCTAACTCCCTCTTGGTAAATAAAAACCGTAATTTTATTGCACTTGAATGTAAATTGTTGTGATTCAATTTACAATCTCGCAATTACAACAATCTCGACGCATAACAAAACATTTTATGTGGGCTTTAGGACTACAATGAGGCCAAGATTTCAGTTTGGGTGATTGGCCTGTGGTTAACACAGCAAATTGGACAAAGCTTAAGATATATTTTTTATTTGTAAAACTTAACAGGAGTCAACTCTTGACGCTAGTGATTAAATGTTTGATTTGATTTTATTTTTTTTACTGGAGTATTTATGAGAATTTGAAAATATATGTTCATTTTGGGGAACAAGAGATTGCAGTAAAGTGCCCTTTTTCTCTTTATATAAAATAATATAAGCAATGCTATTATTCATTCTAACAGAGTTGCTTGTGGCGCAGGTTATGTTTATTTGCAACCACTGCCCATTTGTTAAACACTTGAAAAAAGATTTTGTGAAGCTAGCAAATTTTTATATGAAGGTATCTGAAAACATCTCGTCTTTATATGCTTGCTTCCCCATCCAGTTGCACTAGCAACTTGGATAAGTAATTTAATATACATGATTAACTTATATGTATGCTATAATCTTTGCTGCAGAAAGGACTTGCAGTAGTTGCAATATCTTCAAATTCTGTAGCTACTCACCCACAGGTTCTAATAACTCCATAATTTGGGATAAGAGCTGTGTTGAAGCTATTGTGTGATTTGTCCAATATGAACTGTTCCTCACAGGATGGACCACAATTCATGGCAGAAGAAGCTAAACAATTAAAATATCCTTTCCCATATTTATTTGATGAGGTATGCCGTTGTCAATCTCAACCTGGTCCTTTTGGTTTCTGTGTATGATCACTTATGGAAATGCCTATTTGTGCATTTAAGTTTAGCTTCATTATCTGGTTTGGTTTTGGGGAAACTGCTGCATTCTTGTTCATCCACATTTAGAGCCACTATCAAATTGGACTTGGCATAAAACTAGTTACTACTGCATCTGAGTAATTTCCTCCCCGCTCCCCCAAAATTCCTTTTTCTATTATATTGATATAAAGTTTTCTTTTGGGAAACATAACTTTTTGTTTTCTCTAATCTAATTCCATATTAATTTTATTATTAAAAAAAGGATAAAGTTTGCCCAATTGTCAATTTAATACATTAAGTTTAAAAAATTGTCATTTCAGTCCTGTAACTTTCATACCGAGGTCATCTTACCAAAATTTATTTTAAATAAAAAAAAAAAAAAAAAAAAAAAAAAAATAAATGAAGAAAGAAGAGGAAGTGAGAGGGTGAGAAGAAATCTGATAAGAGAGAGAGAGAGAGAAAAGAAAGTTTTAAAAATCTATTTCTAAAAAAAAATTTAAAAATGTAAATAATTAGTTTTTTAATATTAAAAATGGAAAGATAACGGCCATTTTTAACAGAATTTGATGGAAGTACTAAAATGACAGTGGTATGAAAGTTACAGAACTGAAATGATAATTTTTAAACTTAATGTACTAAAATGATAATTCGGCAAACTTAACCGCGGGTGTAATTTTCCACTTGGGCATTTGGCCTAGTGGTAATCTCCCTCTCCAAAAAGTCTCATCCCTCTATGATGACGTGGGTTCGATCCCCGGAATTCCCAAATATATGTGTGTGTGAGTTTAGATTAAGATTTCTATCTTATATTAAAAAAAAAAAAAAAGTGTAAATTGTTTTACTTTTACCTTGAAAAAGTGTAAAAAGGTTCACTTGATCTTCGTCATTCTCCTTTGCCCATGATTTCCTCCTTTATTCTTTTATTTTGATATTAATTTGTAATTTTATATTTAGGTATTTGATAACACTTCCTAAGAGGTAAGATGGCTGAGAGAATGGAACTTCTTGTTTGTGCCTTGTATATAGTTGTGTATTTTTTATTGCAGTCACAGGATGTTGCACAAGATTTTGGAGCAGTTTGCACACCAGAGTTCTTCCTATTCAAAAAGGTGATAGCGACCTACTCAAATTATTTAATTTTGAAGCATGATCCCTCATATTGGACCTTGCTCAATGACCCCAGTTTTATGATTATTTTCATTTGGTTTGAAGCCATCTGCATGATCCAACCCTTGTATTTTGTGAAACATGTCTAACACAGTGGTTCTTTTATCAATTGAAAACAGGATGGTCGGAGGCCATTTGAACTGGTGTATCATGGCCAATTTGATGATTCTCGTCCAAGTAATAATGTACCTGTAACTGGAAGGTTAATATGTGTTGGTTTTTAACTTGACGTGAATGGACAATTCAAATATACAATATAACTCCTATCAATATCACAATGGTAGCTAACTTGCTTCAATAATACTTTGTCTAGGGATTTAAGCCTGGCCATAGATTGTGTTCTCAGCGGCCAACCGGTACCATCAGTTCAGAAACCCAGGTATCGTCTTCATTTATACTTATTTCTCTTCTTCATCAAATATCTTTTAAAGCCCTTGTAGAACGTAATGACATGGTTGAATCCCCCCCCTCCCCCCCCTTCTATATGCAAAAGTGTTGGATGCAGCATAAAGTGGCATCCTGAGACAAATGTGTAACCACTGGTTTCAACTTCATGGAGACAAATTAGTTATAAGCGTATATTTTTCAGGTATTCATGACTTTTATATCATGGCTGATAACCATTTTGATTTTAAATATACTTATATTTTTCTTGTCATATTCTTTCTCTTAATCTTTGCAGTCATCCTGTTTTATCATGTTGGCTTTCTCAAGGTGTGGAAGGCAAGGAATGTTGTAATATTTTATTCTTTTGTATGAATAAGAAAATATGAATTTTACTTATAATATATGTGAATTGTGCTCCCAATATGAGTAATTTCGTTTGGATGAGAAACCGTTACATGAAATTTCTTGTTTTACCTGTTCTGGTCTGTTATTGCAATAATCAATAGTGCCATTCTCATCAAGATACTTATTCAAGCTTCTCTCACTCATGAGGTTTAGTGATTCTTGTTCATTTTTGTGGATATGCTTTTAGATGGACTACTTCAAATAAATTTTGAATTGGTGTTAAACAAAGCATGAAGCTTTAGGAATGTGCGTAATGAGGGGAATGAGTTATTAGTGGTGAAGCTGAATTTTCCATTTCTTGGTCTCTACGGATGGGGAGGAGCATTTCTTTGACTCTATACAGAGGTTGCTACCTCGTCTAGTTTCAGACCATTTCTACTGCATCCAGTTTTAGACCTTTTCTCTCTTCTTTTGGATAGTGGGGAATAAGGAGGGGAAAATTCTCATTAATGTTTGAGAATTTGTGACTCAAGGTGGAGGGTTTTGTAAATAGAGTGAAGGGTTGGTGGGATGACTATAATTTCTAAAGGCATCTAAACTTATAGTGGTTGGATAGTGAAGGGTTTTGTGTTAGCTTGTAAACTTATGGAAAGATTTGAAGGTGTGGAATAAGAAGGAATTTGGAGATGTAGGTGTTAAAAAGTTTCTTGGCTAACATAATGTTGTCAGAAGTCTGGATTGAGATCCCATGCAATACCCAAAAAGTATTGCATGAGTGCAATTCTTTTTTTCCTCTCACAACTTCTTAACTTTTTCACTTTTTGCTTTTTGAATTTTTTAACAGTTTTTTATTAAGTGGTTGAGATTGAAAGTTAAGAAGTTAACTTTCAATCTCAACCACTCAATTGGTATTGCATGCAATACCAATTGCATGGGATCTCAATCCCAAAGTCTAGAGCTGTGTTGTAAGGATAGGTTGCAATAATACCAGATTCTTTCTCAAATTGGCTAATTTACATATGAGGGTGAATTTCGTTGGTTGGACGTGGATGGTACTTTGCTAATGGATAAAAATGAGGTAAAGGAAATGATAGTGCAGTTTTATGAAGAACTTTATAAAAAAGCATGAACATTAGAGGCCTAAGGTGACAGGGTTACAGACTACTGTGTTGGAGAAAGAGTGGATGGAGAGAAATTTTGAAAAAGAGGATGTTCTAGATGCTTTGAAATAAATGAGAAGGGATAAAACTATGGGTTGAGATTGTTTTACCATGGCTTTCTTTCAACAATGTTTGGGAATTGTGGAGAAAGATATTTTGAATTTCTTTCAGGAAGTTCATGAAACTTGCTTCTTCCAATGGTCCCTTAATGACTGCAGCTCAAAATATAAGAGATTTCTGTCCAATTAGCTTGGCTGGCAGTGTGTATAAGATCCTACCCAACTTACTGGCAAACAGAGCAATCCTAATAACCATCGAATGCCTTGATAGTAGGCTTAAATATAAGATACTGAGAATGATTGCGAAGTTGGATATGGAGAGATCCTATATATTCAAGTTAATTTCCGGGAGAAATGGAAGCAGTGGATTGTTTTTTCACTGTTTTTTTTTTTTTTTGGAGTATTCACATTCTCTATTTGTTGTGTGTGATAGATTTAGCCTTTGAACTCCGGCATCATCTTTGTGATGGTAATGACTTTACTATCAAGTCACTTGGTTAGGGATAAGCTGTCATATAATGGTACAACAAGACACTTCAAATCCAAAACTATGAAATTTCTCTTTCTATTTCTATGACCACAACTCGTGTTCTTTACATTACCTGAATATAAATTATCTGCAAATACACCTAACAACCATGTTAGTATTAAAACACATAATTTTTTTGGGGTAAAACTTAAGTACACTTAAGTAGAGTATAATAAATTTCCCAATTAAATTTAAACACCTAACTATATCGAATTTAATAGTTCTTGAAAAAAAAAAAAAAAAAAGTAGCAATTTTTGTGCTTTATCGATCCAAGTAATCGGGTGTTTGAATTTAATTGAAAAATCTAATTTACTGCGCTTAAAAATATGTACTTAAGTTTTGCCAATTTCTTTAATTAGTAATAATAATAAAACACTATGCATGCAGGCATACAAATGACAATCACACGCATAATAAGCATAACAGGAATATGATGGTGTTCCAAAGTCGTAATCACATTTTCTTTCTGCTACACTTTTAACATCATATGTTAATGTACTTTGGATTTTAAGTGATCTAGATGAATGATAGGTTTAGGTTTAGAGACATTTCACCTCTGATAGCTACAAATGATGTAGGTTCCAAAATATAATTTTTATGGATTTCAAAAAAAAAAAAAAAAGATTATGATTTACAGAAAAGGGTTTCTCAACCTCTTTTTTATTTTTCATCTATTTCTATTTGCATGTGTGCCAATGCAAACATGCAAGCACATATACGGGAACCTCAAGCATGAAAAGAACAAATCAAATGTGGGAAGTTTTTATTTTTTATTTTTCTTTCCTAATAGTTTAACATCATGTGGAGTGCTTTAAATTTTTGAAAATCTTGATCAATGATAAGTGTAGAGAAATATTCAGTACTGAAGTTTCAACATTGTCACCATGAATAATTAAAAAGAGAGACAGAGAGAGAGATTTGAAAAGCTGATTCTCAATTATGGTACTAACTTTTAATTACGTTCCTTTTACGTATACATGTCTTTGTGTGTATTCATGTTTATAAAATCCATGTGTATCATAATCCTTGTATTCTTAATTTCATGTGGGTGGATGTCGATGTGTAGGTAAATCATCCGTGGATGAGTGTGGAGATTTGTAGTTTGGAAATCTATACTAATCATATAATTAAACGGAAGCTCAACAAAAGTTATGTTAATCTACTTTAATTTTGTACCAAGTGTTTTAAATTCATTCTATTGTTGTACTAAATGTTCCTCCCATTTAACACTACTTTCAATTTCAACCCAATAAAGACTAATCTTAATTCTCCTAGAATTTCAAAACATATCATAAACTCAAGTACAAGCTTCAATGAAAAATCTATCGGCAATACTATGTGTCCATTGGTTAGCAATAAGCTAGTTTTTTTTTTTTTTTTCCCTCAAATTTAGTTCAAAATCCAAATAAACTAGATTAATTAAAAAAAAGTAGGTTATTTCAATTTTAAATTAAAAATGAGACAAAAGGTAAAAATAATTAAAAAGCAAAAAACTACCTTATACTAGCCAAACGCACACTAAGTTCAAAATATATCGTTGTCGTTTCTTCAAAATATTTTCATAATGTTTAATTTCATAATTTTATTGAAAAATATAACAAATATTAACTTTTATTATATTATAATAACAAAAATTAAGTTAATAAGTAAAAAATAAGTATATTTAAAAGGTCAACATATTATTTATTTTTCTTACTAAAACGGAGAAATTGGGGATAAGCAATTTGAATATTTTACACGGATTGTCATGCTCTATATATAGTTCTTAAGATAACTCTTTCTTGAGTACTTAACATCTTAAATTCTTAATCATTTATATATCAAAAAAAAAAAAAAATCTTAATCATTCATTGATAATAAATACGTGAGTGATTTAGATTTTGGGACATCATTAATAACTTAAATAGATATCACAATAGTATCAGTATATTTGTTTAAATATTAATAATGTGAGAAAATTTAAACTACTCTTTTAATAATGATTCGTTAGTATTTTAAAAATTTATGATAAAGTTACTTTAGGAACATTAGAAAATCCTAATTCTATTCTACCAAATAATATCTTTACATAGATTTTTTTTCAGGAGTAGGGAAAATTTCAAAAAAGGACATTAAATTTCGGTACAAACATTCATATCAATCCAATCATACTAGACATGTATCTTGGTTATAGTAGACCATAATGTCATTCATCAATGAATGGTCAACAAATGTTTTCATGTTTTAGTAGAAAGTTTGCAATTGCCAAAATTAAATAATTCATTATCTTTTCAATGGACTTCATCGACCTGTATGATTGACAACGTAATCAAACGATTTTAAGTATCCAATTATTTGTCCTCTCATTTTTTTTTTTTTTTTTTTTTCCAAACCACTATTGAATTGAAATCTTTATTTGATATATCATTCTTTAGTAAGCTAATTTTTAAGACAATAATATATATATATATATATATATATATATATAATATTATATATATATATATATATAATTTATAGATTATTGTTCCATACGTATACTCGAATTACAAATTAGTTAGTTGAATGGTAGGTTCGGGATATTTGAATGTTGGGACCTATTGTTAAAAAGTGTCCATTATTCTTTGGTGACTTATCACTGGGGTGGGGTGCTTAGCAAGAGATATTTGTACCCTTGTGGTTAGGTTGGTCCCTTGTGGTTCATGTACAAGTTCCCTGAATGTTTGTCATGGATTTCTGGATTAGTATTCTTGTGCATATGATATGAGTTTAGTAATATGATGTGTTTAAGATCGAAAATTCAGAAATGCTTTAGGCAGCATATTCAATAGTGTTAATATATATTATATAGCTCTTATGGGCTTTAAGTCTATTATACTTTACTTGTCTAGCACACTTATTTCCTCTTATCCTATATATAAAGACAGTCTTATATACTGTTTTACTCACTGAATATAATATTGAGTTTCAGTCACTTTCTTTTCTCTCTCTTTATCATTCTCGATAAACAATACTTGCCTTTTGTATGTATTTTTTTAGTTCCGAAGTACATGTGAATTGTTTAGGGTTTATGCAACGAACTTAGATCTAAACTTCTGTCTTTTTTTTTTGCTAAATATTTTAGATCTAAACTTTTTAATACCATCATTCTAAATCTGTATCTTGGTCATAGTAGACAATAATGTCATTTATAATGAATAGTGAAGAGATGTCTTTATTTTTTAATAGAGAATATGTAATTGTCGAAATGAAATAATTCATTGTCTTTTCAATGGACACGATCAACATCTATGATGACAAGGTGATTAAATAATTTAAAGTTTTTGTTTTCTTTTTCTAATTATAACTATATATTTGTTTTCTTTAGCTTTCAGCCTTTCACTGTTTCCATTACTCAAAATGATTTTTCCTATAATTTAAGTGAACTCAATAGGAAGCAAATAGAATTTTGTAGGTCTAGTTACATTTCAGATTCTAGAGTTTTAAAAATTGCACTAATTAGGCTTCCATTGTCTATATATTTTTTTCTGTTACAAGTCTTTGTCATAAGGGCTCACCGCTTACTATCAAATGTAATTAATATTATTTGCTTAAGAAGTGTGATAAGAATGATTACTTTAGTGGATGGTTGCTTGCATTCTTGGCCATTATTGTTTGATAGGGTACAGTGAGTGAACAATCTGTGGTGGGCCTAATATGGTCTGATGCACATGACTAACAGCAACGTATCATGTTAAGAACATGTAGTGTGAGTGTGTGAGACTCTCTTTACAACAAATAATTGTGGGGAAGCTGAAAAGGATGGTGGTCCATTTGCTAATTTTAAATTTTATGCTACATATCACTCTGGCCTTCCAGAATTTTGTCAACACCATGGCTTTTCAATTGGCCCAGACTTCCCCACAGGCAATTCATTGGGCTTGAAAGCTGTGTCAGTTTCTTTTGGTCCCCAGTTTGATAGCTGCAATGCAATTGCCAGCAGAGCCATGGTAGTATGGTACTACTTGCTTCTTGGTAGTGTAGTTTCTTAACCATCTTACTTCCTGTGACCAATGTTGTAAAGAGCATTTTAGTCTGCTTGAATCATTATTTGCAGGCATTTTGGTCCTACTTTTGATCATAGCCATTTTGAGAAGTCAGGATTGTATTAGGTGTTATGTGCTTGTTTAGAACATAACTATTTAACTTCTTACAAAGATGCACTTGAACTTGATAGAATGTTTATCATATCTGCAGTAAAAGTAAAATGACCAAAGCAATCCAAGCTGAATGGAGAAAAAGTTGAATTACAATGAAGAAATACAATGTGATAAACCTTTTGATACTACATAATAATATCAATCTATACAAAGTATTTTGTTATTTGAAAATTGAAAACAAAAATAAAAATAATCAATGAACTAGATTCTAGTTTTTAGGATTCTATGGAAATGGAGGTGATCTGATTAGAGGTTCAGATGATCTTGAGAAACTAGAACAGTGGACTGCTGCTTTCGGGTTGGTTGCTACCCCATTGCGAAACAAATTTGGTTTTTCGAAATCCTCATTTTCGTGCTGGATCTCCTTGAGCATCACTGCTACATCTTTCATTGTTGGCCTTTCCTCTGGACAAGTATTCACACATAGGAGAGCCACGCCAAGCACTTGAAGCATCTCTTGGATCTGTGTCCCAGATCGCAACATGAGTTGCTGGTCAAGAATTGAAGTGAATTCTCTTTTCCTTTCTCTAACTTCCCTGTTAACCCAGGTGGCAATGTGAGCACCTTCTGGTATCTTGCTATCAGTTGGTTCCTTCCCGGTTAACACCTCTAATAGCACCACACCATAGCTGTACACATCACTCTTTTCTGTGATCTTCAAGCTGTATCCATATTCTGCAATTTTGACAAGCTATTGTTAAAAATAGGCCTAAAACAGATTACCTGCTGCATTGCTATTAGAAGAATTGAGCCAGCAAAAATGACTAGAATTGAATATAATCTGAATATCATTTATAGTATTAAATGGTCCATTTTGATACCAATTGTGTTCTGAAAAAAGAAAGTTTTTTTTATAGAGGAAAAGAAATTTCTGATTATGTTGGTTAATTTGTCCTTATTCATGAGAAACTTGATGGATGTACTAGTTAGAGAAGAAGCTGTGGCATTTATACTCACCAGGAGCAATGTACCCATAAGAACCAGCAACTGTATTGGAAGCTCTTGAACATTCAGAAGATCCAACAAGCTTTGCAAGGCCAAAATCTGCTAAATAGGCTTCGAATTGTGGACCCACCAAGATGTTATTAGCTTTAATGTCACGATGAATTATTGGAGGAATACAATCATGGTGAAGATAGGCTAAACCATGAGCTGCTCCTAGTATGATCTTATACCTTGCATCCCAGTCCAAGAACAGCCTCTTTTCATGGAGCAATCCAGCCAAACTACCATTAGAGATGTAATCAAACAAGAGCAGTCTAGTTTTTCCATTGTTGCAACATCCCAGAAGCCTCACTATGTTTTTGTGCCTTATTGATCCAAGAGTCTGAACTTCTGCAGAGAACAAGTCTCTCTCTGGAAGCTCCCCAATTTTTAATGGCCATAGCTTCTTCACCGCAATAACCTGCTTTCCTGGAGTCTCAACACGAAAAACAATGCCTGAACAACCCTTTCCTATAATATTAGAATCAGACAGCCTTGTGACAATATCATTTATGGAAAAGCTAAGCTTTTGAAATGGGGTGAAATCCCATTGCAAGTCATGTTCTTCTTCTTCATCATTCTTTTCAAATGCGGTTCCACGAACTCTGATAAATAAAAATAGCCCAGAAAGCACAATCAACACAGTTACAGTTATGCTGACAAAAGCATAGAGAATAAGATTTCTGGCGGATTTGATGCCGTGGAGATTTCCATTTATATGGCACTCATTTCTATTGATGCAGAGTTGTTGATTACCAGAAAACACTGTGGGTGGGAGATCATGGAAGAACTTTGTATCAGGAAGGAAACCTGAAAAATCATTATAGGAGACATCCAGAGATACTAGGTTATCAAGACTACCTAGTACTGTCAGGCTTCCTTTTAGCATGTTGTGAGAGAGATCTAAGTTGGCAAGCTTTGAGAGATTAGAGAAGCTCTCCGGAATGGGGCCTGAAAGAGAATTCCTACTCAAATTCAAGAGAATATCTAATTCTTGCAGATGACCAATTTCATCTGGGATGGAACCTGTGAGTTTGTTGCTGCTCATATCCAATAGCTGCAAACCCCTGCAGAGGCCAAGTGATGAGGGAATCAAACCAGTAATGCGGTTCCCACTGATTATCAGTTTGTTCAAGGAAGTAAGCTTGCCTAGATTTTCAGGAATGGTGCCTGCTATTCTATTCATGGAAAGGTCTAAAACATTAAGACTGACAAGGAATTCAAATGATGAGGGAATCATGCCTTGGAGTGCATTTCCATGCAAATCAACCATTTCTAGTTGAGTGCAGTTACCGATTTCAGGTGGAATTTCTCCTGTAAATTCGTTGTCTGACATTTCAAGAAAGCTCAAACTATGCATGAGCCCAATTTCTGATGGAATTTGACCGGTGAAGTTGTTTGATCCTAGGCGTAAACGGATCAAGCTGGTGCAATTGCCAATATCAGCTGGAATTTCGCCTGAGATTCTATTTGATATTAACAACAATTGGGTTAAGTTCTTGAGATGGAAAAGAGAATTTGGAATTGAACCGGTGAGCAGATTGTGTGAAAGATCCAATGCTTGAAGTTTCTCACATTCGGCTAGCTCAGCTGGTATGCTTCCATGTAGCTGATTCTGCCAGGCAAAGAACAGAGAAAGCTCCTTTAGTTTCCCCATGGCAGCTGGAATCTCACCAGAAAATCTGTTGTTGTCCAATTCAAGTTGTTGCAGACCCGAAAAGTTTCCCAAAAATGATGGTATTTCCCCAGAAATGTTGTTATCAGACAGAAGAATCTCCTCCAATGTGACTAAATTTGCAAGAGACATAGGAAGCTCACCACTGAGGGAATTCATTGAGAAATCAATAACTGTCAAACTTGAACTGTTTCCAAGAGTGTCTGGAATTCTTCCACGTAGATTGTTCCTCCAAAGTAACACCTTTTTGAGGTTTTTCATGAGTCCCAATTCGTCAGGAATCTTTCCAGAAAGCTGGTTTTCATAAAGATACAATTTTTCCAAGGATGAGCAGTTACCAATTTCTGGTGGGATTGGACCTGTGAGATTGGATGTGTACACTGAAAGAGTCTTGAGATTCTTAAGTTCTCCCAATCTACTAGGAATTTGGCCCGAAATACCAGTATCCGAAAGACCAAGAAAAACTAGTCTTTTACAGTTTGATATTAGCATTGGGATTTCGCCACGAATTCCTTGATTTCCGCCTGCACGAAACACCTCCAGACTTAACAACATGCCTACTTCGTCAGGAATCCTTCCAGAGAGCTGGTTATCAAACAGCTCAAGCTGTTGAAGCTTTGAGCAATTTCCGATTGCTGTTGGAATTTGACCATATAAGGAATTTGAATTCAGAGACAATAGCTGCAATTCAGATAATTTTCCAACTTCAGCTGGAATGTTCCCTGATAGAGCATTGAAACTGAGGTCCAAGTTGATCAGTGATGACAGGTTTCCTATTGAAGATGGGATTTCTCCAGTAAGGTTTGCATTTGAAAGGACAAGGGTGGTGAGGTAGTTGAAGGAGAGGAGCTGAGTGGGGAAGCTGGCATGAAGATTGATGGAAGTTATTGTTATTTCTGAAACAAACCCATGTCTGGAACATTTAATATAATCCCATTTGCATGGATTATGCTGGGTTGGATCCCATGAATAGAAGAAAGTAGCAGAAGAAGATGAATTGAAGGTTGAAAGCCATGAAAGTAAAGAAAGACCTTCTATGTTCAAGGCAGAGATGCCAGGAAACATTAAGATGTTTAGAAACAAGAAAAAAGTGGTGACTCCATTGCTTGACATCATGAAGTTTTTGCACTCCTCTCCTCCACTGTTCTCTTCTAACTCATTTAATCTCATAAAATCCAGCACTCAAAGATAGAGAATGGCCTTGAATTTGGTTTCATCCAAAATTACTGGAAAAAAAAAGGGTAAAAGGCGTACTTCTGAAAGTTGAACTAACCCTTTTACACTAACTTTATGAATGACATGCTTTGGTTGTACTGAGATAAATAGAAAGCTAGGGACAGGAGGGACAGTTCAGTTTATGGTTTTAAATGCAGAGATGGATAAATGAATTTAGTGTTGTGTATTTCGGGAATGAAGGGAAGTAGTATATTGCAACTTTTACGAGTGTGGTTGTGAGAGCCCTTGTCTTCTTCTGAATTATTGGCAAATTTACTACTATTAACCTTTGTTCACGTTTATAATAAATATATATATGAGTTTTCTTTTGCTTCTAAAATCAGAGTAATGTGTGTCACATTAACATATTATCAATAATATATAGCACATCACATGCTACAGATTCTATATTATGATATAGTAGAATGTATAGGGAAAAGAATTAATATTTAATACGATAGGGAAGGATGGAAGATAGCTTTCTGTACTATTCAGTTTTTCCTAACTCTTTCTTTATCAAATATTAATGAGATCTCTGTACTGAATAAAGATCTGCGGGCCTGCATGGAGAGCTATCAAAAAATAGAGAAGCAAAGATATTAATGTGGTACTAGATTTCCTTATGGTACGTATTTGGCTGTTATGCTACAAGTATTTGGCTGTGAGTTCAAGAAGATGAGTATATTAGCACAAATGAAATAAACATTCACATGGAGGATTATATTGTTCACATGGAGGTAAAGTAGAGACATGATTCGAATTGCTCTAACCGATTCTCCCAAAAACTTAAGCTGACACGAATGATTAATTTAATCATTCAACAAATATTTTAAGCCTGACTTTTTATTTATTTATGTAGTTATTTGGTAATTAATTTGAGTTCATTGCAGTATCTGGTAGAAGTTTTTGTATTTTATCAAAGACTTTCACATCCAGACTTTCACATCTTTTTGATATTATTATTAATTGCATGATATATACAGATAGTGAAAAGGACAAAGCAGCATCAGAAAAGCGGTTGACACCACAAACTTTTCTGAGATGTAGTTATGGTGAGATCTCAAAATCATCTTGCATTGATAAAGTTTTTTCTTATCATGAAAGTAAGCCAGCCATCTTCCTAAGGGACAATAATATAGGTCTATTCTGCATCTAGAGCGAGCCCATTTCCTTCCCCATGCATGAACCTTGCAACAAACAAACCCAACTAATATATAATAATTTAAATTACACACAAGTTTGGCTTCTTTTGTAAAACCCCTTTGTAAAATATACATACGTGAAGTTAGAAATGTTTGACAATATATAATTATCTATTGACTTAATTTCAACTTGAAAGTAGTAAAACTTTGACCGTATTTGAGAATGTATTCTGAGATATAGTCCTATCAAAAGGTAAAATTAACTAATTAAGCAAAGGCCCTTACCATGAAGTGAGTCTATAATATGAGACTAGGCCTTTGATTCCTAAAAGGGATTTGCAGGTTTGAGAATAATATAGCAGCTGAAAATAGCAGGAAGATTTAGAGAATATTTGGTGTATGGATATCTAAATAAGATCGCATATATATTTGGAAAATGCCTCAAATTCTTATTGTGACTTGGTTAGTTAATTGGGTTTTCTTCATGAAGAATGAAAAATTGACTGTTATTTTCTAGTTTCCTTTGTTCAGAAGAAAAGTCTCTTCTTTGCTTGGTTATTTTTTTAGTTTCGTTTACATAGAATTAAAGTCTATTCTTCGATGTAGAAAGTAAGTATTTTCCTTGGTAAAAAAGTAATTGGTATTCTTTGTCTTTTTTATTTAAAATACCCCAACAATAATACTTTTTTTTTTGGATTGATTAAAATTATGTCACAAAGTTTTCACAACATTTGAACAATATTAACTAAGTATTAAGTTATTATTGATTTTCACAAGTACCCACCATCAATACCACTTTATTGTCTATCATTTATAATTTACCGCCTAAGTAAAAACATTATAACCTTAGTTTTATTGTTTCATAATAATGCTAGACTGCCCATGTTATATATAAAGTTAGTTATAAACTCAAGTTAATTATTGAAACATATTTTTTAAAATAATTTCCAAATATAAATAACTCTAACGAATGCTTTCTTCCACCAACGTGACATGCGTGGGACATAGGTGAGCTAAAAAAAATCTAAAGATGCCCTGTCAAGAAGATAATGAAAAGAATTTTGGAAAATTCAAAAACAAACACACAGAAAATGATATTTCAATTAGTGTGCCTCTTGCAAAGACGTTGAATGATTGGAGATGGAAACGAATTGGATATCTGTTAAGAAATTGTATGGCCCATGATAAGCCATGGATGGTGGGGACAAGCGATTCCCCAACCACAACAAGTGGGAGATGACTGATTTTACAATTTTCTTATATTCTTTTGTTTTTTAATTAACCTTTTTCTTTTCATTTCTTTCAGCATAATAATAGGCAAATTTTTAAACTGTAAAATGTTAAAAATATAATTCTTCCTAAATTTTTTTACTGATAAAGGTAAAAATAAGAACTTCCATAACATCAAATACAAGATCAGTTTATATATATATAGCTAAATGACAAGTTACAATAATTGGGAACGTAGAAAGTAAAGATCGAATTATGTCCCCGAAAGGAAAGCATGTAGAAAAAATTTTAAATGTGTGGAAAAAATTAAAATACACAAGATGAGCCTTTGCAAGGTGGGGGCCGAGCTATATTTTTGCTCCAGCTCAAGGTGCATTATACATTGGAAGTGTGTAGTATATTGGATGATCGGTGGGGAAGACACGGTTTATATATAACCATATATAGAAGTATCCTTTTCTCATATAATCTTTTAAATATTAGTAATATTTGCACATAAAAATAAATTTTGGGCCTGCAAATGGTATTGGGCTTAAACAAGTTATTTATTTAAAAAATCAGACTTACTATTTGGGCCTAAATGAGACAAGTTACCTTACTTAAACAGAAGCCCAAATGGCTAAGACCCGATTATACTTCGAACTTATTTAAAAACAGTTACAAAGTTGTTCGATCTTAAGAAACTGCTAAGTAACGGTTTATTTACAATTTGAAAACTTATGTGACAGGTGTTATTATCTCCAAGAAGGTTGTTACTCTGTATTGGACAAGATCTATTGATGATTTGAAATTAAAAATAAAAAAAATAATTGTTCAATTGAAGAAACTGCTGTTCAACGAAGGTATAATTAGAAGAAAAGAAGACAGTTACAGCCTCGCGTATTTTCCAGAGTTCAAGAGTCCAATTGTGATTCAAAGTGTGTTTAAAGTGTATTCAAGTGTATTTAAGTGTGTTTGAGTGTTCAAAAGTGTGTAAAACAGTGTAATTCAGTGTGTTTGAATACATTAAGTGTGATTTTAATATGAGTGAGACTTAGATCTTGTAGTTCGGGTTCTTGAAGTGTGTGAGGGTAACAAGAAACTTCTCCTTTTGTAAGTTTCTGTTGTTCTTGTTCATATTCGAAGTGATTGTACTCGATTACTGTTTAATATAAATATTCTGTAGTTTATCATTATTCACAACTTTGTTAAATTTCAAGTTGTTTACATTTGAAGAAGAATAAATAGTAAACTGTTATCTCGAGATCAAATTTGTGATCAAGTTTGTCTTAGAGATTGTTTAATACTAATTTCCACAATAAAATTATAAGTAAATCAGTTAGTGTTTATCATTTTCTGGATCGAACCAAGTCTTTTATCATTAAGGCATAATTCGAACCAAACACACCTTTTTGATTTACAGAAGTTGGATAATTAATTAAGTAATTAGTTTGGATAAAACTGATTAATGAACTTGATTAATTACAAAATTTAGTTTTGTTCAAACAAGTAATAAACAAAATATAATATTTTAAATCTTCAATATCCTACATACAGCATTGATGGGTCAAACATTAGAGCTTCTCCTTCTTTTACCCTTTTTTTTTTTTTTTTTTAGAATTAAATAATAGTTTACACTTTTATGTTTGGAATCTTTGAAAATAATAAGAATTGCATAAAAATAAATAAATAAATAATAAGAATTAATATTTTTTTTTTATCAAACAAGAACGAATGTTTGACATCATTTCAATTGTGTAATTATACAATACTCACAGAGTACATTAATGTTGTACGCTCTCCTCTCACATGGATGGTGGGTCCCATTAATTAAATTCATGGTAGGACTCACCAATTATGTAAGAGGAGGATGGAGTATGATATTAATGTCCTAATATTTAAAGGTGTGTTTTCATTTTGATCCTTATGTTTTAATAAGATTCAATGTAGTCCTTATGTTTTTTGACAATGCTTCATTTTGATCATTACCATCATTTCACTTACGAATTTGATGATGTGGGTATCAGGCTAACAAAAAAAGAAAAAAAAAAGGTTTAATTACTAGTTTGGTCATCAACCTATGTCCTTTGTGTCAATTTGGTTTTCAATATTTTCATCTCTGTATCAATTTAGTCATTATCGTTAAGTGATGAATGAAAAAAAATACCTGAGAGACTAACAATTTTATTATAATAATAAAATTGACATGGCATGTATCTCAAAAATCCAAACTCAAATCCCTAACTCAGAATCACCACAACCCATTATCCACCCACACCCACCTGCCTTGTCCATGACAACATAATCCCACGCATATATCCAAGTTTTCCTCCCAAAATATTTTTATGGTGGTATTGAAATCTCCCTCATGTAACTATTTATATTCTTCTTCTAGTCCAACACGCTTTAGCTTCAGTATGCTTAACCCTCCATTAAAGAAGATCTTCAATTTCGGGCATCTGATCACAATTACTTCTTCCAATGATGGGAATTTGATGGTGTGATTACCCAAGTGGAAGTTTTTGAGAGTGGGTAAACCATGATGCTCCAAATATTTCAATTGATTGAAACAAATCTCATGTCCTGCTTTAATACAAATTTGTTGGACGAAAGGAATCAATTTGCATGCATCACCATTAATACATGCACGATAGAATCAGGACACTTGTACCTAACCTAAAAACCAACAGTTTGATTAAACAAACGTGAACATTTTGAGAGAGGTAATTACCATCTTCAAATGGATGTCTCAGGGTGCTTAACACCTTTCCCACACATAACCAATTCCTGAATCCATTTTTGGTTTAAGACCCGGTTTTATGTGTCTTCAATAAGATAACGAAAAAAAATAAGGTATAGGTGACCAATCACACCTTAACTTCTTGATGATTCGTTGTGACTCAAAATCTCATGTTTTCTCCTCCCCATGCATACCATGGGGTATGTCTGGAACACACACACATATATATACATTGTACCATGCTACACACATGAGTGTCGTAGCATGTGTCTTGTTTCTATTTGCGCACGAGCCGTTGCCCCATGGTGGTTGGGATAGTTCTTTGAGAAAATTCTAGCGTTAACAAAAGAAATGGTAGAAATAAAGGCTCGATGAGCACCTAAAACATTCGTATATGTAATATATTGATCAAGGGGGTAGAGAATACATGTTTGCTTGGAATTTGTTGGAGTAGGTAAAGCAACATCGGTGACACTAAGAAATGGTAGTCTTGAAGGTATGTAGGTTTATGTAATTCTCTAGTGGAGCGAGTGGCAAGTTGAGAGGTGGTAATTTTAAGAAGTTCTTGACAATTGTGAGATTGAGTAAGCCTTAACAAGTGTGATCGAAATAGATTTTCGTCTATAATATGCTTGGATGATGGGGGAAGGCTCTATTGGAACCAAAGGTAATTCCATTGAATTGGAAGTTGTACTTTTTGTGGTAGGTGTCATTTGAGGCGGTTTATAATCATATTGCGGATGATCCTCAATTGGTAGAGGGATGATTGGTGAAGACATTGGATTGAATGAAACATCGGGGAAAGGAATTATGGTTTCATGAAAGACAACATCTAGACACTATAGCCACCCCATTTTGCTACCTATATTTCGACCCTAACACATACTGCGTTTTCACCATTTTGAAATTCTAATGATAGAAAGCACACAACTTTCTAAAAATAGGGTTTTAGATGTAGGTTTTTTTTTTTTTTTTTTTTACCGTCTCATCAACAATTGAAAGCCATCAAATAAATTTTTATGTCTAGACGATCAAAATGACTTGTCATGCGCTCAAATCAGACCACGTGTAAAAGTTACATCCAATTGAACTTTCAACAGTTAAGGTGCACGATAATGATTTGGCTATAACTACATGAGATTATGATGATTTGATGTTAACAACTAAAATTCAAATTCAAATTGGCTAATAACTAGAGTCACAATTAGAGTTAATGGCTAAAATTTCGAATTTATCTTTAGAAAATTGTCAAAATCATAAAACAGGTTTTAAGCCTCATGTTGATAGGTGTTTTTGATATAGAAATAGTTTGCATTAGGAAACGTCTATTTCAGACATAGTTATTGGAAATTTAAATATATTTCCAATGCCATCAAGTTTTCCTATATCCGATATCGGACGAGAGAGTTATGGTCAAAACATTGAGACGTCGTCAACCCATAAAATTTCAATGATTTTTTAGTTTATTCAATTTTCAAACTCTTATCTAATGAGATTAATTTGAAATAAACTTTGAAATTTTCAATCTTGCTTAGTTAACAACTAATAAGGGATAAATAAATGAAAAGAAGTCAGTCATAAGGGTCCTAAAGTCTTTCATTAATAAAATAATTCCAGATCATTATGTGAGTAAGTTCTTAACGTGAGATATTTTCTGCATTCCTCCATGGAAGAAGAAAAGAGAAGCTCTAATTGAAGTCTTTTCAAGGCACTCCACGATGAATAGAACCCTAAATTTGTATTCTATATTTTACTACAACATGATTAATATACGAGTATTATTATAATATTATATAATTATATATATATATATATATATATATATAGAGAGAGAGAGAGAGAGAGAGAGAGAGAGAGAGAGAGAGAGAAATAAAAAAAAAAAAAAAAAGTGTAGTCAACTATGGTTTTTGAATTATTAACTTCTTAATTTTTTTTAGCTATTACGTTATCTAAAGAATAACTATTATGGTCATTTTGATAAGGAATAGTTATTCCTCATTTTAAAAAATAATCATTCTTGTGGAATAGTTATTCCTGTAATTAAAGCATAATCAAACAACCAAATAGTTTTTCCTTAGAAATAGTTATTATATTACAGGACATATTACAGTGTATTTAATGTACCCTTAGTTTCGGCCATAGTTTTGAGAGATAGATCTTTCACCGCTCTGATACCATGTAAAGTTTTAAGAAAAAATAATTTATATGAAATACTCTTGCAAACACTTAGTTGTAATTATGGGATAGTCAATTAGTCATGGATAATCAGTCCACCAGGTGAACCACGTCATCTATCTACCATTCCAATAATTAAACGCCACGTATGTTAATTTAATGACTCATCAATATTCACACAACCAACAAATAAAGAAAAAGACCAGAATACCCTCTCTTTCTCTCTCCATCATGGTTGTGTGAATATTGATGAATGGTGGATAGATGACGTGGTTCACCTGGTGAACTGAATAATTTCTCTTGATTGACTATCCCATAATTACAACTAATTGTCTCTAATACCTAAGATGGAGGATTTGCTTTAAAGGTGATACAACCAAGTCAAAGGAGAAATCTGGCAAAGAATGGGAAATAATGAATAGGAAATCTATTGGGTCTATTCGTTAATGAGTATATGACTGTCTATTTTATTATATTGCAAGTGAAACTAATGCTCATACACTTTGGAAAAAAATGGAGAGTTTATAGGAGTGAAAGCCTATTCAGAACAAGGTATTTTAATTAGGAAGCTTGTAAATTTGAAGTTAAAAGATGGAAGACTCGTTGCGGAGCATTTGAGTGAATTTCAGAGTTGTGAATCAATTAGCTATTGTGAATATGACATTAGACGAGGAGTTGCAAGCGTTGCTACTATTGAGCACTTTTCCTAACAGTTGGGAAACTTGGTTATGTTATTGAATAACTCTTTTCTTAATGGTGTGTTGTCGTTAAGCATTGTGAAAGATAGCACGTTCAATGAGGAAACTAGAAGGAAAGATACAAGTATAGACAATGCACAAGACTTCTCAATGAGAACAATGGTAGAAGTAAAAAGTAGGAAGGGTAATGATTGTGTTAAATTCAATTAAAGCTCATAATTATGAGATACATCTCAATTTAAGGAGGCTAGAGAATGCTTCCATTATGAAAAAAAGAGTCATTTATAAAGAAATTGTTGACATTGTAAAAGAAAACAGACTGAAAGTAACGATCAAAAGAATGATAGAGAGAAGAATACAACTACTGTGACTTATGAGGAAGTCGTGTAGTATTCTTTATTAAAGAGGAAAAGTTTAAGCATGTTGCTAACAGTCTTATTGAGTGAGTTGTTGATCCGAGAGCTTCCCACCATGTTATTCCTATAAAATAGTTGTTTATCACGTACAAAGCAGGATACTTTAATATTGTGAAAATAGATAATTCAAATTTAGTTAAAGATTGTGAGAATTGGTGATGTGTGCATCAAAACTAATGTCAATTGCACGGTAATATTAAAAATGTGCAACATCAATTTATTTTGTACACCTACTATGAAGAGGATCTTTTTTTTTTTTTTTGATAAAATACTATGAAGAGGATCTTGTTTCATGGGTAACCCAGTGCAAGAGAGATTTCTCGTTAGTCACTCATAAAGACAGAGAGGAGCAATCTATCCATATAATATGGCAGCCTTGTCTTTTGTAACGTCAATGTACGTTTCATGAAATCAATGTACATTAGTAAAGAGCGAGCTTAGCAAGCTGACGACCCTATTGGGCCAAGTTAGCCCAATTTTTAACTAAAAGTTTATGTAGGACAAAAAAGAAATAAATAAAGGTAAAAGAAAAAGAAAAAAGAGAGAGAGAGAGTGAGAGAATATGGCATGGAAAAACACGTTGGTTCTTTTGTGACAAGCAATTAACATCTATTCCTTGCTTGGACAGAGGTCTTGGAATAGTGCATATAGATACTGATGCCTAAAGGCCTTATGAGAAGCAATTAACATGAAACATTAATTCTCTGTCTGTCTGTCTCTGAGCTACTCAACGATGGCCTCTTTGGGCCAATATTGTACAAGAAATTGCCTGAGCTCAAACAACAGCTTGAACATATTGTCAATTTCCCAACCATGTAATGCAAATCAATTTAGAAGCATAGTCACCAACCAGTACAGCACGAGAGCCACATTTTGTCAACTGCCATCTGGAGGGAAAAAGTACTTGATAAATATCATCCAAAAACGCAAAGAAGATCAATGGAGACTTTGGTGCAGTGATGATGGATCATGCGGGATTGCTCCTCTGCCCCCATCAATCCCTTCTACATCAAATTTAATCCATGATTTTTACAGTGCCATCAATGCCAAGGACACTGAGGAATTGCAGGACAAAGTCGACCCACTTCTATCGCAAGATTGCGTGTATCAGGACCTTTTCTTTTACATTCCCTTCCAAGGAAAACAGGTTTTTTTCTTTTTCTTCTCTGTCCTTCCTCTCTATAGCATGATTTCTAAAAGCAATTACTAACATGATTCACAAATGATATAGCTTCAATTTTATTTATTTATTTATTTTTTTAACTTTTCATTTTACTTGTAAATCAAATGCTAGAGTATTTGAAACTAACAATTTTTGGTGATAGATTTTTTGTATAGCTCAACCCATTCTTGACTATAATCAAATCTGAAATACTTGTTTGTGGATTTTGTCTCGAAATGACATAATATTTTATGCATATTAATTGGATCATGATGGATTGAGATCCAATGCAATAGCACCATGTAATAGGTTTAGATGGTTAAGATTGAAAGTTATTTTTTCAACTTTTCATCTCTGTCATCCAAATAAATATATTAAAAAGGTAAAAATTTTAAAAGTTACTTTTTGTTTGGACAGATAAAATGAAAAATCGAACAATAAACTTTCAATCTCAAATGTCTAAATTTATTGCATGGTGCAATAATTTCCAAACTATTGCATCCGATCTTAGTTAATGTAAATGTAAATTGCCACAAAATTATAATGTGATAAATGATACTAGAATCTTGGAATATTTTTTAAGCAATAAGTCTAGACGTACAATTGAAGTAATATCAGTAATGAGTTCAGATGAGAACTAATAAAAAACTATCAATTTAACTATTAAGAAAAATGTTTTGAAATGTAAATGCAAATTGCCACCAAATAATGTGATAAATGATACCAGAATCTTGGAATATTTTTTAAGCAATAAGTCTAGATGTACAAATGAAGTAATGTCAGTGGTGGATTCGGATGAAAACTAATAAAAAAAACTATCAATTTAACTATTGTGGAAAATGTTTTGAAATATAATATGCGTGTAGTATTACTTTTTATTTTTTTTTTTATTTTTTTACTTAGCATTACTCTGATCTAAAGACCTCCAATGCTCGCATTTACAGGATGTCAAAAACTTTTTGTGTAACCTTATGGAAGCGATGGGACCCAATATTCGTACTGTAGTGGTTAGTGTGAGGGAAGGCGAGAATTACACTGCAACTGTAATGTGGCATCTAGGTAACTTCAACACACTTTTAATTTCTCAAATTCCAAAGTTTTTTATTTTTTATTTTATATTATATATATATATATATATATATATATATATTATAAAATTCATTTCATGCAAATTTCGCAAATGTATTCTCCTCCACCCCCGCGCCTACTTTTGCAAGGAAGCTTACTATAAGTAATTAAGCATTTCATTTTAATAGCAAAAAAAAAAAAAAAAATTAAATAGATAAACAATGATCACCTCCGGCACTAATGATGTGAGCTTCAGGTTAGGCCTCTTGATTATGAAAGTTTAGAAGGTACATGAATTGCTTCCTTTGTTAAAATTGGAGTTTTCTTCTTAGTTTGTTAATGGGTAATTATTAGAATAATGGTTAAATTATTCTATTCATCATTCTTTAATAGATTGAATCAACATTGTATTCTTTCTAGCTCCCATCATGTGAAGATACGTATTAAAATAATGGTTAAATAATTAAATTCATCATTTTTTACTAGTTTGAAATTTTTGGACAAATGGTAGTTATTAGTAATTAACTTTGTGTTTTTTGTTGCCTTCTTGTTTTTGCTCCTTAGGTCACTTTTTGTTGTTGTTGTTGATAGGTTAGGTCACTCTTCTTAGAGCTTTGGCTTTAGATGTATGTAGGCCTTGGTTATTAGAAATTTATAGGGTTCTACTATTTGTGTTATGTAACGCTTTGTGCTTAAAGAAGATATCATTCATTAAAAACAATGAATTAATTATAGTTATCCACACTAAATTACGGAAAATTATTCAATAATCCTAGACTACAAATAAATATGTGGTCCACCATTTCACAAAGTGATGGGTCCTACCATGAATTTAATTATTGAAATCCATTATTCATGTGATGGGACCCACCATTCATGTGAGAAGGGTACTACGCATTTATTTGTAGTCCTGAACTACTCCTAAATTACAAGGTCATATGAAATGTTTACTATAAACTTGTAATTTACACCCTTATTTGAATTTAATTTGTAGTGCCCCATCTTAGCAATCATCCAAAATTTGTGTCAAATAAAATAAAATTAGTGGACTGCTTGTGTGATGGAATGAGACAATATGTCAAAATTAATAGACTAATTGCCATTAATTAGGGTATTAACGTGGACGAGCATTGCAAACTAATCTTAAATTAAGGTGTTGATTAAAAAAGTTTATAGTTTAGAGTGGATATTTTAATGACTCCAAGTATAGGGTAGATTGTTATTATTAATATTATTAGCACAAAAGAAAAAACAAAAAGGAGATTTATCATTTGGGTCAAGAGAACAGAAAGTAGAGATTAAGTAGTGCCAGAATGGGGGAGTTGAGGAGACAATCAATTTCAATAAAGTGCGGAAACCCAGTAGGCAAAATGCTTTAAATCCTTGTTGGCCAAACAATCCACCTTTGTAACTTTAAAAGGAGTTAAAGATGAGAAAATTATCTTATGGAACGATTCCATGAAATCATTCTCTCACCACACATCTATTAGAGGATACTCTTATTGAACCGTTTCATGAGTTACTCCTCCTAAAAATATATATCAAAACATATTGTCCTTATCTCTCATAAATTGGACAATGATGTTAGTTAAGGCCTTTATAAGCTCCTTATTGTCTGTCTCAAGAGTTATACAATAAGTCTAATTAGATTCAAGGGCATTTGCTTTAGCAATAATCTACCATGAATCAGCTTCCACGTTACCATATACTATTGTTTTCAAATTGACCCGACACGTGCAGTCCAAATGAGCTGCCATAACAATTCCAGTCTCTTGCACTCATTTTGCTAAGCTCATTTTTTGCAACAACTACTCTTCAAATCAAGATATATGCTTCGTCTCAATCTCAAGTTACTTAGGAGATCTCTACCAAATAAATTGGGTCCACGGACATAATAATAACATATGCTTTATCATCTCTACCTCTTCTTTGCATATATGGACACAAAGGGTCACTAGTGATTTTCTTTTTGAACAAATTGCTTCTTACTAGCAAAGAATTTCGATCCAATTTCCGAATTCTGAAGTAGTATTGATGTTCCAAATCATTTTCAGACGATATATGGGTTAATTATACTTTATCGGGAAAGTATTTCCTCCCATTGATAACCTTCAATTTCTTCTAATTTTTAGTTAGAATTGTGACACATACACATGGCATTTATTTGATTTTATAAGGTTTCAATGAGTGTTTTAAGATCATAGGATTTTTTTTTTTAAATGTCACTTGTCTCTTATCTAGCTAAAAATTGGAAGATATTTGAGGATTTAATAGGAGGGGATCCTCTCCCTACTTTACCCACCTATGGTTTAGACTGTTTTAATGTTTCCTACTTGTGATTTGAAAAGTGTTACTTTATCCATCTGAGGTTGATTATGTTATACAACCATTACCCACGTCATTATTTCCGTTTGAAAAAAAAATAAAAAACATAAAAAATATATATCCAACATGGTGAAGATAAAAAAATCTGAGTTTAAAAACTGACTCATCAACCTATGGAAAATTAGAGATTGGAGCATTATTTTTTTTACTTTGTTGGAGCATCAAGATGAATTCCGGAAAGGCAAGCTACAAAATTGGATGCTCAGTCACTAATTGTTTTGACTTTAATTGCTTTAGGATTGAGAGAATATGAGAAACTAAAGAAGAAGAAAAAGAACAAAAAAAAAAAACCGATCTAAAAAATTAAAAACAGATTATGAAATTCATTATAGGTGTTCAAAAGAAAGAGAGAAAGTACCTGTGAAAAAGGATGTCATTGGAAACTAGGAGAAATCGTCAGACCTGCTGACTTCGACCGACTTCGATTCTGCTTGATACGAGCGGCGGAGAGAGAGAGAGAGAGGAGAACTAATCGCGCAGAAAACTGAAGAAAGAAATAAGCGGAGTGATTTTGAGGATAAAGCCGTAGAGGAGGCGTAGTAGTGGGTTGAGGATCGGGAGTGATTTTGAGGAAGATAACTACATAAAAAGAAGTTATATAAATAAGTAAAGGTGTAAATTTTTGAATACTCAGAAGTTGATGCGTCAAAATTCTATGAAATCAACAAAAATAACAAAAAGTCAAAAAAACTTTGGTTTTACATTATAATATAAATAATGAGTTAGTAACAACTACATAACGGAACCAACCCTACGTAGGTAAAGTGACACTTTCCAAATCACAGGTAGGCAACATTAAAACGACTCAAACCACATATGGATAAAATGTAATTAACCCAAGATATGTTGAAGGAGTGAAAGATATGGAGCGTTTATTTTAGTAACATCTCTGTTAGAATAACCATAAAATATCATTTGAAGGCCACCGTTCAGGTTTCAAATTCAAGAGAAAGTGTTGTACCATTTTTACCTTCTGTTTATTTTTTTTATTTTTTATTTTCTAAGAGAGATTTTATCAAGAATTCAAGACTGGCTCTACTTTTTACAAACCGAACCAAATAGGCTAAACCATTAGAAGCAGGAAACTCTTCCGGATATACTTCAAGCATACTAGCGTCATTGTATATTTAGTAATTTACGAATAAGCTCATTTTAGATATGATTAAGTAAATTGATTGGATTGAGTATAAATTCTTATTATTTTGCGTATACATTCTTCAAAGTAGATAATAATATACATATTATTTAATCAAATTATTTTAAGTTAAAGCTGTTTACTTTTAATTAAGTATCATAAAAATCCTGATCGATAAAATAAATATGATTGTTACTGTATGAAATATAAAATATTAAACATCAAATATGATTTATTTAAAGAAAATTTATATTTGGTGATGGTTTGTGTTGTTGATATCAGCAGCTCAACTTGGCACAAAGGTTGATTGTACGGCCGACAGGGGGTAGCAGAGATTTATTTTATTTTATTTGGCAAATAATAGAAGTATCTCTTTTTTTTTCTTTTTTTTAATTAATAGAAGTATCTCTTATTCCATTAAGACTAATGCTACTTATATAATATATTTCATAACAATTGAGTTTTTACATTTTAATTAGTTTTCATCTCGATCTATCATTGACATCACTTTTATTATCATTTATCTACCACAACAGTTAAGTTATCCTTTTTTTATTAGTTTTCGTCTAGACCTACCACTTACATCACTTTATTATCTATTTTTCCACAACTTGATAGATAGCAGTTATGAAATTTATTGTTCCTATAAACTTATTGTTCCATGAGATCCCATAAATCTCACATCTATTAGATCAAATCGCAATCATTAGGCCACAAACTACCAAGTCATTCATAAGGATAGCAAAGACTAGCCGAGTTGCAATCTATTTATTTATTTTTTTTTAATTTAAATTTGAGATAAAAATTATTAGTATATTCTTAATTTAATTTATATGAGGAGAATCAAATCCATAAATTCGTAGAGGGATGGGTTAATTGAGAGAGAGAGATACCACTGGACCAAATGCCTTATGGATATTTATTTATATATTTTTAACATAACATAAAATATGTTTGATGTGTCTACTATATCCTTGAAGACTAAAGACGTGTTCAATCAAAAAATAAAAAAAGATGTGTGTTTTTTTGTGTGTTAAGAATCTTTTAACTCAATACTATTATTTATTCCCTTTACGAGCAGAATTAGGATTTGAATCTCCCTTTCACAATATGGGAACTATAAAAAAAAAAGGACAACACTTATTTCTGCATTTGAAATCCGTACAATAAATAAGAATTCCTTTCTTTTTCTTTTACAATATGAGTAAAAATCTCAAGAAATTTTTGAATTACTAGTATTAAATATCAGGCCGAGCCAGTTTAGGCCCCTGTTTAAGTTTAGCCCATCTTGAATGTTGGCAGGCTTGGTTCAAACGTTTTAATTTTTGGGGATTGACATGTACAGCTGAAGAGTTCATTGCAATTTCCAAATTCAAATTAGAGAATGAAATTGGCATATTTTTGCGCATTATTTATAAATATAATAACAGGCAGGTTTTAACTGAATCTCAAATGTTAAATTCTCACAGAATGGAATCACAAAGAAATACCCTTCGCCGGTGGTTGTCATTTCTTTGAATGTGACGAATATGAGGGAAAGCTCCTTATTAGGTACTATTTTATTATCAATAGCGTTGGTGTTTGTCCAAGAATACATATGATCATATCACTGTGAGTTTATTGCTGAATCCCCTCTTAATGACTTTCATGTTGGATACTTTTTTTTTTATATAATATGTTCGATACTTGGTAGTTGCATAAAATTCCATGTACCAAAGGGTCATTATGCACATCATTCTCATGGCATGGTTATGATAATCATCATATAACAAACATTATGATTAATTTTAGGAGAAAGTATACTTTACCCACATGTGCTTCTATATATTAACTCCCATTACCCACATCTTAATGCCATTAAAATCAAAATCAAAATTAAAACTGAACAAATGTAAAACCACTCAGTCATCTCCTTCTCTCTCACGCTCAACAAGCTTCACGCTCCAATTTTATTCGTTACACATAAAAATCCAAACCCAAAACTCAAATATGACTTTTTATAGTATTTCAATTTGTATATAAATTGTGGGATTGTATACTACTTTTTCTTCCTTAGAGAAACTCCAGCAGTAGTGTAAAACTGCTATCTATCTCTACAAATACAGAATAAAACAGAGATAAGAGCTCCAGCAGTAGTGTAAATTCACTCTCTATCTCTAAATTTTTTTACAAAGTGTACAATAGCTCTTCACAAATAAAAAGCTACTGTACACTTTGTATTTGTTTTGTATCCGAATAAAAATAACGTTTCTTCTGCTGGGACCACCGAGTATATATACTCGATTTTTTTCCTTTCCTCTCATTTCTTCCGATTTTTTCTCTCTTTCTTCTCTGTGCTCTCTCTTCTCTTTGGGTCTGTTGAAGCACGAAACGGGAGGGTTTGGGTTGGAAACGTGGTGGTTGACAGCAAGACTGGTTGATTCGGTGGCTTGGGCTTGCCGATCTCGGCGTGGTGGGCTTGGGTTTGCGGTTCGTGCCGCTTGGGTTTCGGTTTTGCCGGTTGGGTTTTCTGGGTTTTGCCACTTGGGTTTCGGTGCACGGCGTGGTGGTGGTTGACGGCTTGGGCTTGGGCTTGGGTTCACCGCGTGGTGGTTAGGTTTTCTGGGTTTTGCCGATTAGGTTTTCTGGGCTTTGCCACTTGGGTTTCGGTGCATGGCGTGGTGGTGGTTGACGGCTTGGGCTTGGGCTTGGGTTGACGGCGTGGTGGTTGGGTTTTCTGTTGATTTTCGGCTTGGGCTTGGGTTTTGCCGCTTGGGTTTCGATGCACAGTATGGTGGTGGTTGACGACATGGTGGTTGGAAACGGGCTTGGGCTTGCCGATCTCGGCCTGGTGGTGAATGAATAAAAAATATAATATTTAAATGAGATAAAAGAATAAAGAAAGAATAAAAAAAGTATATTTAAATAGAATAGAGAGTGAAATAGAGAGTACTACTGGAGAGTTTGTCTGAAAAAATAAATAGAGAGTTGTTGAATAGTACAAATATAGAGATAAAATAAAGATAAGTTTAAAGGACTCCTGGAGTTGCTCTTAAAGCCTGGAGCTCTCAAGCCTCAGCTACTGCCCTAGCCAGATTGCTTTTGAACACCTCTTAAGCTTTTTCTCTTCTACCAACTTCAACAAATCAGTAAGAATAAAAGATCGTCTCTCAATTCTCTTTTTACTATCTATCATGCTTTCTTCAATTCTACAGATCCTTTGCCATTTTCAATTTCCAGCTCTAGGTTTCTACCTCTAACTATCCCTTGCGTTTCTACATGGGTTTTTCTTGGAAAGGCTAATTGGAATTGGGTTAGATTTTAAAATGGGTATTCATCAAAATGAACAAAAAACTGTCTTTTTTTGCACTGTATGCGAGGAAGATTGATTCTTAGTTTCATCGTTCAGTCACTTTGTGTCCATTCAAAACTTGGTTGGGGAATTAGTTTTTGTAGTGGAAATGAGGTTACTGGTAACTCATTCAGGCTCCGCTTTAATAGAGGGAAATTTGAGATTTGATCTATGTTGCAGTCTATGTTGTTATGTGTCAAGCAGTGAATCGGTGAGGAGATCGCGTGAGAGTTCCAGTGAGGAGAGAAGATCGCATGATGTCTAATTGGATCGAGCGTGAGAGTTCTAGTGAGGAATGTCTGGATCGAGCATGAGAGAGAGAGGCGTGAGAGAGAAGGAGAGGAGCAACTGGTTTTACATTTGTTTTGTTTTAATTTTGTTTTTTATTTTAACGGCAGTGAAATGTGGGTAACGTGAGCTAACAGATGACATCTCAGGTTAGTAAAGTATCAATTTTTAAATCACGGATAGACAACTTGTAAATTGGCCAAACCATAGTTGCGTAAAGTGTACTTTCCCCTTAATTTGAAGTTTTGCCATATGCTAAAATAAGTTATTATTATGTTTAAAGGTTCAATCTCAATACACCTTAGTGGAGGGTCATAGGGATCAAGAATTGTGTGCCAATATTATAATTTGCAGTTTTATAGGATCATATTCTATATACATCATGGACTCTCAGGCAAACTCAATGTGCAGGAGTTTTTTATTCAGGTTGAGATTGTTGTGTGAGAGTAATAAAATAAGGGCATGAGAGGGATTGACATGGAGAAGTTGAAAAAACATATATGCATCTAAACTTAGAAGTTGTTACATATTCACTATCTTTTTATAGATAGAATACTAAGTAGCTAGCAATTAAAGGATTGTTGCATATTTATAATCACCCTCAAGTAAAATAGTCACAATTACCCAGAAATAAATAAATAAAAAGAGGATTGTTTGCTTATTTATGGTCATGCTCACGTAAGCATGTTGTTTTGTAATCCAATATCTTATTGCATGCCTATGTGACACTTAACCGCATTTTATCAAAAAAATTATGACAAACCCGAAAATGATGTGTAGGAAAATAACTGGTGTGCAAGAATTACCGGTAAAACCAGGTGACTTTATGCTGGTATGGATCAGATATAGGGTTTTTTTTTTTTAGTAAAAAAAAAAAAAAAAAAAAAAGGTCTTGGAAGTAAGAACTCATGTGGCCTAACACCATTTCTTGCATATATTTGTAGAAACTGTTAAAGGCAGCCAGCAATGCTTTTGACCGCTACCCAGCTTTCGCAGATGGTACGTAACATTCTTGGCTCCACCCCTTTATATGAAACCAAATAAATAAAGAAATAAAAAGATTGCAGGCATGACATAAACTGACAGGGTAGGCACTCTAAATTATGTAGTCCACGGAGTTACCAACTTTTGAGGTGCATGTGTTGGAGAAAACATGTTTCAATAAGAAATCTTAAAACATCATTACAAAATAGAAATAATCTTAATTTTGGGAATACCTTTCTTAATCAAAAAGTTTTTATTCCAACTTTTCATGTTTTGGATCAACAAATAATATTGGGGACTTTGGTAGTGGTGCATACGACACGAGTGATGCACGCGAAAACCCATAGTATTAAAACCTCACACACTCAATCAATACACCAAGATTCTGTTTGTTTTGTTATAAAATATTTTCAGATTTAAATAATTTCAAGTAAAAATAGTTTCTTTTCTGTGTTAGGTTGCATTCTAGAAAATGCTCTGAAAAATATTTTATGGTGTTTGATGCATAACGTAAAAAAAAAAAAAAAATTGAATGGGAAACCAAACTCATCAATCCTCAAATTTCAATCAGAAACTCAAACTCAAATTTCTCAACAACCATGAATCACTAGAAACACAACAAAACTACCTGCAAAATAAATAAACCAAAAACCCACAATCCCACCACAATCACAACAAATTAAAGCCAAAAACCCACCACATAAAAAAAAAAAAACCCACCAAGCTATATCAATAACAAACAAACCCACAAATCCTTAACAAGGAAAATAAACAAAAAATGAAAAATAAATAAATAAAATTGAACCGAAAAGAAAAGAAAAAGATGAGAACACGCAAATTGGTGGGGAGGAGATTGGTGAGATCGAAGATGGTGTGTTCGAGATCGAAGATGTACGAGATGGGTCTGCCCAGATTTGCAGTGGATCACCGTGGAGATCAGCGATGGGTGCGGTGTCTAGATCGGGTGCGAGAGAGGGACCATGGGGGAGTGTGTGTTGTGCGAGAAAGACCAGGGGGAGGGGAGGCGTGCGAGAGAGACAAGGGGGCAGTGCTATGCGAGAGAGACTAGAGGGGCGGGGGGGAGGGGGTTGATTGTGTGTGTATTGTGAGTTTTGGAAAATGGTTTACGAAAAAAAAAAAAAAACCGTTTTCCGTTTTTTTATACTAGATTTTCCGATCAACGGAAATCATTTGTACTTTGACTAGCATTTTACAACGAAACAAACGCCCGCAAATATTGAACAAAATTTTCAGAGACATCTTACAGCGAAACAAATGGAGCCTAAGAGATAGATTGTTTTATTGGTACTTTTTGGTTTTTTGTTGATATACATAATCAGTCTCAATGGAGGGTTAATACCTAAGAATTATTCCAATCGAATATTACAGGTCTTGTCAATTAACCCCCTAGGTGTTACTCTATTTAATCTTGGGACTTGGATTGGGTCCAATGCTCCAGTGCACTGGACCCGTTGAGATCACTACATGTGTCAAATTATTGACACGTGTCATGATCTTAACGGGTCCAATGCACTGGAGCACTGGACCCAAGCTGCACCCTTAATATTGGCATGCCCAACAGATGGACACGCATAAGAATCAATATCTTCCACTTGCACACAATGGGTAAGAATGTACCATGCATCCATCTTTCAATGTCTTCTATAATGTTCATATTGGTAAATAGATTGTGTAACCACCTAGCACACTTGAACAAAATTTTTGTAAATCTTAACGAAAGACCAGCAAGTAACACTTCAAAAATGTTTTATTATACCTTATGTTGTGCGAAAGCGCCTCCAGATAGCACTCCCACACCAAGCATTGATTGTGAAAAATAATTATGGCTTGAGAAAGATCTCCAAACAAATATAGAATGAAGGAAACTAGAAAGAAAATAGACAATCACACCAACACCAAGGATTTACGTGATTCAGCAATAGCCTACGTCCACAGTTAGCAAATGATGAATTTACTATAAAAAAGAGAGATTACTAAGTTGGTGTAGAGACAGTCTCACATATCCCAAAACCCTAATACACCCAAATATCTCTCTAGGGCTCACAAATAACAAATAATAGAGAATTCCTTTTCCCTATTCAAGTGGGCGGTTCTTAACAAATACCAAATACCAATTATCAAATACCCAAACCAAATTCTAGAGAAATTGGTGAATTTCCTCTAGTCAAATTGTCACAGACGCCACCAAAGAACCCTCACCATACCAAAGCAAAGAAGCTGTACCACAAATCCAAAGAAGCCACATTGCTTCTACAAAGCTTTCTACTGAAACCAAAACAAAGGAACGGCCAAATAAATATTTGATGTACTTGCTACTCAAACCAAAGTTACACAAGACTAGTAGCAATACCCAATCAAATATGCAACACCATGTCTCTCCCTATATGGGAAGACCCTTGGGCCAAAGCTATCAAACTCTTTCGTGGTATTGTCTATTTATAAGACTTCAATATATATTCCTTAGTGGACTAGGAATACCTTTCTTGGTGAACTAGAAATACCTTTCTTGGTGGACAAATAATAACTTTCTTAGTTGATAAGAAATACATTCCTTCGTAAACAAAGAGTCTCGTTAAACAATGAGTCATATTTCTTTCACACTTAGAAAACCCAAATCAAGTCAAATTAGGAATT
This sequence comes from Fagus sylvatica, assembly GCA_907173295.1. Taxonomy (NCBI): domain Eukaryota; kingdom Viridiplantae; phylum Streptophyta; class Magnoliopsida; order Fagales; family Fagaceae; genus Fagus; species Fagus sylvatica. The sequence continues at coordinate 21,128,916 of OU015764.1, forward strand.
TGAGTCAATATCCAACAAATCTCCACCTTGACACAAATTCCACCAAGCAATCTTCCAAAACCATGTTGAGTTAGGGATTTCATCAAAATCCAAAAGGCAAGATCACAAATTGAGTCAAATTCTAACACCTTAGACTCCTTTGTTCATGGAATCTCCAATCCCACTCGAGTTAAAATTCTTCAAGCAATGCATGACTACCCAAATATATCATGATGTACTCTCAGTTACGTTGCTATCATCATATAGAACTATAACACATCGATAGTGACTACATACTTAATGATGTGCTATCCGATAGTCTTCCCTTCACTTTTATGCCAGTCAACTTTAGCTTAGTGTCTTTCACAACTATGCCTTTTTATGGGACTCACACGGTGAGGAAGTAGTGATTTTCTTTCAGTTGAATAAGCACATATAGTATGAAAGACATGTTACAGTTGAGTTCTCTTAGAAAATAGCGTATGTCTAATCTCAATGCATTGTACAAATCTTAGTTTAGTAGCTTTTTAAGCACCTAACCCGAGTGCACTATTCACATACATGTGTACTAATCTATGAAGCATGGGTGGGTATAGTCGGGGTACCGCTACATGCATACCCCCGGTTTACCCCATTTTTTCCAAAAAAAAAAATTCCAGGTACAGATCGGGTACGGGCGAGGCTGAAAGTAGCCAAAAACTACGTCGTTTTCAGGCAAAAATTATTCGACTCTCAGTCTCTCTCTCTACCATCCTCCCTCTGCCACCACTCTCACATCCTCAGCTTACCGGCGACGATGCACAGTGAGCTCCAATTTGGACTTGCGGCGACGGAAAATCAGTGGAGTGCTCCGATTTGGACATGCGGCTTCCTTCTTTCTCTTCGGCTTCCTTCTTTCTCTCCAGCTTCCTTTTCTTTTCACTGGGCATCTTTCTCTCTCTCCGTTGGGCTTGAAGGCTGAAGCTCCCTTCTCTCTCTGCCTTCCTTTTCAAACTCAGGCTGCATATTTCTCTTTCTCTTCACATTTCACAGCCAGCAGCTTTTTAAATATGTGGTCATGATTTACTTAAGTCTTTCACAGCCACCCACTTCCAAGAAAGTACTAGATTTTTAGTAAAGTACTATTAAAAAAATAAAGAAGCCTGGGACTTCTAAAAGAAAAAATTACAAGTGAATGTTTTGTGTTTACTTTGTATTATTATTATTATTTGTGTTTATTTTGTATTATTATTATTATTATTATTGTACTTAGAATTATGAGTTAATTTTTTTATTCTTGGTTTGTAATATATAAGGAACATAATGGATGTACTTTATTTTTCATAATTGTTCTTAAATTCACATATGTTTAAAAATTATAAGCATAACAATATATAAAAATATATAATAAAAAATATACCCCGCCGTACCCGTACTCTAATTTTTTAGGAATTACTGTATTGCCGTATCATACCAGTACCCGTACCCGTGCTTCCTTGGTACCAGTAAACATGCCATATGATAAGCTAAAACTGAAAAATATCATTATAACAAATATCCCAGAACAGTGTTTGGAGAGTATATTTAAAAAACTCACTTTGTCTGAATTTGACATATCAACCTTGATCAACCAGCCCTTACTCGCATGCAATAGACAAACAAATTCCTTTTTTTGTTTAGGGATTAAACCTAAAACTTAAAACTCTAATCTAAACCATGGCTCTTTCACATAGAATAAAAATAAAAGAATCTAAGTAGTGTGTTGAATATATGAATGCATTGTTGCATTTTTTATTTTTTATTTTTAAAACAGTTTTAAAAAGTTATACCTCTTAAAAAAAAAAAAAAAAAATCATTGACACATTTTAGATAATGAGATACAGATAATGCACTCCCAAAACCAATTGCTATCCTAATTCTCAAACATGCAGTTGTAACTTGCAAGGCGTTGTTGCTGTATTATTATTATTATTTCAAATTGAGGGGAAAATTAATTAAAACTAAGGCTAGCTTATTATTTTTATTTATAAGTGTGTTTTCGAGCTTTGCAGGGTTGCTACAGCTGAAGTCCCCTGGCACACATGACGGACTAGATATGCTTTTAGAAATGTTTGGCTGGAAACACTAGTCGTGAGTTTTCAATCGTGGCCTACGTGACATCTCTTAGTTATTGTTGAACTAAGAAAGTGATCTTAGTTCATTTAAAACGTGTGTTCTCGACCTGAAGTAGGCTGGACGTAGAACTCATCACTGGGGATTGGATTGAATCTTAGGTCATTCACCTAATGTCATTATGATTAAGGGAAGGAAACGAGGGATATTGTTGTTTTTTATGGGTTTTAAACTAACAAGCTACTTACAATGTTGTAATAATGCCAACGACTCAATAGTTGGTTAAGTCTATTGTAAATGGAAAAATAAATTTGAGTTCAAGTACCTCGTTGTCATCTTCGTGTGTGTGAGAGAGAAAACTAACTTCATTTACCAATGTTTCTTTAAAAAAAAAAAAAAGTCATATTTGATACATTTTCAAATATCTATATATATTGTGAGTACGGTGCATCTAATAAGTTATAAGTAAAAAGTCATATTTGATAGTACCAACCAAAGGAAAGAAGGGGAAAGGAGGTTGGAGGAGTGACTCCGGCCCCCTGACTTTTACGATTTTTCCCCTCTTTTTATTTTTTATTTTTTATAAAATATATCAATTCATTTATAAAATTTAACTAATATCCCCATAGATTTTTTAATAAAAAAATTATATTACATTTATGGAATTGACTAATACATTTTTTTTCCCTTTTATTATTCTTATACCCAGAGTCGGCCATGGGGTAGCCCCACAAGCCCAAAGGCTTCCCCCCCCCCCATAAGGCAACCAATGAAAACAAAAAATTAATATACATACAAAAAAATTATTAGTGTACATATTCATAAAAGAAATTCTTTTATTAATATAAATCAAAAACTATTTATTAGTTTACATAAAAAAAAATAAAAAATAAAAAGAAGTTATTAAGAAGGCAACAAACTATATCAAGCTAAAAGTACAATGTAAGCTTGATTTTGAATAAAAAAATAAATTGAGACTTTTATGGTTTTTTTTTAATATTTAATATAAATGGGCAACCAAAATTGAGTTTGGCTTGGGCAACCCAAACTCGGGGCCGACCCTTCTTATACCATATGTAGCTCATTAAATCAAAATATATTCAAAATGAAAATGATTAATACAATATTTTTTCCTTTATTGCTCTTATGTCATACATCGCTCATTAAATAAAAACTCATATATAAATAAAAACATACTAATAATATATTTTTTATTTCTCTTTTTAGAATCTTTGTATTTTCCATTTTAGAAGGTTATAAAAATTTACTTTTTTATTTTTATTTAAAATTAATTATTTTGTTAATTTATTTTTATTTGATATTATGAATTAAACTCATTTTATTTTTTTTATTTAAAAATTTTCTTATATTATTATTTTAATTAAAATTTTAAAAAAAATTAATTTCTTTTTTGAAATAGGAAATGCATTTCAATAAATTTAGAAAATTCACTAATGGGATCAAGCATTTCTGAATTTTTGAAAAGAAAAAAATTTGTTTAATTTTTTTTGACATCATTTTTTTGATCTTTTTCTTTTATTTATGCTTTGGACCCTCTAAAATAATTATAGCTCGCCATTAGTACTACACCAGCATATGATGGTTTGGGCATGGTTTTAAAAACCGGACCGGACCTGCCGGTTCAACCGGGGACCGGTGCCTAGTCCGGTCCGGTTTCCTTAAAAAACCGGAAATAAAGAAAAAGTGAAGCAAAACCGGAAACCGCCGGTTCAACCGGTAAAACCGGGAACCGGACCGGTCCAACCGGTTTGACCACTTTTTAAATACAAAAAAAAATTATTTAAAAAATAATACTAATATATTAGGTCTACATTAAAATTAACCTAACATTAAATGTTTGGCTCACACAAAAGATAACCCAACATTAAATGTTAAATGTTTGACTCACACAAAAGGCAACCTAACATTAAATGTTTGACTCAAACAAGGCAACCCAATATTTAATTAATGAATGGTAGGCCCACAAATTAATATAGCCCACCCTCATATTTAAAATTCTTGGTAGAGTGTAGTATTTATAGAGGAGAAAGTGTATCATTTTCTTTTCTTTTTCCAATGTGGGATGATGAATAAGTTTTCTCACAAGAGTACAAGACAACTAGTCCCACATTGAAAAAACAACAAGTCTTCAAATAGCAAATACTATTTATAACTACATCAAAATACAAAATTAATTAACATATTAAAATTTGAAGACTTAAAATTTAAATTAGGGCATTCAAATTTTAAACCCATACATAGTTTTTAAATCTTCAAATAAGTCAAATAAAGAAAGTTCTTACCATAAATCTAAGAAAATACTATTTTTGACTTATGATATTATCAAATAAACATAAAATGTTCTTCTATGATTTAAATATGTTTAATTACTATTTTTTTCTTCTAAATATAAGATGTGAAAACTCATATAAAAGTTTTAAAATTTGTTATATATATATTTTTAACTAAATATTATTAGTTAAATTTGTTATATATATTTTATTAATTTATATAATTTAAAAATTATTTATTAAATTATTTATGACGTCACCGGTTCGACCACCGGTCGGACCCCGGTCGGACCAGTGATACGGGAACCACTCCTCTTTCCGGTTCTCTCCCCGGTCCGGTTTTTAAAACCATTGGATGTACCTAGCACATTGCTTGGCTCCCAATTATTTATTTATTTAAATTTAATATATATATATATATATATATATATATATATATATATATATATATATATATATATATATATATATATAAATATATAAAATTGGATAGTACAACGTCACATTGGATAATAATAATATCATATATAATGGTAACTACACACATTTGATGGTAACAATGGTTAATATTTGAGCAGGTACCATATCCATAAAAAAGTGTGGGTATGTAGATATTGATTATAGTTTCCAACATAATTTTTATTCCTTTTTTCTATCCCATTTAAATATTATTTCTTCCTTATTATTTTATTATTTTTTATTAGTTTGAGAGAGAAATAAAATGACTAAATATTTTATTAAGCCAAAACTCATTCGGAGATCTATATTGACTCTTCACAACTAGAGAGTCACTACATATTTCTAAAGAAAAATACCAAAGTAAAAAGGCCGTTGGAAATAGATTTTATTGTTTTACTCTCCAAATTTTGGAGAAAAAAGGGTTTGAAGAGTGTGTTGGAGTCTTGGAGATGTTAGTCATGAAGAATGCAATATAAATGTTTTTTTTTTTTTTACGTGGAATGCAATACATATGTTTATTCTCTAAACAATAATATCATCGCTTGGACAAGAGCTGTAGTTCAACTGACACTAATTGTTCTTTTTTATGAAAAGATCCATGTCTTGTGTTTTTTTTAATATTTAAATATTTGTCGACACCAGAAAATCGACTCGATGATCCGACTTCGACTTCGACTCCCATTGGACTCGACAGAATCTCTCTATTTATCGTGTGTGTGATGTGAACATATTGTAAAAATATGTGCATGTGTGTGTGTGTGTGTGTACTCTGGCACATCCGTGGATATGGCAATGGGGAGGGGAAAACACGAGATTTGGAGTTGCCACCAGTCATTAGGAAATTGAAGGTGTGATTGGTCACCTATGTCTTATTGGTTTTAATTATCTTGATTTAGGCACCCCACGATATCCTTCTGAAGACGGTTACCTCCTTCTATGTGTTCATGATGTTTGATCAAGCAAAATGTTGGTTTTAGTTAGGTACAAATGTCTCAACAGTGTTGGGCGTACATCAATTTGTGATGCACGCATTTCAAAGAGGTCAGTTTTTTTATCCTTTCTTCCTCTCTTATTATCTTGTCTTTTTTAGGGTTTCCGGTGAAACTATGGTAGGGTGCTTTTGAAATCCTAACATTATTCACTAGAACAAAGTTAATTGGTTTGGCCATGATCAAGGCTTCATTTACCCTTGGGTTACAAGGATAAAGTGGTCCGTTGACTTGGATTAACCTTTTTATTTTTGGGTTATTCCCCTCATTTGTTCGATCTTCGAATGCGTCGTAGTTCCCTATCCATGTTTGCACATGTTAGAAATTCTCGAGATTTGTTGTAAGTACAAACGAAGGTAATAATATTGTTGAGTTTTTTTTTTTTTTTTATCTCTTTATTGTAATTCCATATAGAATATAACGCACGAAATTTTTTTACATGTGTCAATGACCGTGCATTTAAATATGTATTGAACCTCATGTCATGGTGCCCTAAAGTAACGCTCAGCCTTTGTATCAGGGTGGACCAATCCATAGTTCGTCTTATTGTTTATAGTACCATTATGTTTTTAAGGTATACATGGTAAAGTTCATTTAGATGTCTTGCATAAATAAATAATACGCAATTAATTAAAACATATGGGCAAACCACATGACACATGAACTTTTTAATTAGATGAGAGATTTAAACAAATATTCAACTTAAGGGCAAACCAAATGGCATGTGAATATTTAGATTAAATCATTTATTGAAATCACTTAGCATATGGGCAAACCAAATGACAAAAGAACATTGAAAACCTAATTATTGAATCAGGGTTTTGTAGAATTAGGGTTTGTATGCAAATGAACCTAGACATGTGATTCTAGGGTTTCTTGCAAAATGGACCTAGACATAGTTCTAGGGTTTATGCAATGTCATGTGAGTATGCAAAGATCATGTAAAAATCATCAAATGGTCCTAGGCATATAAATCTAGGGTTTTATGAAATGACATATTCAAGAACATGTGAATGTACCAAAATGCAATTTTGGGCTTTTCAAGTGATGTTCTATAGAAAGGCATATTCAAAATACCCAAATATATGAATGAACCTAGACATGTATTCTAAGGTTTTAAGGGTGACAATAACAAAGAAACACAAAGACATATTCAAAGATGTTCAAGATGTGTGAATAAACCTAGACATGCATTATGGGGTTTCATGTAAATGGACATAGGCATGCAAATCTAGGGTTTTATGCAAATGGATATGAATATGCCAAAATTCACATCAAGAATCATTCAAGAGCATTAAATGAAACTAGGCATGCAAACCTAGGATTTTTGTGTAAGATAGACCTAGACATGTTTCTAGGGCTTCATGTATGTGGAATGATATGCTCGATAATGTTCAAAGTGAATTTAGGGCTTGGATGCATAAACAAAGTGAATCATGCAAGAACACCATGAAAATGCTTGAAGAAAGAACTTAGAATGATAATTCTAGGGTTTATACATAACGCAAATATGACAATGTAATTGGAATGATCAAACTAGGGTTTAAGGTTTACCAAGCAAGGAATTAGAGAATTAGGCAGCGCTTCCACGTAGTGATCAGAAAATGGATTCGGCTTGCCAGAATTTGGACGGAGCTTCGGCGTCAAGACGGCGGACTTGGACCAAACAGGTCCCCGGATTCGGAATGGTCAGAATCTGGGAGAGTCTTCAAATGGTGGTCTTGGAACCGGGCTTAGATTAGGGTAAAACGAACCCAATTTCTCCCTCGTTTTCTCTATTCGAACGGCGTTTTCACTCAAAATCGAGACTAACCAAAGCTTACACCAGCATTACCTCGTAGCATTAAATTCTTTTTGCCCCCCTCTGCCTCGAAATCAGTGTACTATTTATAGAGGGCTTTACACAACATGGTGTTGCATAATGCATCATGGTGATGCTTCATGCAACATTATGTTACGTGATTGCCTCAGGTTTGCTTCTAGTTGCTTCTTGCTCGAGTTTCCCCAATTTTCCACTCATTTTGGCCATTTTGATCAACCTTTTTTGGATTGAAACTTAGAGGTCTTCACGTGCTCAAATTTGGTCAAGTTTGGTGTCTATGGAAAGCTTGCATTGTTTTCTTTCCAAAAAAAAAGAGTTTGTTCAATTAAGAGTTCTGTGCAGGAAAATAAAACTTTGGGAAGTAAGGAACTTGAGTTGATTTCTGTTACAAGCACTGTTTTTCTCAATTTTCCGGTGAAGATTTTGGTTAGCTCGAAGATGTTCTTCGCAAACCGGGAAAACCACGTCATAGATAAACTCGCCTTCTTTGAAAAGGTACTTTCTTTTTGGATCAATCTCGTGCAGTCGAGACAATTCTGTGCGCAAATGTGGTATGCCGGATAGCCGTTGTTGTCAAATTTCCAACATTTGGGCTTGTTTGCCATTTTTCCCGCTTCCGGTTGACTTAGTTCCCGATGTCGAATTTAGGTGATTTTGGTATTTTCGGAAAACTTGCGATGCCTACTTTCCAACGGCACAGATTTTGTGGTGATTTGAGTTCCAGTCATGAAACTATGGTCTTCGAAATAAGGGCAGCCGGAGTGATTTCCTTGTTGGCGGTCCGTTTTCCGATGAAGATTTCGGGCGACTCAAAGATACCCTTGGCGAACCAAGACAACCAAGTTGTAAGTAATATTTCCTAGTTCCAAAAGGTACTTGCTTTTTGGACCATCGTGGTGCGTACCGAGAATATTCTACAAGCAAAGGTGGCATCAAAACGGGTCTTCTTTTGTAAAAAATACTTTATAAAATTTTGCTAAGTGTCGGGCAGTTTTTCGCGGTTTCGGCCATAACTTCCTCGTTTTTAATCTATTTTAAGTCCGTAAACTACCGATTTGAAGGTCTTCATGTGCTCCTTCAAATGACGGAAAATCGGTCGACCAATTCTTGACGGAGCTCAACCATGGCTCTGGTCAAACTTGATAAAATCCCTTCATCTTTAAGATGCAATCTTGGATTGGCGGGGTCTAGCATGTTTAGGTGATTCTAGCCGGTTCTCGGGTCGGTTGGATTGCCTCGATTTGCGTAACAAATACCCAAAAATTCCTGAGGTTGCAAATGGGTTATGACAATATCAATTAAATATTATATTTTTAATGGAACAACTTAAATCTTCAATTGAGTTAGATTTTTATCCTAAAATTTTGAGATATTTTTGTACATTATATAGGTTTTTTGTTTATGTATTGGAGGGCCTTGGACCCTTTAAATTTTTTTTGAGAAGCTCTTCTGTCATTTAAAAATATTTTTTCGCTATATTCATATAAAAATGCACAAAAATATTAAATTATTTCATTTTTATAAATTTTTATAAGTTACACACACTCAATGAATTAAAATATCACCTTGTGCCTTATTCTTTTAAAGAGAGGAAGTATCATATAAAACACATAAATAGATTCATCTAGAACTTCGTCAACCATCATTACAATAATCAAATATCTTGAAGATAGAATCACTAGATTCACAAAGGAAGTTGATGTTAAGCTTAATTGCATAATTATTAAACGTCAAGACTTTTTTTGGGTGATTAAATATCACAAATAACTATTAAATTTGATGTTAAACGCACTTAATCTAATGTGTCAGGTCTTTCTAAAGGTGATTAAATTTAAGTGGGAAGCTTTAGGGAGTGACTATTAATTAATGAAGATTAAGGTTTTGAGGATGGAATATATGCTCCTTGATATTATAGGCCCACTGGAGATATGCCAAAGCCAAGAAACTCCATACCGATTACATCATAATCACGCGGATGCACAAAACATGCAACAAAAAACCATGTGATGGGTTGACATCATGGCGTGGAACCTTCCCTTCCCACCCCAACAATACATTGTATTCTTTTGGTAATTGAGTGAAAATCCCTCTCTCTCTCTCTCTCCAATTTTTCAGAAAACATTAATTCCAAGAACCGATCTTCATGATCATGAGGTCAACATCGGTGCATCAGCTACACATGATATGTTGCTTTGTTATGCTAGAGTTTTAGCATGTTATGGAATGATAGCAACCTACCTAATCCATTTATATAAATATTGATTGGATGGTGGGGGATCACATCACTTGCATCACCATTGGGCCTGCAAGTAACGAGTTCTAGATTGACAAAATTGAGATTTTTTTTTTTTTTTTTTTTTTACCAAACGGTTAATTGGAAGACCTAGAGTTTCTTTCATAGACAATATTATTCATAAGCAAATGGGTTATTAATGCTAGCATATTCATTTGACTTCGCAGAATGTTTCAACAAAGAATTGTAGAGTTTTACAGCTTTGACAATAACTATTAAATAATATATATAACTTTTAATAATTAGAATATTGACCTATGAGATATGCTTTCAAGTTAACGTAGTGTTCCGGAGTGTGACTTGAATCAAATCGGCACAAAAAGACTCCTCACGTATTAACTCTCACTAGTCGTAAACCCGTGCGATGCACGGAAAATATATATAATCTAATTAATCTAATGTTGTACAACATCAATATAAACAAAAAAACGAATGAAGTCAAGACAACAATTAGAACATTGCTTGAGAAAAACTTAGGAACTACAAAATTATAAAACCAACAGAACAAAGAACACCAAAAGCCAAAAAATAAAAATATTGAGCAGAACAGAAAAACCAAAAAAAATAAATAAATAAAAGCATGAAACCCGGTAAAACCAATCAGAAACCAAAGGGGAAATAACGCACCTTTGAGACTCAAACAATAATAGAACTATAGGGAACACATGGAGACTAAAAAAGAATCCCAACATAGGATTTAAATAGGAAATTGAGGGTGCAATTAATTAGGGAGATGAAGAGGTAAGGGAGTTCAAGAGATGAGAGTGAGAGAGAGGTAGATGAAAAGGTGAGGTAATTAATTGAAGAGATGAAGAGGTCAGGGAGTTCAAGAGGTGAGAGAGAGAGAGAAAGAGGTAGATGAAAAGTTGAGATAATTAATTGAGGAGATGAAAAGGTCAGGGAGTTCAAGAGGTGAGAGGTAGATGAAGAGGTGAGGTAGAGGAACAGCTATAAGAGAGAGAGAGAATTAAATAGAGGGAAGGGGAATGTGGAAGTGTGTGAGAGTAGTAAATCTGATATGGCGGTATTTGGGAAAGGCTAAAATTTTTCTCTCAGCTTCAGCTTTTAGTTTATATTATAGATTGGATTGATTGTGATACAAAACACAATTTGGTCAACTCTTTTTTAATAATTACTGGCTATGTGCTTATGAAATAGAGATTTACTTGTTAACTTATGAGATATAGAGATTGTGTATTAGTGGGTTCCAGTTAGTTCGTAATGTCTTTTATCATTAAATAAGAGATATGAATTCGAATCTCGTTTACACCAAATACTTGTTGTTGTCTAAGCGTGATGATAAAAAATAATAATTATTGAACATATATATATCCAAAAAATAAAAATAATTCCGCATCATAACTCTACATTTTCTTTTAATTTGATTATAAAAATTTCTAGATTTCAAAGCCATCCCATCTTGAGAGTAGTAGATCAGGCTAAATTCTACAAATGAACAGCAGAATTAAAAATTCATTTGGAATTGCTTGAGGCTGAGAATTGACAATTGAGCTGGTATTAATTTGAGTAGTTAGAGGTTTCCTAAGAAGAAATAAAACACAACTCCACGAGCCAAAAAAAAAAGAAGCCAAGGGGTTATATTCAATTACCAAAAAGAAAACGCACTGATCATATATATATGGTTTTATTGTATAATATTAATGTCCATACCATTAACATTTCAATGGACATGTAATTAAGCTTTCTTGAAGAAGAAGAAGAAATAAGAAATAAAAAATATGCTTGCACATTGCACATCAAGGTCTTGAGAAAACCTCTAAACCTGAGAGATCCAAGGAACTCCAGCTATCGCTTATTAGATTGCTAGAAATTCTTAACTGATCATTGGACTGAAACGACTCCAACTCTTGCACTTGAACCATAGCAGGTTGCCACATTAAATTGGGCAAATTTGCAGCATGATTATCTGACCACAAAACGTTTTGCACCACTTCATCATCCAATAAACTCTGTAATGTCCCAAATCCATTCACATCGTCTTCAATAAATTCTTCAACTTTCTCATCTTGAGGAAGTCCTTGGAGTAGTATATCACCCTGTCCAATTACCTTCTCGTATTCGTTTGCAGAGTCGGATAATGGGTTGAGATCCTTGGGCACTAATTCCGGGACAGTGAACTCTGGCTCAGTACTTGGGTTCTGATTCAAGAAATTAGCGAAAACGGCAGCAAGATCAATATCCGACCCATTGGTTGAGTTGTTTGGTTGAGACATTGAGTCCCCCCCATTAGATGAACAAGAATCCGTAGATTGTTCAATGGCATAATAACGAGAAGAAGAAGAAGCAACCGAAACCAGTTGTGTCTGTGGCAACCTAGCCGACTTCCCACGGCGATGCTTGCGACAACCTCCGCCGACAGGTACGTTTCTGAGAGAGCCACCTTTGGTCCAATACCTCCTACAGCCTTTACAGAAGTACCTAGGCTGTGACAAGCTGTAGTTGTTGTAGTAACAGAATTTTGTGTTGGAAGAGGCACAACGAGGGCAATTTGGAGCATGTTCAACGTTGGATTTCAACCTTGTGTCCATTGGTAATGGCCTAGGAGGGCACTGCAACATTTGGTCACAACTAGTTGTGAACATTTTTTTGGGCACTACCCAGAATGGGATTTGATCTAGGGAGAGAAAAAGGAGGAGGTGGGTGTGAATTGTGAATTGTGAGTTGTGAGTTGTGAGAGTTAGTGCAAGAGCATGTGTGTTTGAGTGGAATTTGTATGGTGGGGTTGGAAAGAACGTGGGCGGTTGGGGGAGCCGTTAGGACCAAGGAAGGGTGTGTGACTGTGATGTGATATTTCATGTTATGGTATGCTGTTTAATAGGCGCATTGAGCGTGTCTCTAACGTCTCACGAGGCATTTCTTCATTGGTTACACACACCCTGAAGACTCAGAGTGATAAAGGTTCATAATATTTTTTTTTTTTTTTTTTTTTTTCAAGTTATGATAGAATTTAAATATATGATGTCTGTTTATGATAGTTAGTCTTACTATCAGGTCAAGACATCAATTGATTTTTTATGTAGACGAAATATTTTATTAAGGATACGTAATATTTTATTAGCTATGTGTATCGCAATAATCGTAATGTTTTGTCTTGAATAGATAATTCTAAGGAATATTCAAACTATTAATTATGAGAGAATATACTCAAAACCGAATACCAAAAATTCAAAACTTCTTTAATTGTTATTTTTTATCTATATTTTTTAAACAGATGAGCCTTCTGGTGAATTGGGTGTAACAAAGTCTGAGACGTCCGCATGTTTGGACGTATACATTGTACTTTAGTATCAGCCGTGCGTGGGGATTAACAAAGATTAATTAAGTACAAGGAAGATTATATTTTTTTAATAAATTAATTAATTAATCATAGGGCTAACGTCGCGGGCATGTTGCATTCCACGTGCTCAGTGGGAGACGTGGCATGCCTCCCTTCCATTCAATTTCTTGAATTTCACAAAAGAGAAAGAAAAAAAATATATCAATTATCATGATGAATTAATCCCTAAGGTTCTTCATCCCGTGTTTGTGTTCATGCGCATGGTGCCATTCTCGAAATTTGGTAACAAATTTGGCAATTTGTGATCGAGTAATGATACAGTTATTATAAACTTTATTTTATAAACTTTATAAAATAATATTTCATTTTTTAAAAAGAAAAAATAATTAAGAAATTTATTTATTATATTACTGATATGATACTAATCATATTTATTATCAAGTAAATTATAATTCTTTTAAATTAAAAACAATGTCATTCTAGTATTTTTTTTCAGTTTATCAATTTTAAAAATATCATAAAAATCATAAAATTAAAAAGTTAACTTGAAGATAAATTGCAATTAGAAGATTGAAATGAAAAAAGAAAAGAAAAGAAATTAAAGTTAAAGGATTGATTTGAATTTTGGTCAAAAGACTAAAATGAAGAAGAAAAAAAAGCAAGTTGAAGTTACTTTAGGTGTTTGGTCAGCATTCCGTAGATACGCGTATCTCAACTAATTTCAAGAAGACACGTAACACCCTACTAGCAAGTGTACCACAATAAATACAAGGTCTTATCTTGGATAGGTGACCTGAGAATAAAATAAAATAAAATAAATTGTTAAAAAGACTGAAATGAACGATAACTAAAATTAAAGACTGAAATTTATAATTAATCTGATTTTAACATTTTATTTTCTAGATATTACGGTAGTCAACGTATCTCGTAGATTTTCAGCCAATCACCGTAATCCATAGCCTTTGCGGGCCAACCGTATCCTTGTGCTTTTGTAGTGGCCACACACTCTGAAAGCTTAAGCTACCAAAGCGTAAAGTGCGAGATTAGGCAGATATTTCCGCTAATTTTCTTTATGTCATAAAAATAAAATGAAAGGTAAGGAATGAATATTATAACGTGGAGCTCAGGTGTCTTCTTCCTCTGGCCTCTACTCTATAAGCTAGCTTCTTCTTCTTCTTTTGTCCTGACAAAAGAAATTCAATATTTTCCTTGAGAAAAGAAATTCCATTATATATTGTGTTGTGAGCTCTCTCATTAGTCATTATAACTTAAAATGCCTATTTGATAAATTAATATCACCTATTTACATCTCAGCGGTTGAGTTTTGTTTTTAACTCTAATATATAGTTAGTGGGTATTTGGTTCAGTGGTGCACTTTTCATTTCTCATCTAACCAGTGGTGTAGCCAGAAATATCATCCAGTGGAGTCAATTATATTTAAAGATAAAACTTGAGGACATTAATAGCATTCCTTCAACAAAACTCAAGTAAAAACATTTTTGAAAACATTTCATGATAACCTCATTACCTTTGCTATCAAATACATCTTTTTCAATATATATAACTAAACATTCATTCATCCATTGATCACCCATTCGATTATGCAATCGGTTTTTTACGAATTTCATTGCAGAAAAAGCTCTTTCCACAGTTGCAGTTGTAACTGGTAGAATCAATGACAACTCCACAAGCAAATAGACTAACAGATATACAATATTCTTCTTTGTCTCTACTAACTTTTTTGCAAGGCTTTTAGCAAAATAAAAACTTTTTTGCAAGGCTGCCAATACACTAAACATCAAGTGTAGATTAAAGGCAAAATCAAAAGATTTCAATTTAGTAATTAGAACACAAGCTTCAGCTCTTTATTTTAAGTGTAAGCCATCCTCTTCAATAATATCTCTTTGTTTTTAATTAATATAAAAATCTCAATTCTACAACCACCACAAAAAAGACAAGCAGTGGACCACAAACATAACACATTAAAATTTTAACACACAATAACACAAAATAATTAAAAATCAACCAATACAATTATAAAAATAGTCAATGACTCTGAGTCTCTGACTCAATAGGCAAACAAACAAAACAATTTTTAAAAAAAAAAAAAATTCACTTAACAGTTTATAGTGGAGAGAGAGAGAGAGAGAGAGAGAGAGAGAGAGAGAGAGAGAGAGAGAAGGGAATAGAATAAAAGCACACACATCACTACATCAGTAATCCACTTTCAATTTCGAACTTCAAATAAAAGAGAGCAAAATAGAGATATAGAGATGAGAATAAAATACCAGTCACCAATGTTGCAGACCGCTAGACCTAGACGCAATGGCAGTTAGGACTTGGGACGGCGGAACTCAGCTAGGCAGCGCTCTAGAACAGCCAAGGTCGAGCAAGTGCGGCCAAGCGACGGCGAGTCAATGAGTGAGGGGTCGCCAGGAGTCGACTACGGCCTACGGTTGTTTCCTTTCCGTCATTAGGAACAACAAATCAAATGACACTCTCTCTCAGTCTCTCTCTATATTTTGATGACAATTGGTAAAGTAGATTTAGGTTTTTTTTTTTTTTTTTTTTTTTTAATTATTAGAAGAAGATTACTTGGGTTGTGACTCTGTGAGTGTGAATTATTTGGGCTTAATGCCAATTGGGCTGACAAACTATTTGGGTTAAGTGGTTGATTAATTTTCATTGTTGATGTTGTTGATGTCATAATTTTAGGCTTATTTTTATTAATGATATTTGGGCCTTTTTTGTGTTACTTGAATTTTTTTTTTTTTATGGCAGTAATATTATTGACCTCATCTCTACTTATATAAATCTCCAAATTTTTTATACAAATATATCAAAGTAAAGTTTTTCTTTTTAATTTTAGTAGAGTCAATTGACCCTACTAAGCTTTACCTAACCCTGCCTCTGCATCCACCTATGCACGGGTTTGATCTTCTCCCCTCTCATCATATATACTCTTTGTGTTTGTTTAAAGTAAGAAAATGACGATTCTCTAAAACCTAAAAATGAAATTTGTCATTACTTTTCTATAAGAAATGGATAGAGAAGGTACTAGGGAGTTCTAGGGAGTTTGTACTGTTTACACATAAAAATAATTTTATTATATAGTGTTATATATATAATATTGACCACCATAATATATTAAATTGGTAACCATATTATATGTATAATTTATATAGAAATAAAATTATTTGTAATTTCCATTTACATGTGTCATTATTTATAACTTTCATGGAGAAAGTTAATGGTAGGATGTAATCACCAATAACTTTCATGATGTAGATGACATATGTCATGATCTCCAAACTATTGAGAGTAGTTATTTTCCTAAAAATAAATTACCCAAAGTAGTTATTGATGGGTAGTTATTTAATGGAAATAACAATCATTTTGACTATTAATAAGAAGGTTTATTCTTCAAAAACTCTCTTTACAACTCAACTTTCACAACCCATGTGCAAGAGATTCATTATGATCTAAAGTGTGTTCAAAGTGTGTCCTTCAAGTGTCTTTAAAGTGTGTTCTTCAAGTATATTCAAGTGTGTTCATTAGTTGTACTTATTATACTTGTATTTTGTAACCTTTAATGTAAAATATCTATGTATTTATCTTATTCGATCTACAATTCTACTTCATCCTTCATACTTTGTTTGGTGCCATACGAAAAAAGTCTTTTATCATTAAGGCATAATTCGGACCAAACACACTCTTTTGAAATTCAAAGTTAGATTAACAATTTTAATTCAAGGTTTGTAACAAAGTTTGAACAAGTTTGATTTTATATCAAACAAATTGGCGACCACAGTGAGAGATATTAATCATTACATGCCAACAAAGTATTGTAAGGGTGGAAAATTGTTACTTGGTGAAATTTATGAACTAATTAGGCCAAATTTCTTCTACAAATTAGTACTCATGGTATTAAATTGACATTCTTCAATATTTATGTGAAAAAAATATTGAATTATGGAGAGATTACCATGAGACATATCAATATCTTTATGGAAATTCACCAAAAGATATCTTCCCACAACAATATGGCCATGATCATCTAATAGAAAATGATCAATATGGCCAATCCATTAATGATCAAGTGTTAGAATTTAATGGGCATGAAATATCTAATGAATCTAATTTTGAATGGAGTGAAGAAAAAGTCTTTGCACCAAAGGTGGAATCCAAGGAAAATACCTATCATTTTTCCAAAGATGAAACATTGATTGAGGAAAAATCTATTCTAATTCAAAAATTAATACTAAGGGGCATGAAATGCCTTATGAAGTTAATCTTGAGAAAAATGATTTTTCTATGAAAAATAATGATCAACTTGCCAAAGATGAAGAATGTAGTGATGAAAAATTCACTAATGATTTAACTCAAGAATTAAAACTTGTGGGGCAACAAATGTCCTATGATTTTATTTTTGGAGAATGGCAAGAAAATGCTAAAGAATCAATAAATATAAATAAGTCATTAGATTCGATGTTCTTGTTTGAAGACAAAGCATATGAAAATTGGTGGATATCAAACCAAGTTTCTATTATTGTCTTTGAAATTGAGAACCCATCATGGATATATGGATCTCATAATTTTAAAATTTTGTTAAAATGGTTGATCAAGTTCAAAAATTTGATAATACCAACCAATTTTTGCTATATGAAGTAAATTGTCTATCGTCCATTTTAGATTCCTAAACATCATTTAAATGGACGAGGGGGGCATGTGTTTACACATAAAAATAATTTTATTATATAGTGTTATATATATAATATTGACCACCATAATATATTAAATTGGTAGCCATATTATATGTGTAATTTATATAGAAATAAAATTATTTGTAACTTCCATTTACATGTGTCATTATTTACAACTTTCATGGAGGAAATTAATGGTAGGATGTAACCACCAATAACTTTCATGATGTGGATGACATATGTTATGATCTCTAAACTATTGGAGTAGTTATTTTCCTAAAAATAAACCACCCAAAGTAGTTATTGATGGGTAATTATTTGATAGAAATAACCACTATTTGACTATCAATAAGAAGGTTTATTCTTCAAAGACTCTCTCTACAACTCAACTTCCACAACTCATATGCAAGAGATCCATTGTAATCTAAAGTGTGTTCTAAGTGTATTCTTCAAGTGTATTCAAATGTGTTCATTTGTTGTTCTTATTGTACTTGTATTTTGTAACATTTAATGCTAAATATCTATGTATTTATCTTATTCGATCTACAATTCTACTTCATCCTTCATACTTTGTTTGGTGTCATACGAAAAAAGTCATTTATCATTAAGGCATAATTTGGACCAAGCACACCATTTTGAAGTTCGAAGTTAGATTAGCAATTCTAAATTCAAGGTTTGTAACAAACTTTGAAAAAGTTTGATTTCATATCAAACATGTACCATGGATAACTGCTTCTTTTTTTGTTGTCTTTTTCTTTTTTTCATTAGGGCCGTGATGCTAAGTGCTAACTAGCCCAAAATCCATTGATCGTAGATGAATGCACTTGTGCAAAAAAAAAAAAAAAGTTGATACTTTTTTGTTGTGCCAAAAAAAAATTTTTTTGATATAATTTAAGTAATTTTCTTGTAAGAATGACAATACTTTGAAATCTGGAAAATCCCTACAACCCTAGAATTTTTTTTTTTTTTTTTAATTTTATTTATCTAGCTTTGCTCTCACAACAGCATCCCAATGGGTGAAGTTCTCGGTCATAGAGGCCTTAGCATACCCACCATTTGCTCCATTTGTGAATCGGAACCAAAATCGATCCTCCATGCTCTCTGTGATTGCTCCTTTGCAAAATCTTTCTAGATTGACTTAGGTTTGCCAAGATTATCACAATCTGCCTTCATCCTCCCCTTGACTGATTGGTTCCACAAAAAATTGTAACTCCTTTACCACCTACCACAAAAATAACATTCCTTGGAAAATTGTTTTCCTAATGGTTGTCTGGCATATCTTGCTACATGTTGCGATTTTTAAAGTGCACCCAAGTGCAGGTTTCACAAGTAATAATAGTACTCAGTAAGTCCAAGGTCGAACCACAGGGAATGGTTGACATAGTGTAAAAACTTCTACTATTATTATGAAATTAAAACAAAATAGTAAATTGATTTGGTTGTTCTCCACTTGATGATGGAGCAAAATATTATGAAAACTAGAATTAAAAGCAAGTAAATAAAATTTGTGAAAATTAATGGAGGAAGGCACTACGGTTTCAAGGATCCACCTAATATATTCCTATGTGAACTTGGATTATTATTTTACTCAATAAGGTTAGAGAGGCCACTCGCCTAATTGGAAGATTTAACAATAAAACACTTGATAAGGGTGAGTAATGTAGATAGTGTATGGGTTGATTTAGTTAATAAATTCAAGAGCATGCTACAAGGGAGATTATCCATATATAGGCTTTTGGTATCACAGAGAGATTAGTGGTGGACTGAATAATTTCTCCATATATAGGCTTTTGTGATTGTCCTTAGTTTGTGATTGTCCTTAGTCCAATGTTTCCTATTATACCTTTAGATTTTGTTGGACTTTTAGTGTTTAGAATACACTCATTATTATCTAGTCCTTGTCCCTTTAGATTTCTATTCATTGATTGTGGAGAATAGGCTTACTCGGATCTCTTGGGACTTTAAAGAAATGGAAGTGGGCCTGCATTAATAAATTAAGTACAAATGAGACATGTAGAATTTTTAATAAAATAACACACGTAAAAGAATAATTTTCATGCTAAGCAATGGTGTGAAAGAATTGTCATAATTTACATGTAATTGAGAATATGATGCAAGAAAATTCCATTAAAGTCAAATGAAAATAAGGTTAATGAGTCATTATTCATGACTCATCACTACACATGACAAATTATGTCTTCCGCACCAAAACCACTAGATAGCCCCTCCTTTCTCAAAACTTGTCTTGCTAAAGCCGTGGAATTTTATGCAATATGCGCCCCCTCTTCTTCCAAACCTCCAAGAGTCCCAATCAACATAAAGTGGTTAATATCCTTTACTAGATGGATCAAACTCAATCCTAATGGCTCTTCTTTCACAAACTGTGCGAGTGGTGGGGGTCTCCTTAGAGATCACTCTGGTAATTGGCTAACAGGTTTCTCTCGTGCAATGGGCTCCACTTCAAGCATTCTTGCTGAACTTTGGGCCTTACATGATGGGCTCTCTTTAGCTATTATTGGGGCTCCTCTTTTTTGCATGTGAAGACAGATGCTAAACTCGTTGTTGATCTTCTTAGCAAAGAAAATAGCACTAATCTCACCTTGGAACCACTTCAGTTTGATTTCAAGGGCCTTTTGAAGAGATTTAGCCGACTCAAGCTGGACCATGTTTTTTGTGAGACTAATCGCAGTGCTGATGCATTGAGTAAGCTTGGAACCTATTCTGATCAAACTTTTATTTTGCA
Organism: Fagus sylvatica; assembly: GCA_907173295.1. Classification (NCBI taxonomy): domain Eukaryota; kingdom Viridiplantae; phylum Streptophyta; class Magnoliopsida; order Fagales; family Fagaceae; genus Fagus; species Fagus sylvatica. The sequence continues at coordinate 21,149,584 of OU015764.1, forward strand.
CCCGAACCCATCGCCTGTGGTGGTTGATTTGCTTGCTTCTGACTTAGCATAGCTCTTTTGTACTAGAACTATGACAACTTAATCAATCTACATTAATTGTTTTTAGCCAAAAAAAAAACTGACAATACTTTGAATCATAAAAACATTAAAGAAAGTGACAAATGATAAGATTATGAGTATAATACACATTGAAGCATATCAACATGTTGGGTATATATCATGTGATTCTGTAAAAGATAAACAACAACAAGAAATCTATCACAATTAATAAACAATAAAAAACTCACAGTGAATGCAGTATGAAAAGATCAAGTCTAGCGTTTGACGCTATCTCCTTAAAACAGATTGCGCCCCTCACACTATTAACTTAGTGGTGCTTTGAGACTCATGGACGTCTGTCTCCCAGGATAAAATGATCTTCGTACGCAGAAAAAGTACAAGCAATCTCCGTGCACAACGAACGTAACAAGTGTCTCTTTCTCTCTCTTTATGCAAATGAGACTCTCGAAGTTGTAGGAAATAACTAACTCAAGATATATGTAAGTTGTCTTTTAAATGAATGAGGGGAGACTCTATTTATAGATAGAGTCATACCTCTTCAGAAAAGACACAACATTTGGGGAAAAACAATGCATTAATAAATACATAAGTTTGATGGACTGGGCCTAACCCACATGGATTTGCTTGGCCCACTTTTAGGAGGCAATTTCTCATTCACTCCTAACCATTTTTCCAACAATCCCCCACATGAATAGAAATTGACAAACACAATGCAAATGACAATGCAGACACACAGAGAGTAGAAGAAAAGTTACTGCATAAGGAAAGATATCTTTTGGCTTTGAATCTTCCATAGTGAAAGACTATCGGATATACTGGCTAAACAATGGACGCGATGCCTTGAATTGCTCAGCTATTTGTGTATACCAAGACAATAGAATTCACACAGCTCCTTTTCGAACACAATTAGTTCTCATTATTGTCCTTTTCGCTTATTCATTTTGTGCTCATTTTGGCCCTTAACACCTTCCTGGTTTCATGAGTGTTTTAGAGAATTCAGCCTTAAAATTCTCATTGAAGCGGCCACATTTCACACTTACATAGGTGATTTCTTATTAAGAGTATCCTGCTGCTACCCCACTTGGATTTCCAAGGTATAAGAATCATTAAAAGCATAGCTTATCCTAAACTTTTACAGGCATCACTATTTCATCATAGGAATGGATAGGAGATGTTATCTCCATAGTGGTACTACCAAGTCCAACACAATTCGATTGTCCCTTTGAACCTAGATCTTGGGATCTCCAGTCAGCTAGGTAGGGTTGCCATTATGGGACTTAAATTATAGGCTTTAAACCCATTCCCCTCGATAAGCAGTTTACACACTCTCCACTTAAACCTTTGGTTAACGGATCCGCTATATTATCTTTCGACTTTATGTAGTCAATGGAGATAATACCATTTGAGAGCAACTGCCTTACGGTATTGTGTCTTCGACGAATATGTCAATACTTACCATTATACATATAACTCTGTGCCCTACCAATCGCTGATTGGCTATCACAATGTATACAGATAGGTGGCACAGGTTTCGTCCACATCGGCATATCCTCCAGGAAATGACGAAGCCACTCTGCTTCTTCTCCTGTTTTATCCAGAGCGATAAATTCCGATTCCATTATGGACCTTGCAATGCATGTTTGTTTAGAAGATTTCCAAGATACAGTTGCACCACCAAACGTAAAGACATATCCACTCGTGGATTTTGTGTCATTTGTATCAGATATCCAGTTTGCATCACTGTACCCTTCTAGTACAGGTGGATATCTTGTGTAGTGCACACCATAATTTAGGGTGTATTTCAAATACCTTAAAACCCTAACTATTGCCTTCCAGTGGTCTTCCCCTAGGTTACTCGTGTATCTACTCAGCTTGCTGACAGAATACGCTATGTCTGGTCTTGTGCAGTTCATTATATACATAAAACTGACATTTATTTAAGAATACTCTAATTGATATATGCCATTCCCTTTATTTTTAGTTAGATGTAAATTTACATCTACATGTGTTTTCACTGGACTATCATCATATCTCCCAAATTTCTCAAGTACCTTCTTAATGTAGTGTGATTGAGATAAGACAAGTCCATCAGATGTTCTAGTAATCGTAATTCCTAGTATCATATCTGCAATACCTAAATCTTTCATGTCGAACTTACTATTCAACATCCTTTTAGTAGCTTTAATGATATCATTATTGCTACCCATAATGAGCATATCATCAACATAGAGACATACAATTACATAGCCACTTATGGTATTCTTGATATACACACACTTGTCGCATTCATTGATTCTAAACTCATTTGACATCATTGCATTGTCAAATTTCTCATGCCATTGCTTTGGAGCTTGCTTTAATCCATACAAGGATTTCACAAGTCTACACACTTTCTTTTCTTTTCCAGGAACAATAAACCCTTCTGGTTGTTCCATATAAATCTCTTCATTCAATTCACCATTCAAGAATGCAGTCTTAACATCCATTTGATGTATCTCTAGGTTATACAATGCTGCAATAGCAATTAACATTCTAATGGATGTTATTCTTGTAATTGGTGAATATGTATCAAAGTAATCCACACCTTCCTTTTGTTTCTAACCCTTTACAACAAGTCGTGCCTTGTACTTGTCAATAGATCCATCAACTTTCATTTTCCTCTTGAATATCCATTTTGTATCCTAGAGGTTTACAACCAGGTGGCAGATCCACCAGTTCCCAAGTATGATTTTGTAGGATGGATTCAATTTCACTATTGACAGCCTCTTTCCATAGAGGTGCCTCTGGCATAAACATTGCTTCCTTGAAACTTTGAGGTTCATCTTCTAACATAAAAGTTAGAAAATCTAGACCAAACGTTTTTTACGTTTTTGTCCTTTTACTATGTCTAGGCTCAACCTCATTCCTCTCTTCCATCAACTCTTGATCATGAGAGGTACTAGACATAGATTCTAAATTCCTTTTAAGGGAATTAAGGGAATTTGTTTCTTGTGTAGGTTTATATGGAAATATTTTCTCAAAAAATGATGCATTCCTAGATTCAATAATTGTATTCACATGCATGTCAGGAATATCAAATTTATGAATAAAAAATCGATATGCACTACTGTTATGGGCATAACCAATGAAAACACAATCAACTGTTTTTGGTCCTATCTTTACCTTTTTGGGAATAGGAACCGCCACTTTAGCCAAGCACCCCCATACCTTTAAGAATTGATAGGAAGGCGTTCGACCTTTCCATAATTCATAAGGTGTCTTGTCTAATTTCTTTTGAGGCAACTTATTGAGAATATAATTAGCAGAAAGAAGAGCTTCCCCCCAAAAGTTCTGTGGTAATCCAGAACTTATCAGCATAGCATTCATCATCTCTTTCAAGGTTCTATTTTTCCGTTCAGCAACTCCATTTTGCTGAGGTGAATAGGGTGCAGTGGTTTGATGAACAATACCATGTTGTGAACAGAACTCACCAAAAGGTGATTCATATTCCCCACCTCTATCACTCCTAAGAACCTTTATCTTTTTATTGAGTTGATTCTCAACTTCTTTCTTATAATGAATGAAACTCTCTAATGCCTCGTTCTTACTCCTTAGCAAGTACACATAATAGTACCTTGTGCAATCGTCTATGAATGTGACAAAATATTTTCGACCTCCTCTAGTTTGAACAAATTTCAAATCACATACATCACTATGTATTAATTCTAGAGGATCACTTCTTCTTTCAATGGAATTAGCCTCCACACATGTTTCGCATTTATGATTAGTATCAATTTGAAATTTTGGCAATAAATTTAAATTGACTAATCTATGCAAAGTTCCAAAATTAACATGACCCAATCTTCCATGCCAAACATTAGATGACTCAAGCAAATAGGCAGAAGATTTGTTCTTATTCTCATTTATAGGAACAATGGTCATCACCTTCACTTTGAAAAGTCCATCACTTAAATGCCCTTTTCCCACAAGTATTCCACTCTTAGTGAGTAAGAATTTGTCAGACTCAAAGACCAATTGAAAACCATTCTTGCTTAACAAAGAACTTGAAACAAGGTTCTTGCGAATATCTGGCACATGTAGCACATCATTGAGGGTCAGTTCTTTTCCAGAACTCATCTTTAGGACCACCTTTCCCTTTCCTTCAACTTTAGAAGTCGAGGAGTTTCCCATGAAAAGTTGTTCTCCATATCCCACAGATTGATATGTAGAAAACATTTTCTTGTCTGAACATATATGACGAGTAGCCCCAGTGTCCACCCACCAATCATTGGTATTTTTCACCAGATTCATTTCAAACACTTGTTCAATAGACATTTATTAAACAAAATTCTCAAAATTCAATTTAAAATATCTCACAGAAAGTTTGAATTTATTAAATGAATTTTAACAAAACAAAATTGTCTAAAGAACCAAGTTCTGTATCCCAAATGAAATAGTGCAAAAGGTTATATTATAACTATTTACGCAAAACAATCGATGTTATATATAAACATATATTATAAGAATTTTTGCAACAGTGAAAACACTATTCCTCAAACAATGTATTAGTTATATGACCATGAATAAAGTTTAACTAATACTTGTAATTATAAAGTTCCAGTAAACCGAACACGTTAAAGAACAAAAAATAAAGCAATTTATATATGTTATATGAAAACTGTACCAAACAGTTTCAAAATGTAGAAACAAATTGCCAACTATTTCATGAGTAAAAACAACGCAATAAAGTGCCGCAAACAGTACAATATTTCACATAATCATTATTGGCAAAGAATTGGTTTGCGCTTTTGCGGTAAACAGTGCCGCACGAATTCGCAAACTATAATATCAAAGTTTACGCAAATTAATAAAATATATAAAATTGCAGTAATTTTCACAGAGAACACACAATACAATTAAAGTCAATCTGTTTTAAGATTGTTGGGTATATATCATGTGATTCTGTAAAAGATAAATAACAACAAGAAATCTGTCACAATTAATAAACAATAAAAAACTCACAGTGAATGCAGTATGAAAAGATCAAGTCTAGCGTTTGACGCTATCTCCATAAAACAGATTGCGCCCCTCACACTATTAACTTAGTGGTGCTTTGAGACTCATGGACTTCTGTCTCCCAGGATAAAATGATCTTCGCTCGCAGAAGAAGCACAAGTAATCTCCATGCACAACGAACGTAACAAGTGTCTCTTTCTCTCTTTTTATGCAAATGGGACTCTCGAAGTTGTAGGAAATAACTAACTCAAGATATATGTAAGTTCTCTTTTAAATGAATGAGGGGAGACTCTATTTATAGATAGAGTCATACCTCTTCAGAAAAGACACAACATTTGGGGAAAAACAATGCATTAATAAATACATAAGTTTGATGGATTGGGCCTAACCCACATGGATTTTCTTGGCCCACTTTTAGGAGGCAATTTCTCATTCACTCCTAACCATTTTTCCAACACAACATATAAAACAAAGGATAAAAATCTTTTGTCACAACTTACATGCTCCACCAATAATAATATACCACATAGATACTATTTTTTTTAAAAGGAAAGTACATTTTACCCACATGTGGTTTGACCCAATTATATGTTGCCTACCCGTGGTTTGAAAACTAATACTTTACCCACCCTTAGTTCACTCCGTCAATAACCGTAACCCATCTCATCACCTTCACCGTTAAAAACACAATAAAACATTAAAAAACACAAATTTAAGAATCAACCCCCCCTCCTCTCTTTTTCTTGAGACTTTTGTAAACACATATTTAAGTCTCATCTCAACACAAAGGATCAAGGCCAACTTTATGGATTCGTGAAAATAATTGAAGATAATTAAAAGGAATCCTTTGAGAACTGGCCTTCACAATTTATACTGGTGGATTAAGAGTAAGCCTCCAAGCTCCATCAATGCCAAAACCAACGACCCACTTTCCAGCTGAGCAAGAAGTAATTTATTTCCATAGTCTATTCTCAACTCAATAAAATCTTTTACTTTCTTTGCCCAACCAGTTACTAAGTGTTAGAATATATAGCCAATGGGCTTAGGCCCAATCCATTGTCTTATAGAGCATTCATATTACTTGTATAGTACTCATACCTCTGCCTATATAAAAGCACTCTCTTGTACAATATTATTCACATAATACAATACCTAGACTTTCAATCTCTAACGTGGTATCAAAGCTAAGGTTCTAATTTGTGCAGTCCTAGTCTTTTGTGACGTTCTTCCGCTGCCTCAGCTATCTCTAGCGCCACCCCGCCGCCATCATCGAAAATCCAATACCCTGCTGCTGCCAAAGCTAATCCCTTGCCAAAAAAACTCGCTGCCACCCTCAGAATTGCGACTACATGACTCTGATCAAGACACCTCCACTACCGGTGGAAAGATCTCGAGACGTTTGACACAACTGTGCAAAAATCGGCCCAATCCACCGCCGAACGCGCCCTCACACGCCACCCAAAGTACCGGTGTGCCGTCATGCCATTTCACGCGCCACACACGTCTACCCTATTAGACTGTGCCATTTCACGCGCCCTCATGCCATTTCTCGTTGACTTTCTGTCGAGTTGACCGTTATGTTGACTCTTTACAATTGACTTTCAATAGCCATCGTTTATTTTTTACAGTTGAGTTTTCTAACAAGTTAACTAGCAACATTAACTTTCAGCAATCATCGTTGAATTTTTTATGATAGACTTTTGTACCAACAACATTGACTTTTACTAGTGTTGACTTTTTTAGACTTTTATCAGCAGCGTCATTGACTTTTACCATTAACACTGGTTGAAATCTCATTGCTCCTCTCAGTCTCACACAACAATTCTTGCCACTCCAGCCATAATTGCTCCCACTGTCACAACTCCACTAAGAGGTTATGATAAAAAGCGATCCAATCAGAAGAATTCCCACCTTATCTGCACCTTTTTCAAAAATCGCAGTCACATTATTGATCTTTGTCACATGCGCGCACGCATTCTTTAGCGTTCTTGTGCCTTGGCTACCTCTGGGTCTGTACCACCATCAGATGCTGCATCTATTGATCCTATCTCATTGACTACATCTACTTATAGCACAGCAGATCTGCAAGCCCTTTTCAATCAGGTTGTACCCTCGTCTTCTAGTGCATCCAATTCTGCTCTTTCTGTGACACCAAGTATCTACTCTAAATGGTTCTTTGACTATGTCTGCCTTAATTGAGAAAATTCTTAGAACTGATGAATAAATCTCATGAAGAGGCCTTCAAAAACATGAGCGGCACTCTTCTGTTTCTTATGTTTATATATGATAAGTAGTAGGGTTACAAAACATAGCAAGAAAACAAGAGTCAACTATAGACTCCAATCTGGCACTTCCGAATACTAAGGGATATAAATCCCATAATATTAGGAATGTGACATGATTGATTTACAAAAGGAATGAGACCTGATTGATTACAAATTAATGACTCATATTTCTTAAGAGTAGGATGGTGATTAATAGCTAGATTATTTCCTTATCAGTCCCCCTCAAGCTGGAGGACGGTGGAGGCAGCACACCAAGCTTGATTCGCATTTTGTGGAAAGTATCTTTAGAGACAGCCTTTGTGAATAGATCAGCCAGCTGTGACTGTGAAGGAACATAGCAAGTGGTAAGGGCACCAGCGGCAACTTTTTCTCGAACAAAGTGATAGTCTAACTCAATATGTTTGGTGCGAGCATGAAAAACGGGAATCACGGTCATGTGCAGGGCACTAGTGTTGTCACAAAATAAAACAGGAGGTTGTGGAAGAGAGAAGCCAAGGTCACGGAGTAAATAAGTGAGCCAAGTGAACTCAGCTGTAACGGAGGCCATAGCTCTGTATTCAGCTTCTGCACTAGAACGAGATACAATTGCTTGCTTCTTGGATGACCAAGAGATACAGTTGGCACCTAAGTAAATACAAAAACCTGTAGTGGAGCGTCTAGTATTAGGACAACCTGCCCAATCAGCATCTGAAAACCCAAATAGAGTGAAGGATGAGCGAGAAAGAATCCGAATGCCATAGTCTAAGGTGCCCTGTAAATAGCGTAAAATACGCTTGACATCTTGGAAATGAGACATGCCAGGTTGGTGCATAAACTGGCAAACTAAATTAACTGCATGAGTGAGATCAGGGCGAGTCAAGGTGAGATACTACAAGGCACCTTCAATACTCCGATAGTTGGTGGCATCCACTAAAGGACCACCTTCAAGTTTAAGATGGTGCTTTTGAGCAAAAGGAGTTCCAATGGGTTTACAATCAGTCATGGAGGCTTTGGAGAGAATTTCACGAGCATATTTTTGTTGGGAAAGGAAGAGACCATCACCATAGGAGAGGACTTGAATGCCTAGAAAGTAATGGAGCGGACCAAGGTGTTTCATAGAGAACTCAGAACTAAGACGAGAGATAAGAGATTCCATATGTGAAGGGTGATTACTTGTGACAATAATATCATCAACATAGACTAGCAAAAGAATGGTATGGTGAGAAGAATGATAAATAAAAAGAGAGGGATTAGCAGGACTACAAGAGAAACCGAGTTGAAGAAGAAAAGAACTAAAGCGGTCAAATTAAGCACGAGGAGCTTGTTTGAGACCATATAGAGCTCTATGAAGGCGACACACATGAGTGGGTTTGAGAGAGTCCAAAAAACCTGGTGGTTGTTCCATATAAATGACTTCCTTAAGGTGACCATGGAGAAAGGCATTTTTTACATCAAGTTGACGGAGAGGCTAGTCACGGGTAGTAGCAAGCGAGACAGCTAGACGAATGGTGGTTGGTTTGATGACAAGGCTAAAAGTTTCATGGAAATCAAGCCCAGCTAACTGATTGTACTTTGGTGACTAACCTTGCTTTAAAGCGTTCAATGGAACCATCGGACTTGACTTTTGTCTTGAATACCCACCGGGAGCCCACAATATTCATAGCGTCGTAACGGGGTACCAAATCCCAAGTATGATTTTGTTGTAATGCTGCAAGTTCATCTTGCATTACGTGGAGCCAATGTGGACTTTAAAGTGCAAATTTAATACTCTGTGGTTCTGTGGAATCAGTGGGTTTAAGAGCAACATGTCAGTGGTGTTCACGAGCTTTTCGACGAGTGATCATGGGATGAACATTGGTAGTAGAAGGTGGTAACAATGTGGTGGGTGGCGTGTCCAATGGAGAGACCGATTCAGGTGGAGCCATCTCCAAAGGAGGGATCGAGTCTGAGGTGGATTGATCCGTGTAAGTTCGTTCCGGAGCCAATGGAGGAACCAGTTCTGGTGGTTCCAGGTCCAATGAGGGGTTCTGTGCTGGTGGGGGCAGCACTAGTCCAGGCTCTATGTGAATTAACTTTAGTTCTGTAACCAATGAAGGTGTTGGTGCTGAAGGTGGTGCTACTGTTGGGTCAGAAGAAGAGTCCAAGAGAGCTGTTTGCAGCATTGTGGAAAGAGTAGTAGAACTAGCAGATGAGAAGCTCAGCATAGGTGAGGAAGAAACCAGGTGTGGAGACAAAAATCCAACAGCACACTCGGCATAAGTTGAGAAGCTCCCATTGGTTGTGGCAGAGGAGAACAATAGCTTAGGATCAGTATAAGGTAGGATTGATTCATCAAATACAACATGCCGAGAGAGATATACACATTTTGTTGGTGGATAGAGACACCGATAACCTTTATAAATGGGACTATACCCAATGAAGATGCATGGATAAGACTTTGGCTCAAATTTATTCTTGGCATAATCCCGTAAATATGGAAAGCAACGATACCCAAAGACCTTCAGGGAATTGTAATCTGGATGAACACCATGAAGTTTATAAAAAGGAGTAGTCATGCCTAATGTAGAGGAAGGTAGGTGGTTGATGAGATACAGAGCTGTCATAAATGCTTCAATCCACAAATTCTTGGGTAGGCAAACGTGAAAGAGCATAGTGAGACCAGTTTCAATGATATGTCGGTGCTTTCTTTCCGCTACTCCATTTTGTTCAGGTGTACTTGGACATGACACATGCTGAACAATACCACAAAGTTGCAAGTGAGATAAAAAATCATGCAAAGAAAATTCACCACCTCCGTCACATTGAAATATTTTAATCTTGGACCCAAATTGATTCTCTACCATTCATTGAAAGGTGAGGAAGGTAGTGAAAAAATCTTATTTGCGTTTTAGTGGATACAGCCAAGTGTAGCAGGTATGGTCATCAACAAAAACAACATAATATTTAAAATTTTGCATAGAAGCAATAGAAACAGGTCCCCACAAATCACAGTGAATTTTAATCAACGGAGCAAATGCAATCTTATTATTAGAATTAAAAGAGAGATGACAACTCTTCCCCATTTGACAACTACTACAAACTTTCTTAGTGTTTAGCCAATTAGAAACATCAATAACATGTTTTGAAGCTAACACATGTAAGAGTTTGGAGTGAGGATGCCCAAGTCGTTGATGCCAAATATCTACGGGTGCTTTGCCCAATTTTACTGCTGTTAATGCTGCCACTGCTCCACCGCTATCTAGTGTATATAATCCTTGGCGTTTACGTCCCATTGCCATTATCCACCCCGTATGCTTGTCCTTGATCTTAAAATTAGAAGAGCAACATCCAAATACACATGAGTTGTCTTTGGTTAATTTTACAACAGATATCAAATTTTTTGTAATATGTGGCACAACTAAAACGTCATTTAAAGCCAAATCTCCATGCTGAGAGGAAATAGTGGTGTTACCAACATGTGTAATTGGTAGGCAAGACCCATCTCCAACAACAACAAAATCATTACTGTTGTAGGGAAAAGAGTACCTGTATTTGAAGTCATATGAGATGTCGCACCAGCATCGGTATACCAGTGTGTGTCGGGTTCATGTGAGTCGGATAATGTGGTACATGCAAGAGCCTGAGAGATATCTTGAGCACTATTTTCATAGGTGTAGTCATACCTGTACCAACATTTGAAAGCACTATGACTTGAACGTCCACAGATTTGGCAGGAGGCAATGTTGGTTTGTGTTGGGAATGATTGGTTGCTAGAAATTTGCTGCTGATGCTGCTATTGTCCAACCTGTACAACTAGGTTCCCACGTGGTTCTAGAGGAGTAGAAGGTCGATTCTGAGGAGGAATGCCATGGCCTGAAGGACTGTGTTGGTGATGGTTTGCTGGACCAAAACCATGGCCATGAGACGTGAATTAGGGACCCGAATGACGACCACGACCACGGCCTCTTCCTCCACCACGATGAGTGAAAAAGGCAAAGTTTTGATTTGGTGTAGAACCCGCCTTGTCCTCTGCATCATTGACTTCAAACTGCATTGCATAATTTTGTAAAGCTGTTACAAATTGATTGAAAGTAGGGAAAGGTGGCTTGGAAAACATTGTTGTGACAAATACATCATACTTGGAGCCAAGGCGGTGAGATAGTTGGATGGTCTTGTCTTCATCAAAGACAGGCTTTTGTATGGTAGCAAGGCTGTCACATATAGACTTAAAATTTCTTAAATAAAGATCCAAGGAAGCAGTATCTTACTTTGGCGTTTGAAGTTGGCGGTTAAGTTGAAGTTCTCTCTCCTTTGTTGCTTGAAGATATTTGGCCTCCAAGCATTCCCAAACTTCGCGAGCAGTATTCATACCAACAACATGGCCCAAGGCTTCCTCAGAAAGTGTTCCTGTAATCCAACTCTATAGGAGAAGGTCTACCTGCTGCTATTCTTCAAATTTTGGATTTGGTATTGGTTGCTCAGAACCATTGAGCTTTGTTACAGCTGGTGCTTTATGATTGAGATGATCCATAAGCTTTAAACTTTGGATGAGAGGGAAAATCTGCATTCTCCATATTAAATAATTGGTGGAGCTGAGTTTTACAGACACCACAGCAATTAATTGATGGAGATTAGAAGTTGAAAGAAAAAATGATCTTGATGATCTGACCATTTGTGAGAGGCTCTGATACCATGTGAAAATTCTTAGAACTGATGAATAAATCTCACGAAGAGGCCTTCAAAAACATGAGCTGCACTCTTCTGTTTCTTATGTTTATATATGATGAGTAGTAGGGTTACAAAACATAGCAAGACAACAAGAGTCAACTATAGACTCCAATCTGGCACTTTGGAATACTAAGGGATATAAATCCCATAATATTAGGAATGTGACATGATTGATTTATAAAAGGAATGAGACCTGATTGATTAAAAATTAATGACTCGTATTCTTTAAGACTAGGATGGTGATTAATAGCTAGATTATTTCCTTATTAGTAATCAGATGACAGACAATCCTCACCTCAAAAGTCCCTACATTCCTCCAATCTTACCTACTATTACCACTGCTGATGGCTCTACCATGATTATCAGTCATGTCGGTTCTATCTCTACCCACAACTTATCTGTCTCTGATTTTTTTGTGTTCCTAAACTGCACCTCAATCTTTTATCTGTTGGCCAACTAACCGAACTTGTTTTAAACCAGTTCTTTTCTTCTTATGGTTGTCTTGTACAGGATTCTCGGACGGGCCAAATTGTTGAGACCGCGTGTAAGGTTGGACAGCTGTTCGAGCTCACTTACCTTCACCTTCCTTCCTCATCCGTCTCCGCACCCATTGTTGCTACTTCCACATCCATTGAGTTGTGGCACTCTCGTTTAGGTCAGGCCTCCCTTCTTCGCATTAAAACCTTAGTATCTAGAGGTCTATTAGGTTCAGTTTCGTCCAATCCATTTGAATGTATGCAATGTCAACTCGGCAAGGAACCTGCTTTACCTTTTAATAATAGTGAGCCCATTGCTTCTCCAATTTTTGATCTTATTTATTCGGATGTATAGGGTCCCTCTCATGTTCCTACAGTAGGACGGTCAAGATATTTTGTTATAGATGATTTTTCTCGTTACACTTGGCTTTATTTAATGAAAAATCGTTTTGAAATTCTCACTATATATCGTGATTTTGCTAAAATGATTGAGACTCAATATTCTAAAGTTATGAAAGTATTCCGATCTAACAATGCATGAGAATATCGAAAAACTGATTTTCTCTCTATTCTTAAGCATTATGGAACTATTTTCCATACCTCTTGTTTTGACTCAATATTCTAAAGTCATTAAGGTATTCCGATATGATAATTCATGAGAATATCGACAAACTGATTTTCTCACTATTCTTAAGTACTATGGAATTATTTTCCATACCTCTTGTCTTGGCACCTCACAACAAAATGGACGAGTTGAACACAAACTTCGTTACATCCTAGATATTGTTAGGGCTCTCACTAATGCAGCCTTCACTCCTGCCTCATTCTAGGATGAAGCTGCCCTCATTGTAATGTACACTATCAACTATTGTCCGTCGCCTGTCGTTCAGGACAAAATATCATATGAACTGTTGATTGGCACACTCCCAAACTATAGTCTACTCAAGGTGTTTGGTTGTGTCTAATTTGTTTTTCTTTAACCACATAAACACACCAAACTTCAACCCCGATCCCAACTATGTTGTTTTCTTAGTTATGGTCTTGAAGAAAAGGGGTACTGCTCCAATGTGTATGTTATAGAACTCTCACCTGACTATGGTATAAGCTCAACATTTAATATTGAGGATTTAGTTTCTTACAAAGGTCAAGCAACCATTCATGATGATCCATTTATTGAACCCTCCCTTAATATCATCCCACCAAACATCTCACACACACATAAAACAATCTATTGATGCTATTTTGCATGTGTAGGTTGTTTTCACCAAGGATGGAGTAGTTCATCGTTTCTTAGTTCGATTGCACGGACGACCATAATCAGATTGTACCTAGATTTCCAGAGAGGACCTGCAGCAATTCAACCCATATCTATTGGAGTATTACCAAAGCAACATTGATGCCCCTCTAGCAGCAGGATATCGCCCTCCCATTACATGAGTTTATGAGCGCAGGAAGAAACATTCAGTTCCCATTGTGACCTTATGGCTCGACGTCAACAATTCAATTGCTGTTTGATCAAGAATCATCGAGTTCTACTTGATAGGTTGAGTCTTTTTCACCTCGGGAGAGTTGGTGCGGACACGAGGGATCACATCAGATTATTTCCCATTTTTCATTAGTTGACTAGTTAACTTATTATGAGTTATGAGTTTTTATTGTGATTTGTTATTTCACGGGATTGTATTCTCTTAATTTGAGTAATTCATTTTTTATGTAATTATGAAGTCTTTTTAAACAAGGCTCTAACAACAATCTACTTACTTGATTTTGAAATAAGAATTTATTTTGAGAAATTAATATTCTCGGCTTGGTGGTGATTCCATGCACCCTTAGGTGGTGAAACCTAGGGTTTGTTTCTTTTTGTTCCTATTTTCCCCTTTTCAATAGCCGTCCAGCATCAAGTGTTCCCTACCTTGATCTCTAACAAGTCTCACACATCCTTATATGCCTCTTGATGTCCTTCTTCATAAATCTCCAAATAAAAATCATGCTCAGCTTGATGGAAAGTCTTCAACTAACCCGAGTGACCAGCTAGTGGGCTATCATGGATGAGCTGCAACACTAGTAGCTTCAAGGCATAATTTTAACTAAAAACAATCATGTCTTTGTAGAGTAAAAAGCCATTTCACAGTGTGAACCCGTTCATACTCCTATCTCCTTTTCGAAAAGCAAATAGCACATTCAAGACATCCTTTTATTTCTCATAATCAGCATTCAACTCATTAATTCAGGTTGAGCTTGGAAATGAAATAAGGAGCAACTTGGAACCCTCTTCCTTCTTTGAAAGTGCATTTGCCATAGTATTTTCCTTGCCTTTCTTGTATTTGATGATAAAGGAGTATCCTATAAGTTTAGTAATCTATTTTTCTTGAGTTGGATCTTTACTCCAACAAAAACTTAAAGCTTTACTGGTCAGTCTTGATCACAAATGGATTCCCAACTAGATAATGCCTCCATTTCTTCACTACTATCACAAGAGCAAGCAATTAAATATTATTCTCTTAGGTTGATAAATGTAGACTTTTACACTTCAAATCCTGGCTGTGAAAGGCTATATGTCTCTGGTCTTGTATGAGAACAACACCCCAACCAAATCCTGAGGCATCACACTCAATAGTAAGTCAGGCAGTGATAGAATGAGAAAGTTGGTTACTACTATCTTGAGACTTTGGAATACTTCCTCAGCCTTGTCATTCCATGAGAATGCATCCTTTTTTAGGAGAATGGGAAGAGGAGCAAAAATTTGGCCATAATTTCTTATGAACTCTCTATAGTAGCCTGTGAACCTTAAAAATCCCCTTAATTAAGGCCTTGACAGTTTTTGGAAGAGGCCATTCGATCATACCAGTTGTCTTTTTAGGATTATTTCTCACACCTTGGCTAGAGATCAAGTGCTCCAAGTATTCTACCTCAAGACAAGCAAAGACACACTTTCTTTCTTTTTTTTTGACACAAACAAGTTGTTTTTCTTAAGAACGTCTAACACAATTGTGTAAGTGTGACAAGTGGTCTTTCATGTCTTTTTTAAAAACTAAGATATCATCAGAGAGTACTAACACAAATTTTCTAAGATAAAGCCTAAACACATCATTTATGAGAGACTGAAAAGTAGAAGGTGCATTGGTTAGGCCATAGGGCATAGTAATGGCCTTCTAATGTCCTGAAGAAATTTTTGGGTATGTCACATCCTCTTATGCCATGTTTAGAAAAACTATGTGCACCACTAAGTTCATCAAACACTTCATCAACTACTAGAATGGGATACGTGTCCTTAATGGTCTCCCTATTTAGTGCCCTATAGTCGATGCACATTCTCCATGGGCCATCAACCATTTTAACCAATACCACACGAGATGAAAATGGATTGTAAGTCATTTTTTGGGTTTATTAGTCATATTTTAGGTAAAAGCAGTGTTTTGCATAACTCACTCTAAGTTCCAACTTTTTTTTTATTTTTATAATTTGATGGTTGAGGGATGGGAGATTTAAATTCTAGTTCTCTGCAAGTTGAGATATAAAGTTCAAATTTCTAACAAAACTAAAAATGTAGTTTACCGTGGTATTATTATTCTAACTTTCAATGTATGCACGGGTCAAAACCCATATTTACAAGCTACAAAAAATGACGTTAGTTATTGCTGCATGAAATGGCGGGATAGTCACGAAGACAATATTTTATTCCGACAAACTTGACCGGCATCAGTGAAGTTGGATAATTTTCCAAAGTCCATTTACTACATCTTCAGATATATTAGAATTTAGAAACACGTTATTTTCCCAACTGACAGAGTGATGTTAACAGAGTCCTCATCTTCACCTATAAATATATGTGTGTTCTGTGCCCAAAAACTCGCCCATTGTAATCTTCTCTCTCGATTTGTTTTTCTTAAGCAAAAAATATCTTCTTCCTCTGAAGTTAGAGTATGGCAAAAATGGCTGCTACTAGCGCAACAAAGTTTATGGTTTTGGCTGTTCTTGTTGCGATCTTGATGCTCCTCATGCCGACTGAGGTCGCTACTGCTGTGGTTGATAATGCTGTGCCACAACTTAAGCTTGGTTTGTACAAAATGGCCTTCTTTGAGCCTCTTTTATTCCACTTGCCTCAAATGTTTCATTTGTTCGTGCATTTTTATCAGAACTACACCACGCTAAACCTTTCTGTTCATTTTTTAAACTGCATGCAATGTGTTTGCCAAACCGTTTTTAAAATCTAAGCTTATCCATTTTGAACATGTTGTCTACGTGTAGCTTGGATACTGCTAGCAAACTTAGATTACAACATTTTTTAATTTGTTTGTCAAAGTATTTGACAACAAAGTATTTATATTTGCAGGGCGAAGGCTCCTTGAAGCGGACTACAACACCGCTGGGCGGGGAGGATATAATAACTACAACACCGATGGGCGTGGAGGATATAATTGATTAACGTGTAACTGTGTCCCAAATAATAAATTGATGCTTTGTTATGCTATATTATTATGCGTGATACCTGAACCATAATATACTTTGGTTCCGGAGTTGTTGCTAGGAATACAATAATGGCGGTGTCATAGGAAAGAATGTGTGAAGTGTAAGGAATTTTCAGTGGTAATAAATTAGTCGTTATCTACGACTGCATCAACAGCTTTTATGGTCCGCATTGTTTCTTTTTGTTTCTATTTCTTCTTTTTTTATTATTATAAAATTTGAAACTTTGGACATTTTATGAGAATTGTTCTATACCATCAAATCAAAATACTAATTTTTTTTTTTATAAAGTAGAAACATTATGGTATTGATATCAAAAGGTTATACAAAATCCCGCATGCATGAAGTCGGGGTATTCTTCCAACCAGACATCAAAGCTAGCTAGTAGGAGTCCGGGCCTCTTGAGCCAAACGCCTAGCTAGCAGCTTTGTTGTTGGAAGGAGAGGCAACACAAACATTCCAAAAATTAAAGGAGTACAATTCCTGTCTAAATTCTTCAAAAAAGTGCCCTATATTTTAATCATCATCTTCTGTATGTTCGAGCAGGGCTTTTGGCATTGCCTTCTAGGATCACCTCCCTAAGTAATAGATTTCTTTTTAGTGTGCCAAAACACCAATTGCTTTCCTTTAGGTGTTGTGTTGATTTAGACTCTAGACAAGATTTCAATACAAATCCTTTATTTGAAATACACGAGACTTTCAACACAAATTCTTTATCTAAGTTTTATATATATATATATATTTATAAATTCTTACTTCTACGAAATCTAATATCTTGTTATCAATTGCATAAGCTACATATTTTGTGGCCCTCAAAGACGATCTTATTGGACAAACTTGATCGTTTTTTCGTCTATCTCGTAGTTGTTGTCGGGTCCTTTTGTTGCCAAAACATGTGTAACATCTTTATATATATATATATATATATATATATATAACTCTGGGTGTCCAAACCAACTTTTGCTCACCTCGGCTAATCTCAGATGGACACATAACACCTTACTAGACACGTATACCGCGATAAGTGCAAGATTTTGCCTTAGATAGATAGTCCTAAAGAGATTCGAATTAGTTATAATTGGAGAGCACACCAAAAGCGAATCAATTGAGCTATCCCTCAGGATATATCTTGATATATCGACAACTAAACTTGGATTTGTTGAGCTAATTAAATCTGAACTCCTGTTAATGGATCAAATGTTGCTTACTAATGTTATGTTTTCTTTAGACAACAAAATAGTAATAAGCAAGAGAAATAAGGTAATGAATCATATAGAAAAAAAAGTTGGTAATATATGATACCATAATTATTTGGAGAGTAAGAAGGGGACATAAAACATTCGAGATTAAGCAAAATCAAAATCCAGCTCAAATATGGTTAAAAAGTCCTAAAAATGAGCGCCCCAACTGATTAGGACTCATTAGCCAATATAGTTTATTTTTTTGCTACCGTGCTTCTCTATTTTTAGAAAACATTGTAACTTAGGCAAACTATATTTTTATTCATTTTCCTCTTTGTACCAGAAGCTTTCTCCTCCCTATTTTGTCTTCTCTTTTTCCCTCATATATTATTCATGTATATTAAATTAAGTAGCTTGTCTTCTCTTTTTTCCTCATATATTAAACATGTATATTAAATTAAGTAGCTCAAAAAGAACTAAATTATGTGTGAAGATAAGTCTTAGTACCAATTCCACATTTTAAAAAGTGCTCTCCAATACTATTCCTGACAATATTTTTCCAACCTATAAAAGCAAATGTGAAAGTTAAATAATCTTCTTGGAGTATGCTTGGAGCTTTCGATAATTTCAAGTTAATCAAGATTAAAAGATACTTAATAACTGAAACGATGATAATTTTTATATGTTAGGACGAAATTAAATAACTTAAAAGCATATATATAAACTATAAAGGGCTTATAACGAGGATCATCATTATGAAAATTGTAGTAGTTTATATGGTTTCTTCTGTGACGATAATGGCTTGATCAAGTTGATATCGTCAACTCTGTCAATAGATGGGATAGGCTATGTCTTAATTATTTTCTATAGGAATAAGAAGGGTAGTAGTCTATGTTAGCACGTGGCTTGAATAGCCAAAGTCGGTTATTACAAACTGGTAGAAGTTGACTCAAATTGGGTTTGTAGTCTCCTAATAGAAGTTTGATAACATTCATGGCAATACTTAACCGACCCATAGGCCATAGCAACTATATATAAGAGCCTTTTGCCTCAGGTTTAGGGTGTGCCAAATAGAATTTAGAGAAAGAGTTCTATGCTAGCAAACAAATGGTTATTACAATGTAATAGGAATCAATATTATAAGTAATAAAAAAAAGTTATAATGTAATAACTATTACCATTCATCTGTTTGGTGATAACACATTAATAGAACTTTGAATCTAGATTTTATATTTTACTAAACATGAATAATATATGAGTATAGTTTAATATTATGAATTGAGATCCTCTAGAGTTCCTAAGGTACTCTACAAGGTAAAGTTCTTTAAATGTCAACATTTCATTTAAAATAAAAGGTATCAATCCACTACTAAAAACCTAAATTAGTATTTCAAATGCATTAAAACACTTCTCAACAGATTTGATAAAAGTTTATCAAAGAAATAGCTATTACGATCATTACAGAGAAAAGAGATAAACGGCAAAACAGAAAATAAAGAGAAGCGATATTTGATAAACGTTAGCAGTTTTTCTTTTTTAGAATAGATAAACGTTAAAAGTTAAAAAGTGTTTTAATGCATTTAAAATACTAATTTAGGTTTTTAGTAGTGGATTGATGATGTGGCAATATCTTAACCCTTTATTTTAAATGAAAAGTTAACATTTAAAAAACTCTATCTTGTAGAGTACCCTAAGAACTTTAGAGGATCTTAATCCTAATATTATATGAGTATTAATAATTTTAAAACATTTTAGAAACTTGGATTTTGAATGTTAGAGAGAGAGAGAGAGAGAGAGAGATTTTAAAAAAATGGTAGTCAATTATCATTGTTGGAATTTTTTTTTTTTTTTGATCTATTATATGATTTAAGAAATAGCTATTACGGTCATTTTGATAAAGAATATCTATTCTGCATTTTAAAAAATATGCATTCCTAAAGAATAGTTATTCTCTATAATAAAAGTGTAACCAAATAACCGAATAGTTATTCCTTAAAAATAGTTATTACATTACAAAACTTATTACAGTATACCAAACGTAAGTATCACGTTGGTTAGGAATCTCCTCCAATTTGAGTTTATATATAATTGTGTACTTCCCTAGGTATCCTTAGATATATATATATATACTATTCGCAAACCTGTGCGATGCACAGAAAAATTATTGAAAATAAAATCTAAATTAATTTTGATTCCTTTTTTTTTTTTTTTTTTTTGTAGTTCAAAATGTTGTAGGCAAGATCGATAAAGAGACTTTACGAATCGGATTTAGGATAGATCCTACTTTTTGGTTTAAAAAAATAACTAAGAAAGTATTTACCATAGAATAATTAAAATTTAATATAATATAATTTTTCTTTTGGCATAAGTTGAATATAGTCCAATTTTTATAAAACACGATTCATGTTTATATTTACCATATGGATTATGTTTCCATCCAGAAATAAAATAAATGATACTTAAAATAAGAAGAAATATAAATAAATACATGGATATATGATTATATGATCAAACCTAAATAATTTTCATAACTCATTTCAAGCTCACATGGTTTCATTATAACAAATCCATCCATCTTTCTCCATTGCCAACAACAAAATTAAATGAAATACATAAGAAAAAAAAAAAAATGGGAACTCTAAAAATCTTGATGAAAATTGATTGAGATCCTGTTAACGAGTGCCCTTAGGGTAATGGTTAAGGAAGCATTTAATGCTTCCATTTTACAAGAAGTAGTGAATTTTTAATATTAAAATAAATACAAAAACAACTTTTAAGGGTATTTCGGTCTTTTCATTTATTATTTTAATCGTAAAAGTTCGTTATTTGCCGTAAAGTGCAAACATTTAATGCTCCTTAACCATTACCCTAAGGGCACTGGTTAACAAAATCCAATTGATAATTATGATTATTATTAAAAGATATTTATATTGTGTTTATATATGAAATATATTTTAGTATTAGACATTATTATGATTGTGTTTTATATATGGAATAATATATTCTTATATTAAAGAAAATATGATGTGTCAAAATTCTAATGGAAGGTTTAATAATAGAATAAAATTGAAATTCAATTAGAAAATATATATTAAAATAATGAGGTGTAAAATTGTGAGATTTCAAAAGCTTATGTGACGCAACATGATGAAGTCAACCAAAAGTCAAAAAGCTTCGATTTTATTATAGTATAGATATATATATATATTTTTTATAACCCCTCTGGTAATTATAAAAAAAAAAAAAAAAGCCCCTGGGTATCTTTAGATATCGGGCTTGGATTGACCATGGGTTTTATTTGTACCATACATGCGCACCCCAACCCATCATGTCTCACACGCGAGAACTTGGATCGGTTTTACTTTGGCCCATTTATTTTTCTTCATGTTCCGGACTTTTTGGTGTCGGCTTTAGCTTTCTTGGGTCTTTATAGCCGTTTGTGACCCTTGGGTTAAGCCCATTAGTGTTTGGCTTTCTTTGTAATTTAATTAATTATTTTATTATTATTTAATCAAGTCAGTGACTTACTTAACACACCACCGGACCTCTTTGTCCACAATTAGTTCTCTTTTATGCTTGAATAGATTTAAATCCAATAAGATCTAAATAACAATACCTATTTTTTAGTAATGATCTTCCACAGTAGAGAGTTATATTATATCATACATATAAAGAAACTCTGCTTAAAGTGACATTTAAATTTGTTTTGTTTTGTTTTTTCTTTTTCTTTTTTCAGTTTGTCTTTGCTTATATAAACTATGTGGTCGGACGCCATGGCTGGCCCATGAAAATAATAATACTCGAAAGACTGTTGTAGGAATTAACAATGCGTATCATCATAAAATTAGGGCTTCTAAGTTCCAACAAATGTCTTTAGCCATTTGTCATTATCTTTTTTTTCTTCATACCTCAAAATCAAGCTTGAAGGCTCTTTAACATTTGTTTAATCCAGTCTTTGTAAACCCAGACCCAGTTGATGTTATGGCACATTAATACGCGATAGCAGATAGTAACATTTCTCCTACCATGATAGTGAACGCAACAAACACTACACAACAAACGTCTCCCATTCATTCCTATTCACATTCCCATTGAGTCTTTTTTTTGTTTCACTTCTCTTTGTTATGGTCCGGTCAACATAGCCTAGGCCACATCTTGAATTATTCTTTTGATCTGACAATACTTAAGTTATGTTCTTAATCCCTATGTTTGACACGAAATTCAGGACGTCACTGCTCCATTTGGCTGAAGAAAGTGGAGAAAGTGAATCAATTTAGACGGCGTTTGTTTAATATATAACTATATAGGCCAAAGCTGGGTCGCCTAAAACAACAAAACTCTAAATTAATGACATGTTACGTCGACTTCTAAAACATTTGTACTAAACTAGGTCAAACTCCAAACTGCCTAAGTTGAGTGAGGGATTTGGTTTTCTACTAAATGATCATATTTTCGAAGTAGCAGCTGCAGGAACAAATAAAGGTCGAAGTCAACTCTTCCATAGTATCAGAAATTGTCCAATTTTCTTTTTCATTTTCCGTGGTAAAGAAGTAAGCAAATATTGCTAAGAGTATCTCATGCGAATTACTCGCGGGGCTCTCAAAATTCAAGACCCAGAACTATACTTCACTTGCCAATTTAATGTTTAATCAGTAAATAAATTAAATCTAAATAGCCCATCACTTTCTTTTCTCTTTTTCTTTATTTCTCCACTATAGAAATTGAATCCCATGAAATATGTCCTGTTTTTATCTTTCATGAACAACCTTCTTATCTAATTTACTGTCTAAAATCAGAAGGACTTCTAGTTTTCTCACCGTAACAACTACCCTTCGCTGACAATTCAAGCTCTTTTTTGGTTTTCTCATTTGTGAAAGTAATCAATATGATTTCTTATGTTGAAATACATATACGAAATTTTTATCTATAAGCATGCAACCGCGCGTTGAAAATCTAGGAACTAAGCTTCTAGACAAAAACATATACGAAATTTTGATTTATAACCATGCACCCGTTGAAAATCTTAGTATATATGTAATATGTTATATCAAAACATGTCTTATATTATATGATGTTTTCTTTTCGGGAAAAATGGTACGATGAAATTTTCTAGAGAAAAGTAAAACTATAATAAAGAGGAGAGCAGGACCGGCCCACCCATAAAGCTATTTTAGCAATGGCTTGAGACCTCCAAAATTTGGAAGGTCTCATAATTTTAAAAGCCTACTTATATAACTCACTAGATCATTAAAATACATAATTGAAATTTTTTTTTCCTGCCAGCAGTAGCAGCAGCCACACAGTACAAAAGCACAAGATTTTTTTCTCTTTCTCTATACACACGTGACACATCTCAAGTCTCCTTAAGGCCTCAATGTCTCTTTCTCTCTCTTTTTCTTTCATTGTTTTCAATTTCTCCACGTTTTTCTCTCCCACTACCAATGGTCCATTAAACATTTGCTCTCGTTGTCTCTCTCTCTACGTATTTCTCTCACTATCTCTCTCTCTACGTATTTCTCTCTCTTCCTCTCTTCATACGCACACCTCTCACTTTCTCTCTATAAAAAGATTTCTTTCTCTCACTACAAATCTACAATAGTCAATAAATATTATATCTTTTTTCATTTTTTTTTTGCTTCAAATTTGAGGATTTGAGTCTTGAGATTTTCTACAAAAATTGGATTCAACACATAAATAGGTAATAATATCAATTTTTACCCTCTTGAATAAATTTTTTTTTCTTTGCAATTAGGGTTTGTAAATTAAGATTTAATAAACTGTGAATTTGTGATAGTCATTGTTCAGGTGTTAATCTTATGTAGATCAGTAGATATTGAGATAAATCAGCGTAATCAGGTTCTATTGTTCTAGACTTTTCTATTTTAATTTTATTAAATTTTACTTGTTAGTTAGGTACTATTGTAGTATTGTTACATGTTGTTTTGGCTGTAAAGTATTTGTTTTTTTTTTTTTTCACTATATGGCTCCTCGAAAATATGAATCTAAGCATCAAAAACTTAAAAAAGAAGAATAGAAAAATTGATTGAATCCCAAAAGGGAGCTCTTGAAAATTTTGTTACCAGTAATAAACAAAATATCACAGAAAAATTAGATGATAGTTCAACAAATGAACAAGAAATTCATTTTAAAGAGTTAGAAGATAATACAATAATACCATCAAAAGATACAAATGAAAATAATCCTTATGATAATCAATTGAAAGATAACAATGAAAGTAATCCTAATGCTAGTCAATCAAAAGATACTAATGAGAATATTCAGAATGATAGTCAAAAGTGTAATATACCAACTTACGATAGTCAATTGAAAGATACCAATAAAAATAATCTTAATGATAGTCAATCAAAAGATACCAATGAAAATATACCGAATGATGGTCAAAATTTTAATATACCTACTTTTGATGAAGAACATGAAAAAAATTTAGAAGCAAATGAATATATTAACGAAACACTTGATTATAGGCCTTTAAATATTTATGATCCAGCTCAATGGAAAAATATTGACTCAAAATTGAGAGATTTATTAGTAGAAAAGGTCCAATTAGACATAATGATTCAGAATTTCCTAAAGATGGAAACTCTAGGCATTTTTCTACTACATATTACACTCGAACCTTACCAAATAGGGAGAAACATGATAGAAAATGGCTAGTGTATTCAAATGAATTAGATAGCGTATTTTGTTTTTGTTGCAAGTTGTTTAATTCGGAATCTTGTACAAATCAATTAGCTAATCAAGGAACTAATGATTGGAGAAATCTTAGTGGTAAAATTAAAAGACATGAAACAAGTAGTGAGCATATTACTAATATGAACACTTGGAGTGATTTACAAATAAGATTATTGAAAAATAAAACAATTGATAAAAGTGTTCAAGAACTAATTAACAAAGAGAAAGATCGTTGGAAAAATGTATTACAAAGAATTATTGCAATCATAAAGACTTTAGGTAAAAATAATTTGCCATTTCGAGGAACAAAAGAAAAAATTTATCAAGAAAATAATGGAATTTTTTTAAGTTTAATTGAAATGATTGCAGAATTTGATCCGGTGATGCAAGAACATATTCATCGTATTCAACAAGGTGAAATTCATAACCATTATCTTGGTCATAAAATTCAAAATGAATTGATACAAATGATAGCAAATGAAATTAGAAGTAAAATTATTAAAAAAGTTAAAGAAGCAAAATATTTTTCAATTATACTTGATTGCACTCCTGATATAAGTAATCAAGAACAAATGACTCTCGTACTAAGATGCGTGGATATTTCAACAAGTCCAATAAAAATAGAAGAATATTTTTTAGAATTTATAAAAGTAGATGTCACTACTGGTTTAGGTCTTTTTAATGAACTTATAAATGTAATAACGAAACTTCAACTTAACATTAATGACATACGAGGACAAGGTTATGATAATGGATCTAATATGAAAGGAAATAAACAAGGTGTACAAAGAAGACTTCTAGATATTAATCCTAAAGCATTTTACACACCATGCGGTAGTCATAACATTAATCTAGTACTTTGTGATATGGCAAACTCTTGTACTAAAGCTGTATCTTTTTTTGGAGTGGTACAACGTTTATATACATTATTTTCTTCTTCAACAAAGAGATGGAATATTTTTTTTAAAAAAAAGTATCGAAATTCACTCTTAAGCCGTTATCACAAACACGTTGGGAAAGTCGCATTGAAAGTGTTAAAGCTATAAGATTTCAAGCTCCAAAAATAAGGGATGCTTTGTTAGAGTTAGCAGAAAGTAGTGATCAAGATTCTAAAACAAGAAGTGAAGCTAACTCTTTAGCAAAATATGAGTTTGGAGATTTTGAGTTCTTATTGAGCTTGACTATTTGGTATGAAGTGTTATTTGCGGTCAATTCAGCTAGTAAAATTTTACAATCTAAAGATATGCATATTGATGTGGCTATAAATCAATTAAAAACTCTTATAGATTTTTTCAAAAATTATAGAGAAACTAGGATTTGCAACTGCTATGAGTTCAGCCATAGAGATTGCTAAAGAATTAGAAATTGAACCGATTTTTCAAGAAAAACGTGTAATTCGTAGGAAAAGACACTTTGATGAAAATGTTGATCACGAGATAACACAATCCGTTGAAGAATCTTTTAGAATCGATTATTTCTTATTTATAGTTGATCAAGCTATTTCCTCAATTGAGCAAAGGTTTGAACAGTTTCATATATATGAAGAACTTTTTGGTTTTCTATTTAGCTTCAAAAAATTAAAATCATTTGACGATGATAGCTTAAAAGATAAATGTCTTTGTCTCGAAAGTGCTCTCACATATAAAAATTCCATTGATATTGATGGTTTAGATTTATTTTTGGAATTAAAAGTTTTAAGAGAAGTTATACAAACAGAAGAAAACAAGAACACTCCAGTTGACATATTGAATTATATTAAAAAACTAGAATCTTTTTCAAATGCATGTATCGCATTAGAATTTTATTAACAATTTCCGTAACAGTTGCTTCTGCAGAAAGAACTTTTTCAAAATTAAAATTGATAAAATCTTACCTAAGATCACAAGAAAGATTAAGTGGATTAGCGATTTTATCAATTGAAAAGAACATGTTAGAGAAAATTGATTATAAAAGTTTGATCAATAATTTTGCATCTAAAAGAGCAAGAAAAATGAAATTCTAGTAAAAAAAATCATAGATATTAATTTAATTTAGTATTGAATGGTTAAAAAAAAAAAAAAAAAAAAAAAAAAAAAAAAAAAAAAAAAAAGGCCCCAATTTAAGATTTGGCTTGAGGCCCCAAAAAGTTTGGGACAGCCTTGGAGGGGAGATAACGGGAATTTTTATTTGAGGCCCAAATTATGATATTAATAACCAGTTAAGAGAAATTCAAAACACATACATATATATATATATGACTACGAAAAGAATATAAATTTCAATTTTATAATATTTCAAGATTATATCTCAAATGCTTGCTAACAGGCTTAAAATTGTATTGCCTGCTGCGGTGATTTCAGAGCACTAGAGCGCCTTTGTACTTGGGTGCCTTATAACTAATAATGTCCTAGTGGCCTTTGAACTCATGCACAATTTATGGACCAAAAGGAGTGGGAGAGAGATTTTTATGGCTTTGAAACTTGACATGAGTAAAGCTTATAATACGGTGGAATTGGATTATTTGCAGCAAGTTATGCTCAAAATGGGGTTTTATATGCAATGGGTGAATTGGATGATGATGTGTATTAAAACATTCTCTTTCTCGATCCTTATTAATGGGGAGTCTTATGGCGAAATCCTCCCTACAAGGGGACTCCGTCAAGGCGACCCCTATTACCCTATCTTTTTCTGTTATGTGCAAAAGGACTTTCTGCTCTCCTCACTACAGCTAGCTCCAAGCAATGGGTTCATGGGCTCTCAATTTGCCGTGGATGTCCTAGTATTACCCACCTATTTTTTTGCAGATGATAGCCTCTTATTTTGTAGAGCGCGGGTAAAGGAGGTCCAACAACTAGTGAGAGAGATTTAATTAAATAGAAGAAGGATGACTTAGACTTCTGTAGGTGCAGGGATTCTGATGTGGTAGTGTTTGGAAGAGGGCAAACACTTTCTCTCTACTTCGAGTTTTAATTTATAATAATTATAGATTATAGATTACAGATATCTCCTTTCATTTATTTAAAAACATACAAGAAAAAAAAAATAGTTTAGTTTCATACCCTTACATTTCATTCTTTTTCCTTCCTTATGCTTATTCCATTATATTCCGCTCAATTCAATTATAACTTATTCATTTCATTTCATTCTTTTAGCTTTCATTTGTTTCGCTGTAAAATATTTTTCAATGCAAAATATTTTCAGATCCCAATGATTTCAGGAAAAATGATTGTTTTTTTCTGTGTTTGGTTGCATTCCAGAAAATGCTCTAAAAAATATTTTACAGTGTTTAACTCAACGAAAAAAAAATAAAACACACCTCAACACCACTGGAATGGACCAAAAACCCACCACCACCCCAGCAAGCCACCCCACAAACCCACCATGAGCCACCCCACAACTGACCCCCGACCCACCGTGAATCAAACCCCCATCGAAATCAACCAAAAACCCACCCACAACCCACGAGACCCACTACACAAAACCAAAAAATCAAGCTCAAAATCAACTAGACCCCATCAACTCCAACCCACCGGCACACCTACACCCATCACCGGCAACTCAAAACTGGCAAAAATCAAACCCAAACCGCAGATCTGGTAAAAAAAAAAAAATCCAAAAACCTAAGCTCGTGCGCCTCACCTCACCACGTCGTGCCACTCCTCACCTCGCCACGTCGTGCCACTCCTCGCCTAACCTCATATCGCCGTGCTTCGTCGGAGATTCAAGCTCATGCTCATGCATTAATGGGTTTGTTGTGCGAGAGATCTAGGGGGGTTTTGTTATGTGAGAGAGACGAAGGGAGCAGGGTGGTCTGCTGTGTGAGAGAGATGAGGGCTGTGGAGGGGGGAAGGGCTTGTCGTGCGAGAGAGATGAGAGGGTGTAGGATTTTCAGGTGAGAGAGACGAAAATGAGGGGGGGGTGTTGTGCAAAAGATAGAGCAGAAGGGGCAGGGGGAGTGAGCATGCGTTTTTGGAAAATGGTTTACAAAAAGATTGGGTGTAAACCATTTTCCAAATTTTAACAAAGAATTTTCTGATCAACGGAAATTATTTTCCGTTTGACCACCATTTTACAGTGAAACAAACACCCGCAAATCTAAAAATATTTTTCAGAAAATATTTTACAGCGAAACAAACGGAGCCTTAATTACAAACTCCCAAAAGAGCCTTATGAGCATAACCATGCCTCTCTCTCTCTCTCTCTCTCTCTCTCTCTCTCTCTCTCTCTCTCTCTCTCTCTCTCTCATTGTATGTTTAAAGAACAGGAAGAAGAAAGGCCCACGCTCCAAAGCCCAAGTTCCAACATATTTTGGGCTAATGGGTAATAATCCATTCTGGCTAAGCCTAATTCCATTGGCCACATTTGTGCTAGCCTTTCTATCCTCATTAAAAATATGGCAAAGCTCTTACCAAATTAGATAAGAGGAAAAATAAATAAATAAAATAATGAACCATGAAAATTTGGCAAAACAATTTAGATATGTATTTATCACGTCTACACCAAAAAACAATTGGTGTCTTGATTCAAATTATCATAAAAGGGACGTTATAGGTTCAAATTATATCGTATTTATAAAATAAAAAATAAAAATTATAGATATGTATTTCAATAATTCCATAAATGTTGACTGTAAACAAAATCTTAAGCAGGGCGCAGGGGCAGACGGGCCTAATGGTGAAATGGATCAGACACGAGTCTTTTTGTCACAGAAGCCCTAAGGGCTCCAAACATTTGGTGAGAAAAGCCACAATAATATACACTGCCATAACCCATAAACCCAATAGCCAGGTGAACAGAGGTATACTTAATACGGTGACTCATGCCGTTGTTTAGTTCTTGCACTTCTTATGTCCAAATAGAAGGTAAATCTGAGTCTAAATTCTGAACTAATTCCACACTGACGCTCATTCCAAAAAGGCACACATTAACGACAGTTCCCCTCAGAAGATTCCCAATGGCCCAACTTTAGAAGACTTTGTACGCCTCTGCTGTGAAGCCCACAACATGTACACTAAGTCCTTAATTGTGCTAACTACCCTTGTATATCATAGGGTCAAGATAGCAATCAACTTTATCTAGTACTTGAATTCATATATAAGCTAACATGGTCATGCTACGTCACGATGTCCCTCTCTTCCGTGGCACATGACTCCTTCCAACCCCCCACAAAAGTTTAGACAAGTTCAAACATCCATACTACCACGAAACCGGCCATTATATACTATGTCTATAATATATCACCTACAAGTAGCCAAATTTTACTAGTATGTATTTAATTAATCCCTCTACTCCATTGACTTTGCTCCCCTTAAATATTTCATGTCAGCAACTAAATGCATTTCCCTTAAGAACTAGAACAACAATGCTTTTATCATTATTACCACACAATCATCATCTCCTCAAAAAAAAGTTCCCCCTTTCTCTTCTAACTTCTATTCACCATTCAGCATGGATTCGTCAAACATCTCTGGTGGTAAATCATCAAAAAGAGAGCTTCAACTCCAAGGTCCCCGTCCTGCACCTCTCAGAGTAAATAAGGATTCACACAAGATCAAGAAACCACCCCTGGCACCGCCACATCCCTCACAACCACCAGTTCAGCTACGGCCGCCGGTCATAATCTACACAGTCTCGCCAAAGATAATTCACACAAAACCTAGTGATTTCATGACGCTAGTTCAACGCCTAACCGGTTTGTCATCCTCTTCTTCATGTTCTTCCTCAAGTCAAGCTCCGTCCAGTAATCCTTTAATAAACAGTGGTGCAATATCACCAGCGGCTTGTTATGCAACGATAGAGAAGGCTAGGGACTTTCCTGAAGCGAAGAAACAGCAAGTTGGAGAAGTGGGTAGTGTGGGAGGGATAGAGATGGACCATCAAGGGGTTGAGAGGATGGGACCGTTTCCAGGGATTTTGTCACCAGGGCCGGCTTCACTTCCTCCAATTCCTTCAAACTTTTTCTCTCCACCGTCAGATCCGAGCCCGTTTAGCTTCTTGCATGATTTAAGCCCTGTACTTCATGGTGGCAAGAATTACCTAGAAGGTAGTTTCATGCTTAGTCCTTCAAACTTCTTTTCACCTTATATGACTTCCCCTAGTACTGCACCATCTATAGATTTGTTCCCCAATTTATTTGACACTTGATTATTGTTTTGATTCCGAGAGAGGAGAGAGGAGAGAGGTATAGACTATAGAGGTTTTTTCTTTTTGGTGTAGCTTTAATGGTGAGGATGAGAATGGTGGACTAAACTCTAAAGTGGTATTTTGAGCTTAATTTTGATGTGGATACTGGTTGAAAACTTCTTAATAATGGCATTATCTGGTTATTTAATTCAAATTTTAATTTGGTGGGCCATATGTTGCGGCAATTTGGCTCAAATATCTCATGATACTCATGTTTCTAATTGTTTTTTTTCGGTTATGTATTGTGGCTTGTAATGTGCAATATTGGCATTTCCTAATTTCTTTCTTTACATGCTTTTTGCACAAATTTCATACTTCTTGTTTCCTTCTAAATCCTTATGTTAGAAATTTTAAATGCCACATTTTGATGTGCCTTTTTCTCATTTTCCTCCTATTAGATGTATTACTACAAAATGTGGCAGCAGTGCAGTGTGCTAGTTAATGAAACACGAGTACTCCAAAAAATGGAGCCGTATCGGTACTCAATACTCTTTGGGTACTGATATCCTTGGGATATTGTTGTATGTGTACCTCAAGCGTCCCAAAAAAAAAAAAAAAAAATCTGCTTCTTTTATTTACTCTTTAGGTTGTGATAACATGAACTTTAAGTATAACTATATAGATATCCATTTAGGTATAATCTATTGGTTTTAATGTTGAACACTTCTTTCATTTACTCTTTTAGATCTTGGTTTATAATTTAAAGATCATTTAATGATAATAGATATATTATATTATTCATAATTTCTCTTATATTCACATATACTTAACAATCTATGAAAATATATGCATAATATATAATATATATAAAAAAATTAATTAAAAAAATTTCCAGTCGTACTCATATCCTAATTTTTTAGGAATTGTTGTACATCGTATTGTACCTGTACCCAAAAACGAACTCGTACCCGTACTTCTTTGGTTAATGCTAATTTTGATTTGCCAACATATTATCTTCGAAGAAGTTCCACAACACTCATAGATTTTTGTTCTCTTCACAATTAATTAGTTCAATAAGAGTTCAAAATTCCCTCTTAGTTAGGGTTATATTTAGATGCATTAAAAAGCTTAATGACTTCATTGCTATTTACATGGCATTCGATCAAGTAAACTCATCATGGTGAACGGGCCATTGAAGAAAACTTTAGGAACCTAAAAGTAAGGTGATGAAGTATTTAGTGTTGATTTGTTCTTTAGGATCAATCTGCAATATGTGGTGATTATTAGGGGTTTTCATCAGTTCGCGTTGGCATATATTTTGGGAGTGTATTTTGCACCACACCGACATGGTCAATTTTCAAATCCCCTACGGATGACCACACCGATGCCATTGGTTTTCTAAAAACAGCAAATGACCTTTGTCGTTAACGCCATCAAAAGCAGTCCATTTAGTGTGGGTATAACAATCAGTTTGGTGGGAGTTCTGGTTTTTATGAACACCCCAAATGATTGTTCCTAACTTCCTATTAGGTTTTTGGTAGTCCAATTCAAAATTTTGAAATATTACCTCAAAATGATATGCGAACCACATTAGACTCCTTCAAAAAATGACCAAACGTAAATGTTAGTGGAAGTGCATTTTACAAATAAAAAATTTAAAATAGCTACATCTGATCTGACAACGAGATGTAATGTACTTTCATTAACTCTTTATACCTACATCATGGGTAATGTGA
Organism: Fagus sylvatica; assembly: GCA_907173295.1. Classification (NCBI taxonomy): domain Eukaryota; kingdom Viridiplantae; phylum Streptophyta; class Magnoliopsida; order Fagales; family Fagaceae; genus Fagus; species Fagus sylvatica. The sequence continues at coordinate 21,182,265 of OU015764.1, forward strand.
ACTAAAATCTACTATAAATAATAAGGATTACAAATACTTAACTAATTTTCATATATGATACTCATAAGCTTTGTCATTCGGATATTCGGTCAAGTGGTAATCCCCCTTCCCAAAAAGCTTCATCCTCTCTATGAGGGTGTGGGTTTGATCCCAAAATCTTCAAAATATATATATATGTAAGTTTAAATTAAAATTTCATTTCATCAAAAAATTACAATATCTTCTGTCATTAACTTTTAGGTCATCATTTCTGAGTGAGTTGGGTTGTAACATAGGGTCCCACCCATAGGTAAAAATCTTCACTAGTCACTGCCTCTTTTCCCTCCCTCTATCCTTCGAGACGCTTGTTCGCTTAACTCATTCTATCAAACGAGCAAAGCTGGTGATTTGCAAGTTCTCCAAATTAGGCTGGTACTCGTAGAGCATTCCATTGATGCAAATATCCACTAAGTACTAACTGGCCTTCTTCAACCGTATCACAACAAGAGAGGGAAACATCTATGAAGTACGTAGCGTATTTAGTGTTGTAAATCTTCCAACAATCTCTTTTTCTCCTTGCCTAGGTCGGCCAGGGTAAGTCTTTCATCGACAATGAAGAACTTCTTCGGGAACAGTGAAACCATGTTATTCCATCTAGTCACTAATTATCGAAGAGGTAGATTGGTGTACCAATTGAATGTCATTACTTCCAAAGAATTAGAGAAATTATTCATCCTAATGTTGTGATCATTTTAATATGTTGCAAGATCGTCAGCAAACTGCCAGACATGTTCTTTAGTGTGACTAGTCTTTTCGTCATATCAGGGGAATACAGGTGAGACATGCAAGACACTCATGCTTAAGACATTTGTAGAGGCAGAATCTCTGCGCTCTAATACCAAAATGATGCAATGTAATCTAGAGGCACGTTATTAGTGGAGGAAATAAAGAAATGAAAGGCATTAAGTTGTGTTGAAACTAGGCGTGGCAACAATTCTTCAAGAGCTCACTCTTGGAACAAAACACTAGGCTTTAAACTTCTATATATATTCATCAACTGCCTTACAAAGGCAGTGCCTAGGGCTATTTGTATTACATAGCCTCATGCTTAGTCCAACTATTGGAAAAGTGTGTCAAATTTCTATCCTGAATTGGAAAACTAATTGAGTTTCCTTGATGAAGAAAGAAAATTAATTAGGTTATTTTTGGGTTTTCTTGATGTGAAAGAGCCTGAGTCTTTGGCGTAAAAGGAAAGACTATTATTTGGTGTGCAAGGAAAGTCTATTCTTTGTCAAAAAAATAATGTACTCCTTGTCCACCAAGGAATAGGAATTGAAATCTTATGAATAAACAGTGTTGCAAAGTATAAGGCGGCTTTGTCCTTAGGGGATCCTCCCTATAAGGAGAGGATGAGAAAGAGCACCACATGAAGAGTGCAACTTGAAGGAGGCTTTTGCCCAGGGTTCCTCCCCTATAGAGAGAGAAACAAAATTATAGAGCCGTAAACCAAGATAATAAAAAAAAAAAATTTTGTTTGGGAAGTAGCACAAGAAGAGAGGCAAAAGGTTTTGGTATTCTCTGAGGTTTATGGTTAGTGCACAAATTGAGGGGAATTTGTGACACTTGGGTACTCAAAAAATATTTGGGTTTTCCTTTAGAGAGTTTGTTGAGTGTTAATTCCTAGAGAAAATTTTATAGTGTTTGGTGAGAACCTCGAGTTAGGCATAAACTTTAAAAGAACTATTATAATTTGATTTTGTAATAGTAAATTTATTCGGAGTTTGTCCCGTGGTTTTTCCTTTCAAGGACAAAAAGTTTTCCACGTAAATATTTGTGTTTTTGTATGTAATTGATATATTGGTAATTGATTTAAATTGTTTGTAGAATTTTTTAATTCACATAAGACTAAACTGTTGTCCCAACAAATGATATCGTGCTTCCGTTGTTCCCAACGCCAACATCCCAAATCTACTTACAAATGGCTAACTAAATTGAGGCTAGCTAGCTCAAAACTCACTGCATCAAATCCATTCAATTCTTACAATTCATTTTAGTAAAACCATTGACCATGTGACTAACACTTTCATGTTGACCAAGACAAACCTCTTACTTGCCCAAATCGCAATTACCATCTAGAAGGTAAGGGTAATTGCTCTTAATCGGGTATGATGTATGAACACATCTATTTGGGATTGCAAAGTCATTCTATTGAATAAAATACTCAAACACTATTCTAGTATTCTCTTATTCTCTATATATATATATATATATTTTCTCATAAAGCAACGTGGGAGTGGTTACACGTTTAGTAAAGAAAACCAGCCCACTAGAGATCAAATTGTAATATTTTTATTATTTAATTGGTAAAAACAGGCTGGATTAGATTGTACGAACTTTATATCAACCTAACACGGGTAGCTTTCTTAGTCATTTTCCTTTTAGACACATAGTGCTGGGACCATGAAGTGGAGGGTTTCCATTGACTTGCTATCCGGTTTGCTGAGGGTCATCAACAATAGTTGCATCATGATGACTCAATTGGAGTTCTAGCAAAAAGTGTACTCTATCATATAGAGAAATGTTTAGGTGCTTCAGGTGGAGTCCTCTTCCCTCTCAAAGTGGGTGTGGGCCCCACACATAAAAACCACACCGAGACCCACCACCCTATAAGAGAGAAGGAGAAGTTCTCCCAGGGCACTTAATAATTTCTCTTCATATTAAGAAGTCACAGTCATATACTTGACAAATTTGTTTAGGTTTGATCCAATCGTGTAGGACCGACTCTTAGGCTATGTCATTTAGACCATTACCTAAGGCTCCAAACTTTTATATCAATAATTAGTTTTACTGAAGAGAAAAAGTATTTTAAAATATATATATATAAATAAAAAATAAAAAAAAAATTTGTAAGTGTGTCGGATTATCAATTACAAAACTTGTTAAAGTAGTTTTTGCAAAAAAAAGTTTTTCAAAGTTAAAATTTATGAAAATTTACTTAAAATCGATTACGTCACAAAAAGGATTATGTAGATTGGTCATACTATCAATTCAAAAGTAGATGTTTGCAAAAGTTAAATACAAAAACTTAATTAGAAATTTTTCATCTCAAAATTCATGACGAATGTATTTTAAATATAAATATATATATATATATATATACAATGAACTTTAAATATTTAATTACAAACAAAAAACCCACTTAAAATTGTTGTCATAAGCTTGAAATTGTATCGAGCCGACCCTACGATCGAGTACTAGTAAAAAATAGATAGAATTAAAACAGGTTGCTATTCCTATTACCCTTACCAAATCTTTGACGTGTTTGTTCAACCTAATAAAACCCGTATTTTTACATGTAAAAACATTTAAATTTTTAAAAAAGAAAATAAATATACTTTTTAACATCTTTCTTCATATTTATTTTGATACAAATAAAAGAACATAGAAAACATTCAAAAAAATTTATAATGCAATAATTAATTAGCACAATAATTCTAAAATATATATATATATATATATATAACATGAAATAAATTTAAATCGGGAAATTATTTGGTCCCATTTGCTTATATCCGATTTTTGTCCCACTCTGGCATCATAATTTGGGTAATTTGCATTTCATTATCTATAACTGTATGTCACTTCATGTCATTTTGGGTAAGGCTTCTTTGGGTAACAGGCAAGTCATAGGAGGCAATATTCATATGATTTAAGATAAGCCTATGTTATTTGGAATTTATTTATAAAACAAAGGAATTTATTTATAATCGAAAATTGAGTTACCTTGAATAACATATATAATACGTTAAATAACATACATATTACCCAAATTTGTGTTACCCATGATGCAATAAAATTACACTAAATAACATAGAGTTATACCAAAGGACATACATATCACCCATATTAAGGTGTCAAACGGGATATAGCCAAAGGAACCAAAGAAGGCCCTTACAAATAAATGTGGTAGAACTTTAAGAAGGAAAAACATAATGGATTAAAAATAATAATAATAAATAGCATTTTCACAAGTGCTCCACACATGTTTAAAGGCTCTTTCTATTTTTAATTTTTTAGGACAAATTGTGCGTTGCTCTTTCTTTAGTCATTATCAAGTTCATAAATGTAGTTTTATCTATAATTTCAGAAACTCAACAATTTTTTTTGTCTCATCATTAAATATATATAAAAAATAAAATAAAAAAGCTTTACCACTTGCATAAGAAATTCTAACTACCATTATCTAAAAGAAAAAAGAAAGTTCAAAACTATAAATTAGAAGGCCAATGTGAATATTACACCTACATATCGATTATAGTTACATCAAATTCTCCAATTCTCACATTAAAGAACACATGATTTTGTCTGGTATGTGTTTTTTTTTTTATAATTTGTCTGGTATGTGTTGGTTGCTCATTTTGGGGTAACTTACTTTGCAAATCTTAATGATGAAAAAAAATTAAAAAAATTAAAAAAATTAAAAAGTAAAAAAGAAATAATTATTACTATAGAAGTAAAAATATCTTGCAATTCTCTTTTCAAGATAGCAACTTTTACAACAACAACCAAACCTTAATCCCAAAATTTTTGGAGAGGATAGCAGCTCTTACATGCCCAAAAAATAATTATTCCAATTGCTTAAGAGAAAATTAGCACCAAAAAAAAAAAATCCACATACCTTTTAAGATATTGGTACATAAGCCAATAATCTCTAAGCTAACTGCACATTCTCCTCCTATGTTTCTTGTAACAAATTTGGTTGAGTGTTTAGCTATCAAGTCTAATAATAATTTGAACATGCCCACATCTGTGTGTTATGAGTGTTTTTTCTATCCTTCTATTTGATACTTAGACGTTGATCCTCATCATAATCAATATAGGGGTTTCTTCTGATGGAAGCATGGAAGCGAGTAAGTTCTTCCCCAGCACGTGAAAGCATAACCTCGGTTCCATGCAGTTTAGTGCTAAGATCCTCCTTTTAGATTTTTAGCATGTTATTTTTCTTCTTGTTGCAATTTTAAAATCTGATTATGACATTGATTTGTAGCAAAGGTTTTGAGACAAAAGGAGAAGTTGATAAAACTGAATCCAAATTAATTAAATTAACAATATCTTGCCTTGATTTTTGTATGATGATGAGGTTCTACGGACCAACCACATGCTAAACTTGAAATCTGGAAAATTAAAACTCAAAAATGATAACGGTTAATAGTGTGGATGAAGAAACGTAAACATAAATGAATAACAAATTAATGGTGGGAAACATGTTTCTTAAAACATATATTTCAGAATCGTGATTTTAAAACCGCACTTTGTAAAAAACGTACTTTTTCAAACAGCTAACCCAAACTTCACCCTATAATGGTGGGAAAAAATTTTCTTAAGAGATAGACTAATATTTAAAATTCAAAAATTAAAATTAATCTGCTAAATTTTAGGAAAAATGACTAATAGTGGGAATAATGTAAGATTAAATTAATCAGTGACCCAAATGTTAAAGAACATTTGATCGGTTAGAGGTTTAATAGTAGTATATTACATATCTTTTAAAGTTAGCTTAATGTTATCTTTAACTTATTGGTCATTTATAAAGTGGTTTCCTAAGTAACTCTTCCTTTGATGGTTAAGTGGAGATTAAATTTTAAAAAAGAAAACGGGTCCTCTCTCTACCTATAAAAGAGATGTTCAATACTCCCGTCAGATTTGGTTAAGTTGAACATATACATAAAGAGAGACAAGAGAGAGAAACCTTTTTACTATTAAGATAGAGAAATCTTTTTTCTATTAAGAATGGATCAATGTAAGAATATTATGACTATTTAATTTTTTGAAGATCATGATAGTTCTAAATCCTTGATTAATGTAGTTATTAATTATCTAACAACATAGAAAGATAATTTTACATGTGGTATCAGAGCTTGTGTTTAAGAATTATTTTGATTTTTCATTGAATGAATTTTTAATTTATATCGGTGAATTCTTAACCTTAAATTTTTACTATTAAGATAGAGAAATCTTTTTTCTATTAAGAATGGATCAATGTAAGAATATTATGACTATTTAATTTTTTGAAGATCATGATAGTTCTAAATCCTTGATTAATGTAGTTGTTAATTATCTAACAACATAGAAAGATAATTTTACATGTGGTATCAGAGCTTGTGTTTAAGAATTATTTTGATTTTTCATTGAATGAATTTTTAATTTATATCGGTGAATTCTTAACCTTAAATTTTGGTTCGAGTTTAAATACGTGAATTCAGTTTCTTTGTTTTTTCTAAATGTTTACAACTTTATGATCAAAACATTTCAAAACTCGAATCATTGTGATAAATTAAGTACATAATGATCTCATTTATTAACATTGTTCTTTTATTTTTCCGCTTAACGTTCTAATTTATTTTCTCACTATAATGACCATATACTATCTAGTAACATGTAAGGTATGTGTGAGAACATATTTGATATTTTGTAATTGAAATATCATAATATACTTGATGGTTGTCAATTAAATTTAAGCTAATACGTCACCCCACATGACTAATATACTTTGAGTGCTTATATATGAACAACCAATAGAATGTATTCCTTTAATAATTGTAGTGGTTGGTGTATTTAAATAGTATGCTTATATTTGTTCACATTACTTTGAACATATTATTGTTGATTTAATGTTTTATGTAAAGTCATTAATTTTGATTTGGAATTTATATTATGATACGGTTTGGTAGTCACCAAAGTGGCCCAACTGGAATGGGACATAGATAACAAGTCAAATAATTGAGATTTAACACATATTCCCTAGTGTTAATAAATTTAATGACCATATAAATTGCAATTCTTTAATCACAAGAATATTAGGTTTGGCCCAAAGGTGCACCACTTTTAAGTGATTAATGAATTGAAATAGGATGGTTGGTGGGTATTCATAGTTAAAATTGGAACGGATACCCAAAGGTAACATGCCAACTTAATTATGAATATTTTACCAATTAGTCCTATTAGGTGAAGGGAATCACCAAAATTTTTTAATAGTTTACCATAAGAATAACCCAAAGGTGGATCACGATAATACTATTTATCATTGTTTAAATATGTGTTTCATTATGGTTTATTGTTCCTTATTAATTACTCTTAGCACTAATGTAGTGAGCATGAATTATTATTTGCAATATCTGTTCATGTTTCGCTTCATTTGCATGCTTCGTCTATTCCCATGCTGAATGGAACAAATTTCTTAGATTGGAAAGAACAAGTTTAGTTTCACCTTGGTGTACTGAATCTAGATATAGCACTTCATGAATTTGAGAAACCACCTTTTCCCACTGATACAAGCAGTGTGGAAGAAAAGGATTTGTACAAAGTATGGGAAAAGTCAAATAGACTAAGCATTATGTTTATGCGAATGACAATAACAAAAAACATCAAGACAACACTTCCAAAAACTAATGATGCGAAAGAATTCCTTGCCAATGTGGCAAAACGTTTCAAAACTGCTGACAAGTCCCTTGCGGGAGCACTAATGGCTAAGCTTACCACCATGAAATTTGATAGTACACATGGGATACAAGAGCATGTCTTTGAAATGATAAATTTGGCTGCTCAATTAAAGACTTTGGGGATGAATGTAGATGAGTTCTTTCTCGTGCAATTCATCTTGAATTCCTTGCCTCCTCAGTATGTGCCGTTTCAAATTAATTACAACTCTATGAAAGATAAGTAGAATCTAAATCAATTGGCCAATATGTTTAATCAAGAAGAAGCAAGGCTTAAGCAACTTGAACAACATTCAGTTCATCTCATAAGTCAAGGAGCTCAAAGAAAGTGGAGGAAGCCTAAAAATGACATAAAGCATGGATCACACAAGGCAAATGAGCCCAACCCTAATGTTCAGGCTCATAAGAAGGAAATAGGCAATAATAAGTGTCACTTTTGTATAAAGTTGGGACACTATCAGAAAGATTGTCTGAAACGTAAGCAATGGTTTGAAAAGAAAGGTAAATGTCTAATTACAGGTTTTGTTTCTGTATGTTTTGAATCAAACCTAACTGAAGTTCCTTCTAATACTTGGTGGCTTGATTTTGCGGCTACAACTCATGTTTCCAATACGATGTAAGGATTCCTTTCAATCCAGACCATAAATCCAAATGAAAATTTCATGTTGATGGGAAATCGGGTTAGAGCTTCAATTGAAGCCATTGGTACTTATCATTTATTTCTTGACACTGGTCATCACTTAGATTTGTTTTAGATATTTTATATTCCTTCAATCTCTAGAAATTTAGTTTCTTTACCTAAACTTAAACTTGATCTTGATGGCTACTTCATAAATTTTGGGAATAAAAGTTTTAGTTTGTTTAAGAATACCTATTTTGTTGGTTTTGGTATTCTTTGTGATCGTTTATACAAATTTAAGCTTAATGATCAATCTGCTGAAACCCTTCTCACCCTACATCATAATGTTGATACTAAACGTAGTCTAATTAATAAAAATTTCTCAAACTTGTGGCATAAAAGGTTGGGACACATTTCCAGAAAAAGGTTAAAGTGATTAGTAAAAGATGGGATTCTCCAGAACCTAGATTTTTCTAATCTCAGTATGTGTGTGGATTGTAATAAGGGTAAATAAACCAAACACACCAAGAAATGTGCCACAAGAAGTACAAAGCTCCTTGAGATTATCCATACAGACATCTGTAAGCCTTTTGATACTCCATCTTTTGATAAAGAAAAATACCTCATCACCTTTATAGATGATTTTTCACGTTATGATTATATCTATTTATTGCATGAAAAATCTCAAGCAGTGAATGTCCTTGAGGTATACATTACTGAGGTTGAAAGACAATTAGAAAGAAAAGTGAAGATCAGATAGAAGTGGTGAATATTATGGAAAGTATTGTGAATCAGGGCAATGCCCAGGCCCATTTGCTAAACTCCTTGAAAAGCATGGCATTTGTGCATAATACACTATGCCAGGAACACCACAGCAAAATGGTATAGCTGAAAAACGGAATCATACTTTAATGGATATGGTTAAAAGTATGTTAAGTAATTCCACATCACCCTTATCATTATGGATGTATGCTCTTAAAACCGTTATATACTTATTGAATCGGGTTCCTAGTAAGGCAATTCCACAGACCCCTTTTGAACTGTGGACTAGAAGGAAATCAAGTTTAAGACACCTGCATGTTTGGGGTTGTCCAACGGAAGCTAGAGTTTATAATCCACATGAAAAGAAATTGAACTTAAGAACAATCAGTGGTTACTTTATTGATTATCCTGAAAAATCCAAAGGGTTTAGGTTTTACTGTCCTAATCATAGTACGAGAATTGTGGAAACCAGTAATGCCAGATTCATTGAAAATGGTGAAATCAATGGGAGTGATAATCTACGAAATGTAGATATTCAAGAAGTTAGGGTGCAAGTTCTAATGCCTATAACTTCAAACAAAATTGTTGTTCCTATAGTTGTTGAACAACCAAACAACATTGAATAACAAATTAATGAACCATCACTCCATAATAATATGGTCACCAATGAACAAATGGTAGAAGAACCACAAGGAGTAGCATTAAGAAGATCTCAAAGAGAAAGGAGGTCTGCTATTTCAGATGAATATGTGGTATATCTACAAAAATCTGATTTTGACATAGGATCAAATAAGGATCCGATTTCGTTTTCACAAGCCTTGGAAAGTGTTGATTCTACTAAATGGATGAGTTCCATGAAAGATATATTGAAATCAACGGATCAAAATGAAGTTTGGAACTCATTCAATTGCCTGAAGGATACAAGAAAGTTGGTTGCAAGTGGGTCTACAAGTCAAAACGCAACTCTAAAGGTAATATCGAACGATTTAAAACTAGACTTGTGGCCAAAGGTTTCACTCAGAAATGAGGCATTGATTACAAAGAGACCTTCTCCCCTGTATCCAAGAATGACTCACTTAGAATCATTATGGTTTTGGTGACTCATTATGATTTGGAGTTACACCAAATGAATGTGAAAACTGCTTTCCTAAATGGGAGTTTAGAGGAAGAAGTCTATATGGATCAACCTGAAGGTTTCTCTATTAAAGGAAAAGAACACTTGGCTTGCAAACTTAAGAAGTCAAAATACAAACTTAAACAAGCTTCCCGACAATGGTACCTTAAGTTCAATGATACCATTACAACTTTTGGATTTAAAGAAAACACTATTGATCGATGTATTTATCTGCAGGTTAGTGGGAGTAAGTTTATATTTTTTATTTTGTATGTTGACGACATTTTGCTTGCTAGTAGTGATCTTGGTATATTGCACGAAACCAAAAAATTTCTTTATAAGAACTTTGAAATGAAAGATATGGATGAGGCAACTTATGTGATAGGAATTGAAATATTTCGAGATAGATCACGTGGAATATTAGGGTTGTCTTAAAAAGCATATATTGAAAGGGTTCTAGAAAGATTCAAAATGGAGAATTGTTCTACTAGTGTTGCCCTTATTCAGAATGGTGACAAATTCAGCCTTATGCAATGCCCACAAAATGAATTGGAACGGAAACAAATGGAAGGAATTCCTTATGTTTCTACAATAGGAAGTTTAATGTATACACAAACTTGCACCAGGCCGGACATTAGTTTTGCAGTTGGTATCTTAGGTAGATACCAAAGCAATCCAGGAATGGATCATTGGAAAGCTGCAAAGAAAGTGATGAGGTATTTGCAAGACACAAAGGATTTTATGCTCACATTTAAGAGATCTGACATTCTAGAGGTTACTGACTATTCAGATTCAGACTTTGCTGGATGCATTGATAGTAGAAAGTCCACTTTTGGTTATTTGTTCATGTTAGCTGAAGGAGCAATATCATGGAAAAGTGCGAAGCAAACTATCATTGCTTCATCCACTATGGAAGCTGAATTTGTGGCATGCTTTGAGGGCACAGTTCATGGATTGTGGTTGCGGAATTTTTTCTCAGGTCTTAGGATTGTTGACTTTATTTCCAAGCCACTGAGAATTTATTACAATAACTCTGCAAGTGTGTTTTTCTCTAAAAACGACAAGTATTCTAAAGGTGCGAAACACATGGAATTGAAATACCTTACTATTAAGAAAGATGTTTAGAAACAACGAGTGTCAATAGAACACATTAGCACACAGTTTATGGTTGTGGATCCATTAACAAAGGGATTAGCTCAAAAGACATTTAAGGAACATGTCAATCAAATGGGTTTTGAAAATAACACTTGATTATTGCTATTTTAATAAAATAAGGTACTTTATGTTATTTATGCTATTTGACACTTGGAGATCTCAATAAATGTGTTTCTGATCATTCATGTTTTATTTATGTATGTACATGTATGATAACAGGAATAGTCTCTGTAAAAGAGATAGTATTGTTAGACCTTCTAAATTTACTTCTCATTTATAGACTATATTAAACAGGTTATTGATGTCGTAGTACATGGAAGGAACTATGTCGCATAATTGACATAGAACCGCCATGACTCGCATTAGTGGGTTGTTTAATTATAGTATTAAGATGACCAAATTAAAGTAAGATTAGATATGTATTATTGCGCGCCTAATGTTAAACTTATTAAACCTTGATGAAAGTGATAATATGGGCCAAATGGGAGAATGTAAGATTAAATTAATCGGTGACCCACATGTTAAAGCACATTTGATCAGTTAGAGGTTTAATAGTAGTATGTTACATATCTCTTAAAGTTAGCTTAATGTTATTTTTAACTTATTGGTCATTTATGAAGTGGTTTCCTAAGTAACTCTTACTTTGATGGTTAAGTGGAGATTAAATTTTAAAAAAGGAAACAGATCCTCTCTCTACCTATAAAAGAGATGTCCAATACTCTCATCAGATAAGGTTAAGTTGAACATATACATAAAGAGGATCAAGAGAGAGAAACCTTTTTACTATTAAGGTAGAGAAATCTTTTTTCTATTAAGAATGGATCAATGTAAGTATATTATGACTATTTAATTTTGTGAAGATCATGATAGTTCTAAATCCTTGATTAATGTAGTTGTTAATTATCTAACAACATAGAAAGATAATTTTACACACATGTCTACTAATAGAATTTTATAATTTTTACTATAACAGCTTGTGCGTAATAGTGACTACTTATGGATAAGATAAGGAAGACACTTGGATTTAATTTTAATCTTCAAATTATTTTAGTTTACTATTTCTCCCATGTCTCTTCTCCTTTATTTTAAAAATAAAAAAATAAAAAAAACTGCATGAATATTCATTTTTAAGAAAATAAAAGAGAATTGTATGGAGGGAACATGTGTGAGAAATAAAATATAAAATTTTAAGGAGAATGATAGAATTCATGGGAATATTTCATTTCTAAGTTAAACTCAAATTAACAATGTGTAAACAAATTTATAGAACCCATAATTTTACTTATTTATCCTAATTTCATTTATTTTGAATGAAAATAAATTAATGGATGTTAGGTGTATTTTTTACACATAAAAATGGATAGGAATGGAAAGAATCATCTTAATAGTAACTAGGGGTGTACACGGTATAGTATGGTACGGTATTTGGGGCATTTTGATACCATATCGCACCTTGCAGTATTCAAAATCTAATACTGAATACCATACCATATGTTTTGGTACCTGGTGGTTTTTATGTGGTATGGTGCGGTACGGTACGGTAGCGATGTGGTACCGGTGTTTTTAAACTCTCAATCATTTACCTAAACTTCTCTCTTGACCGACGAAATCCTCCATTGAAATCAATTCATGAACCCAAAAATTAAGCTTCTCTACAAACCCAATAAATAACCCACAAAACCCTTATCAAAAATCAACTAAAGAAGTCTAATTTTTGGATAAGAATAAAAGAGATTAATATAGAAAGTGAGAGTGCGTAAAAGAAAGAAGATACGGATACTCACGATGCCGATGAGCAGCAGTTATCGAAGAGAGGTGCTGAGTGGCGACGATCGATGAAAGGCAGAGAGAAAGCGACGCCTGAGAGAGTGATGATGAGGTAAAGAGACTGACGGTGAGGCAGAGAGAGAGAGACAAAGAGAGTGACGGACTGGTTGTTAAGTGAGGTAGTGAGAGAGAGTAGCAGGACTAGGGTTATTTTTCTTTTTTGCGTTCCCCCCCACTATAGCCCTAAGCAGCGCCTTTTGTGTATTTTAAACTTTAATATAGTATTTATATATATAAATATAATTAACATTTTGAAAAATATCGAAATAATATCGGTATTACCACCAAAAAACTTTAGAAAAAAATGTCAATAAAATACAGAGATACCAAAAATGTACCATGTACCATACAGCATACCAAAAAATACCATGTCAATTGATCGGTTGCGGTACATTATTGCGGTATGCAGTTTTTTTGTACACCCCTAATAGGGACTAATCAGGAACCACTACAATGCACGAGAAAGTTTAACATAATATAAATTTTTCTCCATTTTTTTTGTCTAAATATGAAATTTAATAATTAAGGTAATTATATATAGTCATTTATCATTGTGTTTGTATATAAAACTATATATTTGTTGATAATTAATTCAAAATATGATGCTTTCAATTAAAAAATATATACTTAACATAATAACGTGTAAAATTGTGAAACCTCAAAACTTATGTGACACAATATCATGAAGTCAACAAAAAGTTTTTTTTTTTTTTTTTTTTTTTTTTTGAAAATAAGGAGCAAAGTAAATTTGTTTTTACATATTTTTTCAGTAAAAAAAAAAAAAAAACTTGGTTTTACATAGGCAGCCCTAGCAATGTCCTAAAAAAGCCTTGGTTTTACATGTGAACCAAACAATCAACCCCGATTTGCTTTTTAATTTTTCCCTTGGAACTCCATAACATGTTGACAAAATGAGTACCGTGAAATATCAGCTTGCACTTTCTTTTTTTGGTAAATATCAGATTCCACTTTCATGCGTATAATTAAACAGGCAAAACACTGCCCAAAGGATTAGGACACTCCTCAAGGATTTTCTCCACTATGCAAGTTTAAATTTCTACTCTATATCATGTTCCGGTTCCCTGACAAGAAATTGGCTGGCCAAGAGAAAGAAACACTAACACTATACAGATACTAATGAACAAAATCAAAACACTGAAGCGCAAAAAGAATACAGTGAACTAGAACCATAACTATCATTGTTGCTTAATGGACTAACTGGACTCCGTCTATCCCAGGTTAAGGCATTTGTAGGGGTTTTCTCCACTTCAGGGACCACTGCATTTGTTACATGAGAAGCTTGCTTTCTTCTAAACACCCCCCATAAATAAAACTTCTCCTGAAATACTGCAAATCAATTCATTCAAGAAATAGTTTAATTTTATGCAGAAGATAAGATTAAACTGATATTCAATAAAGGAATAAAGACAACTGGGCTCACTCTTATATGGCATGGGCAGTACAGTAGAAGTGAAAAGCAAAAGTTCTGCATTTTGCACCATGGATCTCATGGCAAGGTCTTGGTCAATCATGCTATCCACCAGGGTCTTAAAAGCTTTTCCATCACTGTAACAATGTAAAATTAACATTATAGAGGAACCTAATTTGCAAAAGTGAGAGGAAGCTCATGAAATATTATTAAAACCATACCTTCCATTCTCTGAAAAGAAAAAAAGAGCAATATTTTGGTCGGTTGGGCCCCCCTTCTCAAAACCTTTTGGCCACACATCTGGCCTACGAAACAGTTCTGCATAAAGCAACTTTGGCATCAATTTTGCCTCCTCGCACACTTTTGAACATGCCAAACTAGAGAGATGAGCTGCAAGGACAACAGCACCAGAATCTTTGTTGCGGATGCATAAACTTCCCCTGTCAAATGGATAAAACAGTGCAGAAATTTTAAACCCTGCATCAGATGAGCAAGTGTAAAATTCACAATAAATTCAAGGGGGAAGGACCTAAGGAGTACCTCCAGATAGGATCAATGATAGGCTGTGCACCGACATAACATTTTTGTTCTAAGAAATTGGAAGGGTCACTGGTAGCTATTTGACAGGCTTTAGCATGTCCAACCTCTTTATCAGACTTGGTCCCATCTTTCAGATCCAGTATAAGCTTGTGTCCAAGCTTCTGACCTTCACAACTCTCACCACAATGCGTCTCATTGCATCGAAGAGAAGGATTAACAGAAATAGCCTCTTCAGCTAAGTTGGTCCCATCTTTCAGATGCAGTCCCAACTCTTGTCCAACCTTCTGACCTTCACAATTCTCATTACAGTGTGTCTCGTGGCACCAAAGAGAAGGGTTGACACACTCAACATCTTCACTGGAATTGGCACCATCTGTCAGTACTAGTTGCAACTCCTGTCCAACCATCACGCCTTTTTCACAGATCTCACCAGAATACATCATATCGAGTTGAAGGGAAGGGCTTTCTTTGAATATTTGCATACCCACTTTAGCCACAGAGCCAGAGATGTCCTTTCTCTTCTTCTTCTTATTCTTTCTCGCCTTTTTAACCATCTTGTTCTTCAATCTTTCAAAAAGGTTCCTCTTTAATCTTATTCTAGATTGGGTTGCTCTCACATTTTTCGAATTTACAGAATGACTTAATCCGGATGGGAGAGCAATAGTTTTGTTGATGGTAGATAGCTTTTGAACCTTTGGTTCACAATCCAGACAAAACCAAGTAACATGTTCATCAAAAGTCGCAGGCAGCACATCCAAGCAATAGCTGGACGAAATGAAAAGGCAAGAGTCAAACACCAGCCCATTTCCAGTACAAAATTACAACCATAATATGAAATCATTCGTTCCTTTTAACATAAAAACTTCATGCATAAATTTTTAGAACATTTGAAATAAGTCAAACAAACAGCATCAGCAATTCTGTCCAATAGTCTAAATATGCTTGTATCCAGGCACATCCATGGACACACAGACACACACATTGCCAAAAATTCAAACTAACACTCGCACACACACTACAAATTGTTCATACCGATGCTGAGCATAAACCTGACAACTGTCACAGTAGATCAAAGCCACAGAGAAGCCTTTGTCACCACACTTTTGACAAATAGTCACCTGCAACAACAAAAACACAGCTATTATACCATGCTTATCAAATATCAATGGCCCCAAAACCCATACCAATGACATCTATGGACACGAAACAAATTTCAAATATATACATATACATTCCAAGGCCCCAACACTCACACCAATGACATGCATCAGTACAACCCTAAATATATTCCCTTATGAAAGATAAGCAAACCTAAAATCAAGTTCCTTGTCAAATGTAAAATCAAGTAGGTACATGCATGCTTTTCCTTCTTTTTTAAAAGCAAGTTTTGACCCCAAAGGGGTACATACACGTGTTTTTGTATATGACTCCAAAGAACAAAACTTAAGAGCAGAAATGATGTTGAAGAAGAAAAAAGGTAAACTCAAGCTTCACTATTCAAATTTTCCAAATAAGTAATTTTTCATTACTAACAGGTTCCCACACCCACGTTCCCACCCCCCCCCCCCCCCCCCCCTCCCTTTTTTTTTCTTTTTGCTTCAATCATGTATTATTGGAAAATATTATTCCTGCTATTTGGAAAAATTAAAAAATGATTTTTTTCCACACAGTGCTCAATCTACTTAGTATCATATAGTCAAAGTAAAATACCAATCTTCACTTCTAATTTATACATTTACATAAATATAAAACTTAACTTCAAATTTATTTTTTTTATAACATAGGAGAACTTCACTCAGAGAGTTGCATGTCGCAAAGCATACTGTACAACAATCTTCACCCGCCAGAACCAATTGTTGAGTAATCCAGGAGTATTCACCACTAACAAGCTAAAACTTCCCATTTAAAATTGATTTAAATTTGACCTTAAGTTGAATAAACTTTGCAACAGATCTTAAGCACCACCACCATAATGTGTGTCAAGATCAACAAAGTTAGCACCACCAAGCTCAAGAAAACCATCAAGCAACTACAAAGGGATCACACCAAAAGTGGAGTCCTTTAGAAATGATTCCATAGTGGAGCCCTCCTATATTGTTGTTCATGTCTTAACCTATGTTCAATCCCTTTTTCTCAAAGTTTCATATTATCACTCGTAAGTCTAATTCCACAATAATTTGTACAATTTTGGATATCTCATGTTGTGAAAATTAACAGTTTGCGCAACATTAAAGAAGAGAGAAAAAAACAAACACATACAAAGAACACAAAAATTTACGTGATTCAGTAATATGCCTACATATATGGGCGGCGTCAAAGAGAGTTATAGTAAGAAAATAAGAAAATCACAACAGTGGGACTAGAACTCTCTCAATGAACCCATAATCTCTCGCTCATCAAGAAAAAACCAAGAGAAGAGTTTTCTTTTAATTCTTATGTTGCGGCACAACTCATTTAGGCACACACAATCAATATATATAGATTGCTTAAGTCGACTAGGGTATTCAATATATGGGGTAAACGAATTCCTATTTCTTTTTGTATTTGGTCACTAACTTGAGCTGTGACAATTCAAGCCACACCCATGGTCCCATGCGTCAACAATCTCCACCTTTGGCTTGACTTGAATCAAGCAACATGAACAAAATTCCTCCATCACCTCCACCTTAGCCCCTAAGGGCTATCACAAACTGCAAATATTGACCAAGTCCAAGCAATGCTTGAACTTGGCTACAGTAACCAGTCTTGTAAACATATTAGTTGCATTCTCTAAAATATGAATCTTCTCAAGAATAATGTCTCCTATAACATTCATCTCTCTTATCTTGTGGAACCTCACATCAATGTGCTTCGTCTTGGCGTGATACATCTAATGCTTTGGCAAGTAAATGGCACTATGACTTTCACAATGCATCTGAACTACACCTTACTTCAAACCACGCTTTTTGACTAGCCCCTTTAATCACAATACTTCATTTGCAACCTCAGCTACAGCCATCTATTCAACTCTTGTAATAGACATGGCTACAAGGGATTGTGATGGCGCAGCCATTGCGTGGTTAGAAAAACAATATCCTCTTTGGAAGTCTAAGGCTCCGTTTGTTTCGCTGTAAAATGTTTTTCGTACAATGTTTTCAATATTTGCGGGTGTTTGTTTCGTTGTAAAATGTTAGTCAACTGCAAATGATTTATGTTGACCGGAAAATGCAGTGCAAAATTTTGGAAAACAATTTATGCCCAAATTTTTCGTAAACAATTTTCCAAAATCGCACACCTCTCGCACAGCACACACACACCCTCTCTCTCTTTCACAGCAGACCCCCCCCCCCTCGTCGATCTCACACAACACATATCTCCCCCTTGGATCTCTCACAGAAAGAACCCCCACACGATTTGTTCAATCTCTCATCCACACAAATCACAGACGAACCACGAGCACAAGCTCGAATCGCCGACAAAGCACGTCGCGATGAGGCGAGGAATGGCACAACAAAGCGTTGTGAGGTGTGGCAAGGCGAGGAACACGAGAACGAGCAACATTTTTTGGGTTTTTATTTTTTAGAATTACTAGATTTGCCGTGATGGGTTTAATTGTTGCCAATTCTAGGTTATGGTGTTGCCGATGGGTCAAAGTTGATGGGATTTGGTTGATTTTGAGCTTGATTCTTGGTTTTGTGCAGTGCGTCTCGGTGGGTTGCGGGGTAGGTTTTTGGTCGATTCCGATGGGGGTTTGATTTGCGGTGGATCGGGGTGGCTCACAGTGGGTTTGTGGGGTGGGTCGCGATGAGTCGCGGTGGTAGTGGTAGGTTTTTGGGCGATTCTGGTGACGTTGGGGTGTGGGTTTTTTATTTTATTTTTCAGAGCATTTTCCAGAATGCAACCAAACACCGAAAAAGAAACTATTTTCCCTCAAAACATTTACATTTGAAAACATTTTACATTGGAAAATATTTTACAATAAAACAAACGAAGCCTAAGATTAAGGCAAAACCCAAGAATAAGTGTCCATGGTAGTTATTTAGGTTTTATATTTTATTTGCTCATTCTAGAATCAAGGGTATTTTAGTAATTCTACAATTGTTGGGTTCGGGCCATAGTTATGGGCCTTGGGTTTTCTTTTATTAATAAATTAGTCTTATTTGTTTTATGGGTCTTTATGTGTGGACTTTGGTCCAATTCAATTAGAGTTTGGTTTATTAGTTTAAGTAGAAGTTCTAGTTCTACTAGGAGAAGTTAAGATTAGGGTCTATATAAGTGTTTTATTGTATTCAAACAAGTTAGAGTTGATTAATAGAATTATTTAGTGTTTTTTATTATTGAGGCACGTTGGCCTTGGTGTTCTTCTTCCTTCTCTCTTCTTTCTTTTCTTCATTTCTTTCTTGTGGGTACTGTTCATACAGCCCCTGAACACTATAAACTTCTGTCATTTCCCTTCTTTCTTACAACCCCTCCACGAATCCTCTTAAACATTAACCACCACAACTACACATAGACATATTCCCCAATTTGTCCTATGTCAAATTGTAATGTGGATCTAGGTCCCCCTGATAATATGAACATATAAAATGCAGTAGACCCCTGTCATCCATTTCACCTCTATAGTCTGCATCAAAATATCCTACCACTAAATTAATCCCCTCCTGTCTAGAAAATAAGATCTCATATTCTACAATGCCTTTCAAGTATCTAAATATCTACTGTACTGCATTTCACTACTCTCTTCCTAGGTTTTCCATGTACTTTTTAACATAAATCATTGCATAAGCCAAATCAGGCCTAGTACAGACCATAGCATATATTAGGCACCCCACTGAACTAGCTCATGGAACCTTTGATATATTTTCATTTCTTCCTCGTTCTTCATATACTGACTACCAGATAATCTCAAATCTCAAGTGATTCACCAATGGTGTGCTCACAGGATTGGCCTCCAGCATGCTAAATTTTTCAAGCACCTTTCTAATATAGTTCTTTTGAGACAACTACAACTTTCTTGCCTCCAAATCCCTGTGAATCTCCATACCCAAAACTTTCTTCAGAGCACACAGGTCTTTCAATTTAAACTCTTGAGTAACAAAGATTTTAACATTTTAACCTCATACATGCACTTAGCAACAATTAACATATCATCAACATATAATAGGAGTCTTCTTATCTTGTTGGTCTGGCAGGTTGGATAAATCTGAGTCTGGTGCTATTTGGAAGGCCATTCCACATTGTCTCATGCGGTGATTATGGCGTGAGCGGAACAATATAACTTTTTCTGGGGAGGAGCAATCAATTCCAGCACTGAAATTTTCTTTCCAACAGACCTTATACGATTGGTTGAAGGCTTCTAACTTAGTTTGTTCAAATTCCTTATCTGAAATGCTTGACAGTTGTGTTGTTGAGGTTTAACTTTCTGTATGTTGCTGTGTACACTTCCTGTGTACATAGTCATTCTTTTTTTAAATGAAATAATTACTTAAAAAAAAAAAACATATAATAGGAAAAAGATATAAGAACCATTATCAAATATACGAACATATACGCAACAGTCATACTACAACGAGAATAACCAATTTGAAGGAACCAAACATTTTGTAACATTGTCTTGAAGACAATTTAAGCCCATAAAATGACTTCTTCAATATGCAAACAAGATTCTTGATACCAGATTACTTGAACCCCCTATCCAAATTCCTTTTCTGATACTGCATCTTTCTTTTTGAAATCCACTTACAACATGTAGGTTTCTTTCCCTTTGGAAGTTCTATGAATTCCCAAATCCCAAGTATTGTTCTTACTCAAAAACTTCATCTCCTCCACCATAGCTTCCATCCCCTTATTCTTTTCAGGGTTGCCAACTGCTTCCTAAAACGTAAAAAGATTTTTGCTAGTGATGAGTAGAGCATAAGAGATAAGATCCTCGTAACCAAACCCGACCAGTGGTCTTTTATAGTGTTTGGGCCTATCTAATCTGGTGTTGTGTTGTTCTTGTCATTACTGTGAGGTTCCTCATTTGGTTGAGACTCCAATTCATCAAGTTACACTTGCACTGCTAATCTATTACCATTATTACTGCGTTCCTCTGCTTAAGACTTCTTTTTCTTGAATGCTCTTGTCATTGACTTCTTATCAAATACTAAATCCCTACTATCACCACCTTCTATACAACTGGATCCCAAAACTTGTAGCCTTTTACTCATTTCTTAAAACCAAGAAAGATACACTTCTTTGATTTTGGATCGAACTTTGACATGTCTTCACCTATATTATGAAGGAATGTGGGACACCCATATATTATCGTTAAAAAATAATCAAATTCTTGTCATGTCCATACTTCCGCAGCAACTTTCTCATTAGCTGCAACTCTAGGTAATCGAATGATGATATAACAAGTCATATTCACTGCTTCAGCCTAAAAGACTTTAGGAAGCCCAACCTTCAATCTTAGATATCTGACTGTTTCTATAATGGTTCTGTTAAGTCTCTCAGCCACCTCATTCTATTAAGGCGTTTTCCATATAGTAAAGTGTCGATACCATGCTCTTCACAAAACTTCAAATATCATCCTTTTACTCAGTGTCGTTATTAGTCCTAAGGCATTGATACCTTTCTCTTCAAAAAACTTCAAACACCATCTTTTTACCCAGTGCCGTTATTAGACCTAAGACATTTAATCTTCCTTCTAGTTAGGTTTTCCACTTTAGCTATCTTAAATTTAACAAGGGTCTCAAACTTATTTCTCATGAAGTCAATTCAAACCTTTCTAGAATAGTTATCAATGAAGCTCATAAAGTATTGAGCTCCTCCTTTAGAAGCGATTCTCACAGGCTCCCAGATATTACAATGCATCTTTTGAGATTGAGTTACGTCCATTAGACTTTAACATGGTATCAGAACCACCCCTTGAGTGTTGGGCAGATCTCCCCCCTATTATGGCCCACGTGTTTGGTTGGTCCGCCACATGTGAGGAGGCATATTAAAGTGAGAGTCTTGTCCTACATTGACCAAGTATTTTTGGATTGTGCAATTTATAAGTCATGGGCAATTCTTATCTCTTAAAGCACCTTTTGAGATTGAGTTAGGCCCATTGGACCTTAACAATTATTTGGAGTGGCAGTTTTGAATTTCACCCTACATTGTTTTTCCATAACACAGTATTTGCTTAAATCTAATTTACATAACTTGATCTCAACCAACAGATTTCTTTTGTGCAATTCCCTCATACCACGCTCACTCATATGCCCTAGACGCATATGCCACAAGAGTGTATCATGCTCAAACTCCATTACTACAACAACTCCACCTAAAATGGTACTTTCTAACCCTTCATCACAACCATAGCATCCTTTGATACCTTCACTCTCAGGCTTATCGCTATAGCCATTTGAGTCTAGGTTTCTTAAAAAAATCAATTTTTTTTTCACATCTAGAATATGTCTAACCACTCCTACAACATTATCAAACATCTTAACTATAATTGTTCCTATTCCACTAATTTTGCATTAAGCGTCAGTATCCATTAGAACAAAACCACAATTAATTGACATGTAAATGTGTCGAACCAGATCCTGTGGGGAGTCATGTGAAAAAAATAATAAAACATGATGAATGCATAAACCAAGAATTGTTCAAAACCATCAGTGTTTGATGAAACAGAGAGCATATCTCCATTAAATACCAAGTCTACTACTACATTGGAAGATTTAGAAGACTCTTCCTTCCTCTTTTCCATTCTAGATATGCCTAATTTTCTAGCATTTGTAGCATTTAACTATCTTGCACTTGAATTTACATCTTCTCCTGACAGGTTTTTCATCTCTCCGTCTTCCTTCCATGTTCCTAATAACCCCTTGCTACCAACCCTTCACCAAAACCCTCAATTGAATTCTTTTGTTTCAGTTGGTAGTATTCCAACAAGGTTCTTAAAATTTCTTCTAATTCCAAAATTTACTATCCGTAAAGGAGGGTTGTCACCAAGTGTTTATAAGAAGCCAGAAGGGAGGTCAAGAGCATCTTCGCTTTATCTTCATCCTCGAATGTTATATCAATTCGTAATTGATCACTATTGATATGTTTGAATGTATTGATGTGTTGCCTCAGATCCACGCTATCTGACATCTTAAACTAATACAACTTTTGCTTAAAATGTAGTTTATATGTGAGGGACTTAGACAGATTAAACCACATCCATGCGGTTGATTGCTCCTCCATCACGTCACACATGACTTTCTCTGTTAGTAATAGCCGAATTATTCTCACCGCCTTCATATTGAGCGAGTTCTTTCCATTCTTCGTTTGTCATCTACTCTAGTTTATTTGTCTTCCTATACAAAGTATTCACCAAATCTTACTGCACAAACAAATACATCACCCTTTTTTGCCATAACCCAAAGTTACTAGTCTCGTCGAACTTAACTAGATATACCATAGCAATTTTAGCATTAATTGTCATTGTTTCTACCAACAACTTCGATACCAATTGTTATGAAAATTAACTATTTGCGTAAGAATAAATAAGAGAAAGTGAACAAACACACAAAGGACACAAGAATTTATGTAATTCGGAAATATGCCTACATCCACAGGTGGTGACATGAAGAAAGTTTTACTAAGAAAATGGAAAGATTACATCAGTAGCACTACGATTCTCTTAAGGAACCCAAACCCCAAATATACCATAACCTCTCTCTCACCAAGAACAATCCATTAGAAAACCTTCTCTTTTTATTCTTATGTTGCAGCACAACTTCACTTAAGCACACACAAGCAATATATATATATATATATATAAATTGCTTAAGTAGGGTAGTGAATTCATGTGGGGTGCATGAATTCCTATTTCTTTTAGTATTTGGTCACCAACTTGGGCTATGGAAATTCAAGCCACACCCACGGTCCAACGCGTAAACAAATAGGTATTAGAGTGTTTCTCCTCCACTCACTAGGCATTTTGTTACCACTTAAGATCTCATTAAAAAGGTTTGTCAATCAACATATCCCCACATCACCCAAGCACTTCCAAACATCAATGGGGATGAGATCTCACGGCATTTCCCATTTTCAACCTCCTTAAAGCACCCTTTTTCTCGTTCACCTTAATTTTTCACACAAATCTACAGTTTCTATCCTCAATTAGGTTACTCAATTCGCTCCAATATTTTTGTATTGTTTTCATTAAAAAATTTATCAAAATAACTTTTTCATCTCCCTTTAATATGCTCTTCTTTTACTAATACTCATTGATCTTTGTCTTTAATGCAATTGACACCCTTCAAGTCTCTTATTTTCATTTCCCTCGTCTTAGCAAGTTTATAAATATTCTTTTCTCAATCATTTGCTCCCAATTTGCTATATAATTCATCATAAGGCTTATATTTAGCCTCCTAAACAACCTTTTTTGCTATCTTCTTCGCCACTTTATAATTTTCTTAAGCAACATTGTCTCTACATCTAGGTAGGCTTCTATAGCTCGCTCTCTCTCTCTCTCTCTCTCTCTCTCTCTCTAATCTAATTGCTGCTCAAACCTACTTATTCCAACACCAAGTCTCCTTAGTCGGTCGCCCACCTTTAGATTCTCCAAGTACATCCTTAGCCACTCTTTTGATATAATTAGCCTTTTCCACATCCTACCAACATCTTCATCTAAATTCCACTTGTCTTCTTTGATCAATTTATCTTTAAACACATCTTGTTTTTTCCCCTTCAAACCCCACCACTTAATCCTTGGGTTTCTTTGTCTAATACATCTTTTTCTCCTTCTACTAATACAAATATCTAGAACCACCAACCTATGTTGGGTGGTTATGCTCTCTTCTGGTATCACTTACAATCTTTAAAACATTTACTATACACTTTTCAAGTAAGGATGAAATCTATTTGACTAACGTTTGTCCCACTTTTGAAGGTAATTAAGTGTGATTCCCTCTTCTTGAACCAAGTGTTTGTTAATATTTTTTTGATCGGTAAGTATTTTTTAATATTAAATCATTCATTATTGCAAAGTCTAGAATAGTTTCTCCTGATTCAACCCCAAGTAGTGAAGGCCTTGGTCTTGGAGGTATGCTCCCTTCAAGGTCCAAGGTGCAACACCTCTTGGGTGCAAACAATTCCTTAGGGCCACACCCCCTGGTAGAAAGCCAGTGATTTACCCTGATCTATATAGGGAAACTTCTGAGGGTACAGTGCACGGATCCCATTGGATTAGTCAAGGTGTGCACAAGTTGGCCCGGACACTCAAGGTTATCAAAAAAAAAAAAAAAAAAAATAGTTTTTTTTTTTTTTGATAAATAATGAATTTTATTAAAAAGGACCTAAGCATACAAAAGGATATTTAGGCCAAAGAAATCAAAATGTACACTGATCTATCAACTCCAAAATGGAGTGAAAAGAAAAAACACCTAACTCTGCAACCCAATCAAGTAAAGTATGAAACAAAAACAACTTGAACTCAGGAGTAGTTCTTGCAGAATCCTCAAAATGACAAGAATTACATTCCTTCCAAAGACACCAAATCAAACAATGAGGAATCATCTTCCAAATCAGGATAGAATTATGCCTCCTCCTATTCCCCAACCAGCTACAGAAAAGATCCAACACAGTTTGGGGCATAACCCACTGAACCCCAAACATACCAAACACTAGGGACCAGAGATCCATAGCCACGGAACAATGCAGAAAGAGGTGATCCAAACTCTCCCCACTCCATTTGCACATACAGCACCAATCCTAGATGATGAAACCCCGCTTCCGCAATTTATCAATAGTGAGAACCTTCCCCAAAGTAGCAGTCCAAGAAAAAAATGCTACACGGGAAGGAACCTTAGCCTTCTAAATAAGCTTCCAAGGGAAAATAAGGGAAGGATGAGGGCTTAAAGAACAATAATACCTCTTGACAGCAAAATTGTGATTAGAGGGACACTCCCACCAAAGACGATCCTCCCCCATCCCACTCAATGGAGTAGCATAGATGAGATCCATAAAAGAAGTGAGAGTCTCCAACTCCCAGTTATGCACACTCGGGAAAAAAGATAAGTTCCAATGAAGACCACCAGGCCCAAAAGACATAAGATCTACTATAGCTGCATCCTTGTCCCTAGCAATAGAGAAAAGGTCCGGGAAAGTCATTTTTAGAGGCTCCTCTCCACACCAACAATGATCATGCCAAAATCTAATCCTAACTCCCAACCTTCCAGTAGAGATGCATCGAAAAAAACCCTCACTCCTTGCGAATATTTTTCCACAAACTCACACCATAAGTACCTTGAACATCTTTTGAGCACCAACCACCCCACAGACTCCCATATTTTGCATCCACCACCCATCTCCAAAGAGCTTCGCGATCAGAACCATAGCGCCACAACCACTTACCCAAAAGAGCTTGATTAAATCTTTGCAAATTTCGGATTGCCAGGCCTCCATTGCAAATTGGTCACAAATCTTTGGCCAACTCACAAGATGATACTTAAACTCCTCCCCTAATCCACTCCAAAGAAAGTCTCTCTGAATCTTTTCAAGCCTCCTAGCCACACCAACCGATATAGGAAACAAAGAAAGGAAATAGGTGGGAAAATTTGACAAAGTAATCTTTATCAAAGTGACCTTACCACCCTTAGATAAATATAACCTATTCCACCCAGCAAGACGCCTTTCCATCTTCTCAAAAATAGTTTCTTCTAATTCATTCCTTATTCCATATCCATGGCTACCATGAACTTTTGCAAAGCCCCGCTATCTTTTCCAACGTGAACATTTAGGTCTCCTCCAATAAAAATCGTTTCCCTGTTTGGTACTCCTTGAACTAATTTATCCATATCCTTCCTAAATGTTTGCTTAAATGGATTCTTTCAAACCTATTTGAGGGGCGTACACACTAATTATGTTAATTGTCTCTTCTCTTAAGACTAGTTTTATTAACATGATTCTATCCCCTAACTTCAACAACTTCTTTATATTTTTATCTATAATTATCCCTACCCCATTTCTGTTTTTAACTCTTACTATATAACATAGACTATATCTTGCATGTTAAATTCTCTAGACTTCTCACCTACTTAATATCCTAAAGACATACTACGTTTATTCTCCTCTATGTCATTGTATCTGCTATTTCCATTAGTTTTTGGGGTTAAAAAAACCCCTATATTTCAAGTGCCTATATGAATCCTATTTTTTTGGACTAACTTCTTTACATGCACCCGTCCATCAAAGCGCAAGAACTCTTTAACCATTTCTCACTACACCACAAGTGTCAATGTAGTGCATTGCTTACAGCGAACGCCCTAGCTAACCCTTGCCCACTTTTCACTGCATTCAAAGTCTGATGCGGCGCATCGCTAACCTAACACATATCTGTAGTGGATCTATTCATAATAGAGTGACTAAATTTACGTTGGCCATCAACCTTCCTCAACCCTCCTTCCTTTAACTGGGCTTGGGACAGGCTGTGAACAAAAGTTTTGCTCACTTATGTATATCTTATATAAAAATGAATCCTTGACATATTCAAACATTATACATATAAGTAGAAAATCAAAAGGATAGAACGATTAAAATCTTTTAGAGTCATGAGGTGGAGAATTTTCCCATATTAATTTCCTACATTTTGTGAAGAACATAAAATAATACACCAAATTTTAGCCCCTTGTACACCCTAACAAAATGGTTTTAGTGCGAAGGAAAAAATAAATAAAACTTTTGTAGACATGATTAATGCCATAATTTTGAGTGCAAATTTACCATTTAATTTTTTTTGATAAGTAAATTTACCATTTAATTTATGAAGCGAAGTTTTGCTTACAGCATGTCATTTACACATTAAAGTTTTGTCTAAGAAAATAGAGGTATCTCCATTTGACTAGTAGGAAACCAAACCTTGATTTTTAAAATGTGAGGGTGTGTAGTATTTTATATAGTACCAGATCCAAAAGGAAATAAATTAGAACCAAGAGCAATTAAAAGCACATTTGTAGGTCATACAATTGAAGGCATATAAGTTGTTAGACCTAAGTTCTAATGTGATAGTGAAACCAAGAGATGTTGAGTTTATTGAAGATAAATTTAGTCATTATTCTGGGAATGCCTCGAAAACTAACCTAATCAAATACAAGAAGTTGACTCCAATTTTAATACCGCTTTAAGTGGTATAAAAAGGATTGAAAGTAGTTCACAAAGTGACATATAAGTCAAAGGAAAAAATGAAAATTACTTTGGAAGATAATAGAGATGTAGTCCTAAAAAAAATTCATTGTGTTTAATAAGAAGAATGATCCCAAAACAGTTAGTGAAGCAAAGGCTTTTAGTGTTGCAGCTTTTTGGAAAGGGGTTGTTAATGATGAAATAGACTCAATATTATCTGATAATACTTGGAACTTAGTGGATTTACCTCCAAGTTCACACCAATTGGTTGTAAATGGGTTAGGAAAAGGTATCATACAGGCAGATCCATTCAAACCTTTACCCTATGTTTGGATCGAAGGAGATGAAGGAACCGGGTAGGAGAAGTTGGCCAAAATATACTAAAAATTAGTACATTCCATAAAAATTCCCCTCTACTCTCCTCTCCTCTCCTCTCCCTCTGTCCCAAACACACTCATAAGGAAAAGGGAAAGAATAGACTACTTTGATACCTATTGATGTGGGACAAACTAGGGAATTTTTCTATGTGCGTCCGTGGTAGGCTAAGGTTAGGAGAACTTGTAAGATGTAGGGTTTAGAATTGTTGAAGAAAGGGTTATTGAGTTGTATAAGGAAGCAGACGATCGTTTGAATGGGTTATTTGAAGGGCTATTTGATAGAGAAAGAATGTGAGATATTAGGGTTTTGATGCAGCAAAAGTTGTCTAATTTCCATATCCATATTGACCGAAAAACAAAATCTAAAAGGGTCTGCAGGTAAAAGTAACAGAGAAACTATGCAAATACTTGAAAATGAAGGATTAGATAATACTTTAAAAAAACTAACCATAGTGGCGACTGGCGAGCAATTGAAGGGTCCACCATAAACCCCGTGAATATTCTCGGGAAAGTGACAGCCAAGACCCAGCGAAATGCTTATGGTTGCGGAATCGCTTCTCTTCTCTTTTCGGAATCTCTCAGAAATCAGAACATAAACCCTAAGAAAAATAAACAAACAAAAAATTGAAATTGCACATAAATAAAATAAATTTTTGAGTTTAGGTGGGTAGGTTTGAGAAGGAGCTTTAGCGCCTTGGGTAGCGATTCCGTAGGGACCGGGATTTTGGTGGAAAGTTGGAGAACTTTACGGGATTTATTGATGGGGTGTTAGAGTGAGATTCCAAACAGAAGGAACGTAACCGACCAACAATAAATCAATTCTCTCTACTGCATTCCGGCCAATTTCGGGCGGAATAACAAACCCAAGACAATGCTACATAATTTTGAACGGCATTGAGATCAGAGAGAGAGACATAGACTTATAGAGCTCTAGAGAGTGCTAAACATCATTTTTTGAGGTGGATTACCTTCTATGGTCTTCAAAGCTATTGATTCTTCAACTTTTTTTTTTTTTGCAGCAGAGAGGGCAGAGTTGCAGCAAACAAAGAGAGAGATAAACTTAAAATATTGGAAACGGAATAGGGGAATCTTAAGTACAGTTTTTTATATTGATTAGATAGATTAGGTTTTCAATTAAATTCAGAAATATGAGTACATTAACTAATAAAAATACATGGGGTTCAGCTCTTGGCTCAATGGTTAGCACCTTTGGTGCTAACCACGTGGGCAGGGGTTCGAATCCCACCAACCCCCTTCTGGGGAGGTGACTTAATGGAAGGAAACCCTCGTGACCCATCACACCTGCGAGTCCGGGAGTTGTGGGTTCGGGTAGTGGTACGCCCCATTATTGCCCAGATGTGCCCCACGCCATGTCAAAATCGGGTTTAAGTGGGTCGGGACAATGAACGCACCTGCGAGTCCCTTTTTTTTTTCAGCAAAAAAAAAAAAATAATAAAATACATATTAATATTATATTTTTTTAAGAATATTTAAATTCAATATATTTGAATTCAACTAGGAATCTAATGTATTTGACTTAAGGAACTGTAACTAAATTTTACCCTAATATAAAAGAGAAATCAATGAAAATGGGGTAGGTGGAAACTTATTAATGTGGAGTGTCACATGTTTGTTATACATTCGCAAGTTAATAGATTATTATTTTTGTAAATAGTCCTATAGAATTCAGAAGTAACCAAACCAAAACCAAAAGTTAAGGATTTAACTAAATTATATCAACTCATAGTTCGGTCATAGCTGAGATGCTCCTTTGTGTTCGGTCGGATCCGAACTATGTACTTATTCGGTTCGATAAGCTGAAATATTGTTCGGTCCATACCAAATTATCTTATCCATAGTGTTCAGTCCATTCCAAATCATCCTATCCTCATCTTATCCATATCTTATTTTCAGTGTTCAGACCATTCCGTCTTATCTCAGCTTGGTTATTCTCTCTCTAGAAATGTGTGTGATTTACCCCCATCGTATCTCAGCTTTTTGGCAGGTTCCGGTGAGAGAGAGGAGATCGCATAAGAGTTCCGGCGAGGAGAGGAAATCGGGTCAGGGTGAGGGTGAGGGCCAATTGGAAGATGGCGTGAGAGTTTCCGATGAGGGATAATGGTAACAAGCGTGAAAAAGGAGAGGACCGAATGTTTTTTTATTTTGTTTTGTTTTTATTTGATTTTGCTTTAACGGCAATGAGATGTAGGTAACGGGAGTTAAGAAATAGACACTCAGGTGGACAGAGTGTCAATTTTGAAACCACGAGTAGACAACTTGTAAATGGGTCAAACCACAAATGAGTAAAGTGTAGTTTCCCTTTAAATTTATTGTGAGATCCATTATTCGTGTGAGACGAGAAAGTATGCATTTATCATGTTCCCGAATTATTGAATAATTTTTCTCAAGTATAGAGTTAAGGTAAAAAATCAAATACACTCCCTGAACTTTGGCTC
Source organism: Fagus sylvatica (assembly GCA_907173295.1). Lineage (NCBI taxonomy): Eukaryota > Viridiplantae > Streptophyta > Magnoliopsida > Fagales > Fagaceae > Fagus > Fagus sylvatica. The sequence continues at coordinate 21,213,141 of OU015764.1, forward strand.
TAAATCAAACACACTCCTTATATTTTCAATTTAAAATTTTAAGACCTTTAACTTTTACATATATTTCAATTGCTCCTTTCATTCATCTTCTGTCAATTTTTTAATAGCTCTCACATGACCCACTCAGCCAAAATCTACAAATCAAAGTCTTAAACACCCCTCACAACCACCCACTGTCTCAGCCACCTCGCCAACGTTTTCAAACAAAAGATAAAAAACAATCATGTCAATTTTATTGGGAGTTCCCCACTGCAAGAAGTCCTCCTTGCCTTTCTCAATTAATGTTGGACTTTCACAGCAAATCTTGGAAGATTTATATTCTTTCCCTTACCAAGAATTGCAGAGCTCTCACAGATACATCAAAGCAAACCCAATTTTTGGTCACAAGATAGAACTGAAAATTAGTAGTGCTATACATAGAGGCCACAGGGTATCACCAATCATGGACAACTATTTTCTTGTAGCTTATGAAAATCATTTTCTCATCACTCTTTATGCTAGTCATTATATATGGTGATTTCTTGACCTTGTTATAGCTGGATGGATTTTTATCCTTGAGAGATCCAGTTCGAATATTTGGACCATGTGACATCAAGTATGAATGAACAATAAAGAAAGGGTGTGGCTGGGACGACAAGGTGGCTCCGATAGTGGGTTGCTGCAAGAGGACTATGATCGAGAATGTGAGGGGTTTTGATTTATTCCAAATGGGAAGGTGGTTTGATTTGGTGTTTGGGGGAGTTGTCACGTGAGGTCTATTAAAAAATTGACAAAAGGTGGATGGAAGGATTAATTGAAATATTTGTGAAACTTAAAGGCCTTAAAATTTCAAATTGAAAGTATAAAGGGTGTGTTTGATATAATGAATGAAAATTGATAATTATGATAATTATTAAAAAAAATATATTATTATTGTGTTTATATATAGAATATATACTAGTATTAGACATTTATTATGATTGTATTTGTATATATAGAACAATATATTCTTTTTATTAGAGAAAACATAATGTAGCAAGATTCTAATGGAAAGCTTAATTATAGAATAAATTTTAAATTAAATTAGAAAGTATATATATTAAAATAATGAGGTGTAAAATTGTGAGATCTCAAAAACTTATGTAACGCAATATTATGAGGTCAACCAAAAGTCAAAAAAGATTTGGTTTTACATTATAGTATAGATATAAGAATTATCAAGAGTTAGGAGGACCATTTAATTATTATTTTTTAAACGTTAGCTAAATATAAGGGTGAAAATTAAAATCCTTAGAGGGGAGAGAGGGGTGGGGGGGGGGGGGGGGGGGAAGCCTTTGTATAGTTTCGCCCTTATTCAAGACCTAACTCATACTAAGACCATAATCATTAGGCCACGACTCTAGGTAGTAAAGTGTGTTTGATATTAGGTCTTCTATGGAAGGCTAAAATGCTCCTCTTAGGTTTTAAATGTTGGTTAATTCAATGTGCCAAAACTAAAGTTAAACAAAAATGTTGAAATTGATGTATTTGAGTTAGAAATCTATCTAGAAGCTGCTGAAGATTTCAAAGAACAAAGATTTTGTTCAAGTGAAATCATTTTCACTCAAGAAAAATTCAGATAGAAAGTTCACGAAACCCTCACTCGCGCAAAATTGCGGTAAATAGTAAACGAACTTTGAAAGCCTGGTGACTTAACTTAATAATTTCCTATTGTATGTGATAGTTGTATTTTGATAATATATTTAGAGGCGCTAGATTAAATCTCTACAACTACCCATACATTAGTTGTCATTGATACGGAGAATGGGGGATTGAGGTGTGCTTAATGCTTGGTAATGATAAAATAAATCTAGGAAAAGCAAAAGCGAGATTAACACAGATATTTTTACGAGGAAACCGTCTATATTTGTAGAGGGGAAAAACCACGGGTTCAAGCTAATAAAATATTCCACTATATTGGAAAATAATTAAAAGAGTTTTTGTTTACAAGAGAACATAATAGAGGAAAATCAAAACTTGGAACTTTTTGGAGATGGAGATCATGACGTAGGAAAAGCTTGGCTTCCTCTTTACTTTCCTTCCCTTTAGTCTTCTTTCATCCTCCTTTTTATAGCAATAAAGGAAGGTGGTCAAAGTGGGCAAGTGTTGCCTTCTTATTGGTTAAGAACAAAAATAGTACATTATACATATGGTAATCCTGCGCACACACTATGTGCATTTGTGTTCCTTAGATGGCTGGTTTTTAGCTATAATGTGGCCAAAACTCTATTATTGTTGTGGCACTTGATGTAATAAAGGATGATCTCTCACTTGTACCTGTTAGCCTAAGGTTTCATTGTACATAATTGTCGGGTAAATTGTCATTTCAACCCAAGGGCATGAAAGTAATTTGATGAACAAGATATTAAAAGAATTTTGATGATGTATATAACACTTATGAGCTGATGTTTTTATATTTATAAGCATGTTCTGTATAGCTCATCAGATATCATCAAGATTAAGATTTCAATCAACCAAGCTCAACGTTGAACCACTCAAAGATCAAGATGCATGCAATGCTAAAGTTCTAGAAAATCTGAAACTCTAACTCTAGAAGACATCAAAGGCAATGGCAAAGCAATAAGAAACGAAGAAAAAACTTCAAGTATCGAGTCTTTGTGTCTTGGGGTGAGTGAGTGGTTAGGTTAATTTAGGTTCTCATTGTTTGATCATTATGTCTCATTAACTAAAATCAACCTAAATCTTAAATTGATCATAAGTCCTTAATCATTCATTAAACAAGAATAAGAAGATTTGTCACCTTACTAGCAGTCTGACTTTTGCTCAGTAAATTATGCATATTTCACTCTAGAAAATTTGAAACGATGAATCGTTTGTTTTGTTGGAAACCAGAAAGATATCAATGATATAGGACTTGCCTAATGAAAACTCACAAGACTATACAAAATTGACAAATAAGATGACTAAAAAATCTATAAGATGACTAAAAAATCTAAAACGAGAAAAAAAGCTCTCTCAAATTTTTTTTTTATTTTTTTTATTTTTTATTTTTTAAGCAACCATTCTTGACTTAAAAATTGAAATCAAGCTTTCTCAAAATTTGATAGCAATCAATCTTGACTTCAAAATGAAAATCAAGTTCTTTCAAAATTTGATTACAACAATTCTCAACTCAAGTGGAAATGAAGTATTTTCAAAATCTACTTGCAATCACTCTTGATGCACGCTTTTGAAGATGCAATTTTTAGATACATGAGGACAAACATATTGCATTCTGCGTTTTTGAAATAACGTGATTTTAGCAAGCAAACAAAGGCCAAAGGAACCCTTAACAAAATTTCAAACCCTTAACATTAGGGTTGGGTCGGGCCTAAAACCCCTCAAAAACCAATTCATTGCCATCCCTAAATGCAAATTAAAAGGATTCAAGCCATACAATTGTTTAGACAACTATTTCTCTTATTTGAAATGCATATGTTATTCAACAGTTGATTTACCTAACGTTTTTTCTCAAATCTCGTTTCAGAATGATTTCGTTAATTTTGTTTTGTTTGGCCAACAAAAGAAAACAATTCATCTTGACTTCATAAAGCAAGGTACTAACTTTCAAAAATTAACTCAATACAATTGTGTGGACTTTTCATTCTCGATCATTCATGAGATGAGCCAATATCAGAACAAGTCATCCTAATATAAAGTCCCAGTCCAGGACATTTACCAAGCCAACGAAATAACATTTACCAAAAAAATGCTTAGACCATTTGATGTTGTAAAGGCAAGGGATTTTGGTCGAGGGATTGAAATTGAGTTGCTTAGAAAATGGTTAAGGGAATTCAACTCTTTAAGAGGAAAACTTTCGGAAAGACTAGCTCTAGGCTAAACTTTCAAATGGATTAACAAAACTGATTTACAATGCTTAAACTTGGCCTATTTATAAGTGGCAATGTTGCTTCCTATTGGACAGTCTACTGATTACATCTGATTGGCTAATCCAAAACTAACTAACTAACCACATGACATTACCTTTGTGACAAAAAGAAGCAATACTAAAACTGATACAAAAGATTGCTTAACTAATTACAAAGATCATCATGCCAATCGAGCTCATGGCCAGTGCAGATCACCATTACTCCAGAAATAAACATATTTTTACATGTAAGAAACAAGCAGTAAGCACATTATGGTGCGCAATGTAGCATATAATGTAAAATGATATTATCAGGATAGAAAATTAATATTGAACAAGTATTAGAGCCGCAGATAGTTGTGTAGTTGGCACAAACTGGATTAACATCACATCATACTTGAACTCCATCAAACTGAATAAGTTTCCAGTAATTTCAGATCTCCTGTCAAGTAACACTGGTTATATTCACTGTTACTTACCAAAAAAGAAAAACACTGGTTATATTCACTAAGAAGCTGAACACACGCCTAAAAATCCCCCTTCACCCTCCAAAAGTGGAAGAAAATAAAATAAAATAAAAAAATTATAACAATAGGAATAAGAAACAAACAAAACAATACTTGGAGTTTCTGGTTCCGTGATAATCTAAGGACCTTCTATTTAAACAATATATTATTCTTTATTACCAATATGAGCAGAGCACCTGACTTTCACTCCACCTTTTAGACCATAGAGCCACATCCTTCCCAATTCCATCTCAGAAAAGAACCCGAAGAACTCATTCTCTAGCTTGTATGCTTTCCAACAAAATCAAGCTGAATGCTTGCAATACTCAAAAAAGGTACATATTGTCCCTCTCTCGAAACAACAGAATCTTCTACAAGACAGACATCTAAACCATCCATCATTATTGTATATGAACCAGGGAGCTCCTTACATATTTTTTTTTTTGCTAAACAAAAAGTCATTCTCATTAAACACAACTAGCAACATCCTTCAACCAAGCCTCATACGCTGAGGGAAGGAGAGTCATTATTACAAAAAAGTAAGGACCTGTGACTAGGAAGTAAATTTGGCCAATGCATGAGCGACCGAATTCGCTACGCTTCCGACCCAATTAAAAGCTACACTAAGAAAACTATTTAAAAGAAATTTGACATTATGATAGATTGCAGACAAAGCCCATGGACAATCATCCAGCTTCCCATTACAAGCATCTATGAAGTTCTTTACATCCCCTTCAATGATGCAACGCTGGAAATGATAACCCTCTGCAAGTTGTAAGACCCATAACATGGCAGACGCCTCAGCTCCTTATATATTTTCAATGACTATTCCACTCTCTACATGTAAATTCACATTAAACTAGAGTATGTAGTGAGTACAGCTTCTCACTTTCAATCATCACATATTTCCTATCAGGAGGAAGGATAAAAAGAACCTGTAGTTCAATATCTGGCCGACTCTTGAAAACATTACCAGCATAATACAAAGAGCATGTCATTCATCCCCAAACAGTTTTATGGGGAGTAAAGGAATGTACAAAATCCAATCTCCAAGCTACACACAATTATTTACCAATATAACCTAAAGATCTCCAATCATGAAGGTGCAAAACATCTTTTTTTGATAGGTAGGTATTATCCCTCCATAATATTATCCCTCTATAATGCGTAGAATTCCCATTGCCTAGAATGCCCCAACTCTGGAATCGTAGTCATCATTGCAGATATAATTATAGACTTATAGTTAAAGGAAACAATCAGTTGTAGGCTTGTAGCTTCCACCAAACTTAGCTATTAGAGGAGTATAAAAGAGCAAACCAAAAGAGACAGATCAAACCAGGATTAGTTAACATTGGGTTTACCACATACTACGTAAATGATTTTAAAAATTACAAACAGTTTTTTTTTTTTTTTTTCCTTTGACATCTTAAATTTTTGGGTAAATTACACTAACACCTCCGATGTTTGGTGAAACTAGACTCGCTACACTCAATTTTTAAAAAATAACACTTTACTCCAAAATTTTCAAAGTAATTGACACTTTGTTCCAAAATAATTCATACGCCACTCCATTTTTGGAGCGGAGTGTTATTTGTTGAAAATAGGGTGTAACAAATCTAGTTTCACCAAATATCGAGGGTGTCAGTGTAATTTATCCTAAATTTTCTTTTGATAGGAAAAGGATAAATATTATTAGAATAGACGACGTCTTAGTGTGAATAAAGCATGAACACAATAGCATCAAATTATTACAGCAGGAGAACTAATAGGAATTAAAGACAGAGGAAATAAAATACATGACAATAGTATTAGAAGTGAAACCCGAAACACGAGACCAATCGAACAACGATGATGCGAAGCAATCTAAAAAATTGACTCTTGGATTTCACCACATCCTTGAACATACGCCGGTTGGGTTCCCGCCAGGCTGTCCACATTAATCATAAAGGGACTAAATTCCAAATATCCGAAGAATACCTCCCCAACCCATTCCTCCACCCAAATAACATTCCTTTGACATGTTAAATACATTTGAACTTTCAAACTAGTCGTACTAATAGGCCTCAAACACTAGGAAACCATAAATAATTCAATATCGAGATGCCATTATAAGCTAGGGTGACATATATGCAATGTGTATAACCACTAAGAAGGAATCGGAAAATTATCGAGGTTCCTTTTTTTTTTTTATATATATATATATAAATAATTCGAAAGTTACAACAATGGGAAAGGGATTGAACCTGGTTCTCCATGTATAAGAGACCAATCAATGTCATTGAACTATAAAGCTCATGACATGCCATTTATGTTATATTAAATAGAAAACTCAAAAGCAAAAATCAACTATTTATCAACTTTATAGGAAAATTTTTAAGGAATTTAAAGGGGAAGAAGATATCACCAAAAACTTAGAAAAATCAAGCAAGAGGCTGTTGCAGGGCAGAGAAGTCCTTCCTCTTAAGATACTGCTGCAACACTGCAAGCCTAGCCGTCTCGAAGGCGAAGTAGCCCAATGCAGAGAAACACGCACTGTGAACAACCCGAGGCCCCATTCCTCTAGTGAGCCCAATCCAGCCTTCCTCCTTCAATATCTGTTTCACTGTGGCAGCCACCCCAGAATACACAACCGCAGCAACTTTATTATTGGTATGAAGCTGAGTCATCAACCTTGTCTTGACCACATCAAGCGGGGTCGTAATGGAGGCCGAAATCGCCCCGGCCAATGCCCCACAACACACACTCTGAATGGGCTCTAGATAAGGCTTATGGGTGTTTCGCAGCACCGCGGCTTTCAAGTACTCGAAAGAGGAGTAGTTCAAAACTCCAGCAGGGAGATTTCTCAACAAGGTAGCGGAGTAACCAGCGTATAGACCCAACACACCGTCCCTCTCCAAAATTCTAAGTAAGACTTGCCAAGAGCGGCCTTGAGCCCCGGCTTGCATTCGCTGCGTGATTAGTTCCTTGGGAACCATTATCGCTGACGAAACGATGTTTCCCATTGCTCCCGCAGTTGGGGGAATGAGTACGGATGGGAATCGGTCCAATTTGGATAAAACGGACTTACCAAGCTCGCAGGTACCGAAATACACGGCAGAAGATGCGGTGGAGCCTATGATTACGGCGGAGACACCGCTGTAGAAGCCGAGGATGCCTTTGGATTGGAAAGTCTTGAGGGCGGCGTCGAAGGTGTTGGCGTAGATCTGGGAAGCGCCTTTGGTTTGGAGTTTGGTTTTGATGGTGTCTAGTGGGTGGAGACACACGTATGTGAAGGCTCCCGCAATGCCTCCACCGGCTGCACCGATCAGGGCGCGTTCGAGGACGGAGAGGGTCTTGAGGAGAGCTTGGGTTTGGGGTTTCGGAGTGGGAGTGGGAGTGGGTTTAAAGGAAGTGGAGGCAAAGGAGAGGTGGGTTTTGGGGAAGAGGGGTTTGTGATTTGGGGATTGGGAGATGAGAGTAGTGGTGAGGTTGGTGAAGAGAGAAGTGAAGTCTGAGTGTGGATAGTCATTGGAGGTTGTGGATTCGATAAGGCGTAGAGAGGAGGATATTCTGGTATCCATTGCCAATGTTTTATTTGCTCTGCTGTTTGCCCTGATACTCAGGATCTGTTCAATTCAGGGATATGGAGGTGTTGGCGTCGACTGTCGACCAGGAGATTGTGGATAATAACCACTACAACGACGTCGTTCTACAGGGGAACTTTCACCTAATTTACAATTTTGAATTAAATATACTGTTGCTCCTTAACATCTACCAAAGTTGCACGTTTAGTCCCTAACGTTTAAAACGGACAGAAATAGTCCCTAACATTTCAAAATCATGCATCATTGGTCCTTCCGTTAGTCTCCGTTAACTTGGTGTATACGTAACTCACAGATTGATAACGTAACCAATTTTTAATTAAGGTGACATCTTATTTTCATTTACAACTAGGATATAACATAACATATCCATTTAAAATCAATCCAACCCAAATTGAAATAAACCCACCTGAATTGAAAACTAACCCAACCCTAAAATTAAACCCAATCTCTCTTTTTCTCCCTCTTCGTTGCTTTGGCCTCTCTCCTTCTACAAAAAATATTTTGGTAAGTTGATTCTGACTACCAAGCAAAAAGGGTTTATGAGAGTAAGTTGGTTAAATCACTCTCTGATGAATATTTTGATTTTCTTCTTTTCTCACAATGGTAATCATAACAAGTAAATAAATGCTTCACATAAGTTATTTTGTCATTGTAATAGCACTTTATTGCAATAGTTCTAATGTTATTGTCACGAATTGCAATTGCTAATTTCAATTTTTATACAATTGGACCCTTGGGTGCTATCTCTGATTCGGCAAAAGTGTGGTGTAATAGGGAACACGAGGGAAGATAGAAATGGTCCTAGTTATGAACCAGCAATACACTTTCAACATAAACCCACAAAAAGAAATCAAAAGGAGATTTATGTTCCACCAAGCAAGAAAAGTAAGCAACAAAGATGATGAAAAGGAGGAAGTTGAAATATCTCTAAGGAGTGACAGCATAGGATGAAAAGAAGAGAGAAAGGTAAGAGTGATGAAGATGAAAAGGGAGAAGAGAGATTGGATTTAATTTTAGGGTTGGGTTACTTTTCAATTCCGGTGGGTTTATTTCAATTCGGATAGGGTTAATTTTAAATGAGTATGCCATGTCATATCCTAGTTGTAAATGAAAAAAAAAAAAAAAAAAAAAAAAAAAAGCCACCCAATTAAAATTTGTCATGTCATCAATCTAGAAGGACCAATAGTGCATGATTTTGAAACGTTAAGGACCATTTCTACCCGTTTTAAACGTTAGGGACCAAACGTGCAATTTAGGTAAAAGCTAGGGACCAACAATGTATTTAACCCTACAATTTTTCACAAACTATCAATTTCAAATAATAATAATTTAAATAAAAAAAACAATTTGTATGATTGTCACATAAATTTTAGACTCAAATACACTGTACACCCTCTAAGCTTCCTCTTATTAGTTTAGTTCTGTTTGGATTTTTGTCCTTCTATCCAAAAAACGTTAGCCCTTAGCAGTTAAGTGCCACCTAGGACTGATACATGTAATAACTGGTCTAATCAGTTCATGCCATGTGTCAAGTGTTTTATAAAAATAAATTCTTTAAAATATAAAAATTACATTAAAATTTAATTTAATTTAAAAACAAAAATAAAAAATAAACATTTTTGGTTTAAAAAATTTTAAAAAGAAAAAAATCACAACAAGAACAAAATTGGAAATTATTTTTTTAATTTTATGGCATTTTTATATTTTAAATAAATTATTTTAATTTATTTTAAAGTTTTTAATATATTTTTTTATCCAATTTACACGTGGCATGATTTTATTGAGCCAACTAACACATGTGTTGTTAGGAATTTTAGGGAATGCAAAGGAGAACCAAGGCTTTGAGGCACGATAAATCACTGTCTTTAATACTAGATTTGCCCCCTCTCCATAGAGTTTGCTAAGGGTTCAAGAAAATAGTCTCTAGGATACAACAAAGCCAAGAACAAAATGATAGCAATTCAATTTTGTTCTTTAGAACTTCTTAGAACATATATGTTTTTTGCATATAATGACTGAACAAGAAATTCATTTTAATTGCAAGTGTATATTAGTCAAGAGTCACCATGAATAGGCACCATTTCAGCCTTTAACAGTCATAAACTGCCTCTAACTGCCGTGATCCAGTCGTCTTAATAAGTGGTCCAAGCGATTGAGTTCAGGCAGAAACTCTCAAGCACGACATCTAGTCGACTGGACCACCAATCCAGACGACTAGATCAGCCATCCAGTCGACTGGTTTGGTGGTCCAGTCGACTATTTTTAGGCAAAGACTCCAGACTTCTCCAGTCCTTCAAGTCCAGTCTACTGGATACTATTCCAGGCGACTGGTTCTTGCAATTCCACTATATTACAACCTACTTTAGATAACAAATATCTAACAATCCTCTACTAGGTTGTAATATATTTTGTTCAGTCTATATCACACACAAAGCTTATGCATCAAAGAAGGTGTTTTTCAACTTAAATCCTCTCCTAGTGTAATTACTTTAAAGTTTCAAGAGAGTTATTGGTGGCTCATTCGCTTAAACCAAATCGCTTTTCCTTAAAACTGGAAATAATACACACACAACAATGATCTTTAATATTAGAAATTCTCCTATAGTTTAGCACTTAAATGGCCTTGTGCTCTACCTAGCTTAGTGACCATTTACAAGAGAAAACCTTAACTCTTGTTTAGAAGCGGCACGACTCCTATGTTCACAAAGGTAAAGTTCCTTCGTTATGTCCCTGTTACACAGACATCACTTGATTTGAATTTCATTAAGAGTAAAAACTCATCTTTCTAACGTAATAGACTGCACTATTCCATCCTGAATGGGACACAAGTTTTAGTGCTCTTACTAATCACGAATCAACAGCCTGTTATTACCCTTTAAACCTTTTCAAGTAAATTTACTCAAGGTTAGGTTTCCACTGTTGGTGATTCTTTTAGAAAGGTTTTAGTCCCATTCCTATGGAAGTTATCCTTACCATATCTCGAGATAAACCTTTGGTAAATAAGTCAACAAGATTACCACTTGACTTTACGTAGACAATAGAAATTATACCATATTCTATTAACTGTCTTACGTACTCATGTCTTAGACTAATATGTCTAGACTTTCCATTATAAATCTTACTATATGCTTTTGACATCATGGCTTGGCTATCACAGTAAATAGATATGGATGACATCGGTTGTGGCCACAACTCTATATCATATAACATGTTCCTTAACCATTCTGCTTTTTTACCCGCCGAAGCCAAAGCAATAAACTCAGATTCCATAGTTGAATGAGAGATACACAATTGCTTTTTAGATGCCCACGATATTGCACCCCCACCAAGAGTGAATATCCAACCAGATGTTACCTTATTGTCACCCACACTAGTCACCCAATTAGCATCTGAATATCTTTCTAACACAGTTGGATACCCAGAATAATAGAGTCCTAAATATTTGGATTTCTTTAAATAACCAAGGACTCTTGTAATGGCTTTCCAATGCTCTGCACTAGAGTTACTAATATACCTTGAAAGTCTATTTACTGCGAAGGCTATATCTGGTCTTGTACAATGCATGGCATACATCATGCTTCCTATTGCACTAGCAAACTCGAGCTGTGCTATTGCCCTTCCAGTATTCTTAACTAACTTATAATTAGAATCAAACGGTGTATTTACTTCCTTAACATTAAGATGCTTATATTTAAGAAACATCTTCTCAATGTAATGACTTTGACAAAATGCATAACCTTTACTATGTTTTTTAACCTTGATACCTAAGATAGTATCCGCTTCATTAAGATCTTTTATCTTAAACACAGAAGGTAAATACTTCTTGGTTTCACATACATCTAACATGTTTGTTCCAAAAATAAGCATATCATCCACATACAAGCACACAATGACTCCATACTCAACAGTAAACTTAGAGTAAACACACTTGTCAACTCCATTGTGTTTGAAATCATTAGCTAGAATAACAGTATCAAAATTTTCATGCCATTGTTTTGATACTTGTTTTAAGTCATACAATGACTTAACTAACTTACAGACTTTCCTTTCATTTCCAGGAAGCACAAAGGCTTCCGGTTGATCCATATAGACCTCCTCGTCTAAATCTCCATTTAGGAAAGCTGTCTTTACATCCATTTGATGTACCACCAGCTTATAAATGGATGCAAGTACTATTAGCACACGAATAGATGTGATCCTAGCAACCAGTGCATAGGTATCAAAGTAATCTATTCCCTCCCTTTACTTAAATCCTTTAGCCATTAACCTTGCTTTAAAGGTTTGAATAGTTCCATCAGTCATATATTTTCTTCAAAATACCCATTTACAACCAATGGTATTAGAACCCGGAGGAAAATCCACTAGGACCCAAGTATTGTTGGACAATATTGAGTCCATTTCATCATTAACAGCTTCTCTCCAGAAAGCTGTATCTCTTGTAACCATAGCTTCACTAAAAATATTTGGATTTTCTTCTAGATTTCCTACAAAAGGAAGCTTGCTAAGGACCTTTTCTCTGTTTCCTTCTACAAGGTAAACATTCACTTGGTATGAAATGAAATCAAGACCAAAATCCTTTTCTTTTCTTACCCTTTAACTCCTCCTTTGTTCACTTGGTGAATTTGGTTCTATTATCTTGTTTCTACTAAAAGAATCATTAACCAATGAGTCAGATTCTTATGTTTGTTTTGGTTCTATTTGAGAATCATTTATAAATTTGTTTTCAATGAATTCCACATCCCTTGATTCTACTATAGTGTTGGAACTTAAATCCAACAATCTATAAGTCTTAGAATTCACTGCATAACCAACAAACACACTCTTTATAACTCTAGGTCCAAGCTTGGTTCTTTTAGGATCTGGAATTCTAAAGTAGGCTATACACCCCCACACTTTAAGATAATTCAAATTAAGCTTCCTACCATTCCATAACTCATATGGAGATGACTGAATTTTCTTAGATAGAACCATATTATGCATATGACATGCAGTTAGCAAAGCTTTACCCCACAAATTGAAAGGTAGCTTTGCACTTACTATCATTGCATTCAACATGTCAACTAGTGTTCTATTCTTTCTTTCAGCTAAGCCATTTTGTTGAGGTGTATAAGAGGCTGATCTTTGGTGAATTAGTTCATTTTCCTCACAATGAATGGTAAACTCTTGTGGAAAATATTCACCACCTCTATCACTTCTAAGAATTTTAATTCTTTTATCTTTTTGATTTTCAACCTCAGTTTTATACTTCTTAAACATATCAAAGGATTCATCTTTATTTCTCATTAAATAGACATAAGTATACCTAGAGAAATCATCTATGAAAGTGATAAAGTAACGTTTTCCACCTCTAGTTAGAATACCATTCAATTCACATACATCAGAATAAACTAATTCTAACAAGTGTAAATCTCTATTAGTGGATGGAAAATGCTTCTTTCTTATCTTAGATTCAATGCATATTTCACACTTATCATGCACATCTTGTTTATAAGATATCAGCCCATGCTTTGACATATATTTCATATACTTGAAATTTAAATGTACTAATCTAGCATGCCACAATAGAGAAGAAACCACAACATAAGCACAACCAACATCATTCTTATTAATAATAAAACTGAGTTTGTACATGCCATTACAAGAATAACCCTTTCCAACAAACACACCACACTTAGATAAAATAAGCTTGTTCGACTCATGGACAGCTTTTACATTATTCTTAAACAATAAACTAGCTGAAACCAAATTCTTCTTAATATCAGGAACATGATACACATTGGTGAGCACGAGTTTCTTTCCACTACTCAATATCAACTCCACTTTTCCTGTTCCAAGCACTTTAGTGGTATTATGATTGCCCATTAGGACCTCTAATCCATTTCCCGCTTCTACATACTCCTTGAACAGCAACTTGTTGTTGCAAATATGGATTGTTGCAAATATGGATTGTTGCACCAGAATCATACCACCACTCGGATGAATTTTCTACTATGTGCACTTCGGTAATCATACTGATTTGCATCTCACTCACCATGGCCACAATTTCATCAACAACATTTTCCTCACTTGTGTTCAATTCCTTTTCTTTCATTTCATTCCTCAAGAATCTGCATTCTCGGATGTAGTGACATTTCTTTCCACAATGAAAACAGGCCCTACCTATCTTGTCTTTATTGGAATTAGTCTTCTTAAAGGTTTTCTTGTTAGGCTTGAAACTCTTATGAGTTTTACTACTTCCAACTCCACCATTTTGAATATAATTAACAGTCCCTTCATTTACTTTAGACACAAAATTGGTACCATCACGAATTCAATTCTCTTCTTCGATTCGAAGGTATGTACCAATCTGTTCTAAGGTAAGTTCTTCTGCCATGTGCAGAAACTTCTTCCTATAATTGTTCCATGATGGTGGGAGTTTAGCAATAATTGTTGCCATTTGAAACAATTCTGGAATTTTGATGGAAAGGTCATTCAATTTATGAACCAGAATTTGTAACTCATGCATTTGGTCTAAAACATAAACACTATCCATCATTTTGAAATCAAAATACTTATGAATAATGAACTTATCCGTACCTTGCTTCTCCGTTTTGTATTTAGTCTCTAGTGCTTTCCAAATTTCCTTTAGAGAAGTCATGGTTGTGAACAGATCATACAACCGGTCGGATAGTGTATTCAGAATGTGACCCCTGCACACCAGTTCATCTTCCTCCCTTTTGATCCTTTGTTGCTTCAATTGTTCAGTATCTTGAGGAGTAGGATCCGGAATTGGCCGCAGATTGGGGTCCAGTACATAAAATATCTTCAGTGCAGTCAAAAGAAATTTCATCTTGTCCTGCCAACGGATGAAGTTCGAACCATCAAACTTATCCAACTTCACAAAATCTTGATTCATCATCTTGTAAGCCATCTTCTCTCTTTCCATTGCAGAAATCTAGTCTTAAAATTGTTAGGAATTTTAGGGAATGCAAAGGAGAACCAAGGCTTTTGTCATAACCCCATTTTTACCCACGGGATTTTCTCGGGTGTCAGCACGCAAAACGAGACAGCTCGAACCAAGCCGGCCTGATTCAACGAGGGCTCGCCACATCAAATAACCCCAAGAAGAAGGTCTAGGACACATTTCCCGAAGTTTGACAAAGTTTGACTAGGGTTGACCAGGTTTGACCAGGGTTGACCAAGTTTGACCAAGGGTTGACCAAGCCGTTTCAGACCCGACTGGGGCCCACTATGCCCGAAAACCCTCGAAATGTGGTCCGGGATACATTTCCCAGAGTTTGGAGAGCTTTGACCAAATTCGACCAAGTTTGACCAAGGTTTGACCGGACCGTTGACCAGACCGAAAGCTGAATCGAACCGACCACTCCTTGACCATTCTAAAGAGCATGATGAGAGCTTCGATTCGGCATTTTACGGGCCAAAAACGGACGAGAAACGAGGGAGTTATGGTCAAAACAGTGAAAAAACGGTCCAACACTTAGCCAAATTTTGCTAAGTGTTATTGACAAAACAGCCTATTTGGGAGGCAGCGTTCGCACGTAGATTCTCTCTGACTCGCTGCAACTTGGTCCGCGAGCCGAGACCCTTAAGCAAGAGGTTTGCTTCAGCTACCACGCGCAACTTCCGGATCGTCAAGAGCTCCTCCAGTCAAGCCGGAATCTCAATCAAAAGATGACCCCTTGGCTTAAGGAACATTCCAACGGCCTCCGTTCGCAAGATCATATCTTGCGAACCCAAGCTCGCCTCTGTGCAAGGCCTGTACCTTTGGAAAATAGGTAGCACAAGCTTTCCGACGAAACCAAGATCGTCGAAATCCGATATCGGGAGCTACGTCTACCACGCACATGAAAACAGGCCGACGAAATAAGGCTGTGCTGAAAATTCCGGAACTTTCCCACCGACGTTGCCACGCTTGCGCGCAGAGTCTTCCTGACTCGCAACAAGTTGATTCGCAAGCCCGGGCACGTTGGAAAGAAGACACATTCATGCACGACGTGGAACTCTCGGATCGCCAAGATTTTACCAGGTCTAGCCGGAATCCCGGTCGGAAAACTGTCCTCAAACGGACCAAAAACACCCCGGCGGCCCCTGTTCGCGGAACCATATCTCGCGAACCCAAGCTCGGATTCCCGTAAATCTGGAACCTTGCAAAAGTAGGCAGCACAAGCTTTCCGACGGTACTAGGAACGTCAAAATCCGACATCGGGAACTAGGTCAAATACGCGCGCAAACTGGGACAAGATTTAAGAAAAAGCGCGCTAGGAACAAAACGCATTTTTCCTCCCGGACAGCTCGCCTTCGCGCGCAGAGTCTTTCCTACTCGCTACAAGTTGATCCGCGAGCCTGGGTGCGTTGGAAAGATAACGACTTCAGCTACGACGTGCAACTCTCGGTTCGTCGGTAGCGTCCCTCATTCGACCGGAATTTTCACCGGAAAAACACACAAAAACAGCTCCGGCACCCCAACTTCCGGGAGCTATAACTCTCTCGTCCAAACTCCGATTCATGCAAACTTTATACCGTTGGAAAGTAGACGTTGAGAGCTTTCCGACGATATGCTGCATGACCCATTTTGAGCACTAGAAGGCCTCCAAAACTGCCCTCGAAAATCATGTCAGAAAAGGGTACGCGTGCGAAAACCGAGGAGGATTTGGTGGGGGGCTTGGCGTGTGTCGACACCGGCGGAAAATCCGACCTCTAAACAGGGAAGTGTGTTTAGGGTCTTTTCTTTTTATTTTCCTAGATACCGACCCCCATTTGGCGAGTGTTGTGTGTGATCTCTATCTCTTTTCCGTTTCGAGATACGAGTTGTGTGTGTGTGGGAACTTGTGTACGTGTGTGCGTGTGAGCACAAATTTGGAGTCGCCACCAACCATGGGAAATTTTAAGGTGTGATTGGGCACCTATGTCTAATAGATTTTATCCTATTTAGACATCTACAACTAAATGGTCTTGAACCAGAGATAGGTTCGGGGGTTTGCTTATGCGTGGGGAAGGTGTTAGGCACCCCACGACATCCGTTTAAGAAAACGGTTACCTCCTTCCTAATGTTTTCTTTTATTTGCTAAGCCTAAGTTTGTTGGTTTTAATTATGTACAAATGTCCCGATTTCCGTCGTACGATATACCAAAAATGGCAAACGTAATGTGACTTCGTTCGGTTTTGATTAGACTCTTTATTTCACCGTCCCTTTATCTTTGTATTTTTTAAATTTCCGGGCATTTCGGTGGTAGGATATACTTGAAATCCTAACACCTAGTGCCGGGACAAACAATTAATGTTTTTGGTGCCATATTCGGGATCTCTTTACCCTTGATTTCCAAGAGTAAAGCGGTCCGTCAAATGGCGGGGTTTTGGATGATTAATTCACACTTTGGGGAATTTTAGACCATGATCCTATGGGAGTTAGAACGTGTAGAATCCTCTACACGAAAGCACGTACCAGCCACGCCCCCGTGTAAAGGACTCATACCATGGTGTCCAAAAGCCAGGGCGAGCCGTAACCCTTGGATTGCACCAACTTCGTTTCTAACGCCCACATTACCATGTTTACTCTTTTTAAAGTTTTCATGGCAAAGTGTATTTTAATCACATTTTTATATCAAAGCAATAAACAATCAAGCAAGTAATCAAGACGGTAAAATGGTAAAACATCCAAGCAAAATAGTCATGGCATAGTCGCAACACATATATCATGAAAATGAATGAAGATGACAAATATGGGTCGGCATGAATATAATGCTTAATGCAAAGTGCAATTTATTATGACACAAGAATTTTTAAGGAAAGGGTCAAGACCTCGTGGGGTCGGGATTCGATGCTATTGAAAGACTTACTCGGAATCTCGACACCACCATAGGATTTACATGAATGAAAACAAAACAATCTAAAAGAGGGTTTCAATGCCTTTTCGGGCTTACACGAAGGGTTAGTGCTATTGAAAGACTTACCTAAACCTTTGATGCCAAATAGGACTTAAATGAGAAAATCTATTTGAAAACGGGGTTTCAATGCCTTTTCGGGCTTACACGAAGGGTTGGTGCTATTGAAAGACTTATCCAAACCTTCGACGCCAAATAGGACTTATATGAGAAAATCTATTTGAAAAAGGGGTTTCAATGCCTTTTCGGGCTTACACGAAGGGTTGGTGCTATTGAAAGACTTATCCAAACCTTCGACGCCAAATAGGACTTATATGAGAAAATCTATTTTGAAAATGGGGTTTCAATGCCTTTTCGGGCTTACACGAAGGGTTGGTGCTATTGAAAGACTTATCCAAACCTTCGACGCCAAATAGGACTTATATGATGAAAATCATTTTGAAAACATGTTTGCAATTTACGGGTCCAACGCCTCATGGATTTACATGGGGTTTAGTGCTATTGAAAGACTTACCTAAAACCACCAATACCGTTTGGTATTTTCATGCCCAAATCAAAATAATGAAATATGAACAATATTTACAACAACGTAGTAAATAATGAAAATAACGGGGTTTAAACAAAGGATTTTCGTGGGTCCAATTCCTATGGAATTACATGGTGGATAATGCCTCTTTGAGGTCTTAAATAGTCTATCACAACCAATCGGGATTATCACGCCCAAATCACAAAGAGAAGAGGGGAGAAAATGACAACATTCACAATATAATATCCACAACGTAGTAAATATAAATAAAGCGATAAATGACGATATTTACACATGGGGATTTTTAATGGGTCCAATGCCTATGGGATTATATGGTGGTTAAAGCCTCATTAAGGTCTTAAATAGCCCACCAAGACCAATCGGGATTATCACGCCCAAATCACAAAGGGAAAAATGGGGAGAATGACAACATTCACAATATAATATCCACAACGTAGTAAATGTAAATAAAGCGATAAATGACAATATTTACACATGGGGATTTTTAATGGGTCCAATGCCTATGGAATTATATGGTGGATAAAGCCTCTTTGAGGTCTTACATAATCCACCACAACCAATCGGGATTATCACGCCCAAATCACAAAGGGAAAAGGATGAAAATGACAATATTCACAATATAATACGCGCGACGTAGTAAATGTAAATAAAGCGGTAAATGACAATATTTACACATGGGGATTTTTAATGGGTCCAATGCCTATGGAATTACATGGTGGTTAAAGCCTCATTAAGGTCTTACATAGTCCACCACGACCAATCGGGATTATCACGCCCAAATTTACGGGGAACGGGGATAATAACAACGCAATATATTCACAAGCGCGTAAAAGTAAATAAAGCGATAAATGTATTTAAAGCATTGCGGAAAGCGATAAATATATTTAAAGCGATAATGGAATTTAAAGCACGGGATTTTCATGGGTCCAATGCCTATGGAATTACATGGTGGTTAAAGCCTCATTAAGGTCTTACATAGCCCACCACGACCAATCGGGATTATCACGCCCAAATCACAAAGGGAAAAGGGGAGAAAATGACAATATTCACAATATAATACACGCAACGTAGTAAATGTAAATAAAGCGATAAATGACAATATTTACACATGGGGATGTATTTTTCGGGTCAAATACCTCGTAGGCTAACAAGGTTGTTACGGCCTCGTTAGAGGTCTTACGCAACTGAGCCAAAGCTACTCAATATTTGCCGTACTAAAACACAAGGGGACCGGTGTATTTTTCGGGTCAAGACCTCGTGGGCTAACATGGTTGTCACGGCCTCGTTAGAGGTCTTACGCGAGCCGCCAAAGCCACTCAATATTGCCGTACTAAAACACACCGGGGGAGGGGGGTAATCACAACAATATATATATTCACAAGTACGTAGTAAATGTAAATAAAGCGATAAATGACTAGAAAATGTAAATAAAGCGATAAATGACTAGAAAATGTAAATAAAGCGATAAATAGACTATAAATAAGCTAGTAAAGCATAAATGGACTAACATGAACTAAAGAATGTAAAGTAGAAGAATAAATGAACTCAAAAGAATGAGAGGGAGAGAGAGAGAGGGGGGAAGATGAGGAGAGGTTAGAGAGAGAAGCACCTAGTAGATGCTTCTCACTCTAAAGACCCCCCAAAATCCCTAAAGAAAGAGTTTAGAGAGAGAGAGAGCTTAGAGAGAGAGAGAGATTACCTAGAGAGGAGTCTCTCTCTCTAAAACTACCCAAAAACCCCTTCCTAAACCCCCTAAAACCCCTATTTCTGCCTATTCTAACGCTCAAGGTGCCTAGAGCCCGAGCCAAATTGTGTGCAAATGAGAGGGGGGGAGGCTCTATTTATAGGGGGGCGTGCACGCGGGGCACGCCATGATTGCGCGCGGAGCGTGATGGTGGCGCGCCTCGCGTGCACGCCTCCCAAGACAGTTGTCTGCACTTCCTCGATTCTCACGCGCGTATCCTTTTTTGACCCGATTTTCGAGGGCAGTTTTGGAGGTCTTCTGGAACTCAAAATGGGTCATGCAGCATATCGCCGGAAAGCTCTCGACGTCCTCTTTCCAACGGTATAAAGTTTGCACGAATCGGAGTTCGGACGAGAGAGTTATGGCTCCCGGAAGTCGGGGTGTCGGAGCTGTTTTCGTGCACTTTTCCGGTGAAGATTCCGATCAAACGGGGGATGCTATCGGCGAACCGAGAGTTCCACGTCGTAGCTGGAGTCGTTATCTTTCCAACGCACCCGGGCTCGCGGATCAACTTGTTGCGAGCAGGAAAGACTCTGCGCGCGAAGGCGGCTGTCCGGGAGGAAAAACGCGTTTTACTCCCAGCGCGTTTTTTCTCAAATCTTGTCCCAGTTCGCGCGCATATTTGACCTAGCTCCCGATGTCAGATTTCGACGTTCTTGGTACCGTCGGAAAGCTTGCGCTGCCTACTTTTGCAAGGTTCCGGATTTGCGGAAATCCGAGCTTGGACTTGTGAGATATGGCTCCGCGAACAGAGGCCACCGGGGTGTTTTTGGTCCGTTTGAGGGCAGTTTTCCGATCGAGATTCCGGCTAGACCCGGTAAATTCTTGGCGATCCGAGAGTTCCACGTCGTGCATGAATGTGTCCTTCTTTCCAACGTGCACCTGGGCTCGCGGATCAACTTGTTGCGAGTCAGGAAGACTCTGCGCGCAAGCGTGGCAACGTCGGTGGAAAAATTCCGGAACCTTCAGCAAAACCTTATTTCGTCGGCCTGTTTTCACGCGCATGGTAGACGTAGCTCCCGATGTCGGATTTCGACGATCTTGGTATCGTCGGAAAGCTTGCACTACCTACTTTTCAACGGTACAGGCCTTGCACAGAGGCGAGCTTGGGTTCGCAAGATATGATCTTGCGAACGGAGGCCGTCGGAATGTTCCTTATGCCAAGGGGTCATCTTCTGACTGAGATTCCGGCTTGACCGGAGGAGCTCTTGACGATCCGAAAGTTGCGTGCGGTAGCTGAAGTGAACCTCTTGCCTAAGGGTCTTGGCTCGCGGACCAAGTTGCAGCGGGTCGGAGAGAATCTTTGCGCAAACGTTGCCTCTCCAAATAGGCTGTTTTGTCAACAACACTTAGCAAAATTTGGCTAAGTGTTGGACCGTTTTTTCGTAGTTTTGGTCATAACTTCCTCGTTTCTCGTCCGTTTTCGACCCATAAAGTGTTGAATCGAAGCTCTTATCACGTTCTTCAGAATGGTCCAGGAGCGGTCAGTTCGATTCAGCTTTCGGTCTGGTCAACGGTCCGGTCAAACCTTGATCAAACTTGGTCAACCTTGGTCAAACTTGGTCGAATTTGGTCAAAGCCCTCCAATCTCTGGGAAATGTATCCCGGAATACATTTTGAGGGTTTCTGGGCAAGGTGGACCCCAGTCGGGTTGGGGACGGCTCGGTTAAACCTCGGTCAACTCTAGTCAAACTTGGTCAACTCTAGTCAAACTTGGTCAACCCTAGTCAAACCTGGTCAAACCTTGGGAAATGTGTACCAGACCTTCTTCTTGGGAGTATTTGATGCGGCGAGGCTCCATCGGATCATGCTGGCTCGGTCCGGGCTGTCCCGTTTTGCGCGTCGACACCCGAGAAAATCCCGTGGGTAAAAATGGTGTTATGACAGCGTGGAGGATAAGGCTGCCAAGTGGCAGCTGTACGAACTCGCGCGGGACCATACCGCGCGGCGCATTATGGACCCGCGCGAGGCGTACACGCTTTTCTATAAAAGCAGCCTCCCCCCCTCACTTCAGCATAATTTTTGCTCGGGCTCTAGGCACCTTGAGCGTTAGAATAGGCAGAAATAGGGGTTTTAGGGGGCCTTAGAAGGGGTTTTGGGGTAGCTTTAGAGTGAGAGACTCCTCTCTAGGTACTCTCTCTCTCTCTCTCTAAGCTCTTTCTCTCTCCTCTTTCCTCTCTTTTCTTTTCTTTTTAGTGGAGGTGACTAGTGATGACCCCTAAAATGGGAAGGGATTCACAAGGATCCACTTGTGTTTATGTTTATTAGTTCATTTATGTTCTATTTATGCTTTTTAGTTCATTTATACATTATTTATGCTTTCCTAGTCCATTTAATATCTTGTTATTGTTTTACCCATATGCTTTGAGTTATTTATCGCTATTATTTGTAGATCTGAATATATTTATTGCTTTATTTACATTTACTACGTACTTGTGAATATTATATTGCGATTATCCCCCTCCCCGTGTGTTTTAGTACGGCAAAACCCGAGTGGCTTTGGTGGATTATATAAGCCCTCTATGAGGCCTTAACAGCCATGTTAGCCCACGAGGTGCTTGACCCGAAAAATACACATCCACATGCCTAAATAATGTCATTTATCGCTTTATTATGATATAAATATGTGATTTGGGCATGATAATCCCGATTGGTCGTGGTGGATTATGTGAGACCGAAGGCTTTATCCACCATGTAATCCCATAGGCATTGGACCCATTAAGAAGTCTTTGTTTTAATGTCATTTATCGCTTTATCTACATTTACTACATACTTGTGAATATTATATTGTGATTATCCCCTTTCCCGTGTGTTTTAGTACGGCAATCCCGAGTGGCTTTGGTGGATTATGTAAGCCCTCTATGAGGCCTTAACAGCCATGTTAGCCCACGAGGCGCTTGACTCGAAAAATACGCTTCCCCATGACTAAATTCCGTCATTTATCATATTACCACGTTGTAAATATTATATTGTTGTTCTCTCCCCCTTTTTTCTTTGTGATTTGGGCGTGATAATCCCGATTGGTCGTGGTGGATTATGTTAGACCTCAATAAGGCATTAACCATCACATAATTCCATAAGGCATTGGACCCACAAAAACATTTTCTATTAAACCCCGTTATTTTCATTATTTACAACATTGTTGTGATTATTGTCCATTTTTCCATTTTTGATTTGGGCATGAAAATACCGAACGGTTTTGGTGGTTTTAGGTAAATCTTTCAAATAGGCTTCGCGGGTTTACTAAAACCTCTTGTAAATCCATGAGGTGTTGGACCTATAAAATTTCCAATGCATTTTCGACAAAAAAAATGATTTTTCATCATACAAGTCCTATTCGGCTTCGCGGGTTTAGGTAAATCTTTCAAATAGTACTAAACCCCCGTGTAAGCCCGAGAGGCATTGAAAACCCATTTTCAAAACGATTTTTCTCATTTAAGTCCTATTCGGCTTCGCGGGTTTAGGTAAATCTTTCAAATAGTACTAAACCCCCGTGTAAGCCCGAGAGGTATTGAAAACCCATTTTCAAAACGATTTTTCTCATTTAAGTCTTATTCGGCTTCGCGGGTTTAGGTAAATCTTTCAAATAGTACTAAACCCCCGTGTAAGCCCGAGAGGTATTGAAAACCCATTTTCAAAACGATTTTTCTCATTTAAGTCCTATCCGGCTTCGCGGGTTTAGATAAATCTTTCAAATAGTACTAAACCCCCGTATAAGCCCGAGAGGCATTGACTCTCTTATTTTATTCATGTAAACCCTAAGGTGGTGTCGAGATTCGAATAAGCCTTTCAAATAGCATCGAATCCCGGCCCCACGAGGTCTTGACCCTTTCCCTAAAATTCTCATGAATTATACCTTGCCGTTTCGATTAGGTGTTGCATTTATGTCATTCCATGTTTATGATTAATGTACCGCGAACATGCCATGATCATTCCATGCTTGTCATTTTAGTAATTTAAGTGCTGCAACCACGCCGTGATTACTCGTTTGGTTTCCATATTTATGATTCATGTACCATGATCATTCCACACTCATTCATTCTTCCGATTCATGTCCTGCAACCATGCTATGATTATTTGTTTGAACGTTTTACCATCTTGATGCTATGACTACTTGCTTGTTTGTTTACCGCTTTAATATAAAAATATGATTAAAATACACTTTGCCATGAAAACTTTAAAAAGAGTAAACATGGTAATGTGAAAACTTTAAAAAGAGTAAACATGGTAATGTGGGCGTTAGAAATGAAGTTGGTGTAACCCAAGGGCTACGGCTCGCCCTGGCTTTTGGACACCATGGTATGAGTCCTTTACATGGGGGCGTGGCTGGTACGTGCTTTCGTGTAAGGGATTCTACACGTTCTAACTCCCATAGGATCATGGTCTAAAATTCCCCAAAGTGTGAATTAATCATCCAAAACCCCGCCATTTGACGGACCGCTTTACTCTTGGAGATCAAGGGTAAAGAGATCCCGAATATGGCACCAAAAACATTAATTGTTTGTCCCAGCATTAGGTGTTAGGATTTCGAGTATATCCTACCACCAAAATGCCCGGAAATTTAAAAAATACAAAGATAAAGGATGGTGAAATAAAGAGTCTAATCAAAACCGAACGAAGTCATATTGCGTTTGCCACTTTTGGTATATCGCACGACGAAAATCGGGACATTTGTACATAATTAAAACCAACAAACCTAGGCTTAGCAAATAAAGGGAACACTAGAAGGGAGGTAACCGTTTTCTTAGACGGATGTCGTGGGGTGCTTAACACCTTCCCCATGCATAAGCAAACCCCCGAACCTATCTTTGGTTCAAGACCATTTAGTTTTAGATGTCTAAACAAGATAAAATCTATTAGACATAGGTGCCCAACCACACCTTAAAATTTCCCATGGTTGGTGGCGACTCCAAATTTGTGCTCACACGCACACACGTACATAGGTTCCCACACACACACAACTCATATCTCGAAACGGAAAAGAGATAGAAATCACACACACAACACTCGCCAAATGGGGGTCGGTATCAAGGAAAAATAAAATAAAAATAAAAAAAGATACAGAATTTTTCCGCCGGTGTCGACAGCTTTGAGGCACGATAAATCGCTGTCTTTAAGACTAGATTTGCCCGCTCTCCACAGAGATTGCTAAGAGTTCAAGTAAATAGTCTCCATGATACAACAAAGCCAAGAACAAAATGATAGAAATTCAATTTTCTTCTTTAGAACTTCTTAGAACATATATGTTTTCTGCATATAATGACTGAACACGAAATTCCTTTTAATTGTAAGTGTATATCAGTCAAAAGTCACCATGAAAAGGCACCATTTCAGCCTTTAACAGACATAAACTACCTCTAGCTGCCGTGATCCAGTCGCCTGAATAAGTGGTCCAGGCAACTGAGTTCAGGCAGAAACTCCCTGGCACGACATCTAGTCGACTAGACCACCAATCCAGGCTACTAGATTAGCTATACAGTCGACTGGTTTGGTGGTCCAGTCGATTGTGTTTAGGCAGAGACTCCAAACTTCTCCAGTCTTTCAAGTCCACTCTACTAGATACTATTCCAGGCGACTGGTTCTTACAATTCCACTATATTACAACCTACTTTAGATAACAAATATCTAACATGTGTTAGACCTAGAGGGCACTTAATGGTTAGGGGTTAACGTTTTTTGGATGGGAGGATCAAAATCCAAACGGAGTCAAATTGAGAGGGAGCGAATAAAAATTTTTTAACATCAAGGAACAAAATCAAAATTGGCCGAATTTAAAGAGTGTAAAGTGCATTTCAGTCTAAATTTTAATAATTGTATCAAGAAGATGGAAATTGAGTATAATTGCATTGGTTGTTGGAATTCTCTTTATTACTTATTGACCAATTAGAAAACACATGGTATGTGAGTGTTGACACCCCATTTTGCTACCTACATTCTAATCCTTACACAAACTATGGTTTTCACAAATTAAAATTCTAAAAACGAAAAGTGCACAACTTGCCTAAATTAGGGTTTTAAACCAATAGTGTTTTTGACCGTTTGATCGACAATTAAAAGAAATCAAACAGATCTTTAAGTTGAGACAAATGAAATGACGTGTCATGTGTTCAAATCGGACCATAAGTGCAAATGTTATGATCAATTGAAGATTTAACGAATAGAGTGCATAATGATTTAATAATTCCGGGTACATGGGATTAATCCAAACTAATTATTATTGGTCCATTAATTGGGTTGATTTTAATTAGTGAGGTGTAAACATCTTATTGGCTTGTAATGATAAATAATTATGGACTCTACTACGTTAAATAAAATGAGCTTAAGTTGGATAAATAGTGTGATTAATTAATTAAAATATAAGGATTAATTGAAATAGATCAATTCAAATATTTTAAAGGGGTTAAAAAGATCACTATAATATCTGGTGTTTATCATAAAAAGTTGAACAATTTTGAACAAATGGATAAATACAAAAAAAGAAGTTGAAAACGTTTTTTAAGAACTCAAAGTACCGGCCGGCACTTTGATTGGGGTTTGAAGTACCGGCCGACACTTCAAGCTTGTATTTGGCACTTTGATTGGGATTTGAAGTACCGGCCGGCACTTCAAGCACATTTTGAAGTACTGACCGGCACTTCGGACCTGGAGCACATTGTTTTATCCCAAAATTATCTCCAAACTTGATTTGGCATTTGGGATTTGAAGAATTCTCAAAATTATCACAAACTTGTCCAAGTCAGTCCACAGCTGGTCAGTCCACAGAGGATAAAGAATAGGTATTATTTGAAAATAAAAAATACAAAATTAAACAAATAGCTTCTCGTTTGTTTGGCTATAAAAAGGAAAGAGGGGTTCAGTTACAGGGGTCCCAAAGTTTGAGCTTTAGAGAGAATTCCAGATCATTCTGTATATTTTTTCTAAAGCATAAAACACCTCTAAACAATCCACCATTAAAGGATAGAGAAAAGCTCTCACAAAAATCCTCTACGGCGAAGCTCTGTTCATAGGTACCTTGAAGACCATCAAGGAAGCATTTTCGGAGTTCTCTTTTGGCAGCTGGGCAGAATACAAACTCCCCACCATTGCAGCCATACAGCAACTCCTCTGATCCTTACTCTTCCCCTTTTTTCAAAGTTTTCCATTTGTGATAAGTTTTTGTGTCTTCTATTAACAGACTTTTTTATTGCAGCCAAAGTTGAACATAACTCTGGTGATTCTAAAGCAATCCACAAGATCTTCTTCCACGTGTATGCAGGTAAGCATTCTTGACTGAATTCTTTATTTGGTTGCCTATTCACATGATGATGATGATAATATGCTTATTTTTCACATGTAAATGATCTAATAAAAAACTTGAACCTTTAAAATGAATTTTATGATAAACCATGTTTTTGTACATTGAAATATTTGTTTTTGGCCAAGCTTTATCCTAGAAGACCGATTTTAGTCGGGCAAAACGAGGTGCTTACACCTTCTCGTTTTGTAACCAAGCCCCCGAGCCTAGTCTTGAAGGTTCTAGATTAGTTCATTTGTGAATGTAAATTTCTATTGTACTATACTGTATTTAGGAAGCATTCAAATGTAATTTTCTTAGATTGTACCTAGGAAACAACTTTTGCTATGTAATTTTCTGTTTTGGATACTTAATTGTAATCATACAATCCAAATTGAATAAAGAGAAGTATTTTTTTTAAGAATTTTCTTGTTTTTCTTCCTTGCAAAAATAAGTGGCGACTCTACTGTAACATCACCTTCATTCTAGAGGGATGATCATTCGTCAGTTGGGTCACATTTTGAGGCCCATTTGACCCTCGGGTCGTGGTTCTCACAATGGCGACTCCACTGGGGACATGTAGTGGGCTTAGCTTTGAAATTAGGATGGGCTTGGCCAAGCCTTATTATTTCTTTATACTTGTTTGATTTTAAAGGCTTTCTTTATAACATGTGTCATGCATCATTTTGTGTGGACCCAAGAATACATATACATGTGTGAAGCCCGGAAGCCTCGGTAGTTCTATCCATGGATCACAGTCTTCCTAGACTTGGGTACCCATGGTGAAGCTACCACCCCTTAGCACAGTATTGACTATGATCATTCTTAGTCAATACGTTAAAGGATAAACTGTATCGTTTGGACCAATGCGGCATTCCTATGTCACAAGTTGGGAGATACGACGTCCTAGCTCTTGGGTTCCCTACAAGCCCACATTCTACCCATATAGAAGCCCATTAGAACTATCCTTAGGTGCGGTCCATTAAGTACATACATGCTTGTTTGAACCCACCGTCCGTTTTGATTGCCGTTGCTTGCACTTGGATGAACCTTGTTTGCTACGAATGAGCCCAAATCCAACGTTTGGGCCCATTACAAGCCTTTATTTGAATCATGTTTTCCATTGATGAGCCCATGCTCCAACACTTGGGTCCATCATAGATAAAATCTAAGGCCCTACAAGTACATAGAGTTGAGGATCATCGAAAGACAAGCTCACAAGCTTCAAAGGATCAAACCCACAAGCGTCAAAAAGACAAACTTTACAAGTTCACATCCTTCAAAAGGATCAAGCCTACAAGCCCACAAGCTTCGAAGGTACAATCCCAAAAAACTGCAAAGACAAGCTCACAAGTTTCAAAAGGATCAAGCCTACAAGCCAACAAGCTTCAAAGGTACAATCCCAAAAAACTGCAAAGACAAGCTCACAAGTTTCAAAAGGATCAAGCCTACAACCCTACAAGCTTCAAAGGTATATCCCATAAACTTTGAAGGCATAAGCCCACAAGTTTCAAAAACTCAGGTCCACAAGCTTCAAAGAGCTAAAGCCCACAAGCTTTAAAGGTTCTAGCCCATAACACTCAAGCTTGAAGGCTTTAAAACTTAAGTTCAAAGCCCACCAAGTAGTGGCCCAAAACACTCAAGCTTGAAGGCTCAAAGCTCAAGTTCAAAGCCCACCAAGTAGTGGCCACAACACTCAAGCTTCAAGACTTCAAAGCTCAGGTTCAAAGCCCACCAAGTGGTGGCCCGTAACACTCAAGTTTCAAAGATCAAGTTCAAAAGACAATCATACGGTGGACTACAACATAAAGGTTCAAAGATTTGAAAACCAAGTTCAAGCCCACCAAAAGGCCACACAAGCTCAATCTCCAAAACAATTTCTCAAACAATTACCTACCCCACATCTACCAAAAGGCCCCACAAGCCCAATTTCTCAAACAATTACTGACTCCACAAAAATCATAGGCCCAACAAGCCCAATTTCCCAAACACTTACCTATCTACCAACATGCTACTCAAACCAATTTCCTCAACAGTCACTCATCTACCAAAAGGCCCCATAAGCCCAATTTCTCAAACAATTACCTACCCTATATCTACCAAAATGCCCCACAAGCTCAATTTCTTAAACAGTCACTCACTTATTAAAAACAAAACCACAAAGACTTCATCATCCCTTATACTCTACAAAAGGCCACGCAAAGCCCAAAACCCTAAAGGGTCAGTCATCAAACTTCAAGATTCAAGTTCTAGGCCAAACAAGACAACCATTTTACAAAGGTCACAAGCCTCCAAGATTCAAGATTCGAAATCAAGGTCATGAGGGTCACACAAGCCTCTTCTTCCAACACGATTGATTCATGGGCTTCCCTTACGTCAACAACCCACAAGGACATCAACATTGCTTCATCAAGTCATCATTTGATTTTACATTTCTAAATTTAGTTGTGTGATTTTCATTTGAATTGCTTTGATTGTCTTATTGGTGTGTAGCATAGAATTTTGGATCCAAGAAAAAAAAACATCTTTTAAAGATCAAGAATTTCTCTAACTCTGCACCACAGATCACAAATCAAAAATTGAAAGAAAAAAAAAATCAACAATTCACCAAAAAAAACTCAATGGGCCGAACTTTGAATCACACCTTAAAAGGTTAAAATTCACTTGGTTAAATCAAACATCAGAATGGTTAAAATTCTCCCAAATTGAATCACACCTCACATGTTTAAAATTCACCTAATTGGATCACACCTTAAACGGTTAAAATTCACAAAATGAATCACACCTTAAATAGGTTAAAATTCACAAAATGAATCACACCTTAAATAGGTTAAAATTCACCAAATTTAATCACACCTTAAACAGGTTAAAATTCACCAAATACAATCACCCCTTAAATGGTTAAAATTCACTTGGTTAAATCAAACATTAGAATGGTTAAAATTTTCACAAAATGAATCACACCTTAAATAGGTTAAAATTCACTCAATTGAATCACACCTCACATGGTTAAAATCCACTCACACCTCCCAAAATTAAAGTTTATTAAAATGAATCACACCTTAAATGGTTAAATTCATATTTTTTTTTAATCACACCTCACACGGTTAAAATTCTCTCACACATTTCACACAATTAAAATTCATCAATTACGCCTCAAAATAGTTAAAATCCACTCAATTGAATCACATCTCACATGGTTAAAATTCTCTCACACCTTAAATGGTTTAAATTCACCAATTAAATCACACCTCAATGGTTAAAATTCTCATTTTCTGAATCACACCTCAATGGTTAAAATTCACAAAATAAATCACATCTCAAAGGTTAAAATTCACGAAATGAATCACAGCTTAATGGTCAAAATCCACATTTTTGAATCATACCTTAATGGTCAAAATCCACATTTTTGAATCATACCTTAATGGTCAAAATTCACATTTTTGAATCACACCCTAATGGTTAAAATTCACGTATCAAATTACAATTGCTTGAAATTTGATCACATCATCAAAAAGAAACTTTAAGCAACAATCTTCAAGTCTCCCATGTTCTCACATCTTTTTGGAGAAGGAAAATTTTCAAAATTGTTTTTACAAAAGTACTTTTGGAAAATCAAATTTTTGAAATCTTCTTTCTTGGGCAACAAATGACAAATCATAGGGTCACATCACTTGACCAATCAATTTGCACCGAGAAGGGGATCATTTTCATTCAATTCATATAAAAATTGTCGCCAAATACTTGGAACAACAAAAGAATGGATCCTAGAAAGACAATCAAGGAAATAAGGTCATTGAGAGATCTCGAGTCACTCCTTTCGAAATTCCTTCTAAATCCGGTCATGATATGTCACATTCTTGCACATTCATTCAGAAAAGTATCCTGATAGTTGGGCTTACAATGGATCATCCATGCAAAAAGAGAAATGAAAGCTTGTTAGGCCGAAAACCCAAAAGGGCGGCTTAAGCAAAAATTAGGGCTCCACAAAGAGAAGAAAAAAAAAAAAAAAAAAGATTTACTTCCAAGAAAGAACTCATCAAAAGAGCTCAAACACTGCATGCCAAAAGCAAGCTCTACCAAGGACAGGAGGTCATTTTTTATTAAACCCAAATATTCTTGTCAACACCCTACAAATGCAATCACTTGCTAGCCAATTTGGGCCTTTAAAAAAAATGAGTCTTTTCTTTCTTGAAACCCATAAACCAAACCTAGGGTGGGAATTTTAGATGTGAAAAAAAAGGAGATCATGGATTTCTTTCTCAAGATCAAAGTGTCAAAGAAGGAAGAACAAAAGAACAAGGACATGCTCAATGGGGGCATCAATCTTCAATAAGAATGAAGCAAATTGAGAACACTTAACACAAATGTCAACATACAAAAAGAAAGGGCGTCTCTGACAAAGGATGCCAACACAAAGACAAGAAAAGTCAAATGCGTCAACACAAATACAAAGAAGACGTGAAGGAAAAAAACAAAGGAAAGAAATCACGAAGCAAATCCAATCCTTGGAGTTCACACTTGGGGGTACATTGGGGAATTTGAGCCTTTATAACTTTCTTTTCACAGCCCAAACCCGGCCTACATTATAACCGATAAACAAAGCCCTCTTTGAGGTTCTGCTTGCTCAAGACATGATGTTAAGCTCTTTCGTTATTTTCCATTGGAAGTATGAAAAGTGCTCGTTAGGTTGAAAACCTGAAAAGGCAGCCTAGGCAAAAGTTAGAGCAAAAGAAAAAAGAAAAAAAAAAATGATGGATGGTCCAAACACCAATCAAATCTCCTATGAAAAGGTGAATCATCACAAATGGTTCAAACTCAGAGTTCACTTTCTTTCTCATTGCAAACAGTCAAGTCTCTCTCGAAGACTTCAATTTCAAGTCAAAACTTGGGGCATCCCCCTTTGTTTTCCAAGTGCTTCACACATCTCCAAACTAGAGGCATTCTCCCTAATTTGTCATTTCTTCCCACAACATGATCCACACAAGATCACACATCTCCAAACTAGGGGCATTCTCCCTAGTTTGTCGGCTAAACAGTCTTTCCTCAACATGATCCACACAAGATCACACATCTCCAAACTAGGGGCATTCTCTCTAGTTTGTCAATTGGTCAGAATTTCAAGTCAAAAACATGTCTCTATCATTACTCCAAACAATATTGACTTGCAAAGTTATCCAAATTTTTCAAAAATATCATTGCTTTTTCATCATTTTGTTGATTCGGGAAAAATCTCAATCACTTCATCTCTTCAATTGCCTTTGAAGGATTCAGCCTTACAAACTCCAAGAGAAATGCAAATATATTTATAAGGGTTTAATGACTTTAATCCCCTCAAAGTGAAAGATAATAGTTTTGTTTTGCAACCTTAGGGTTTGTCAACATGTCTTCCCAAGAAAACAAAAGTTTCTTAAGATTTTCGTTTACATAACGGATTGCATCCATTTAAAAAATGAGTTTTCAAAATGATTTACAAAGTCCATCTTTTCATTTTTGAAAGACTTTCTCCAAAAGAGGTACACAATCAAGGAATAAAATCAAGGTACACAATTGAGATTACAAGTCAAGTTACACAATTAAGACACAAGACATCCAAAAGCAACAAAAAATTTGGATTATTTGTGAGAACATAAAATCTTTCCAATACGCATGTTTTAGGTTGTTGCAAACACTTAAAATCATCCACAATGAAAAACATTTTTCACTTCCACATAAGAAGTCTACAAATATTTTGAACTACCACACAAAAGGTTCACAACCATACAATTTTGCACCTCCTAACAAGAAGTCTACACATACACATACACATATGTACAACTTTTCCCTTCCACACAAGAGGTTCACATATACACTTTGAAATTCCAAGCAAGAATTCACACACCCCACATTTTCGAACTACGTTCAGACCTGATCCTCTGTGATGGAGGTACGTAGGCAGCCTTTACTAAGGCTCGGTCTCACACCCACAAAACATTTTCTACATTTCGAACTACGTTCGGACCTGATCCTCTCTGATAAAGGTACGTAAACAGTCTTTCACTAAGACTCGGTCCCACACCCACACTCATAGTCCAATATCCACATCCACATTCACACATTCCATGATCTTGAGCTGTAAACAATTAGCTTGTTCTCATGACTTGTTTAAACTAGGGGCATTGACCCAAGATTATCTTTTGTAGAGGATATCTAATTTTTCGAAAAAGAATTGTTTTTGTTTTTGTAGGAGCGTACGTGCCTACCTACCAGCTGAACAAGACACCGAATGCATTTTGATTCTAGCAAGGATATTAAAAAGGTTGAAAAATCCGGAATTACGCCTTCAGACGGCTAAAATTTTTGGCGTCATCTTAACAAGACTCTGACAACACACATGCTTGGGTTGTCTTGGAACCACGTAAAATATATCCCAGCAAGATTTTTAGGTTGTTAAAATACTTAAAATCAAATCCTAAAAAATTCCAAAATATCAGGTTGTTTTTTTTACAACATAAAATCATTCCTGGTATACCCACTTTTTTAGGTTGTTATTGACAATATAAAATCAAATCCTAAAAAGTTTAAAAAATATCAGGTTGTTTCTTACAACATAAAATCATTCCTGGTATATTCACATTTTTAGGTTGTTATGGACAACATAAAATCCAATCCTAAAAAGTTCCAAAATATAGGGTTGTTTCAAACAACATAAAATCTATCCCAACCCACTTTTTTAGGTTGTTAAAACACTTAAAATCAAATCCTAAAAAGTTTTAAAAAATATCAGGTTGTTTCTTACAATATAAAATCATTCCTGATATTCCCAATTTTTTTAGGTTGTAATGGACAACATAAAATCAAATCCTAAAAAAGTTTTCAAATTTGTCGGGTTGCTACAAACGCTTAAAATTATCCCCAACATTCGGTCGCAAAACTCGGTGTCTTTCTCAAACATTGACATTTGCTTTACAAGCTCTGCCAATGAGGGGCATTCTGTTGACACCCCATTTTGCTACCTACATTCTAATCCTTACACAAACTATGGTTTTCACAAATTAAAATTCTAAAAACGAAAAGTGCACAACTTGCCTAAATTAGGGTTTTAAACCAATAGTGTTTTTTACCGTTTGATCGACAACTAAAAGAAATCAAACAGATCTTTAAGTTGAGACAAATGAAATGACGTGTCATGTGTTCAAATCGGACCATAAGTGCAAATGTTATGATCAATTGAAGATTTAACGGAATAGAGTGCATAATGATTTAATAATTCCGGGTACATGGGATTAATCCAAACTAATTATTATTGGTCCATTAATTGGGTTGATTTTAATTAGTGAGGTGTAAACATCTTATTGGCTTGTAATGATAAATAATTATGGACTCTACTACGTTAAATAAAATGAGCTTAAGTTGGATAAATAGTGTGATTAATTAATTAAAATATAAGGATTAATTGAAATAGATCAATTCAAATATTTTAAAGGGGTTAAAAAGATCACTATAATATCTGGTGTTTATCATAAAAAGTTGAACAACTTTGAACAAATGGATAAATACAAAAAAAGAAGTTGAAAACGTTTTTTAAGAACTCAAAGTACCGGCCGGCACTTTGATTGGGGTTTGAAGTACCGGCCGGCACTTCAAGCTTGTATTTGGCACTTTGATTGGGATTTGAAGTACCGGCCGGCACTTCAAGCACATTTTGAAGTACCGGCCGGCACATTAAAGTACCGGCCGGCACTTTAAAGTACCGGCCGGCACTTCGGACCTGGAGCACATTGTTTTATCCCAAAATTATCTCCAAACTTGAATTTTGAATTCTCACACGTCCAAGTCAGTCCACAGCTGGTTGAGGATAAAGAATAGGTATTATTTGAAAATAAAAAATACAAAATTAAACAAATAGCTTCTCGTTTGTTTGGCTATAAAAAGGAAAGAGGGGTTCAGTTACAGGGGTCCCAAAGTTTGAGCTTTAGAGAGAATTCCAGATCATTCTGTGTATTTTTTCTAAAGCATAAAACACCTCTAAACAATCCACCATTAAAGGATAGAGAAAAGCTCTCACAAAAATCCTCTACGGCGAAGCTCTGTTCATAGGTACCTTGAAGACCATCAAGGAAGCATTTTCGGAGTTCTCTTTTGGCAGCTGGGCAGAATACAAACTCCCCACCATTGCAGCCATACAGCAACTCCTCTGATCCTTACTCTTCCCCTTTTTTCAAAGTTTTCCATTTGTGATAAGTTTTTGTGTCTTCTATTAACAGACTTTTTGATTGCAGCCAAAGTTGAACATAACTCTAGTGATTCTAAAGCAATCCACAAAATCTTCTTCCACGTGTATGCAGGTAAGCATTCTTGACTGAATTCTTTATTTGGTTGCCTATTCACATGATGATGATGATAATATGCTTATTTTTCACATGTAAATGATCTAATAAAAAACTTGAACCTTTAAAATGAAATTTTATGATAAACCATGTTTTTGTACATTGAAATATTTGTTTTTGGCCAAGCTTTATCCTAGAAGACCGATTTTAGTCGGGCAAAACGAGGTGCTTACACCTTCTCGTTTTGTAACCAAGCCCCCGAGCCTAGTCTTGAAGGTTCTAGATTAGTTCATTTGTGAATGTAAATTTCTATTGTACTATACTGTATTTAGGAAGCATTCAAATGTAATTTTCTTAGATTGTACCTAGGAAACAACTTTTGCTATGTAATTTTCTGTTTTGGATACTTAATTGTAATCATACAATCCAAATTGAATAAAGAGAAGTATTTTTTTTAAGAATTTTCTTGTTTTTCTTCCTTGCAAAAATAAGTGGCGACTCTACTGTAACATCACCTTCATTCTAGAGGGATGATCATTCGTCAGTTGGGTCACATTTTGAGGCCCATTTGACCCTCGGGTCGTGGTTCTCACAGTGAGATATATATATATATATATATTTTTTAGAAGATGTAGTAGGTGAGAATTAATCAGGAATTACTTGTGTCTAGTATTGCAATGTACTGGACCAAACACAATGGTGCATGTGTCACAATCGAATCCGGTCCTACCCACACCATTCGGACCCAAGTTAGTCACTATTTCCAGCTCTTTGCTACTTCTACATCTGCTATTTACTATTACCCTAAAGGAAAATCCTACAAACACAACAAAATCTCAAATTTTCACAAGCTTATTTTTAGTTGTTGTCAGCCCTAGAGTAATTTTTATTTTTATTTTTGAATTGTGGTGCATTCTTATCTTGTTGTAAAAATACTGTAAGAATTTGTTGTGTCTGGAAAAGGAATCTACCCTAAAACATCTCTTGCAATCATAGAACTCTATAGTCATTGAGCATAATCAAAGCAAAAAATTCATGGTTGACTTCTTCACGGTAGGCTCTTACACTTTGTTTGGGTGGAAGGAAGATGGAGGGCAAGGTAAAAATGGGAGGAAAAGGATAACCATTCCTTTGTTTAATTGGAAAAAAAATAAAGCAAGTGAAAGAAAAATGAAGGGAATGACCCTTGAGCCCAACAATTTTCTTTCCTCCAAAATTGGAAGGATGTGAGAGTCAAGAGAGAGTTTTACATAGGGTCCACATATTTCCTTTATTTCAAACCCTTTTTTTTTTCTTTTTTTTTTTTTTTTTTTTATGTTTAATACGGCAGATTATATTATTTTTCTTTGGGGTTTTTTTTATTTTTCTTTGTTTTCATAGTGTTTGTTAGACTGGAACTTTTTATTTTCTGATGTTTTTTCTTGTATCAGGTGTTTTATCTCTAGTGGTTGCCTCTTTCTAGTTGGCTTCTACCCTTTTGGGTATATTGATTGTACATAATACTTTTTATTTCAAACCTTGCAAACCAAACACCATGAATGTGAAATACTCTTCTCTATTTCCTTTCTTTTTGTTTCTCTTGTTCCATTTCTCTTCTCTTCCTTCCCCCTCCGTTTTGCCAAACATAGTGTTAGAGATGAGTTGGTTTGGGTCAACTTTTTTTTTTTTTCCTTCTTAAAACTCTCATATGTGATATTATATAAATAGGGGTAACACACACAAAAAGGAAATAAAAATTTCCTCTATTGGTCTCTCCTTTCTTCCCAATATCCTTTGCATTGTGAGTGCATGCAACTAAAAAGGTGGGGGATCTCACGAAACGGTCGTCGAAGCCAAATTGAACCCAGGGACAAATCAAGTAATTATAGAATATTCCAAGAGTACATTAAATGTGTACTTCCTCTTCTCACATAAGTAGTGGGTCCCGCTAATTAAATACATGGTTATGTGAGAGAAAGGAGTACACATTTAATGTACTCCCGGAGTATTCTATAATTTTTCGGGACAAATCACATTATAATAGGGCAAAATTACTTCTTAGGACAATGGGTAGACTTCCGCGCCTCAGCTCTCAATCATCATTAAGTTTTTTTCATCTCTCAAATAACTACTCTACTGCCTTCATTTGATTTATTTATTTTTCTTTCATATTTCCTACAAAGTACAACCCCATGAGGAATAGTTTGAAGGTTTCCTAGTTTGACTTGGTAAATTACCTAGCTTTTATTGATATTGAAGACATTTTTATTCCTTGTAAAAGAGTTATTGTTATGTTGATTATCTACCAAACAAGGTATTCAGTGTCCACGAAAGAATTTGTATTAAAACCTTATATTTAGACAACACAAGGAGTTATATGTGAGAGTTAGAAAACATGGTTTTGTTTAGTGAGAGAGTTAAAGACTAAAAGCATTCCCATCCGGTTATGTATAATTTCTCTATTTTACCTTTTCAAAAACTCACTTTTCTACTTTAGCTATCCACTCTA
Source organism: Fagus sylvatica (assembly GCA_907173295.1). Classification (NCBI taxonomy): domain Eukaryota; kingdom Viridiplantae; phylum Streptophyta; class Magnoliopsida; order Fagales; family Fagaceae; genus Fagus; species Fagus sylvatica. The sequence goes on from OU015764.1 coordinate 21,251,359, forward strand.
ACAAAACACCCCACATCCCACTATTTATTTTACGAAGACATCTTATTAGAAATATATATATATATATATATATATATATATATATATATATTTTATATTTTCTTTCCACCTACAAAAATCTCATAACCCAAACGGCCACCGAGCCTTTCTTCTGTCAAACCACTAAGATTTTCTCTTTGCCGCTTTCCTCTGTCAATGTCGCCATCTATTCTTCCCCCACCAAGCCAAGCACCTCCACTATTAGCAACAACCACACAAAAAGGTGAGAGATGCAAATCGGTGACCCACATAGCAACACCCAAGTAGCAAGTCCAGTCCCATTGCAAGCCATCACGACTAGATTAGCACCGCCAGCAAATCGATGACCCACACCCAACCCCACCTCAAGACCAATTTCACCACCATCAAATTGGTGACCCACGCCCAACCCCACCGCAAGCCCAGCCTCATCGTCAACCACCAGATCGGCCACCATAGACACCGAAAACAAAAGAGTGCAAGAGAGAGATACCTTGAGAGTGCGAGAGAGTGAAGAGGGATGTACCGGTGCCGTGCTTGAGAGGAAGCAAAGAAAGAAAATTTATTTGGAGAGAAAACTGAATAAAAAATTGGGATTTAACATATACAGAAGCTACTGTACTCGGTATCTTTACCGACTACTATAGCCTTTTGTAAAAAAAAATAACAAGATACATGACTGGATGAGAGTCTCTTTTTTGTGTTTTATTGCTACAGTACTCTCTATTTTAGATGACCGAATCAGAATGCTTTAATAAGTTTTGTTTAGTTTGACAGTGGTAGTATGAAACACCGTTGGATGTATTAGGGGTTTTGGTTCATTTATATTTGTGAGTTTTGTGAGAGTTTATGTGTAATTGTAATCATGGGCGGAGCCACATGATGACCAGTGTGGGCAGTTAACTTTAAAAAGTGAGCACCTATAATTCAGCCTAACCCTAAAATGTCTTGACTTCTAAACAAAAATACAATGTGTCCACCCTCAATTTAATAGAGTGTTCACCCATAACTCAACTCAGCGCCAAAAATGTCCTGACTTCTAAAAGAAATACAAAAAAAAAAAAAAAAAAAGTGTTAAACCCTGTTAATTATATAAACTAGTCGCAAACATGTGCGATGCACAAGAAAATAATTGAATATAAGATCTAAATTAATTTTGATTCCTTTTACTTCTTTTTGTTGAATATGTATTTTTTTTCTTTTTTGTAATTTGAAATGTTGCAGGCAAGATCAATAAAAGAGATTTTACGGATCAGATTTAGGATAGATCTTACTTTTTGGTTAAAAAAATAACTAAGAAAGTATATTTATCATAGGATAATTAAAATTTAATATAATGTAATTTTTTTTTGGCATAATTTAAATATGATCCAATTTTTATAAGACACAATTCATGTTTATATTTACCATATGGATCATGTTTCTATCCAAAAATAAAATAAAGGATACTTAAAATAAGAAGAATGACAAATAAATACATAGACACATGATTAAATGATCAAATCTAAATAATTTTCATTACTCATTTCAAGCTCACGTGGTTTCATTATAACAAATCCATCCACCTTTCTCCATTGCCAGCAACAAAAATTAAATGAAATACATAAGAAAAAAAAAAGGAACTCTTGATAAAAATTGATAATTATGATTATTATTAAAAGATATTTATATTGTGTCTATATATGGAATATATTTTAGTATTAGACATTTATTATGATTGTGTTGTATATATGGAATAATATATTCTTTATATTAAAGAAAAATATGATGTGTCAAGATTCTAATAGAAGGTTTAATTATAGAATAAAATTTATATTCAATTAGAAAATATATATTAAAATAATGAGGTATAAAATTGTGAGATTTCAAAAGCTTATGTGGCACAATATTATGAGGTCAACCAAAAGTAAAAAAAGCTTCGGTTTTATATTATAGTATAGATTATATGTATGTGACCTACTTGATTATTACTTCATCACATCTCTCATGTACCCACCCTTTTTTACTTTAGACTTTTCCATTAATAACAACCCATAAGAGAAAGCAATAAAATTTCTTATATTATTATAATATTTTTATATAAAATAAATCTTAAATGAAATAATAATCTACCTCCATGTAGATACTTAATAGGCTAATCATCCTTATTAATTGTTTTTTGAAAAATTAAGTTACCTAGCACCCCCGTTACTTTATCAAAACCAAAGTCTATCCCTCTCTTCTTTTTTTCTTGATAAGAATCATTCCTCTCTTTATGCACGATTAGCCTACTACCCTTCATTTTCCAAAAAAATAAATTCTTTTGATAAAACCCTATTAATTATATAAATTATATATATGAAGAAGAAAAAAAAAACACACATATAGCTTCACAATTATGGTATCCCCAATATTAAATTTCCAGCGCTAGCTGTCCCTATCAAAAGGTGTCAACCCTAGATAAAACTCCTAGCTCCGCCCTAATTGTAATGGATTTTTAGTTGCCATTGTTCTTGAATGTTGGTATAGATCAAGTTTACCAAATTACGTTGCGATATTTGTTAATTTATTGTTTTACATATATTTTACAACAAAATTATCTCAAGACAGAGGAATTATAAAATGGGAGATAACTACAAAGAAAACTACCTCTCATTGTAGAGTCTACTGGTACAAGTGTGCTTTGAAGTTTCAATAGTTTAAGAGAAAAAAGTTACTTCAAATGTTACTCCTATCCCTCTTCGCTGCACCTCACTTCCCTCTCATGCATAGGATTGCTGGTAATTGTCTTGTTGAGTCTTTGGTCGTGACGAATGTCACTTTTATTGTCCTTTATATAGGGTTCTGTCTTCCTTTTTATAGGATTGTGAGATTTTATTGTATAATTTTTTGATGTTCAATAAAACCTTGTTTAAATTATAAAAAAAAAAATAATAATAATTGTTCTGCTACATGTTACACGTGCCTGATTTTAAAGTTTATATATATTCTCATTTAGCTAATTAATTTAGAATGTACTTGGGAAAGAAGCTTACTTATCCAACTATCATACAGTGATAAGAAGTCCTAGATCTTCCATGATGGCAACAATCTATGACCAAAACCTAGTTGTATTGCTAAGCTCAAGCTCCTACATGAAAATCACTCCAGTCCAGTCCAAATACAAAACGAAAAGTGAAATCAATGATGTGTAACACGGCAAATTTGGGCCCCCAATTCCAAAGTGTACCCACTTGATTTAACATCCTCCTAGAAATTCGGAAACAAATATTCTTTTGTCTGTGTTGAAGTCCTGAAGAGGGCATAAGTTTCAATAACTTGGTTCTTTTTTTTTCTTTTGAAGGCTCCGTCTGTTTTCAACATTGAAGTGGAACTATGGAAGGAGTCTCATACCAATTTACCCTCACGGTTTTTTGTTTTAGTCTCACACTCTCACACTGGTGCATTAGTTGGAATTATTTGGGAATAAGTGCTCCAGGAATCGGCAATATCCTAAATTCGTAATTGCGCATGAGGATGCTTTCAGTAGAAAAGAAAGCTGAAAAGAAAAAGCAAAAGACAGAAAAGGGGAAGAAGAAAAAAATTGTGGGCATAAGAATTTATCGAAGCTTTTTTAACTAATGCCCCCTATTTTTTCATTCATTTCCACTTATGTTTTTACATTCATCCCCAGCATTTTCATGTGTTCGTCGTATATACCTCTCTATCACAGGTTCGAAAATCGAAAGTTGTTCATAGTATCCCAAAAAATAAAAACTTCTTAATAACCCACATATTTCTATATTCCTAACCCCCCCCCCCCCCCCCCCCCCCCCCTTCAACTTTTTTTTTTTTTTTTTTTTTGCTAAGAAACGAAAATTCATTAAGGAACTAAAAGCAATACATCTCTCAACCAAACCTCACGTACAGAGAAAGGGAGATTGGTCTTATTAGTTATTACAACTTAAAAGAGTAAGATTGTTTTGACAACCAAACTTGGCTAAAGAATAAGCCACAAAGTTTGCTTCTTTTTATTAGGACAGACTTTTTCACATTAGTTACAACTGATACAAATCTAAAATCTACAAATAAGGAAGAAGTATATCATCAAGATATTCACAAGAGCTAATATTTGTTGATACTAGTTTATTGTGAAACATTATATTTAAATTGTAATAGTTATCTTTATCTTGTACATCTTTGAATATAAATATACAACAGACACTCCTGATACATTTGTACATAAAGCAAGACAGATATTATTTTCTGTACATTTCTGCTTTCTTATACTCTTCTTACCCAACAAATTTAGCAAAAAATGAAACTTGTCCCACGTGCTTTTGCACACAATGAAGAGAATCAATACTCCATTGGTAGCCCAAAGTTGGTCCATTCAAATCATCAAAGCAGTTCTTAGCATCACCTTCCACCATCTAACTTTTCAAATGCAAAACAAAGAAGATCTACCATTGGAGTATTAATATATGACAAAGAAGTGATATTAAAAAAATAATAATAATAAATGAGACACTAAGTACTATAAATGTGTGCTTAACAATAGAAGGGACAATTGCCCACTAGGCATTTGGCCTAGTGGTGCAAGGGAATCCCTTCCTCCCATTTGTCAGAGGTTCGAATCCCCTCTGTCCTCCCCAAATAGTGTGTGCGTGTGTGTAGTGTAGATTTCTATCTCAAGAAAAAAAAAAAAAAAAAAAAAAAAAAAAAAAAAAAAAAAAAAAAAAAAAAAAAAAAAAAAAGAAAAGAGGACAATTACACATAAAATTTAACCTAACTTAAAAAAAAAATATAGGTGGAGGGGGAGAATTTGGACATGGCCCCTCTGCATCTGTGTGGAAGGCATAAAAATTTACACCAATTTCCTTTAAAAATCATAAGACAACTACATTGATTTCCCAAAATTTTGGGAAACGACAATTCACTCCATTAGTTTTGCGATAAGAATAACAAATAGGATAACACCCATATTCTACCATTGAGTTACCCTATTTTTGTAATTTAAATTTCCTTTGAATATTAAGTGATAACATTTTTTTTTTCCTTAGCTTATTGATGAAATCTCTATTTTCCTTTCACTTACCTGATTTATCCAAAAAGTAGGAGCACTTAGTCAACTCAAGGACAAGATACATATTTTATCGTATCAATTACGCTCATCACAAGGAAATGAATTGGCATTTTTGTAAAATTTTAGTAGTTATTGTCCTTCCTCATAATTCAAGGAAGGCTAGCGTAATTTTTCTATAGAGCAAAACTTAGGTATATGTTAAATATTGTATCTTAGGTTCTTCAATAAAACCAATCACATGGTTGTATTGAATAATGAATCACATGGTTGAATTTAATTGTTTTCAAGAGAAAATACATTGTTGGTGCTACATTGGTCAATTAATACAAATTGAATTTAATTAAAAAAACCTAAGATATAATACCTAAGTTTTGTCAATTTTTTTTATAAATAAATAAAAATAGGTTTAACATTCAATACTTAACTAATGAAAGTGTATCTCTCTCATTGAAACGTCATAGATGAGTAGACAAATTGTTACTTTGTAGCATTTTTTTTTTTTTTTTTTAAAGGTTTCTAACATGAACTCAAATCTCAAGTGAAATAAGTGTAATTTACCAAAAAAGCACTAGTGATAATTGAAAACCAATATGTATGGATGCATTTATTTGTTTCGTCATGAGTGCGAGATCAATCTACCCATTTGTTTTATTGTTTATTAAAAAGTAACTCAATACCCTTATTTTATTTTTATTTTTTCTTTAATTTTCTAGATGACAACTCTTATTTCCTACAAATTGAACTTGAAAAATTCACTATTCAACTTCTAAGATATCTTATAACCAAAAATAGTTCCATCTATCAATGTGATTTTTATGGTTCAGATTTTATATTCCAATTATATAAGTTATATAGTTGTTTGAAACTTGAAACCTCAAACGCTTGTTTTTTTTTTTTTTAATTTTAATTTTATTAAATAGCAGTATGGATAGATTGATTAAAAAAAATGAGTCATACAAAGTCCCTTCAATTGACACTTTCTTGGTAATTCTAATAGAAACATTTATGGTTCAAATCCCACATTTCCCAACTATGGAATTAAAAAAAAATAAAAAATAAAAATCTGAAATTATTATTATGTGTATTTTCTTCTAATATTATTTTGTGTCTTTTCTTCCGTTTATATGTTGTCAACACTAAATAGATTTTACTTTAATTTTTTATTTTTAATTTAGTGTTAAATCAAGTTGCATTTCTCCTTTTTGAATTTCCGAAAACTTTTTTAGCACATGCTTGGACTCTCCCAAAAACGAAATTTGGATTCCATCTATGTAGTTAAATGTTATTTTTAATTCTTCACATCCAGGATTATGTACTGGATCATTAGATAGGATTTTGAAGATAGAGAGAGAAACAAAGAATATCATTAGTGTATAAACAAATAGTCTGAGAGTAAGCATTACACAATCTCCAAGATCATTTTTTTGGAAAAAAAAAAAAAAGAGAGAGAGAGAGAGAGAGAGCGAATAGATTCTTTATATTTATGCCACATACCTTATTTTGACACTAAGAAATGGCTTTTATAAATCTATAGAAACAGAAAAGAATTTTAAGAAATTAATTTATAATAAGAACAGTTATGTAATAGCGATAGTAACAATAATATTATTACCGATTATGATTATCTAATAGTTTTAAGTATAGTTCAAATCTGGGTGTCGTTTAATAAAATAAAATAAAAACCGGCATACTTCATCATATTTTGCTGATATAACTTAACAATTTTCCGGCAAAAGTAGGTGGGTGGATAGGAAGGGAGAGAGCACTCTTGATACTAGCTCGATGCTATAAGCACCTAGAGGTTATGTTCTCTAAAATGTTGTAAATCCTTGTGGAAAGATTATATTAGTTAATATTATAAAGGAATCAATAAATCTTGATTGGACAACTCTTAGTCTTCGATTACTAATTAATATTGTGTTTTGAGTCTTGAATTTATTTAGATAGACGAACAAGAAATGTAATTCTTTGCGAAAAGATCGAAAGATACTTTTTTTTTTGTATACAGACTTAAGAAATTCTCTAAGTGCTTCGACAATCAATTTAATATAATTGAATAATTATTGAAGTGATTATTTAGTAGTTCCGAAGTATAAATAAATGCATATTCCCTTCTCTCATATAAATGGTGAATCTCATTAATTAAATTCATGATGAGACCCACTATTTTTTGAAATGAGTGAATACACATTTATTTGTACTCCGAAACTACGGAATAATTTTCCTAATTATTAGGAGTACGTCATTATTATAAGTCGGAAGTATAAGTTTTTTTTTATTAACACCAAGTATATATACAAAATGATCTAACTCTTAAATACATAGATTAACTACTTAAATTCACACACACAAACTCCACACACAAACCCAACGTGGGACTAAGCATCCACGGGACAAGCCCTTTGGGGGTATAAAATAATTTTTTAAACTTTAGACAACGGGCTGATTTGACGTCTATCGGTGTTTCATAACTATGGTCTATGACCTCAATATGTAAATGGCCCCATTTCTAAAGCAAGAGGCCGACCAAGTTGGGTAGGTTGTGTAATTGTGTCGAATCATGGGGGCCCTCGCCTTAAAATTTTGGCTTCTTGTACGCAAAGTTAGCCTTTGGAAGCCTCCACTAGTCTGTCTCTCTCTTTCTCATCATTTGATGCTTCATTTCTCATCCGTAATTTTTTTTTTTTTTTGTTGCCATAATCTTTCATCAAGATTTCCTACACTTTATGCCCACGAGCATTATACTCCACAATGCACATACCAACTTGGCGGCTTTCAAGGTGATTATCAGGTTGCTGTTGTAATAATTGTTTTATTAGTACCACCAATTATTAACTTCAAGTCCCATATGCTTTTCAATGAATATTCTTCACCTTGTACCTTTTGGGATCAACAACCAAAATGTCCTTACAAACACTCTTACATTAATACTTCGTCTCTCTTTTTTCTTCTTCTTTTGGTTATAGCTTCATCGGTTCCCTCTTTATTTGTGGGATACGCAGAATTTACATTAATAAACTTAGAGTTAGGTATACATGTACAAAAAGGTAGAACCCATGAAAAAGTAAAGGAAGTTTGTATGTCGCATAAAAATTTGAAGATAAAACTTACTATAATATATCACAATTACCAAATGAAAAATAAAGATAAAAAGATATAACTCATGTGGACAATCATTATTTGAAATCACAGCCAATTATAACATAGCCAGTTTAGTCGCTCAAACTAAACACTAATTTGCTTTTTCCTTGTTAGGTAAAAAAAAAGGTATGGGCGGTAAAACGTAGAAATCCTATCGGGATGTGTCTATAATAACGGCTACTTATTGAAGAATCAATAAATGATGGGCCTAGTCCGATATATATATATATATATATATATATATATATATATATATATATATTTTTATTAAAAAAATAAAATTTACTAATAATCAAAGAAAAATGTGTACAAGTATAACAATAATAACACTATAGTAGCACTATGCTAACCCGATTTGTTACTTTATGAATTTGTTAGCTCTTTTTTATTTATTTATTTTTTTTATTATGCCTTGATGGATCGCATCACATAAAAAAAAACGTTAAAGAAAAATAGAAACAATAAATTTTCACTAATTTATATAAATCATCTGCACAACACTGTGAATTCATTCAAATTCTTTGAGAATTCCTGAAATTCCATGCCGTCTTAATATCCTCATTCAGCAAATATTATGCTTTGGTTTGCTTGGCAACATTACAGATCGTTTTATGATAGCATGCCCTAACTTGAAACTTGTAAAGAAAAGTTTCAGGGAAGCAACTAACTTAATGTTGCGCCACTTATATCTCTCTAAAATCATTTTCTTATGCTTGCTAGGTGGTGGGTCTTCTTTTTGCCCACTTTTTTTCTCAATAAGAAAGTGGTGGGTCATGAAAATTGCTTTTAGGTCACTTAAATGAATATATATATATATATATATATATATATATATATGACTTTAGGGTGATTGTTTTCCAACTGATTTACATATTACAAGGTAGGATGGAGTGGGTAAAGAAAAATGACATGAATGGATTGCTTATCTGAGTTTGCAGATAACTAGATGTAGAAGACCGGCATTGCATGTATTTGTCGTAAATCCTCAATTGGTTAGATCAACTAGGAAATTGTCATGATGCTGGAAATGAGTTGAGAATGCTAAGCAGTGAGCATACATGAAAAAGAATTTGATAAATTTGGGAAAACTAAGGAAAAGTCGACAAAAACTGCTCATTAGTCAAACTATTCATTAAACTCAACTCGACAAAAATTGTCCATGTTTATTTATTTATTTTTTTTTAATGAGCAAAACAAACCTAATTTATGAATGACTTAACTCACCACAGTTATGTGCCATGAACATGATTGTAAGGATCAATATGAGGGTCTCATGAATTAAATTTATTAGTAATATTCTACTTTTCGTAAAAAGAGAAGAAGTGAAAAATCACTAATAATAATAATGTATGTTGTCAAGAGCCTTACAGTTTAATAGTGTATTGTCTCCTTTTTTTTTATGAAAAAAACCAGAGTTCAATTCCTTCTTCCCCTATTCTTGTAATTATTGAATTAGAAAATGTATAAGTAATTAGAAAATGTAATAACTACTAAGTACCAAATTGCCAATACATGAACAAATGACAAACTTCAAACTTAAAAGTTATAAGTTCCAACTCAACAAACATGCATAATGTTCTAAATTAACAATATAACGAAAAAGCGATTTTTCTCAAAGGGGACTTTCATGATCATAGACTATTTTTACCCATGTCATTGCTAGCACCCACATCATCCATGGAAAAGATAAAGAGAAAGTTTAAGAATTATTAAAGAGAAAAGAAAAAACAATAGAAAGTAAAATAGATTGCCAATAAATTGATAAACCAAAACATGATTGACAACCCTTGATTTAAGCTTTGCTCTTTATGCTAAATTTCATCACGTTTTCATCTGTATTTTTGTATTTTCTAGAGGCAAAGCTATACCTATAACAACAAAATAGCTTAGGATATATATATATATATATATATATATATACTTGTTAACAATAGATGTTTGAAAACATTGCTCCCTGGAAATTAAAATGAAAGGGTAACAAGTCACAAATAAGCTGATTTTGATATGTATTTTCACCATTAATAAAAATTAAAAGCTCAAAAATATTTACATGATAGCTCGAAAGATTAAAGCAGTTCTCTTTCAAATTGCAGCGTCTTGGCATGGTAGCAATTAGGAATTGAAAGGGATAGGGTTTTCTTTTAAAGCTTTGCATTTCTTTTCAATTTTTTTTTTTTTTAATCATTTTATGTACTTTAGGCCGACCGGAGGTTGCTTATAGAAAAGACAACAAATTCATTTCATTTTGGTGAGCCTCAGATTAAAGGACTAGTAATAAGAAAAAAAAAAAAATTGAAATATTTGTGGTAGAGTCGTGTAAGATCATGATTATGTATGATCTTATGATCTAGCTTGTGATTCTACTTTACAAATGATCTCACTACGACCCTGGATTGCGATACTGATAACATTGGCTATAAACAAGCTTGTTAATGCCCCCATAACAATAAAATCTAATTGCAAAAAAAAAAAAAAAAAAAAAAAAAAAAGCCTATTATTCATCCCCCATGAAATCCCTTCAAGTTTAAAGATTCCATTCAAAAGAAGAAGATAATAATGATCTATTTTCATGGCCAATATCTTTCCGGCTAAGGAATGGTAAACCTTTCTCTTGTATTGGGGTTACTCTCTCAATTTCAATAAAATGAAACTAAAGGTTAGAAGAAGTAGACATAAGTAAGATATCATCGTCTTCAAAAAAACCTTTTTTTTATTATTATTTTTTTATATATGATAGAAATTCTAATCTAAACTCACGCACACTTATATTTTGGGAATCCTGAGAATCGAACCAATACCCTCATAGAGAAGTAGGGCTTTTTGAGAAGGGGGATTACCACTAAACCGAATGCCCAAGTGATCAAAAAAACCATCTCAAGAGTATAGTAACCTTGGATAAAAGCAAATTTTTTAGTTCAGATATAAATATCCTATTCCAAATAAAAAATACTTATTATCAAGATTCAAGAGTATAAAAATTACAATGCATCAATTTTTTTTTTTCTTAAAATTTGATATATATATTGATATATATATATATATATATATATATATATATATATATATATATATAAATAATAATATATCCTTTAAATCAAGTAATCATTTTGATTAGCAGTGTCATATTACTTTTTATTTTTTGGTCGTCGTCACATACATACATATAACAATCTAAACGCATGCTTATATAAAAAAAAAATAATAATAATTAACAATCTAAACGCATGCTTATTAAAATAATAATAATAATAATTAACAATCTAAACGCATGTACGGATTTTTAACAAGTCAAACTTTAAATAAGATATAATTCAACTTTATCTTGGCTAAGTTTTTTTTTTTATTAAATAAAATTTTACCTTTGACTATGGGGATAGCTCAATTGGTCTGTTATTGGGTATACTCCCCAATGACTATTAGTTTGAGTCCCTTCAGAACCACTTACCCAAGACAAAGTTTTGCTAATGATCCATCTAGATTCATATAAGGATCTGGAAGTAGAAAGTCTAAGGAAAAGGACCAAATAAAGAATAAAGAAAAAAACTCTTTTTTTTTCATTGAAAGATTGATTTGAACAAGGCTAGACTCTATTAGTAACAAGTAAATCTTTTGTATGTAAAAAAAGTCTGGATATTTTTATTTTGGGGGAATAAAAGGCAATCGCAAGGTTAGAGAAAAAAAGGATAAAGGCCAAGTAGAAATTACTTGTTTTTCAAGACCCTATTATAAGTTCTATCCATATATGTTTTGATCGTCAATTCATACTAGATCTAGTTACATTTTATTGAAATTGAGAGAATAACCCCAATGAATTTGACTTTTTTGTGTGTTTCCGAAGTATGTTTTAAAATACGATTTCATGAGGATTACCACAAGTCAAACCCAATGAAAAGATTATCAGTTGATACTCGCCTATTATTAATTGGATTGATGCACTTAAATTTGTAGCTTACTTAAAACAATGTAAATGGGTTAAAAATTAAAACGTGAGGTTGCAATTAACCCCTTTTTTTTTTTTTTTTTTTTTCCCTTGATAAGACATATTCTATATTAAGAAGATATGAAATTTAGATCACTTATCCAAGTTTTAGAAGTCGAGAGAGGGAAAGATCCTTATTATAACAAAAAGAAATAAGTTGGTGAGATGTAAACTTAGTTATAATATGAGCTACCGAATTTGTACATATGTTAATCCAACAAAATAAACAAGAACTCAAAACTAAACTTAATGTTTTGAATCCTTACAAAAAGAATTAACTCCATTTAAGAAATCAATACAATTCTTTGCGTCACGCAAATGCTAGAAAAATCAAACAAGACACGCGCTAGTATACCACAGTCAAAGTCAAAATAATACTCCCTTCAGAAAGGTAAATAAAGTCTAAAGAATAGGCGGTTGAGGAGGTAGTATTGGATTGAAGTATTGAACACTGACGTGATCAACGATACCAGCTTATCCAACAATGGGTCCTACTCCTACACCTACATCATCGTGACGCAGACATAATGAAGCAAACCTGGTCGTTCACCCACCAAATAAAAAAAAAAAGAAAAAAAGCTCGTGCTTTGAGGGGTGATTTGGTCATTTTAAGGTGACTTAGAAAAAGCAAAGTAATTATCACCTTCTTAATCCTAATTAATTACTTAGATAAATGTCTTTAAAACGTCACCCTCCCTCCATTTCAGAGAAGCTCTGATATGACTCGAAAACAAATCATGGATCCACGGGTTTTGTCCCTTTTGTTGGTCCTTGCCTCCTTGGTGTTCCCTTGTCTACCAAATTAAGCTAAATTTTCAATTATCTCACTTAATAAGTTTTATAACTGCTCTTCTAACTACATCTCTAATTTTGATCCAATTTTAAATAATGAAATATATTATGATAGGACGGTATCTTAATAAATTGATGGAAGCTTCTTTTTATGTTCTTCAAGAGTATGACAAGTTTTTTTTTTTTTGGATAGGTTCAATGGATTAATATAAATGAAAACAATTCTTTGACAAAAATACATATGCTTTTTTCAAATTCAAAAATAGTGTTTACCATTCAAATATAAATAGATGTATAAATTATTTAGTTTTTAGTAAAATACATAAACCATGCCCAAGATTTGAGTTAATGATAGAAACTATCAAGATTTGTTGAAAATATCCAATTTACCCTTAAGTGTAAACAATTTTGGAAAAAAAAAAAACATAAATTGTGTTAAGTATTATTTACACTTAGGAGGCAAATTAGATATTGTTAAAAAGTTTTATAGTTTTTGTCATTAACTCAAACTTTAAGGGTGGTTTCTGTATTTTTACCTTTTTTTTTTTTTTTAATATTAAAAAGCAGAACTTTATTGAAAATAAAAAACAATAGAAACCTTCCACACTCAAAAGAGTAGGAAGAAAACCATTGTAATTACACAACAAAACCCAATTCCCTATAACAAGAGCAGCATAAATGGCCAAAGCCTAGCTGTATTTTTACCCTTTACTTTTACAAATCCAAGGAACATTTATGATTTTTAAGATTTTACATTTTAGAAATATATTTGAGTGATTTGGATTATAAATAACCTCCACAATCTACATGAAAATGAAAAAAAATGGAAAAGGTCCATTAAACTTGTGCAGTCATAATTTATCCCTTCAATGATAAGAAAAAAAATAGTATAATCACGAAATGTAGATATAATTGCTTTTGATCTATGAGAAGATTTAATAAATTGTACTTAAAATTTTCTATTTTAAGAAATTATATTGATCTAATGAGCTTTTAATGTCGGGATTTTGCAAATTTTACTTGCCAAATGTTCTTGGGATGTCATGTCATTCATCCTAAACCATGACGAGATTCTCAAATGAATCTGATTTTGTTCTTTCAAACTTACCAGATTTTGTCAAGTATATTTAAGAGATTTAATTATTAAAATGGAATTTGTTGACTAGTGGTATATATATATTTTTGCTAGTTATATAGGGGGAGTGAGAGGGAGAGGAAGGATTTGAATTGAACCCCCAAAACACCAAGCACCACAGAGGGTGCTAGCATCACTTGACAAACGCTCAATTGCTTGGTGGCATACCGGTTACAAAGAGAGCTTGCTTAAATATTTATTACAGGCTAATGGTCCTGTTTTGTTTATTTATTTTTAAATCCTAAGTGTCAAACAATGAAAGGAAATCATAATTAGTTAATAAAAAGTTTTAACTTTTCATCTCGTCCGTTAAAAATATTGTTGAATAATACTTTTTCACCTATTGCATGACATTTTAATCCGTAAAGGAGACCAATCAATTCCAATTAGAGAATAAAACCCTTGTTGATTCACTTCTTTTTTATGATTAGTTTTGAAGGCCAATAAAAAATAAAAATACCAATATTAGAATTAGTCCAAAACGTTACCAACTTTGATTGTTTCTTGTTTGTCTACTCCAAATCAAAGTGTGAAACGAACAAACTTCTTAACTAAAAACAAATAGCCAACATGTGACATGCTAACTCCTAAAGCGGGTAGATGAACCGAAATAATCGTTCGGATTGGGACTATCCCTAGATTTGATGGTCTATGTATAGTATAAAGGTCCCCAAAATTGTGAAGATTGAAGATTCTACATTCTCCTCGGTTGGCTTCAAAATCTGATCCTCATTTCTGAGCTCGCGTCACAACCGGCACCAAATCTTCCACTCCAAGTACCCAGCCCAGCTGCTTGTCTGAAAAACAACAATCAAAATTCAACACTTGCGGAAAATTCAAAGTAACACACCCGCCGCTTCTCCACACTACACGTCAACCTTGTATAAGGTTATTTTCGTCATTTAATTTTCCCAACAGTAACTTCAACTAGTTGGAACTCGTGACTCGTTACTCGTGACCTGGTTTGTAATAGTAACAACTCACAATTCTTCAACTAAACAACAGTTGCAACAGTGTCTGTGACCAATTAAATTATAGTTATTACAATTCTCTGCAACAATCCAAAGAGCCAAACTAGATCACCATAAACCATTGTAATGTACAATTTTTGTTTTTTTCAATGAAAATTTTATTTGAGATTATCATAAAGTTTCAATAGTTGGATGACCTTGATATTTGTCATATATTTCAGATTCTTTTTTTCCCAAGAAAAAAGAGTAAGGGATTATTAGCCGTGACACTCCTGTGTACATGTGACCATAACGAAAATAAATTTTCAAAATTGAGAAAGAATTGTAGATAGAATTGAGATTTTTTTTAGTTTTTAATTTTCACCCACATAGTATTAGTAGTATATTAGACTTAAGTTCCATGAAAGTAATAAAAAAAAAAAGTTGCATGAAAGTGAAAACATGATTAAAATTTTTTATATATATATATATTTATAAACACGTGGGACATTCCAATTGGCTGGAACAGTGGGTGATAATTCTCAAAAAACACCCTCTACGCAAGGTGCGTGCCTCCTCTAATTTTAGAGCAAATAGTAATTATAAAAAAAAAAAAAAAATACAGTAGCTAGCTAGTGATTGGTGAATAGTAATTAGTAGTAGTAGTACCCCAATTTATTCGTCTAATTAAAAATAATTAAATTTAGTAATTATTGTATTTTTGTAAAGCATATTAGAAATGTCCTCTCAACATATATCTTTTCAATCTCAGGCGTTTTCACGCTTTTTTCATTATTTATTTTTTCTTTGTTTCTTTTTATTTTTCTCATCTTTGACTCTTCGTACTTTTACAGACTCCTCGATTTTCTCTCTCGCTCTCTCTTTTTCAGAGATTTCTCTCTTTTTTTCTCTCTCCTCTGTCTCCTCCGTCCGTTTCTCCTGCCGGAATTTCTCAGGGAGAAAGCGGTGCCGGTGATAGTCGCAGTAGTCGTAGTAGCAGTTATAGTAGTTGAGAAGAGGTAAATTTGTTTTGCGAGAGATTAAACGTGAAGTTGAAGGTTGAAGGTGAAGTTGAAGCGGTGGTTTGTGTAGAGAAGGGAAAATGTCAATGGAGGATAGAGGAGAAGAAAAGGTTGGATCTGCGTGATGTGAAAGAGAGGGGGGAGTTGATGGTATTGTACGGACGAGGTAGGGGTTCTCTATGATGACCGGAGCACCGTACAGCGATCGGAGAGGGTGGTGGCATTTTCCTATTTCTCTCACATGGAATGGCCGATCTTGTTAGCTACAGGAATGCAGACCGTGACATCGACCAGGTCCTTTCTCTCTCTCTCTCTCTAAACTATTCCTTTTTATTTTTTGACTCTTAGTTTTTGTTTTCAAATTTGTTGCTTTGCTTCAGTTTTCCTTATTTTCAGGGATGAGAGACAGATACAGAGGTTGTTTTATGTTATATTGGCTAACAGATAATGAAAAATTTAAGATTCAAAAAATGTAGTAATTTTTATTTATTTATTTATTTATTTTACATATTGCCTTTTTTAATATAATTTAGTTTTTGAAATGGGTTTAGAAGGAACATTTGATTTTGTGTGCCTCAATTTCTTCTAATTGTTGTTCACTATAATAATAATGTCCGGATGTTAATTTTGTGCCTTTGTGACACGTAATCACTGACCAATTTGTTTTTAACAGGATTTTGAACCCATATAATTTTTATTTTATTTCATTTTTTTTACACCATAGTTTTGTGCTTTTAGATGGCATATGAAGGTTTTTGTATAATTGGAATTTTGGACGCGAAGAGTACTAGTGGGGTTTCTTTAAAGGAACTAGCATAAATTAGAGAAAGCTGTAACCAGAAGGGACCCCAATTGGCTTGGTGTTTAGGTAAGGTAGAAGTTGGAACAGTATACGCCACTGAAATATTTTTTCAAAGTATATGCTATCAAACTCACCTTAGTAGTGAATTGATGGAGGCAAAATATGGACATTTCCTAAACATGGTTGTCTACAAAGGATTGACAATTGAGCTGGGGTTATACTAGTCGTAGACGATGCTTGGAATCAAGAGACCGTCTTTATTATGGATGCAGCTTTTCATATCGAATCTGGGTAAGATTGCTCATACTTTGTTCTATTGCTAGAAGACTTTGCAAAGCTGGGATGCTTTGTTCTTAGAGGAACGTACTCTTTTATCCTCTTGGATACTTACACAACTGAATTGGTTGAGGAAAAGGAAACCCCAGCGACCAAGCACTCCTGCCCCCAAAAGTGGAGACCGAACAACTGCTGGGTTGTCGAGGATACATCTGAAGAGGAGGCGGGCGCCCTCTGAGTTTAACACCCTACCCACTAATGGACTATGAGGGGAGACAAGTGAACGGGAACCGACTGAGCTCGTTCGGATTTTTTTATTTAAATTAAAATTTATGTTGTGAAATTGAGTTGTTACCCGCATTATATAGAAATGAATAGGGCAGGGGATTATATCATAAAATGTAGCTGTTCTGGACAAATTGTCAAGTATATTTTAACATTTATTTCTATTATCGGGAAACATGGAACATACTGCAACCGTTACCCTTTTTCTGTCATTGCCTGCCATCCTCAATTCTCATGAAGAGGTGAGTTATAAGAGTTGTTTCTCAAGACCCTTCATCTGAAGAGATGTAGCAACTACTCCATATCAAATAATATTCATTGTAACAGTGGCAGAGTTTGCATTTGGAGTTATGCTGTTCCACATTGTGGCCTTGTTTGTGGGAGGACTAAAATTGTGTTTTTACCTCCAAAGTCTATAAACCACGATATTTACTGCATTCTTATTCTCCCTCTTGATGCATTCGATATGACTTAAAACAAGAAGTGATCATCCTCTTGTCAAGCCGACCCAGATGTAGTTGATCCCTTGCTGCCCATTAGATGAAAACACAAAAAAGAAAGTTGGATGCTCCTCAGACTATGATTTTCTAATTTGTGCACTTGTATTTATGTTTCTATAGGAAGTTCAATAATTTTGGAGCTTTTACATTTATGTTCCCTAAGAAACTTCATAAAATCTGTGGTTAATAATATTACTTAGAAAGATACTATGTAGATTCCTCTGTTCCTACAATTTTCAGTGTACAAAGTTTGCATGCCAAAGGTTTCTTTGTCGTTGTTTTGAATGATTCTTTTACCTCATGCAGGCATTGATTGCTTTGAAGAAGGGTGCTCAACTGCTTAAATATGGTCGTAAGGGAAAGCCTAAGTTTTGTCCATTTAGATTGTCGAATGTAAGTTTTTTAGCCTTCGCTTTAAAATTTTGGTGGTTAGAGAAATGTTTGAACTTAGAAAGTGCTCAGATGTTGACCAAAAAAATGACTAAAATCTCTTATTTTCATTTATTGTTTTTTACTAGAATGATGTTGTAACATCAAGTAAATTAATATAATTATCTGTAAAAAAAAAAAAATCAAGTAACTTATCAAAAAAATAAAAATAAAAATCAAGTGTATTTGTGTTTTTGAAGTTTGAAGTGCATCAACTACTTTCTTTATGGGAGATTAGCTAACACTGGTAGATGAATCTCTTAAATTCCTTGTCATAATATTCACTTTGGAAATAGTAACATTAGAGCTGGAACTGTAATATATGTATCATTGGATATTTATACAGACAAGTATCTAGGCTCTGTTTAAACTATAAAATAAAAGTTGTTACCTGCCGCGTTGTCCTTCTCACAAGCTCTCCCTTTAATCGGATGACCGTGAACAAGTAAATCTATGTGTTCTCCATATCCTCATGTGGGGTGTCATCCAAAGACTCAATTGATGAAGCTTTAATTTAAATTTTGATCATTTCTCAATGCATCAAGATGTCAAAATTGATGGCATTCTGCAACTCAAATTTAGTCAACAACAGAGGCTGTACAATTTTGACTGGCATGTATGCTTGGATCTTAATGAACTTTTTCTCTGAGTATTGGTCTTATAATCTTTATAAAATTTTCTATGAAATGGTGTGAATTGTGTATCTATTTTAGTGTTGAAAATTGAAGTAAATTGGAGAGAGTTCACTGGGGCTTATCATAAGAAGAGTTTGTCAGTGCCTTCTGCAATATATATTTTATTGTGTCATTAGTAAATGTAATAAATTAGGTTAACTTAAAATTTAATAATTGTGTCTTGGTTTTGCCAAAATTCTTATGATTAACTTAAGATTTTGATATTACTTTCTAGGCTAAAATCCAAATTATAAGCTTAGTTTGGGTCAATTATCATTTTCGTCCTTAATTTTTTTTTTTAATCAATTTCGTCAAATTTGTTGTCCACAAGGTCCTTTTGTCCAGTTCCGTTAAAAATCTAATGTTAACTTTTCTAATTCTAAAAAGGACTCTTAAAAATTATTTTAAATAAGAAATAAAATCGAAGATTATAAAGAACACTCAAACACTCAGCCAAACTCCAAGACCGTGCACTACAATAGCACCACCACCGTGCCAACCCCATTCTAATCCACCACAAATTACCCTACAACATCACACACATGGCCAATTGCCCCCCCTACACTGTCACCACTCACCCAGTTGGCAAACCTTCAAATTCCACCTTTGGTTGTAACCCACCAACTAGATACCAACCCAATCAAATTCAAAGAACCAACCTATTTACCACCTATTTGTCTCCAGATATGAAAATCCAGTTTTTCACGTGCTTTGAAATTGGATCTCACAAATCGAGCCAATGCAAAACCTCATATCTTTGGTGGCCGAGTTGTCAACGATTGCTGACACTAATCGTGAGCTCTACATAACACTGCAAATGCTAAGGGTGAGATTGGTTCGGTTCGATTGGGGTAGAGGGGATTTTGGCACCAAATCGATTGTTTTGTTTTTGCCATTTTGGAAATTGACACAACTGATACTCCCACAAAACTGCGCCGTACTGATTGAGAAAACTACGGTTCAGTGTGTTGGCTGTTTTCGGTTTCCTCCGTGTAGGTCCAGATAGATTCTTTCATCAACACTGGAGGATGAGCTCCAGACATTATGTTTGCATTTGTAAAATTATTGTTATCATAAACTTCTTGTAATATTTGAATTACATATGTTGAAGAAATGTTTAAGAATCTCCATAAAAAAAAAAAAAGTTTCATTAACTATTTGACCAACCGAAATGCTGGACAATCAAAAATCCAAAATCTAGAAGAATTCAAACATAACATTATCTCTTCTATTAGCAACCCATTCAAGGCATTAGGATAACTTCTCTTCTGCAGGACTCCAATAATTCAACACTATCGCACTGTAAATGAGAAATTGACAGCCCAAATAGACCAGTTAAGCTTATAAATTCCTTCCGTTGGTGGTCGCCAGTAATCAGGCCATAGATCTCAAAATTGACAACCCAAACATCCCCAAATCGCTGGAATTCCAAAACCACCACCAAGTTGCCGCTACACAAAGCCCCATCGGCCATCTCAAGTAGCAAACCTCTATCCCTAGGCGATCTACGCCGCCGCTACACCACCAGGAGTCAACGACACTTTCTTCATCCTTGCTGTCGTCGCGCCAAGCCTAAACTCCCTCGACGTCATTGCCTCTTGCCACCGATCTTGCCCTTCATCCCTGATATGCCAATGACTGTGGGGCTTCGGTGGTTGAATGCAATAGAGAGAGAGGGTTTTGAAAAAAAAACCGAGAAGAGAGATATAGAAAAATAAAATAGAAAAATTTTAAAAAATTGTTAATAATATCATATTTTTTTATTATAAATTAATGACACATAAGCATTCTGTTTGCCATGTCATCAATTATGTAAGTGAAATGAGGACTAAAAATGAAAATGGATTGAAAACTCAACGACCAAAATGAAACTTTTGAAAATATATTAACGAAAATGAAAACACCCCCTTAATATAAAGATCAAAAGTGTGTTTATGCCAAAACAAAACTATGTTGTTTTGTAAAGGTTAACATATATATATATTTTTTAATTATAAATTGTAATGGATGGAAGGACCAACTTAATAGAAATGTTAAAGTTTAAGGACTAAAATAATTATAAAATAAATTTTAGGGATGAAAATGACAACTCACCAAAACTTAAAGGGTGTAATTTGGATTTTACCCTAGTTTCTTTTTTTTTTTAATTTGATTTTACCCTAGTTTCTATATTTCCTTTGAAAGGGGTAAGTAGTAGAAGAAAAAAACTAAAATTTTGTTACAGAGTTAGCATTTAAAAATGAGTTGTCACATTTCAGATTGAGTGCTCCAGTTGGTTCACTAGGGTAGTGATTATGGTTAGTAACTCCTTTTTAGAAATAGTAACTCCTTTTATTTATTTATTTATTTTTTTACGTATAAAAAAAAACTTCTTTTTAGGAATAGTAGTAGTTCGCTTATTGAAGAATCACTTTTTTCTTCCAAGACAAGTCAATGCTAGTGAGGATTAGTTAACAATACCCTCAGCCGTAATTTATTGTAAAATACATTAATTAAAAGCATGTAAACTGGTTGAACTCTTGAATCTACATGTGAACTCAACTTCAAACTTTACAAGTAGATAAAGAATTTGGAATACAATCAGAGGTAGACAATTATAATTTGATTCGGTAACAAAAAAGTTGATTCTAGGTTTCCCATAGAGCAGATGGTATGGCTTACTAGTTAAGTGTCCAATAATCTAATGCTTCATATCCCTCTAGAACATGATGGTGAAATATTAATTTGAGGATTCTCCAATAAACCTTCTATTAGTTTAGTCTGATTATAGTGCTTGGTCTTATAAGGTTCTTGGACATTCCAATGCCTCATAGTTGTGATATTTCCATGGATGGTTTAATGGAACTATCACATAATTCTTTGGTTAACAAAGTTGACGTTAGCAATTCTGTACTAAAATCAGGCTGTTTCAGTTGCCTCCGAAGGACTATTTTCCTTTATGGTTCTGATGCAGAGCAAACCAAAATAATTCAACTAAAAATTAAAGAACTGGAAAATAAAAGGATATGACCTAGGAGTTGGCATCTAAGCCTTGCTTGGAGTCAGCACCAAGCTCACTAGGAGTCAGCACCTAGGGTTGGATTGGAGTTGACACCAGACCATAAAAACAATTTCAAAAGAAATCTTTTAAATTCATCAATAATAATCTCCATGTCCATAGGACTACAATGCTCTTATATAAGAATACTAAACCCTAATTCTAAACTGACATAGAAAACCCTAATTCTAATGAGCTTGGACTCAATTATTGAATTATAAAAATAACCTTGACTTTAAATAAAAATACTAATAAGTCTAAATACTAGAACCTAAAATACAACTGACCAAAATACAATTGACTTGTAAAATACACTAAATTGAAATAATTATCTCTTTGAACGTTCCGCATCAGGTTCAGTGCCTTGTTTGTGGAGATTTGCAGATCAAGTATCACGTGTAGAGACTTATCTCAATTGGTTGTGGTTGGTCACAATGTCATATTATTACATGTGCGGGCAGTTTGGAAAGAATTTTTATTTATTTATTTTTCTGGTTCCACAGCCATGAATTAGTTGAAAATTTCAAGGGGTACAATGTGCGCTTCCCGATCTTCTATGCCATATTTCTGGTTTGTAAAAATATTTGTGACCATGTTGTTTACTGCAAGTTTTGGTATGTTGGGGCAAAATATGGTTGAAGGTCCTAGAAAGATACGTCTCAGTTCTTACTTCTTACTTTATTATTAGAGGCAGTTTAAATTAAGAGTCAATTAGTATGTTAACATTTGCGGCTCAGTTACTGGAGATGTATATTACTTTGTGTTCAACATTATGATGAAGGTATATTTTATTATGTTGTGTATGAATTTTAATTAATTGCTCCTTTCTTGGCTTTTCGAATATTCTGATCTATGATCTTATTAGTGCTAATGTGAGACACTCATATCCGTGCTTGGTTAAATTCCTTTTTATTTTCTACTTACTATTATATCTAAAAATGGCAGGATGAATCATCTTTAATTTGGATTTCAAGTAGTGGAGAAAGAAGTTTGAAGTTAGCTTCTGTCTCAAGAATTATTCCTGGACAAAGAACAGTGAGATATCTGTGTTTCCATTTCATATCACTCTTATGCTCAATTATGCTATCTAGCATATGCTACATGATTAACTTTTAAGTTTTAGTACTTAAATTTTCCAAATAAAATTCTTCTAATTTATTTTCTGAATTCACTTCCAGGCTGTTTTTCAACGGTATCTGCGTCCTGAAAAGGACTATTTATCTTTTTCTCTTATATATAACAACGGAAAGCGATCCCTTGACCTGGTTGGTGATGAAATTTTGAAGTTCACTCAATAATTACATTGCAATTGTGTAGATCTTCTATTTTTCTTTAAGTCTAATTATGATATGTTTTGCCTTTTTCAGATCTGCAAAGAAAAAGTTGAGGCAGACGTGTGGATTGCTGGCCTCAAAGCATTAATTTCCTCTGGTCAAGGTGGGCGCTCCAAAATTGATGGACGGAGTGATGGAGGCCTCTACCTTGATGTAAATCTTCCTACTTAGAAACTTCTTATGGTTAAGTTCATCATTTGTTTTATCCTTCCTTTTGCAGTATGATCCCATAAACATAAAGAGTATGCTATTGCATTGGGGAAATGTTAAAATGCAAGAGTATTATTCCTGTGAGTTTATCTCATATAGTAAATTCAGATTGAACAACTTTTTGCTCAGCCCTTTTTAATTAACATTTTCCCCCTTTCTCTGTAAGGGCAATGGCTGTTGTTTTTATAGTTAGTGGTATATAGTTTCTAAGGATAATAATGTGCAAACTTTTGTATTAGGACCAATAAAACTTATTACAAACTTCTGCTATTCTTTTAATGGAGTGTCAGTCAAATTTCTAGTTCATTTTACTACAATATATGTTGAAAGTTCTATATATGTGTGTTTTTTGGATGAATTGATGTTACAATTAAGTTGCTTAACATAATATATGAAATATCTGTTATATGGTCAGCTGCATATCATGTCTTGTGCTGAATTGCTTTTCAGGACAGTGGAGACTTGACATCGAATAGTGCAAGCGACAGTTCACTTAGTGCTACTCGAGATATTAGCTCACCTGAGATTTCTGTCACTTTGAACCCTAACACTTCTCCAAAGAGCTTTCTGCCTGACAATTCCGTGCGTTCTGTCACATGCATCAGACGAGACAAATATGCAAGTAAAAGGATCTGGTTCGGATGCTTTTCGAGTTAGTGTTTCTAGTGCCCCCAGTACTTCCAGTCATGGCTCTGCACCGGATGATTGTGATGCTTTAGGGGATGTATATATATGGGGTGAAGGTATTTGTGATAATGTTGTCAAGGTTGGGGCTGACAGAAATGCTAATTATTTGACTCCAAGGGCAGATGTGCTTCTCCCCAGGCCACTAGAGTCCAATGTAGTTTTGGATGTACATTATATAGCCTGTGGGGTCAGGCATGTGGCCCTGGTCACGAGGCAAGGTGAAGTTTTTACATGGGGTGAAGAGTCTGGAGGACGGCTTGGCCATGGCGTTGGAAAGGATGTTAGTCAACCTCGTCTAGTTGAATCTTTGACAGCTTCCAGTGTTGATTTTGTGGCCTGTGGGGAGTTCCATACTTGTGCAGTTACAATGTATGGGGAACTTTATACATGGGGAGATGGTACGCATAATGCTGGGCTGCTTGGACATGGCACTGATGTCAGTCATTGGATACCCAAGAGAATATCCGGTCCTCTTGAGGGACTTCAAGTTGCTTCAGTTACTTGTGGTCCATGGCATACTGCATTGATAACAACAACAGGACAGCTCTTTACATTTGGTGATGGAACATTTGGTGTCTTGGGCCATGGAGATAGGGAGAGTGTTTCTTACCCAAGAGAAGTAGAATCTCTCTCAGGTTTGAGGACAATTGCTGTTGCATGTGGGGTATGGCATACTGCTGCAGTGGTGGAGGTTATTGCGACACAGTCTAGTGCAAGTGTTTCATCTGGTAAATTGTTTACTTGGGGTGATGGAGATAAAAATCGTCTTGGTCATGGAGACAAGGAAGCTCGGCTTAAACCTACATGTGTGCCAGCACTTATTGATTACAATTTTCACAAAATTTCTTGTGGGCACAGTTTAACCATTGGCCTGACCACATCAGGACATGTTTTTACAATGGGCAGTATTGTTTATGGTCAACTTGGGAATCCCCATTCTGATGGCAAGCTACCTTGCTTGGTGGAAGACAAGCTTGTTGGTGAATCTGTTGAAGAAATTGCCTGTGGTGCATATCATGTGGCAGTATTAACTTCCCGGAATGAAGTTTTTACGTGGGGGAAGGGTGCTAATGGGAGGTTGGGCCATGGAGATGTTGAAGATCGAAAAACTCCAACTCTGGTTGAGGCTTTGAAGGATAGACATGTAAAATATATTGCTTGTGGTTCAAACTACACAGCAGCTATTTGTCTTCATAAATGGGTTTCTGGTGCTGAGCAGTCACAGTGCTCTTCTTGTAGACAGGCTTTTGGGTTTACTAGAAAGAGGCACAACTGCTATAATTGTGGACTTGTGCACTGCCATTCCTGCAGTTCAAGAAAAGCATTAAGAGCAGCACTGGCTCCTAATCCCAGCAAGCCGTATCGTGTTTGTGATTCTTGTTATGCAAAATTGAACAAGGTGTCAGAAGCTAGTGGTAATAACAGGAAGAATGCAGTACCTCGCTTGTCAGGTGAAAACAGGGATAGGTTAGATAAAGCTGACATTAGATTGTCCAAGTCAGTGCCTTCTAATATGGATTTGATAAAGCAGTTAGATAGCAAAGCAGCCAAGCAAGGAAAGAAGGCTGATACATTCTCCCTAGTTCGCTCCTCTCAAGCACCTTCTTTGCTGCAGCTGAGAGATGTTGTTTTGTCTAGTGCTGTTGATCTGCGACGAACGGTTCCCAGACCAGTTCTCACACCATCTGGAGTGAGTTCTAGATCTGTGTCTCCTTTCTCGAGGAGACCTAGCCCCCCGCGTTCTGCAACGCCTATTCCTACAACATCAGGACTTTCCTTCTCCAAAAGTATCACTGACAGTTTAAAGAAAACAAATGAACTATTGAATCAAGAAGTGCTTAAGTTACGTGCGCAGGTATATAATGTTTTGTTCCACAGGTTTCTATCTGTCATTTTATCAATCTTTTGAGTACATGGTGCGGGAGTTATGTTGTTGAATCTATATAATATTAATTTGAATAGCTTATGTTGATGATTATGAATCTGGTTAGGTGGAGAGCCTGAGACAGAGATGTGAACTTCAAGAACTGGAGCTTCAGAAATCAGCAAAAAAGGCTCAAGAGGCTATGGCACAGGCTGCAGAGGAGTCTGCTAAATCCAGGGCTGCGAAAGAAGTTATAAAGTCACTTACTTCACAGGTTTTTTTTTTTTTTTTTTTTCTGATTAATATACTTTTTTGTTTGGAATTTGTTTTCCTTGGAAAATGTTTGTTTATCTTTAATTTAAGCTGTATTTTTTAGAACATTATGCTCACTTGGAGTAATCTGCCTTTAACATCATAATACTGAACTGAGTTTCTGAACTGAGTTTCCTTAAGAAAAATCAGTTCTTACATGATGAACCCTACAGTTTAGTTTGAATTACTCTCCATGAAATTGAAAAGGAATTTGGATGAAATGGTGGTATAAGATTTAAGATGAGTTACGAAGTTTCTCCTCAAGCCTAAATATGTCTTTGAGTTCATGCTCCTGATTACCTCTCCTTGTCATGCCCATATCCGAGTCCTTTCAGGGTGTCTTTTTTTTTTTTTTTTTTTAATTTTAATTTTTAATATCGGAATGGAATAAATTACTACTACTTAATTTCTATTGACCATCCTTTCACTATGTTTCAGCTTAAAGATCTGGCTGAGAGGCTGCCACCTGGTGTTTATGACCCTGAGAGCATGAGGCCTGCTTACTTACCAAATGGTCTAGAGCCAAATGGCTTGCGCTATCCAGACACACATGGAGAGCGCCATTCGAGATCTGATTCAAGCAGCAGTTCTTACTTGGCTTCTACCACTGGAATTGACTCTCTTTTAATTAACGGAACTCAGGGACCAACTCCTTCGCCTAGGGATCTGCCTGGAACTGATGAAACTAACATATACCACCAAAACCGGGTGCTTATGACCTCCAATGGGACGGATGAAAATCCAGATATCAGGCTGCCAAATGGTGGTGGAGGGGGTCAGCAATTTGGCAGCAGTGTGTCAGAGGCAGTTGATGGCAAGGAATCTGGGCCTTTCCAAGACAGTGAGAATGGTATGAAATCTAGAAATTCTGCACTGCCTGTTAACAGCAATCAAGTTGAGGCGGAATGGATAGAACAGTACGAGCCTGGTGTATATATAACTCTTGGGGCCCTGCGAGATGGAACTAGAGATCTCAAACGAGTTCGCTTCAGGTACTTGAGCTTACTTTTTAGGATTGATTTTTTCAAGTGCAAGAAAAATAAGGTAATTTCAGATTTAGTATTACTGGCAAAAGTCTTGTAGATATTATTCACCTTCGGTGGTTGAGGATGAGTGTTACTGGTAAAAAGTCTTGTAGATATTAGTCAACCTTAGGTGGTTGAGAATGAGTTTATCATGGAAACTTTTTTTCCTTAATTGGTAAGTTACACACACACCCAATGGATCTTGAACCCAAGTTCTCAGCCTCCACTTAGAATTTATATGGGGAGGAGGTGCCAGTTAATATATTTTTTATTTTATTTTATTTTTATAATTTGATAGTTGGGGGATGGAGGGATTTGAATCCTAGATGTTGCTGGTAAAGAGTCTTGTAGATATTAGTTACCTTAGGTGGTTGAGAATGAGTTTATCATGGCAACTTTTTTTCCTTAATTGGTAAGTTACACACACACCCAATGGATCTTGATTCTTGAACCCAAGCTCTCAGCCTCCACTTAGAATTTATATGGGGAGGAGGTGCCAGTTAATATATTTTTTAGTTTATTTTTTTATTAATTTGATAGTTGGGGTTTGAATCCTAGATGTTTCCATAAGAAACACCAAGTTGTGCCAGTTGAGTTAGAGCTCTTGACAATTCTTTCGCATTAAAATCTTCCAAATATGGTCATTATAATGGTCGGACCTGGTCCTGCGCCCATGCATCTTCCACATGCTCTACACTTTCCTTATGTTTGAGATGTGCTGTAAAATGTTCCAATACGGTAATTGTATCATTGTAATCTGATAAAGTAAATGCATCTGCAGCCGAAGAAGATTTGGAGAGCACCAAGCTGAGACTTGGTGGTCTGAGAACCGTGAAAAGGTGTATGAGAAGTACAATGTTCGAGGGTCAGACAAGTCATCAGTTTCTGGCAATGCTGGACGCAGATCAGAGGGAGCTCTGTCACCAGCTTCCCAACCTTAGCAAATGGGAGGGCGGGAGGGAGGGTGGGAGGGAGCTCCATTAACACTTTTTGCATCGGCAATTATGATGATTTTGAAGCAGACACATTTTCTTTTTGGTACTTTCTTGCCATCCTTCTACCCCTTTTTTTTTTTTTTTTTTTTAGAATCATTTTGTTTTGTCCAATTAATTTCGGGTATCTCCCCTTACATATCTCTTGTATTGTAGTGTATATAGAATCATCAATTGTCAGATAATCTTGGCAAAAGAAAGTTTTTGTTCTTTGCTTTGCTTCTCCCACCCACTCTTTTCTCCCTTCATATCTTCTCTTGTCTGAGCTGTTCTATTTTGTGGACATTTTTGTTCCTTGAACAGCCCTTTTGGTTTCTATTCGTAAAATTGACAGAGGACCACTGGTGATGATTATGGGGGGATCTTAATTTTAATGGTAGCAACCTGTCTGTATCTGGTGTGCTAATGCTAATTATATCATTGTGCACGCAAGCATTTGATATCTCTTATAGATTAAAAAAGTAAGACCGTACTCAATACATAAGGCCTTGCTTTCTATGGGGTTTCTTATAGATTATTTAATAACTTTAGGGAAAAATACACAAAATCCCTTGTGGTTTTTCTTTAAAACACGGAATTCCCGTAAAGTTTTGAAAAAGTAATTCTTAAACACCTTATAATATTGTTTAAGTGTAAAACATTAATTGTGTAACACTTAAGTTATGGGGTTTTTTAGCTTACCACAAAACCTTCCTATGGTTTTGTTTTTGAAATCCAACCCATCTACAGAAAAGATTCATGAAATATGGAATTTGGCGTAGCAGCACTCAAGCCAGCCCATAATCATGGGGAAAACAATTACAACGATTCATCTTTTTCTCTATTAATTAGAATGTGACTGGAATAAGGCCAATTGGCCAATTGTGTGTTCTAAAGACTTGCTTGAATAGGGGTCACTGTTTTGCCTCCTTTTGATCCCAAAAATGCTGTGGAAGATACGTTTTCCGTTCCTAATATTACTGAGGAAACCATAGAATCATGGATCACTTGTTCTTCTTCCCTTTCCTTTTCACAAAGGGTGTAGGTCTGCTCAAAATAGGGTGTGATTGTGAATGTGTCATTCTCAAGTCGG
The DNA here is from genome assembly GCA_907173295.1 of Fagus sylvatica. Lineage (NCBI taxonomy): Eukaryota > Viridiplantae > Streptophyta > Magnoliopsida > Fagales > Fagaceae > Fagus > Fagus sylvatica. The sequence continues at coordinate 21,280,939 of OU015764.1, forward strand.
ATAACGTATATGGGTGCTGCAAACTTTTAGAGGTAACTCTTTGCCGACTTTCTAGAAGGTGATCTCTGTTACAATTTATATTTTTGTAGAGGGAGCGAAATTGGTCTTTTCAAATGAGTACTATAATCGAGCTACTTTTCGAAATGATAGTTTGATGTAAGGTGAAATTGAAAGGTATAAATTTGGCTCTTCAGCTACTCTGAAGAAATTTTAGGATGAGTGGGGTATAAGTATGATACGCTTGTAGCAAGTTTTGTTGGTAGGTAGCTGTGTGGGGAATAAATAACCTTTCTCTCACTTTTTATTTTTTATTTTTATTCTAACTAAACACACCCACAATATATATGAGGAGGGAGGAGGATCAAACCCACGTCTAATTGAATGAGAAATGGGGGAGTGTATCATTTGACTAAATATTCACTGAGCACGACGAGATATAATTGATAGAGTATAAAATGGAACATTAAAAATGGAACATATGATTTTTATCAGGGTTATTAGTGTGTTCCTCTGTTTTTGTGAAATTTGACGACATTGGTATAATCTTTGTTTTCTTTCATTTGGTATTTAAGCATGTTTAAATTAACTTTATTTACTGATTTTAAAAAGTATAATTATATCTTAAAAAAAAAAAAGTTTAAAGAGTTGAGTAAAAAAATAAGTTAATAAATGAACCAAAAAAGCTAATTCAAACACACTTTAAATATAATTGTTTATACCACCTTTTCTTGCTAGAGGATTTTTTCCCAGGTGTATAAGTAAGCAAAATTTGATCCGAATCTAAACCGTAAATAGGAATACAGATGCCACTAAGTCATATGTTGATTGACTATAGTTAGAGGAAGTTAGGATAACCCAAAAAAGAAAAAAGAAAACTTATGGCTCTTGATTCAATGATATATATATATATATATATTGGTACCTTATACACTCTCTCAGTTTTGAATTCTCTATTTATAGTTGTAAGAGGAGGAAGTGTATTTTTGTTAGGAGTTAGGACTCATTAGTAGGTATTTCTTTTCTTCATGTTACATTTGTTTCAATAAAAAATATTTTTTGGAAAACGTGGAAAACATTTACCAGTGGTTGATGTGACAGAAAATATTGGTTAATAGGGAAGGTTGTTCAAAGTCAATGAAAAATAATCAAAATTGCAAAAAAGATTTTTAGTTTCTGAGAAGCGATCGAGCCTTTATCTCCTCTAATCAATTGTGTTGTCAAGACCATTGCCGCGATCATTGTTCTCGCCACCAGTACCACCGTTATCGCCAAACTGTACATGATGCCACCACCTCCGTAGCAACCACACCACCTCCTTTGTTGTCACCAATATTGTCTCTGCTACCACCACGCTTGCATCACTTCTGCTATTACTATGTTTATATGAAAAATTAATTATTTATTATGCAAGTCAAACCACATAAAATGATTTCAACATAATTTTCAAGAGATGTAACAATACACAAGAAAAAAATTTATCTTTTCGAAAAATGTTTGCACCACATTTTCCTCAAGAAAACATTTTCCACTTAAACAAACATTTGTAATAGGATATGGGTAGTGGCAGAGAGCCACGTGGAGACCAAGGAGCACCCGTCAATGGAAAAAAGTCTCCAAAATTTTCTTTGTGGCCCTCAACAATTTGATAATGGTAAGAAAATCCCTTATTTTTATATGGCCCTTTCCCCTAAAGAAAATCTTCAAAAAAATTTTTTGTGATCACGTGCATGTTTCTCTTTTCTCAAGATTCAAACACAGACAAACAGTAACAAGATTTTGTGAAAATCAGTATCTCTAATAAAAAGATATATATATATATATTATGCGATCTCCTTTAATTTTATAAAAATTTAAAATGGCTTCAATTGAAATAAAAATGAATTAAATGATATAATACTATCAAAGAAAGAAAGCTAAATTAGTTTATTGCATTTAAATTATAATAATATTCTTGATAAAAGTTTAGAGTTTAACTTAATTAATTATCACTCATTTATCATCCTTTTTTATTTTGAATGATTAACATCTATAATTGGGTTGGGCATCATAATATTATAGTAGCATATTTAGAGTTTATTGAAATGAATGTATATTTTGAATTCATAATTAAGTAAAAGTATAAAAAAATTAGGATTTCTATATCTAAATTAATGACAGCATGCATTTTGCGCCTGCATCATCATTATTATTATATTTTCGTTAAATTGCGCATGCATGATGAAGATTTAAGAATATATGTATGAATCAAAGTTATATGCATGATTACGTATCAAAACCGCCATGCACTAGGTCACAAGTTTGCAGTCAACTAAGCACAATTATTATTATTATGGATGAATCAAGTTCTGCACGACTGTGTAAATTGTAATAACGTACTATAAATATCATAATTATTGGGTGCAATGCTTTTTTTTTTTTTTTTTTTTGAGTCATTTTACAGGTCCAAAGCATGTAAATATATGGTTGGCTCCCTCTATCTACCGATAACCAAACACTATTAAAATGTAACTCAAATACAATTTCAGTGACTGCAAGTGATTTGCATGGAAGGTTTTAAATTTCTATCATTGGAAGAGACTTTTCAATGTTTTCATGACTCTAGCTACCGGCCTAATTGAATTTCCCTCCATGAAATCCAAACTTAATTTTAATATTAACAACCTTTGACATTTGGCTTGGCTAGTTGGCTTGTCTTTGAGACTGACCATTTTTCGTGGGTCTCACAAGGTTTCGCTTTCTTCAAAGGAGAGCTTGATTTCAGCGTGTGATTTGAAATAGCTCAACTACCCAGAAAAGAACTTAGGGAAGTACTGAATAAATACACCCATATTATATATAAGGACATACTACACGTACTTCCTCGTAACTTCTCGTTTTGGAATATACGGACACGTTCGTAATTCGTACTGTACTTACGCGTTCTTTACTTCTCCAGGCTAAAAAATTAAGTACGGTTAAAACTTAAAAGCAAGGAAGTTAAAGTTTTGGGGCCTGGGGGTAAAACTGTAAAATTTCTGTGTAGCTTTTGAGAAGGACTTGCCCATGTCCTACAAAAGTATATTGATATCATAATTTTAGATTTTTATTTGACACGAATATGGATAATGTTACTCACTACTCACAATTGTGAATATGTTCAAATTTATAGATAATAATGTCTAAAATTTGTAAATAATATTGTCCATATTTAAATGATGTAAAATGTAAATAATGTAAACATATCATTTTTTCTTTATAAAAGCAAAATTAGATCAAAGACACAGAATTAGGTCACACGCCATCTCTACCAAATTTATGAGAACGTATGGATCAGTCACATTTTTTTTTTTCATAAGAAGTGTTTAATTATGTTTGAACGTATTCAAACTCTTTTAGAGTTTCATCAAAATCATGAGTGATTATTCGCTACTATCGAAGTATAATAAATGCATACTCACTCTTCTCACATGATGGTGAGGTTCACTAATTAAATTCATGGTGAGATCTACCATTCATGTGATGAGTGATTATTCAGTAGTTCAGTACTACAAATAAATGCGTAGTTTCCCTCTTAAATGAATGATGGGTCCCACTAATTAAATTCATGGTAAGACCCATCATTCATGTGAGAGGAGTACTACGCATTTATTTGTAGTCTTGAACTACTGAATAATTTTCCTTCATGTAAGAGGAGGAGTACACATTTATTTGTGTTTTAGAAGTACTGAATTATTTTCCCAAACTCATAGAAAGAGAAATGTGTAATCAATTATTTTAACAATCATAATCAAGTGCTCGGCCTAAGACATTTGGTAGTTTGGAACCAAGATCTTAGAAATAATTAGGTCAAACCATTGGAATTTGTTTACTGTGTGTGGACGGAGGACTATACACACTCAGAAAATAGTTAGACGCTGCAAAATTTATTCACCCAAAAGAAGTTGAGATATATAGATGAACATTTTGCATGTTCATTTTTCATATTTATTTTTCTTTCTCTAAGTATAGTTTCCGTCAAGCTAGAAATTGTCCATTCTACCTTCAAGAACTCTAATGCTATGCTAAGAAGAACGGCTATATTTTAGGGTAATGGTACAGTACGATGGTACGACATTTCCTAAACAATTAAGATATGAGTATGACAGTGTATATTTATTAAAATATATATATATATATATATATATATATATATATATATATATATATATATATATATATATATATATATATATATATATATATATATATATATATATATAATATATATATATTTATATATTATTTATATATTATTATGCATATATTTTTCATATATTTTTAAACATATATGAATTTAAGAGCAATCATGAATTAATAAAGTACATCTATTACCATTAAATGGTTTTTAGAATAAAAAACCAAGATATCAAAGAGTATATAAAAGAAATATTCAACATTTAAACAAAAGACAAGTATTCAAGAGATTTGATTGAAGATAAGATTAGCAAAAGAATACTAATTATTTTGCCTATTTCATACTTATGTGATGAAGTGTTAAATTTTATTTATTTATTTATTTTATATATATATTATTTTTATTGGTACTCTTGGGATACTCAGGGCAGCAGTGGCTGAGGGTACCATTATCCGGTACGGATACTCCACCATTTTAGGAGTACCCGTGATTCATAGATGCTATGTAAAGGCCAAGGAAGAGAGCATAACATACAACATACATATCTAGCTATCAGAGCTACTTAAAATATATTCTCCTAAAGATGAAAACAAAAGAAGGAAAATCAAAACAGAAGATACCATATACATTAGCCGTCAATTTTAGTACAATTTATGAACGGAAGAAAGAAAAGATATATATCAATTTGTTTCAGGTGATGGCCGAGAGCTTTGTAAGCCGATGTTGTTGTGCTTCCTTGAAGGACCGGAAGGTGGGATTGGCGTCGCTTTTGGCAAGAACCCCACAAAATTATGAGGTGAATTCTGAGACGTGGGAATCATCTTGAAAACATGGCTGTGACTTGCGCCATGAGTCTGCATAACCATAACCGTGAGCATCAAGAGCAATCCTAACGCCAGACCCAGACGACTTTTACCCATCACTCCAAACTATTCTGAAAATATAAGAAGAGAGAAGGCAAGAGCTATAAACAAGCTAGAAAGGAGGAGATCATGTAATGCGTGGTACAAACTACAGAAAATATTGCATGCTTAATTATATAAATAGAAAATCCGGATGGTGCTGCGGGGGTGGCTTGTATATGAAGGATGTATATATAAGAAGTATGATAATAAGGGCAAAAATATATTGAGGAGATGTGGAAACATGGGGAAGTAAATGCAGGGTCATGTGCTGTAAGAGCGAGGTGTTGGATTGGACGTTTTTTTTTTTTTCTAGGCTATTGATGACTAGTAAAAGTAAATACACAACAGGGTAGTAGTTCTTATTTCTTAATTTCAATTGGAGACTAGGAAAGCTTTTAATTTGAGAGGCCTTGAACGGGTCTTTAGGATGTGTGTTTCTGAGTCATAAAGGTGTGATGAAACAAATTAAAGAGGGCCAAAAGGGTGTCCGAAGAAAGAAAATGGAAGGAAGGAACGCAAAGATATATTGAGGAAAAGAGGGAGTCGTGTATTGCGGTTAGGTGTGTGTAGGGCCATTTCGAAATTAATGGCCGACTTGGGAACCTTTATGGTGTTCAGGTAAGTCCAACAACGTGAAATTTTGTCCAGATTAAAGGGCTTCATTATAGGGCATTTGATTAGATGAAATCACATATCTCTCTCTAACAAACCCAATAGCTAAATTATAGGAATCTCAACCAAAAGAGAAGAAAAAAGTGAGAGTTCTTTACCAATCCTCACAAACAGCAAAGACAAGTTGTGGCGCTTTAGCAATCAATCACGAATCCTTTCACTTTTTTCTTTTGCTTAATTTACATAGAAAAGCGAAACAAAAATAGACAATTTCATTAAGAGTATTTTGTTTTATGTTTCACCAATTATTTTGTTAATTTTTAAACTTTGATTATTTTGTGAGGGAAAAAAAAAATAATAGTATAACCTATTTGTAATTGATGAAATATAAAATAGAACATATGTCAGGAAAAAAACTTTTATAAAGAAGAATGTACTGTTCATAAAGGTTGAAACAAATCAATTTGCCAAATGCTGACTAAGGAAATTAACTATTGGGAGTGGGACAAATGTAAATGCAGGCCTGTGCTCAATATATTTAAAAAAAATGGGTGAAACAAGGGGCCCCAGGTACTGTATAAGATGTTAGCACAAATACGGGACAGATTGATGGAAATTTGGATTTTGTGCAATCTGAGCCTGCGATTTTTGATTGAAAAGAAAGTTACATGCTCATTTGGACCACATCTATGTTAAGCGCAATTTCAGAACTGTGAACCATTCTGGTAATGATATGGAAAATACAAGTGTGGCAACCATGTTATACTAATAGACTGATAACTTACTCCCTCAGATGTGGGTGAGCCCAGGGAGGATAAAGATAATGGGCACATACCCTCTGCGGTGACAGGATGCCTACAGTTCGGCGAAGACGCAACGTCAATGACCCGAAGACTGGGCGCTGAAGCACCTAAGAAAAAATTGGTTTATCAAAAAAAAATAGACTGATAACTTTTCATAAAATAAATAAATAGACTGTGATAACTTTAAAAAAAGAAAAAGACTGATAACTCCTATTCTCATTTGACCTTTTGAGGTTGTAGAGATAGATGGCTTCAATTAATGTCTTTTCTACTCTTTTTTTCCTGCTTTTTCTGTACTGATATGGAGCGTTTTGATTTCAATTCTAAAGCTTGTTATTTCAATTTCTTAGGGCATGTTTGATACGCTGTAATGGTTATTACATCGTAATAGGAATCAGTATTACAAGAAATAAAATAAATTGTAATGTAATAATTATTACTATTCATCTGTTTGGTGACAACACATGAATAGAACTCTGAATCTGTATTCTATATTTTATTACAACGTAATTAATATACGAATATTAATAATTTTAAAACATTTTGGAGACTTGGATTTTAAATATTATAAATAAATAAATATGTGCGTGTGTGTGTGTGTGTGTGTTTGTTTGTCTGTCTGTGTGTGTAGAGAGAGAGGCAATTTTTTTTTAAAGGAAATGGAGACTTGCGTGAAGAGAGAGAGAGAGTGAGGCATTTTTTTCAAAAAATAAATGAAGACTTGAGTATATATATATATATATATATATATATATATATATAGAGAGAGAGAGAGAGAGAGAGAGAGAGAGAGAGAGAGAGAGAGAGAGAATTAAAAAAAAAATGGAGACTTGGGTTTTGATTGTTATATATATATATATATATATATATAGAGAGAGAGAGAGAGAGAGAGAGAGAGAGAGAGAGAGAGAGAGAGAGAGAGAGAGAGAGAGATAAAAAAAAAATTGTAGTCAACTATAGTTTTTGGAATTTTTAAATTTATTTAAGCTATTATGTGATCTAAGGAATAGCTATTACGGTCATTTTGATAAGGAATGACTATTCCTCATTTTAAAGAATAGTCATTCCTAAGGAATAACTATTCTTTGTAATGAAAGCGTAACCAAACAACTGAATAGTCATTTCTTAGGAATAACTATTACATTACAGGACCTATTACAGTGTATCAAACGTGCCCTTATTGAATATCTATCCTCTTAGAAGATAAAAAGTGTATTTGATATGTTTCCGGTTTCTTATGATTTTTTTGAGTTTCATCCCTCTGCTAATTGTATGAATCCACGAGAGTATAACGAAATACTCGGTGACAATTTCTAGAGTGACCACTCAAATAACATTCAAATATATTTTTATCACATGACTACACCCATGACAAAATTCATAACAAATTTTATAACGGTTTAAATGATGGATTATGATTGGTGTATAGTAAAATGATGTCAGTAATGATCATATATAAAAGTGATGTTTCACTAATCACATTCTGTCATGTCAATAATTATGAAATTTGTTGTAAAATTTGATCCACCTGTACCGTTGTTGATCATTATATATATAATAAAGAAGTAATGAGCTTGTTAAAATTCTCCACTAACTATTCAGTTGATTTGAATCATTGATTGGATTATAGATAAGGGTATGCATTCTTTTCACTTTATATTCATATAAGGTTTATTTATTTATTTATTTTTTTATTTTTAATGAGCAATTCTCCTGATAGATGTATGATATTGTTGTTCTTTGTTGTTAGATTTTTCCCTCCTGTGTTATTATTTTTCCCTAATCCTTTACATCATACCAGCTTGCATTAGTCTAGTAATTTTTGCAAAGCCATAGTAGTGCTTGCACTCATGGAATGGGCTATATTGTGGCAATGTTTGAAATTCTATTTGGTACCGGTTGGTACTGTCAGAATTTTTCGCAACATCCGGTAAAAGAAAGTTCCTTATTTTGTCTCGCCCAAAATATTTGTTTGTTTCAGATTGTCAGAACAATTCTTCTAGGTATGGTGATGCACAGGGTCGGTTCCGAGTTTTAGATTGCCCAAGCCTGTTTCAATTTTGGTTGCCTACCTACTATTAAATATTAAAAAAAAATAAAGGTCCAATTTATAAAAATTTTTTAATGCAAAATTAAGGATATATTGTGTTTTTAACATGAATTACATAAAAATAAAATAAAATGAACTAAAATATAACCCTGATTATGGTGTTTTATAATTAACATGATTCGACTCAAAGAAATAGCTTCTCATTGTAAGATGATTTCTGAATATTGGGATTAAGGATTAGAGATTTGTCCTTGCACTTTTGGTAGCTAGTGGCCGTTTGTTTTGTTGAGACTTAATTATGTGTTTGTGACATTGTATTGTCTAATTAGTAAAAATTTGTTTGTGGTTTTATTTGTACTTTTGTTTGAGATTAATACATTCACAATTTTTGGAGGAATAAAGAAATAGAATTGATAGTTGAATAACATAATTAAAAGAATGTGATGAATTTTATTGAGGAAATCTTGACCTTTGAGATTAATACGTTCACAATCAAAGACTAACATAAAAGACACTGGATAATTAAGCAGTAACAATATAACATTAAAATAGGAAACAAACTCAATAACCCTATTTCCTATTCCTACACGCCATCTGCCACAAATGAAGTATGAACTCTGTTTCATGCACGTAACAGTTTTATAGTTTGTTATCTATTGGTTTATATCTAAATTTGTTGATAAGTTGCCAAATGAATATATATATATATATATTTATAAATATACTAATAGAAAATTTTCTTTTATGTATACTAATATATATTTTTTTCTTTTCTATGTATACTATTATTTTTTTTTTTTCATTTGGTTGCCCCTAAGGGGGGGTTGCCCAAGCCCAAGGGCTTGTGGGGCTTACCCTCCAACCGGCCCTGGTGATGCAGCTGTTGCATTAGTTAACAATGTCGGAGTGCCATGGTTGAATCTGTGAACAAGGTCCGTTTGGAGATAAAATGGTTTGAGACTGTTTGAGGGCTGTTTTTTTAACATGAACACCAAGAAAAAAGGCCACATCCACTCAACTAACAAACCACACAAAAGGCCCAAGCCCAATCGGTCGAACAGCCATCAAAAGGCCCACCACGCACCAAAGGCGTACCACAAGACTAATGGGTTTCGCGGGCCACAACTAAGGCCTAGCCCAACGGATCCAGCAGGCTTTAAAAGGCCTAACGTGCTTCACATTAACAAATGGGCCATGCTAAACCAAACTAAAGGCTCCATCTACTGGATTCAGCAATAGCATCCCACTTCACTCTAATTACCCTTTACTAAAACCCAACAATAACCAACACAACATCCAATGTTCTAGTTATAAAAGGGACTTCACGTTGACCTTGGCAAGACCAAAGCTGAAAAGGATTTGTTAATGGCCCGGCTAAACGCGTTTGCTGCTTCATTGAGTCCTTCAACCAACATTTCTCCTAAGCACAACCACACCTTGATGCTAATCTTTCTTGAAGGAGGTAAGGTTTGGATGGTTGGGGATTATAAGAGATTTCCTGGCTGGTACACTAAAAGGATCCCCTTGAATTGTAGTGAATTTGATCCAATCTTAGTCTCAAACATTTAATTTGGTAGTCCTTATAGAGAACTAGGCCGATTAGCGAATTACTATAGCAATTATACTACAATTACAATAACTAGTCTAGAGAGAAAATAGAGAGAAAACTAAGCTTAACATTTCAATTCAATGGACAAAAAATGAAGGGAATTGGGGAAGAGAGTATATAGCTTTGGGTTTCATGGGTTTTGTGCATGCAATGCTCCTATTGGTTGAACTAGATCACACCTTTCATTAGTTGATCTAGATCAAGCATGTACAAGACCCTAAAGCTCTAACAAACTAAGTACTACCGAGTGCAGCATAGTCCTATCAAACTATGTACAACTCTCTAAAGAACCTAGTAACCAACTTGGTACAAGCTTAAGCTTGCACCCAAATGCAAGTGAAATTAATGCCAAATTACAATTAAAATGCAAGAATTAAAAGATAACCTCCCATATCCGAGCATAGTCATGCAAGGCTTGGGTAGGATTTGGGTTAATTAAGGTCTTAACATACACCCATCTCTTCTTGATAGAGGTCAGTTTAGGGATGCTCTGACCAAGAAAGAGGCATGCTGGCTGGTGCTTGCAATGGGTACGGGGGAAAACTCTTTCTTTCTTCCTTTTCTTCTCTTAGCTAAAACGAGTATGACCATTAAATGCACACCCTTCTCCACAAATTGACTTAAGCCAAATCCTCTAGAAAAACCCACTAATCATATGCTAACCCCTTTCTCTCTTTGGAAAAAACGAAATAAAATAAACCAAATGATCTATCATGATGGTGAAAGAGAACTACAGTGCCTAGAAGATACCACCATTTTGCTTCCCAAAGCACTAAGCTTGATGCTAACCTGTCATGACAAAAGGATCTGGGTGCTTCCTAGATTCTAAGGGATTTGGGCTATAAATAGAGGGGGAAGGGGAACTACAAAGATCATCACAAAAAATCCTCAGCCACCATATACACGTATCCTTCAAAGAATAATCATAGCCATTCTAAAAAAAGTTTCAGATCTACAAAGCTTCAAAAAACCAACTTTTATCTCTTTGATCTAAGTTTTCTACCAATATTTAAGTCTATTGCATGCACTGATCTCTCACTCTCTTTCCTTATTCAAATTTTTACTCTTCAAGTTGTTTGCTGTCATATTTATAAAATATATTTACTGTTCACAGCATTCGTTGCTGTCAAATAATGCAGCTAGACAAGTGATCCATCCTCAGTTGGACTAAGTACAACAAGAGAATGTGCCAATTTATTGTTTCTAAATCATAGTCCTTAAAATCCTCTGTGATTTCATTGCCAACCTATTGTTTTATTGTTTCTAAATCAATTTTTTTTTTTCAATACTAACAAAGCATGTTTCAATTTGGAACACTCGATCAAGAGGTTGTATCACACCATAATCAAATTCAATCCGGGACACTCATTCAAGAAGTTGCATTTTTTTTTTACAATAACTATAATTGTGTAGGATATGCTTAGGTTTTAATTTAAATTTGTATGTTTTCACATGTTGTAACTTGATTAATTTTTAATAAACAATTAGAAGCATGTTTGAATGATGCAAATCTGATTTTTCTAACATGATATACTAAAATTCTAGCAAGTATAAATTTTTTATTTTTATTTTTATTTTTATGAGATATGTATTCTTGAATGATTTTAATTGTTTGATGATTGATCATCGTTTAATTTTTGTTTGCATGTACATATTACAATGTGTTACCCAAATATCAACCTAAGAGGGGGGGTGATTTAGGTTGAGGCAAACTTTTTCGATTTAAATGCGGAATTAAAAACTATTTTCAATTAGCAAAAACAAATTTAAGAACACAATTCAATTGCAATAAGATATGATAGAAAATCAAACACAAGCATATATAAGCAATTGAATAAGTAAGAGATAGAGATAGAGAAAATCAAACACAGTGATTGTTATCGAGGTTCGGCTTCCCTGCCTACGTCCCCGCCTCAAGATCACTTCTCGAGGATTCCCAAATTCACTAATTTGACAATCTTCTTTCGGGTGAAGATCAAAACCGTTACAAATCTTCTTTACACGGTGAAGAGTAACCACCGAGTGAAAAATCCTTTTCACTCTTAGGATTTATACCAAGACCCACAAATCTTCCTTACAAGGTGAAGAGTAACCACCCAGTGAAAAATCCTTTTCACTACTTAGGATTTATACCAAAACCCTAACAAAAACACTCAATGGTTTCAACAAAGTATTTGTTGTACAAGATAAGGCTCTCTCAAAGAGTAATTGTACACAATATGCTCACTCTAATAGTATATCAAGGATTTGATCAATATGGCTCAAAAAGTGTTTAGAGAAATTTTCAATCAAGGATTTTGAATGATATGAAAATATAAGCTTGAGAAGGATGGATTGATGTATAAGATGTTATCTTTTCTATCTTTGATTTCTCTTGTATGCTTGATGTTTAGAAATGAAGAAAGGGTAGTATTTATAGCCATCATGTTGTCTTGCATTCTTCTTGATTTTCAATCAATCAATTTGCTTTCTTTGAAAACTTTTCTTCTTAAGATTTTTCAACCATAATTGATATGGTTGTCTTGCATGTGAATTTCAATCAAGTTGTTTTCTTTGAAAACTTTTCTTCTTAAGATTTTTCAACCATAATTGATATGGTTGTCTTACATTTGAATTTCAACCAATCAAGTTTGTCTTTGAAAACTTTAAGAGATTTTTCAATTGATATGGTTGTCTTATATTTGAATTTCAACCAATCAAGTTGTCTTTGAAAACTTTAAGAGATTTTTCAATTGATATGGTTGTCTTATATTTGAATTTCAACCAATCAAGTTGTCTTTGAAAACTTTAAAAGATTTTTCAATTGATATGGTTGTCTTACATTTGAATTTCAACCAATCAAGTTTGTCTTTGAAAACTTTAAGAGATTTTTCAATTGAAGTTTGTTTTAAAGTTGAGCCTTAAAGATCAAATCTTAATAAACTTTACAAAACCTAACTCTTACTTCTCATATGTCTCGGATCATTGTCTTTGAGCTTGATTTCTTTGTCTTGAGTCTTGATGACTTTGATCTTCAATGTGTTTGCAACTTATCAACTTTGCATTTGCTTGATATTTGAATTGGCCATCTTGGTCCAATTAAATCAATAGTCAAAATTAAGCTTTAAAACATAAATCATTAGTTCATATGAAAATATCATTAATGAACAACTTAAAATCATGGTTATCATCAAAACTACATGAATGTCCTTGGATTAATTAGCCAATTAATAATTATTGAAACCTTGAGGCTAACAATCTCCCCCTTTTTGATGATGACACATATGATATGATATTTTTATACGATTTATGATTTTGAAGCTTTTCTTGAAAAGCTCCCCCTAAAATAATGCATATCTTTATATTAGAGATTTTTAAATCTCCCCCTATCTTTATGCATAGATCAATTTGTCATTTAAGTATTATCAAGCAATCAATATATATGCGTATTTTTACCAATTATTGCAAGATATGATAATTCACCAATAGATATGATAATTCACCAATAGATTCAAAAATGTCATATTTTTACCAATTATTGCAAGATATGATAATTCACCAATAGATATGATAATTCACCAATAGATTCAAAAATGTCATATTTTTCTCCCCCTTGGCATCATCAAAAATAAATATTATATTCAATATCTCCAAACATCATTCAACATTTTAAACAACAAAAATTTATTTCTCCTTTGATTTAGTTCAAACATAGAATAATTAACTAATATAACATATTTCTCCTATTGGGTACAAAGAAGTAAAACAAATACATTCATATTGGTAAGATTCTTCATCCTAGTTGTCTCAAGTTTGTTTAAATGATGAGTTTTATTTCTTATTTTATGCATGAACATATACGCAAATATACATAGAACTGGGCATATAATTTAATGTTCAAACAATATAACTAGGAAGATATAAAATGAACAATTTTATGAACATGATATGCATAAAATCATTTTATATTCAATTCTTAAGGTATATATAAATTTAACATAGTTGAATCAAAGAGAAGGATAATAAGTTTAAGCTTATTTGATATCAACGTATCTAGCCATACCTATTTCACGTCGAATTGTGCAAAATCGTTCTTCAATGAGAGGTTTCGTGAGAATATCCGCCCATTGACTATCGGTGCTCACAAATTCAAGTTCAATGTCCCCTTTTTGTACATGATCTCTTATAAAATGGTATCTAATTTCAATGTGCTTTGTGCGAGAGTGTTGGATAGGATTTTTACTTAAACTTATGGCACTTGTGTTATCACACCTTATGGGAATATGATCAAAAAGAATTTTAAAATCTTCTAGTTGTTGTTTTATATAGAGAGATTGAGCACAACAACTACCGGCCGCTACATATTCGGCTTCCGCCGTTGATAAGGCCACAGAATTTTGCTTTTTACTAAACCATGATACTAGTGAGTGTCCTAGAAAGTGACAAGTACCACTAGTGCTTTTGCGATCAATTTTGCAACCAGCAAAATCCGCATCCGTGTAGCTTATTAAGTCAAATGAATTTGACTTAGGGTACCATAATCCTAAATCAATGGTTCCAAGCAAATATCGAAATATTCGTTTGACTGCAATTAAGTGTGATTCTTTAGGACAAGGATTGAAATCGAGCGCAAAGACATACACTAAACATTATATCGGGTCTACTTGCGGTTAAATAAAGTAAACTACCAATCATACCTCGATATAGCTTAACGTCCACCGGTTTACCTTTCTCATCTTTGTCAAGCTTTGTTGAAGGACTCATGGGAGTTCCATATGCTTTAGCATTTGTCAATCCAAATCTTTTTAGTAAGTCTATGACATATTTGGATTGATTTAAGAATATCCCATCTTCGGTTTGCTTTATTTGAAGTCCGAGAAAGAATTTTAGCTCACCCATCATACTCATTTCGAATTCATCCTGCATAGTCTTAGAGAATTCTTTGCACAAGTTTTCATTAGTAGAACCAAATATAATATCATCAACATAGATTTGCACAATAAGCATGTCTTTTCCATCAAACATTAGAAATAATGTTGTGTCAAGTTTTCCACGTGTAAAACCCTTTTCAATAAGGAAACCACTTAGTCGTTCATACCAAGCTCTTGGAGCTTGTTTTAAACCATATAAAGCTTTTGATAATTTAAAAACGTGGTTTGGAAATTCATGATTTTCAAATCCAGGAGGTTGTTCTACATAAACTTCTTCGGCAATAAAACCATTTAAAAAGGCACTTTTGACATCCATTTGAAATAATTTAAAATTTTTAAAACATAAAACATGCAAAAGCAAGTAACATGCGTATAGCTTCTAATCTAGCAACTGGAGCATAAGTCTCTCCATAATCAATACCTTCCTCTTGATTATAACCTTGAGCGACTAACCTTGCTTTGTTCCTTACTATTATACCTTCTTCATCCTTTTTGTTTCGGAATACCCATTTTGTACCAATAACGGAGTGGTCCTTAGGTCTAGGTGCAAGAGTCCATACCTTGTTTCTTTCAAATTGGTTTAGCTCTTCTTGCATTGCCAAGATCCATGATTCATCTTCAATAGCTTCATTTATGTTCTTTGGTTCAATCTGTGAGAGAAACGCCATGTTGTTGCAGATGTTCTTGAGCTTTGATCTTGTGCTTACTCCACGTTCAACTTCACCAATGATCAATTCTTTAGGATGACTATGGACTACGTTCCAACTTTTTGGTAATTCTTCATTTTTGGTTGGAGGAAGCGCTTTTTCTTCATCTTTTGGTTCATCTACTTGATCTTTGACTTTTTCACTTAAATCAACTTGGTTAGATGAACTAGCTTTATTTTCAAGAGAAATTGGCTCATCATCACAATTATTTTTGATATGAAATGGATTAGTTTCATCAAAAACAACATGCATAGATTCATCAACAACCATAGTTCGTTTATTGAACACTCTATATGCTTTACTATTTGTAGAATAACCAAGGAATATACCTTCATCGGATTTAGCATCGAATTTACCAAGATTATCTCTATCATTCAATACAAAGCACTTACATCCAAAAACTTTGAAATATCCAATGTTAGGTTTTCGATTATTCCATAGTTCATAAGGAGTTTTATTTAAAGTGTTTCTAATGATGGTTCTATTTATAACATAGCAAGCGGTGTTAACAGCTTCGGCCCAAAAGTATTGAGGTAAATTATGTTCATTAAGCATAGTTCTAGACATTTCTTGAAGTGATCTATTTTTACGTTCTACTACTCCATTTTGTTGAGGAGTACGAGGTGCTGAAAAATTGTGTCCAAAACCATTTTGATCACAATATAGTTCAATATCTTGATTATCAAACTTCTCTACCTCTATCACTTCTAACATTGTTAATTGTATAACCTTTTTCATTTTGAATTCTCCTACAATGTTTAACAAATGCTTTATGAGCTTCATTTTTATGAGCAAGAAATAATACCCATGTATAGCGAGAGTAATCATCAACAATTACAAAAGCATACAATTTGCCACTTAAGCTAGCGGTTCTAATAGGACCAAATAAATCCATATGCAATAATTCTAGAGGTCTTGAAGTAGAAATAACTTTCTTTTTCTTAAAAGATGACTTAGTTTGTTTACCTAGTTGACATGCATCACATATTTTATCTTTAACAAATTTAGTAACCGGCAAGCCTTTTACTAAATCAAGTTTAGACAATTTTGAGAGTAATTCCATATTGACATGTCCTAATCTTCTATGCCACAACCAACTATTTTCATTTATGGCAGCAAGGCAAATTGATTCTTTTGAAGTCATATTATCAAGATCAATAGTGTAGACATTTTCATTTCTAAATGCCACAAATAGAACTTGATTATCAATTTCATTTACTATAATGCACATGATTGATTTGAATATTACATTATAGCCTTTATCACACAATTGGCTAATACTTAGCAAGTTATGTTTCAAGCCATCAACCAAGAGAACATCTTCAATAACAAGAGAATGTGTTTTACCAATATTACCTATACCGATGATCTTTCCTTTTGAGTTATCACCGAATTTGACATTTCCTCCATCTTTTAGAGTAAGAGAAGTGAACTTGTTTTTGTCACCTGTCATATGCCTTGAACATCCACTGTCAAGAAACTACTTATCCTTGGTAGATTTGGATATCAAGCATACCTACAAACTTGACAACTTCAGAATAACCTTCTTTGATACCCAAATTTTCTTGGGTCCACACACTAGGGTTAGCTTTTGGAGGAGTACAAATGTTCCTTTGACTAATCCCAAATCATATTTTTCATGGGTCATGTATGAATATTATGCCCTAATTTTCCACAATGTTTACATTATGGGAGATTTCAAGAAGTTTTCATTAATGAAAAATTCCTTTGACTACCCATGTGTCATTTTCTTTTCATTGGGACTTCGGGTTATATCCATATTATGCCCTAATTTTCCACAATGTTTACATATGGGAGATTTCAAGAAGTTTTCATTAATGAAAAATTTTTGATTTTCTAGTGTTTTTCTTTTATTTTCGGGTTATATCAAACCCGCTATTGTCAAAAACACATCTTTGACTACCTAACAAATTATCCAAATTTTTCTTTCCATTTGTAAAGTTAGTCAAAATTTTGTTTAAGTTTTCAACTTTGAGTTTTAATTCTTTATTTTCATTTACTAAGAGATTTGAATCATAAGCTATTTGTGATGATGTTTCCACATCTTTTGCTTTCATTTTCTCAATGAAGCTTTGTGATTCAATTTTCAACTTAATTATTTCTTTTTCTAAAGATAGATTTTTATCATTTAAAGAAATAATTTGTTTTTCTAAAATTTCATTTTTGCTTTTGAAATCATCTAATTCGTTTGAAAGAGATGTGACTTTCTTTTTAAAAACTTTATTTTTCAAAACATTCTTCTCAAATTCTTCAACCAATTCTTCAAAAGCATTTTGTAATTCATCATAGCTATAAGATTCATCTTCTAAAGAATTAAGTTTAGAAGTTACCTCATCTTCATATGCCATTAAGCAAAAAGCTTCGGTAGAATCTTCTTCATCGTTGGATGTTTGAGGGCTAATGCTTGTACATTCATCTTTCTCTATTTGAGGCAATTTGTGATCATGAACAAGCATGTTCATCTTTGATTCTTGACTTGCTTCTTCATATGTAGCTTCAAGTCTTTCCCAAATTTCTTTAGCTGAATTACAACTTGAAATTTCATCAAATTCCTTTGAGTCAAACGCACAATATAAACAATTCATAGCTTTATAATTTAATTCAATGAGTTTGACATCATTTTCATCCCATTCAGTTTCTTGTTTGGGTATTTCTTGTTCTTCTACTATTTTAGTAGGAACATGAGGACCATTTACAATGATTTTCCATATGAGATAATCTTGACCTTTAATGTACGTAGTCATTCTAGTTTTCCAATAACTATAATCACTACTATTGAACAAGGGTGGTCTATTTGTAGATTGACCTTCAACCATTTGAGGTCTAAATGTGTTTGCCATGATCTTAACTCTAAGATTGTTAAATCTATATGTAGAGCCTTGGCTCTGATACCAATTGTTACCCAAATATCAACCTAAGAGGGGGGGTGATTTAGGTTGAGGCAAACTTTTTCGATTTAAATGCGGAATTAAAAACTATTTTCAATTAGCAAAAACAAATTTAAGAACACAATTCAATTGCAATAAGATATGATAGAAAATCAAACACAAGCATATATAAGCAATTGAATAAGTAAGAGATAGAGATAGAGAAAATCAAACACAGTGATTGTTATCGAGGTTCGGCTTCCCTGCCTACGTCCCCGCCTCAAGATCACTTCTCGAGGATTCCCAAATTCACTAATTTGACAATCTTCTTTCGGGTGAAGATCAAAACCGTTACAAATCTTCTTTACACGGTGAAGAGTAACCACCGAGTGAAAAATCCTTTTCACTCTTAGGATTTATACCAAGACCCACAAATCTTCCTTACAAGGTGAAGAGTAACCACCCAGGAAAAATCCTTTTCACTACTTAGGATTTATACCAACCCTAACAAAAACACTCAATGATTTGTTTCATACAAGAGTATTTGTTGTACAAGATAAGGCTCTCTCAAAGAATAATTGTACACAATTATGCTATATCACTCTAATAGTATATAAGGATTTGATCAATATGGCTCAAAAAGTGTTTAGAGAAATTTTCAATCAAGGATTTTGAATGATATGAAAATATAAGCTTGAGAAGGATGGATTGATGTATAAGATGTTATCTTGAGAAGGATGGATTGATGTATAAGATGTTATCTTTTCTATCTTTGATTTCTCTTGTATGCTTGATGTTTAGAAATGAAGAAATGGTAGTATTTATAGCCATTATGTTGTCTTGCATTCTTCTTGATTTTCAATCAATCAATTTGCTTTCTTTGAAAACTTTTCTTCTTAAGATTTTTCAACCATAATTGATATGGTTGTCTTGCATGTGAATTTCAATCAAGTTGTTTTCTTTGAAAACTTTTCTTCTTAAGATTTTTCAATTGATATGGTTGTCTTACATTTGAATTTCAACCAATCAAATTTGTCTTTGAAAACTTTAAGAGATTTTTCAATTGATATGGTTGTCTTATATTTGAATTTCAACCAATCAAGTTAAAACTTTAAGATTTTTCAATTGATATGGTTGTCTTACATTTGAATTTCAACCAATCAAGTTGTCTTTGAAAACTTTAAAAGATTTTTCAATTGATATGGTTGTCTTACATTTGAATTTCAACCAATCAAGTTTGTCTTTTGAAAACTTTTTAAGAGATTTAATTCAATTTGAAGTTTGTTTTAAAGTTGAGCCTTAAAGATCAAATCTTAATAAACTTTACAAAACCTAACTCTTACTTCTCATATGTCTCGGATCATTGTCTTTGAGCTTGATTTCTTTGTCTTGAGTCTTGATGACTTTGATCTTCAATGTGTTTGCAACTTATCAACTTTGCATTTCTTGCTTGATATTTGAATTGGCCATCTTGGTCCAATTAAATCAATTTGCATTTGTTGATATTTGAATTGGCAAATTAAATCAATAGTCAAAATTAAGCTTTAAAACATAAATCATTAGTTCATATGAAAATATCATTAATGAACAACTTAAAATCATGGTTATCATCAAAACTACATGAATGTCCTTGGATTAATTAGCCAATTAATAATTATTGAAACCTTGAGGCTAACACAATGCTATGAATCAAATGTGAGTATGTTTTGTTTGAGATTGTGAACTTAGACTAATGAATCCTTAGAGATTAACTTTTTGTTAGGTTGGATGGGTGCCTAATACCTTCCTATCCAATCCCCGAGAATCCTAATTTTAAGGAAAAATATATTAATCTTGTATCTTTCATATTTTCTTTTAGATTGTATGTAGGATCAAAACCCTTGTAATTTTCATTTTCATATTGTATTTAGGACAAGAGTTATGTAATTTATTTATTTTTCGGAGTTCATTGTATTCATTAATTCAATTAATAAAAAAGGTATTTTTCTTAGTTTTTTCTTTTTTGTACAAAAATTAAGTGAGGACTTCATTGTAACTTCCCTTAAGATTAGAAAGGAATACAGTGTAGTCATCATTAAAACATTGAGAGCCATGTTTAGACTTTTTAGAGTTTGATTACGAGTTATGCTTCTCATAAAATCATAATAATAATTTGAGGCACTTTCTAAACATGTGGGTCTTTGTTGCAAAGCCCTAATAACATAAAGCCTAAAGCCTCACATGCGATACTAAATTTTAAAGGCTACAGTAACTCCAACGCATGGTATATTAGATCTTAGAGCATCTCCAGCACTGCTCTTTATTTTATCTCCACATGTGGAGAGTTTTTCACATATGGAGAGTCATTTTTTCAACTGCACTCTAGCACTACTCTCTATCTTATCTTTATTTTTATTAAAATAATATTTTTATTATTTTATTTTAACTTTTTTTTCTCTCTCCTCATTTCTCTTTTCTTCTTCGTTCTCCACTCCGGTGACCCACTCCACCGTCTTGTCAAAACCCAACAACCACGCTTTTGTTGTTTTCTCCGACCCATTATTTTTTTCCATGGGAGTCTGAATAAAGTAATAAAAGCTGGTCCAAACTTCATCGTCCTCCCGAAATAAAAATCTCAAGCTAAAGGAAAATTTCCAAACAAAATAAAAATCTCAAGCCGAAGGAAAATTTCCAAGCACCCATTGCGTCAAATCAAATGTGAAAATTCTACAACAATAAAATTTTAATCCCAAACCCCTCATCCTCACTATTGGTGAATTATCATATCTTGGAAGCATATATATTGATTGCTTGATAATACTTAAATGACAAATTGATCTATGCATAAAGATAGGGAGATTTAAAAATCCAATACAAAGATATGCATTATTTTAGGGGGACAAGAAAAGCTTCAAAATCATAATGTATAAAAATATCATATCATATGTGTCATCAAAAAAGGGGGAGATTGTTAGCCTCAAGGTTTCAATAATTATTAATTGGCTAATTAATCCAAGGACATTCATGTAGTTTTGATGATAACCATGATTTTAAGTTGTTCATTAATGATATTTTCATATGAACTAATGATTTATGTTTTAAAGCTTAATTTTGACTATTGATTTAATTGGACCAAGATGGCCAATTCAAATATCAAGCAAATGCAAAGTTGACAAGTTGCAAATTCATTGAAGATCAAAGTCATCAAGACTCAAGACAAAGAAATCAAGCTCAAAGACAATGATCCGAGACATATGAGAAGTAAGAGTTAGGTTTTGTAAAGTTTATTAAGATTTGATCTTTAAGGCTCAACTTTAAAACCAACTTCAATTGAAAAATCTTTTAAAGTTTTCAAAAGACAAACTTGATTGGTTGAAATTCAAATGTAAGACAACCATATCAATTGAAAAATCTTTTAAAGTTTTCAAAGACAACTTGATTGGTTGAAATTCAAATGTAAGACAACCATATCAATTGAAAAATCTTTTAAAGTTTTCAAAGACAACTTGATTGGTTGAAATTCAAATATAAGACAACCATATCAATTGAAAAATCTCTTAAAGTTTTCAAAGACAACCATTTGATTCTTAAAGTTGAAATTCAAATATAAGACAACCATATCAATTGAAAAATCTCTTAAAGTTTTCAAAGACAACTTGATTGGTTGAAATTCAAATATAAGACAACCATATCAATTGAAAAATCTTTAAAGTCTTCAAAGACAAACTTGATTGGTTGAAATTCAAATATAAGACATATCAATTGAAAAATCTCTTAAGAAAGACAACTTGATTGGTTGAATTCATATCAATTATGGTTGAAAAATCTTAAGAAGAAAAGTTTTCAAAGAAAGCAAATTGATTGATTGAAAATCAAGAAGAATGCAAGACAACATGATGGCTATAAATACTACCCTTTCTTCATTTCTAAACATCAAGCATACAAGAGAAATCAACATGAAGATAGAAAAGATAACATCTTATACATCAATCCATCCTTCTCAAGCTTATATTTTCATATCATTCAAAATCCTTGATTGAAAATCAAATTTCTCTAAACACTTTTTGAGCCATATTGATCAAATCCTTGATATACTATTAGAGTGAGCATATTGTGTACAATTACTCTTTGAGAGAGCCTTATCTTGTACAACAAATACTTTGTTGAAACCATTGAGTGTTTTTGTTAGGGTTTTGGTATAAATCCTAAGTAGTGAAAAGGATTTTTCACTAGGTGGTTACTCTTCACCTTGTAAGGAAGATTTGTGGGTCTTGATATAAATCCTAAGAGTGAAAAGGATTTTTCACTCGGTGGTTACTCTTCACCGTGTAAAGAAGATTTGTAACGGTTTTGATCTTCACCCGAAAGAAGATTGTCAAATTAGTGAATTTGGGAATCCTCGAGAAGTGATTCTTGAGGCGGGGACGTAGGCAGGGAAGCCGAACCTCGATAACAATCACGTGTTTGATTTTCTCTATCTCTATCTCTTACTTATTCAATTGCTTATATATGCTTGTGTTTGATTTTCTATCATATCTTATTGCAATTGAATTGTGTTCTTAAATTTGTTTTTGCTAATTGAAAATAGTTTTTAATTCCGCATTTAAATCGAAAAAGTTTGCCTCAACCTAAATCACCCCCCCTCTTAGGTTGATATTTGGGTAACGGAGAACAGAGGGAGAGAACGGAGAAGAGAGGGAGAGCAGAGGAAAAAAAATGGAGAGAGAAAAAAATCGGGCAAATGAAAGAGAAAAGGAAAAAAAAGGCTTTAAATAGGTGGTGAAAAATAATAAAATAATCGGCTGAAGAATGAATAGGAACTCTTCATGACCCACTCCACCGTCCAAAACCCAACAACCACGCTTTTGTTGTTTTCTCCGACCCATTATTATTTTTTCCATGGGAGTCTGAATAAAGTAATAAAAGCTGGTCCAAACTTCATCGTCCTCCCGAAATAAAAATCTCAAGCTAAAGGAAAATTTCCAAACAAAATAAAAATCTCAAGCCGAAGGAAAATTTCCAAGCACCCATTGCGTCAAATCAAATGGAAAATTCTACAACACCCAAACCCCTCATCCTCACTACCAGGAAGCTACAACACCCAGGCCACCATGGCCAACCCATGCCGAGATCGCCGATTTTTTCATTTTGACACCCAAGACCCCAGACGGAAGACCTGTATTTGTGGAGATACAGAGCCCAGGCCATGGAGTTGCTCTTAGCAATTGCCAAGACCCATCCCCAATAAGCTAACGTTTCACGGTCAGTTTGAAATAGAACACCAACGGGAGAGATCCCAAGACCCACCACCACGCCGACCCGCCCCCAAGACCCACCACCATGCCAAGATCGGCAAACCCAAGACCCACCACCTCGTCGAGATCCAAAACCCAAGCCACGTTGAGAACGGAGAACAGAGGGAGAGAACGGAGAAGAGAGGGAGAGCAGAGGAAAAAAAATGGAGAGAGAAAAAAATCGGGCAAATGAAAGAGAAAAGGAAAAAAAAGGCTTTAAATAGGTGGTGAAAAATAATAAAATAATCGGCTGAAGAATGAATAGGAACTCTTCACAAATGAATTTTTACTATAGCAATATAGGAAATGAAGAGCAGGATGAAGAGTCTGCTGGAGCCGATTTTTTCATTTTGACTCTGTATTTGTGGAGATACAGAGCAGTGCTGGAGTTGCTCTTAGCAATTGTTGTTTCCTAAGCTAATCGTTTCACATCAGTTTGAAATAGAACACAACGGGTCTGCAGCACACCCGCCCACAGTATCCAAGTGTGCTTTTGATTTTCTCGATGTCAAAATCAGAAACAATGAGCTCCAAGTCGAAGAAAGATTCTTCTTCTTTGACCCACTACCATCAACCCATTCACCACCAATGGAGCTCCAAATCCTCTAGTAAAAAAAAGGATGAACTTGAGTGAGTTTAGAGCTTCCATTGTTGTGAGAGAGCGAGAAAGTTGATTTGAGATATGGGGTCTGGTTTGTTTAGGGTTTTATAATGGGGCTGAGAGAGAAAAAGAATGAAATAAGAGAGATTTGTTTACTTTTCACTTTGTTGATGGAGATTTTTTTGGCGCCCAATCCTATAGAGAAGAAGGGTTTTCTTTTGTTGTGTGAAAAGATTAAGATGGCAGTTTAGTCATTTTCTTTTTTTCTTTTTTTAATGTAAACTCTAGCCGATACGTGGGCCACGCGACCATCCAAATTAACACTAATTTAGTCAAATTATAGTATTTTTTTATAAGTATAATACAAAATATATTTAATACTAGCAATATGCCCGTGCAATGCACAAATCAATTGAAACTTATATGTAAGTGATTTACTTATATCATCAAAATTGATCAATTAGAGGTAAAATATATATATATATATATATATATATATCTTAAGTTATCTGATAGTAGATGACCAAAATTATTTAAATAAATAATTGTTTTTGTTTTAAATTGTTTGAAACTTTGGGTAATAGAATTTTAATTGGAATACTATTTTAAATTTAATTGTGTTAATAGAGTTTCACCTAGAATAAATTATAGCCACTTTTTATTTATTTATTTATTTATATAATCTAAATTATAGCCACTTGAGACTTTGGTAATAGAATTTCACTTATGATAAACTATCTTAATAATTTTGCCATATTGTATGATGTGGCACATCATACAAAGAGAACATCCACATGGTGTAATTACGGTTTCTAGGACTTAATTTAATTTTTGAAACTTTTGATATAATTTAAATAAATAATGAAGTTTTTGAAACTTATAAAACTTTAATTGGAGTACTATTTTTAATTTAATTGTGTTAATAGAATTTTATTTAGAGTAAATTATAACCACTTCAGTCAAGAGCCTTAATATAGATCAACTGACATTGACTGATTTTCTTTATGAGAAGAATCAGATTCAAATCTCCCTACTCAACTAACGAATTATCATAAATTTTTTTTTTTAAAAATAGCCACTTGAAACTTTGGTAATATAATTTCACTTATGGTATACAATCTTGAAAATTAATATTAATGAGCCATTTGGAAATCACATTGTTTGTTGTGGCATTAGGAGAGATCAACATGTGATGCAAAACACATCTTCTAAGTTAAAATATATGATATGCTTTATATATTTAAATATAATAAACATTTATTTTTTAAAATATTTGAGTTTTGTATGATAAATGAGATATATTCGTATTATGTGAATACTATAAGTGTATTCTTACTGAGTATGAAGAAAGTAGTTAAAAAAATATCCTTGTGTATTCTTTAAGTTTATATTCTTGATCGAATAATGTTAGAGACACAATATTTTATATAATTCTTGACATGACTTACTGTGATTGAAACAACATCACTTTCACTTGAACCTATCAATTATACCATTTTTATTATATACAAATTATAATAGGTCATGTTAATATATCATTATAAAAGACAAAAATACACTTTGGGTCCTTATAAGTTATGTGTATTTTCATTTTGGTCCCTATACTTTATAATGTTTCATTTTAGTCATTGATTTTTGGATACAGGTTCATTTGAATCCTTACCCTCCTTATTTTCCACTTTTTTATTTTTATTTTTTTAATATAATCTTCTCACCAATTATAACACAAGTTTAAAAAATCAAGAACTAAAAATAAAAAATTATAAATCATAGGAATCAGGGGCGAACAATGGAATTTATTTTAGGGTGAGATAGAATTGGACTAGGTTAGAGTTTTTTTTTTTTTTAATTATTATATTGAAATTCAGACTAGATTAAGGCTAGAACTATTTAAAAATAGATAAAAAAATTTAGAAAAAAAAAAAGGCTTGACTTGGCTGTAGCGATGGGCGGGGCTAGTACATTTGAGTGGGGTCAATTGACCCCACTCAATTTAAGTTTTTCTTTTTAGCATAGGTATATGTATATCAAAATTTGGATTTTTTAGAAGTTGACCCCACTAAAAAAAAAAAAAAAACTAAAGGTAGAGGGGTCAATATTACTAAAATCATGTGATTTATATGTGATATGTATTTTATTTCATAGATCTAGCACACTCTATTTTCCAAGTAATATATCTTTTTTACTTTCAAGTCTCAAGTCTCAATTCTATTTCTCTTTTTTTTCTCTAACTTTTCTTTCTCACTATGAGTTTGCGACTTTGGCCTATAGCTGGAGTTTATTCTTTTAATCTCATACTCATACATCACTAATTTATACTCATTAGTTATTAGACTTTAAGTCTTCAAGTAATGTGTTTCTTGAAATTAGAAAAACAAATATGCAAAAAGTCAGTCTTCCAAGAAAAATCGTATTGACTTGGAAACTCTTTGCATGGATCCAAGAATACGAAAAAAAAAAAAAAAATCAAAGTATCATTCTAAAGATCAAGATGAAATTAGAAAAACATATATACAAAAAAGGTTTTTATTAACAACTTCTTAGCCACAAATTTCCGTAAATGAACAATAATAGGGTGTTGCATCAATTTAATCATTGACAATGAATTAAATGACCCTATTGAAATTTGTTTTTGGCTATGCCACTGGACTGCCTGTAGCCCAGTCAAGCCAACACATTGGCTCCGCCCTTGATAGAAATCAAAATAAAAACACCCCAAAATATAAGGACTAAAAATGTATTTTTACCAAAAAAAAAAAAAAAAATCGTGTCCCTAATCCATGGTTTTTTTTTGGCTAAAATAATCCATGGTTCTTTGTCTTTAGCTATGGAACTCGTAAGGTGGTTTTTTATTTTTAGTTTTGATTATTATTATCAATTCTGCTATGGAACTTATTATTAATTTATGAATGCTGTCTGTCAGTGTTAGGAGTTCAAAAGAATAATAAAGGCCGTATGCTTATTTCATTTAAATTACAAATGAACAGAATAGTAGTGGTGCCAAAATGATCCAATACGGGTCTTCAACAATAAATTTCAGGAACTCACCGAGCATGTCAGAACAGGGAAAAACTGTGGAACTTTCCTCGGAAGAATTAGATCAGATGGAGCGCAACACCAAGAAACAAAAGGGCGATTCTCCTTCCTTTCTCCCCCAGCGGTCACTTAGATCCTACAAAGATTCTCTTGTGAACCCAGAGGGTAGCTGGGCTGATCACTCTATGCCAGACATACCCCAACCGGAAGATGACCCAAACATCCTTTCGGACTTGGAAGAGCAAGGAGATGATAACATCCCCTGTATCCTCCTTTCAAAAGCTGAGAAACTACGAATCCAGGCCCCTTGGCTCTCGGCACTCATCATTAAAGCCTTTGGTAAGTCTGTTGGTTTCAAGTATATGGACTTCAAAGTCCGTTCGTTATGGAAACCACAAGGAGATATGCAATGTATTGATCTAGGCAGTGACTTCTTCCTTATTCGCTTCAAACTTGGAGAAGACTACTGGAAAGTTGTTAATAATGGACCCTGGTTCATTAATCAACAATTCTTGACGGTTCGCCGCTGGTCTCCAGGTTTTCGCCCTTCAGAAGCCAAAATCAGTACTACAGTAGTGTGGGCAAGACTCCCTGAACTACCCATTGAATTATATGATATGGATATACTTCGGCGCATTGGTAACCAGTTAGGAACACTGCTAAAAATTGATGCGAGGACCATGGACAATGTGCGGGGCCGTTTTGCCAGGCTCTGTGTTCAGATAGATATTGACCAACCACTGGTCCCAAAAGTTCGTGTCGGGGATATTGTTCAACGAATCCAGTATGAGGGAGTTTCAGCTATCTGTTTCAAATGTGGTTGTGTTGGTCACAGAGTTGACTCCTGTCCCTCCTCACTGTCCACATCTATACCTCCTACCTCCCCATCATTCCCTCCATCTCCCACCAAACCCTCTCCTAGAGAGGATGGGGAAATCTATGGTAAATGGATGCTTGTAACCAGACGTAAATCTTTGCCCAAGAAATCCAGTCCTTCTGACACGGCGGTGCCCAGTCGTCTAGCTCAGCGCCACCCTAGACCCTCCACAACAGGGAAGCTTCCCCAAGAAAGTCAAATCCTAGCACAGCGCCCCAAGCAAGCCCAAGCCTTGTCTTTCTCTATAGCAAACGTCCCTCTGCATGCTTCTTGTGAAAGTGACGTAACCCCCCTGCCACAAAAGACCTCCAGCGGACCCCACACCCAACCTAACACCCTTTTGTGCAAGACATCCCCTGTGGAATCTGAAACAACTGCTGACCCTACATTAAACCAAAACCCATGCTCTGCCCAAGCGGCCCAATTTTCACCAAATGGTGAAAGAACAGATAACCCACCTCTCCTTCCCGAAACCCAACCTCGGATAGACCCCCATTTACATGTTACACCTGCAACGAAGCCTAAATCACTGACCTTCTCCAAGGTAACATCAAAAAACACCCATTACCCTACAGATCTTGATATGGAACTTAACTCCTCCACTACCCCTGCTTCTCTTACTTTAAACACTACCCCCACCTCACCCGCCACCCCAAGCTCCCATCCCACACACAATGAACCCCAACAGACATGCCACCAACCTGAACTCCCTACCACCATGCCCGGCTCAATACGACGGCAACTGGGCTCTTCTCAGAAGGGGCAGGATGAGACCGATTGGGGACAACCTTGTCCAATGGTTACGGGATTGCCCCACCTTCTTTTGGATCCAAGTGGAAGAGGCCATAGAGAGAACTCTACGGGACCAAGTCCCACGCATGCCGGAGAACACCCAAATTGGACGAGTAGTAGTCAATCTAACATCCGAACTAGCTATCGTCTCACCAATGCTCATGCTGACGTCGGATATCACACCCCTTTGGAGAGAGCCAAGGGGGACGGTACAAGGGACTCCTCCATTGCTAAGGACTCTCAATGGGATGGAGATGCTATCAGAGCCGACCGCTGTCGCAGTCCAAGAAGCTATGACCATAGTAATATCCCTGGACAGCACTCTGATCCACTTCCCTTTCCTCGCAATGGACGAGATCACCATCATTACCGAAGTGCACCAACGGATCAGGTTATTTCGTCTCTCGATAGACTCACTCCTCTTAGGACTTCTCCAGGGGCCGTCTTTCCGATTTGTCATGAATCCCCAAGCCCACAACACACCGAGCTACAACCCGGAATACCATCGTCGTCTCTCAACCCGAAGGCGCAGACATACTCGTCGGTTCCAACCGACACCAATCAATAACCTGTTATCCATGCGGATCCTCCTTTGGAATTGCAGAGGTGCTGGAAACTTGAATTTTCGCCGAAATTTTGCAAACCTGGTTCGTTCTCATCGCCCAGCTATTGCTATTCTGGTGGAAACGAGGATCTCTGGGCCCAGAGCTGAAGATATCAGCTCTACTCTTGGTTTTGATAGCGTTTGTCGCTCAGAAGCTGATGGATTTCGAGGTGGCATTTGGCTGCTCTGGAACTCGGGCGAAGTCACTCTTGATATCCTCTCTGTAACTCCCCAGGCTATCCATGCTTCGGTCCAGGTGTGTATCTCTAATCCTATCTGGTTACTTTCTGCTATATACGCAAGTCCATGTCTCAACACTCGCATCCATCTCTGGGAGCATTTGGAATTGTTTGCAGCCTCCCACCATTTACCTTGGGTTGTGGCGGGGGACTTCAATGAAATTCTGTCTAGTCATGAAAAATTTAGCTCCTCCCCTGCAAACCAACGGCGAATATCAACTTTCACTGAGTGTCTAAATAACTGTGATCTGTTAGACCTGGGTTTTAATGGCCCCCGTTTCACCTGGACTAACAAACGGGACAACGGGTTGGTTATGGAACGGTTGGACAGAGTGGTGAGTAATCCTAGCTGGAAAAATTTATATGCTGAAGCAAACGTTACTCACTTACCCCGTACCCACTCAGACCACAATCCAATCCTTCTTGACACTGATCCTCCTCGGCATGTGTTTGGGCGTAGACCTTTTCGCCTGGAAACCATTTGGTTTTCTGACCCGGGTTTTCCTCAACTTGTTGAGGACTCTTGGCTTCGGTCTCAAAATGATATTGTGAAGGCTATCCCTATGTTCACTGAAAAAGTAACCACGTGGAATAGAGAAACATTTGGAAATATTTTTCACCGAAAGCGTAGGCTTCTAGCTCGTTTGAATGGGGTCCAACGTGCCCTATCCCAAAACCCAAGTGAAGCTCTTCTAAGATTAGACTCTGAGCTGTCCATCAAATTCCAACAACTCCTGAATTTGGAGGAGGAATTTTGGGCTCTAAAGGCCCGAATGGAGTGGTCCCTACTTGGGGATAAGAATACTTCCTTTTTCCATACCTCAGTTGTATGTCACAGGAGTCGTAATAAGATTTGGTCTCTTAAAGATACCAATGGAACTTGGACCTCATCTACCTCTGAATTACGTACCCTGATTCGCAACTTCTTCTGCCAGTTATATACCACAGAGTTTATTTCCTCTGCCCAATGTATTGACTCTCCGAGGCTTTGTGTGTCCTTCACTGAGGAAATAAAAAATCTCTTAAGTCCGGATATCTCGGCCTTGGAAATTCATACTGCCATGAAATCCTTCAAACCTTTAAAGGCTCCGGGCCCTGATGGTTTCCACCCAATATTTTTTCAGAAGTTCTGGCCCACTGTAGGTACCTCGGTTACAACCTTTGTGAAGGAGATTTTCCAATCTCGTAAAATGCCTGCTATCCTAAATGAAACTCTGCTCTGCCTTATTCCAAAAGTTGGTCAACCAGAAGCAATTCACCAATTCCGCCCAATCGGACTGTGTAACACGCTTTATAAGCTTGTCACCAAAATCCTTGTCTTGCGCCTCAAGCCGTTCCTTAGTGATGTCATTCATCCTCTCCAAGCAAGCTTTGTTCCTGGGCGAAAAGCTAGTGATAATGTTATCTTAGTCCAAGAGATTGTCCACTCCATGAAGACATCACGTAGTAAAGTTGGCTCAATGGCTATCCAAATTGATTTGGAGAAAGCCTATGACCGTCTTGAGTGGAGTTTCATCAGACTAACTCTCCATCATTTCAATTTCCCTCCTTGGTGGATTGAAATAATTATGTCTTGTATATCCTCCTCTAACCTGTCTGTCTTGGTTAATGGAGAGCGTCTTGAGAATTTTGCACCATCCAGGGGTATTAGACAGGGAGACCCGCTATCCCCATATATTTTCATCATGTGTATGGAATATCTGGCCTGGTTGATCCAAGGTGAAGTAGAAGATGGAAACTGGAAAGGAGTCAAAACATCACGTCAGGGCCCCACCTTCTCCCACATATTTTTTGCAGATGACCTTGTCTTATTTGCAAAAGCTACTAAGACCAATTGCAATACTATCAAGAAAGTTCTACATACTTTCTGCTCTGCCTCTGGACAAAAGATAAACATCAATAAATCAAAAATTTTTGTCCCATCTAGCACTCCTCCCAACCGCATTCACTTGGTGGAGCATGAACTAGGCTTCAAGGTCTCAACCCATTTTGGTAAATACCTGGGTGTCCCCATTCTCACGGATGGTAGGGACCACGCTGCTTTTGATTTCATTATTGAAAAGATCCGTGGAAGATTAGCTGGTTGGAAGGCTCGTTCCCTATCCCTTGCTGGTAGATGTATCCTAATTAACTCCGTGACCACGGCCATACCAACCCATGTAATGCAATGTTGCATTCTTCCAAAATCCACCTGCAATGCTCTGGATAAACTCAATAGGAATTTCTTGTGGGGGGATACGGTTGCTAAGAGGAAACTTCACCTCATTAACTGGGGTACTATCACTAGACCCAAGGCGGAAGGAGGTCTTGGTATTAAAAGATCCTACTGTCGCAACAAGGCCCTTCTTGCTAAACGGCTTTGGGATTTCTCGCAAGGGTCTACTGCCCCCTGGGCTTTAACACTTAAAGTTAAATACCATGAATTGAGAAGCCAAGTTTGTCAAAAATCTATAGTTTGGAAGAGCATCAACCTCGCAAAACCCATTGTGGATAAAGGTAAAGGTACTCTTATCCATAATGGCCAGGGAACAAACTTCTGGATGGATAATTGGCTTGGATCGGGCCCTCTCCGCCACCGTATTGAGGGACCCCTCAATTTTCGAGAAGAATCCACCAAAGTTTGTGAACTTTGGGATGCTGACGGCTTCTGGCAGCTAAACCGCCTTTCTATCACCCTCCCACTTGATATTCAACAATCCATCCGGGCGTCCCCCAAACCTTTAAATCCTCTGCAAGAAGACAGCACATACTGGACCCCATCTACCAATGGTCTTTTCTCTACCAATTCAGCGTATACCATAGCACTAGACTTGGATGGCCCTTATAAGAACACGGCAAATTGGAAGTGGCTCTGGAAACTCAACTGTTTACCCAGGGTCATCTGCTTTATGTGGCTCCTGTACCATGGCCGATTGCCCATTAAAACCCTCCTAGTGAAACGGAAAATTATCACTGATGACCTCTGTCCCTTATGCTCCTCTGCATCAGAAACCTTGTTACATGCCTTTCGAGATTGCATAAAGCTTCAACCTATATGGCTCCATTTCGGTGCACCCCAGGACCCTTCCTTTTTCAGTGAGACCTCTATTCAAGTTTGGACTCATTATTGGTCCAAATCCTCACTGCCCACCCCCATATTATCCCATCTCCAATGGCAAGATTTATTCCCCATCCTCCTTTGGACCATTTGGTCCGCCCGAAACAAAACTGCTATGGAAAGCAATCCTTTTGACCACCACCAAGTCATCAAACGAGCAACCTCCTTGACTCTTGAGTCTTGGATCATGTCTCCGAGGAAGACGGCAATACCAAAATCAAATCCGACTCTTATTGGATGGAAACCCCCTCCCCTCTCATTCATCAAACTCAATACTGACGGATCTGTTTCTGGGAACCCGGGGCAGGCGGGGGCTGGAGGAGTTCTCCGTGACCACCATGGTACCTGGATAGGGGGCTTTGCACGTAATATTGGTCGCACAAACTCTCTAGCAGCTGAGCTATGGGCTCTCCGTGATGGGTTGGCCCTTGCCCATAATCTAAATGTTCAAAAACTCATTGTTGAGATGGATGCAAAGGTTGTGATAGATATGTTATCTGCTGTGTGTATCTCAAATCTCAGCAATCATCCCTATTCTGCTCTAATCTTTGACTGTAGGTCCATGATCCAGAATTTTGAGGAGATTGTACTTCAACACACCTACCGAGAGGGGAACTCCACTGCGGATCTACTAGCAAAAGCGGGGACGGATATTTTGCCTTCCTTCTCCTTATTTGATTCTCCGCCTTCTTTTGTATTAAGCCAGTATATGGCAGATATTTGGGGTATACAATACCCGCGGATGATGTAATCTTGTTTTTATTAATGGTTAAATTTCCCTTTCCACCAAAAAAAAAAAATGATCCAATACTGTCAGTGTACGTCTCATAAATTGCCATGAGTCGTCTGACATCCGTCAGGCATCGAATGCACCACCAATCGTAGGTTAGCGTCCGTTTTGTCTTCGATAATTCAATTAAACAGTACGTTGTACTATGAATATAATACTTTTTGTTTTTGGGTTTGGATTCCTCTTTGGACATTTATAATTCAATGTAACAGTAGTAAATTCAATAAGAAATTAGTGTAAAATGTCTTATTTATTCCGACATAATTCAATGTTTTTTACTCTCTTTGTCTCTCTCTTTATATATATATATATTAAATTCAATAAGGAACTGGTGTAAAAGGTCTTATTTAAACCCTCTAATCTGAGTATGCTACATCATATTTTTACAATTTCTAAAATAGTTGCTGATACACACAATCACAACTCAGCATTAATAGCCTATTTACTCTAACATTTCAGAAAATTAAAACCTAAACGTTTCCATACACACAGAGACACCACCGGAGATGCCGTCAGAGTCTTAAATAAACGGTAGAGATGATGGAACATCTTTAAAAAAAAAAAAAAAAAAAAAAAAAAAAAAAACGTCTGGCTGCCTGCCTTCATTATAATATATTGGAATGTAGCCCATAGTGTTGGTGTTTGTGCCACCGATCACCCATAGTCACTTATATTCTTTTGAGTAGTGACAATCAACAAAATAATCTATTAGCTAGAAGTTCGATGTCCTTGTTGCTGGAAAAGATCATCTCTTTCTTATGGAGGGGAAGTGGCTTTGAGAATGAGATTTTTTGAGTTTTTGTTTGGATATGATTTGGGGGTTTTGGCTTTTTCAATATTGTTCATCCCGCTGGGTTTGGCTAAACTCAAAATGGTTTGGTAATTGGTTAGGCTTGTCAAATTTGACTAATTGAATGGAGCCTTTTGTGCTTGTGTGAAAAAGGAGGATGGTGAAATTTGGAAGAAGGTGGGGATGGTGGGTCTGAGATCTGCTTCTTAGATTCAATTTTCTTTTTACTTAATTTTTTTGGGTCTAAGCTGGTGCAATATTTGATCTTTGATATTATAAACATAAACACCTACAAAGTTTTTTCTTCTTTCAAGCTTCAACTAGTACATGTAGAAAGTGCAAGGTTTTGGGTTTCATATTGCGGCGGCTACTTCTTCTTCAGTTCCTGTGAGATTGAGTTTTAATTTTCTGAAATGTTAGAGTAAATAGAATATTAATGATAAGTTGTGATTGTGTGTATCAGCAACTATTTTAGAAATTCTAAAAATCTGATGTGGCATACTCAGATTGGAGGGTGTAAATAAGACATTTTACACCAGTTCCTTATTGATTTAATCTTTTAATATATATATATAAATATAATATATATATAATATATATATAATATATATAATATATAAATATATAATATGTATATTTGGGTTTAGATTCCCTCCAGCTCTCAGTGTACAAAGGGAACATTGGGTTGACGCTTGTCCTAAAACACGTGTCGTGTTCATGTCTCCCTCCAGTGTTCACATAAGCCAAATCCTTTATTTTTCGCTAGAAACTATGAATATAAGAGCATTCACAGCTGTTAGCAAAATTTTTGCTATTTTATCTCTTCAAAAACCTTTTTCTTTTTTACTTTACCTTACAATTTTTACAAAACACATCTCATCACATTCTTTATTTTACAATTAAAATATTATAAAATAATTTACTTTTCATTATTTTTTCCCACACTCCCCTATCCACACCACGCCGGCAACCTACGCCAAACCACCATAACCAACACCGGCGACCCACACCCAAATCCACAACCACAAAGCCATAACAAATCGTAGCCACCACAAATCCATAGCCACAAATCCACAACCACCACAAATTACGCCACCACAAACCCATAGCCACGGAGCCACCACAACCACAAATCACAGCCACCACAAACCCACACCCTATAAATCACAGCCATAGAGCCACCACAAACCTACGTTGGAAACCCACAACCACAAACCCACAGAGCTTAGTTCTTTCAACCATACACATTGCATAGAGCCACCATCGGTCCATACCATCAAACCCATACCCACAAACCCATAGCCACCTCCAAACCCACAACTTAAATTTTCAACCCATCACCCGCAGCCACAGTGAGCCACCTATCACACTAGTGGTATTGAGCTTGTGTGAGAGAGAGAGAGAGAGAGAGAGAGTTAAAAAAAAAAAGTTTACATGATTAACAGTACTCGATATCAATACTGAGCACTATAGCATCAAGTAATTTTTTGAGCAATAATAGAGTATTAGATGAAGTAGGTTTTGCGTGATTTTTAGCTACAATAGTAGCTATTTTTGTTAAAAGGATGGTTTACCCATTCAGCTATGAATGCTCTAACGAATTGAGCATCCTCTTAGAAAAAAGAAAAAGAAAAAGAAAAAAGAATGTAATACAACATCCCTCTTTTAGCAATATATATATACATCATTCCTCATAGCTTTTTTTTTTTT
This sequence comes from Fagus sylvatica, assembly GCA_907173295.1. NCBI lineage: Eukaryota > Viridiplantae > Streptophyta > Magnoliopsida > Fagales > Fagaceae > Fagus > Fagus sylvatica. The sequence continues at coordinate 21,317,385 of OU015764.1, forward strand.
TCCTTAAAATCTATTCATCACATAAGCCCATCCTGGATTCCATCCATGATGGTGGCTGTGGGTAGAACATATTAACACTAGTTTGTAATCCTCCAAATACGTATGGACTAATTTAAGAATAATCACAATCATGGTTTTAAAAATTGGATTGGACAGAGAATAAAAAAGGGATTAGTTATATGTTGTCTAATCCGATCATAACAAAATTTAATTAATGATTGAAATAAATAAATAAAATAATAAGTTGATAATGAATAATTATTAATGAAAATATATAAACAATTATTTTTATGTGGGTTTAGAGTAGGGTGTCAAATGGTTGGGTTTGGATGGATAATAAATGTGTTGGGTCTTTAAAAACCAACTGCTCATTTAAACTCATTTAACAAAATATATATTATTCATACTCAACCCAACTCAATTATCTAAGATAAAACCTAACTCACCCATTTACTCAACAATTTTATAAATGTATATGGTCAAAATATCTTAAAATCTCTAAAATGACAAATGTGACCCTATAAAAATGGTAAAAATAATCCCAAATGATTAATAGGTGAGCTTGGGTAATTAGTGACTGAGTTGGGTGGGTTAATAGGTTTAGGCAGATTTTACTACCCCTTTAGACATCTTAATTTGAAGATGAAAAAAAAAAAAAATCAAACTAAACATATTAACATTACAAAAATAATAATCCTTCAAACCCTATTAGGAATGAAAAATCAAATTATGCAACATTCAACCTTACACTTGCCTCTCAGACATCACTTAAAAAGAATTCAAAGAAGGATTAAAAAGAATAAAATAATGATAATAAAAATTCTCAAGTACTATAAAGTACAGAGAAAAAACATTACACCTCACTCAAAGAAAACGACGATGTTTCCCAATATCACCTACACGGCCCCAATCGGTTTGGTATGCGTTTCAAAACCTTGATCATAATTAAATACATATAAAATGTTGGTTTGGATTTGCTTATTTCATGAACAAAGCTAGGATTTCTTCTTTAAGGGGTCAAAGCTTTAATTAATTAATTAATTAATTATTATTATTATTATTATTATTTTTAACCATTGAATAACGAGAAACAATCTAAGATCACAAAACCAACATCTCTCATATGAAGCTCACAGCCAATCTCAAATGGAACCATATACTATCAGCATTTTGATTACAATAACAAAATCTTAAAAGACATGAAAAGTCCACGAAAAATCATCATCAAGTGTCAAACAATTCACATCTGTCCAATAAAGCCTACACATGGCCGGTTGGATTTTGGGTGCCTAAGGTGATAATTTTAAATAAGACATTTTCTAATATTTAAATATCTATTAAATTTTATTAACTTTCTATGTAATATTTTTTTTTTTCATTTAAATTTTTTTATTGCTTTTTGAGATGTAAAATTATTGATTAAGTTTTTGTATTCAAGTTCTACCAGCTATATTTTCTTTTTTTCTTTTTTTCAATTGATTGTGATATATTTGATCTTAGATAGGATTTAGGTACAATATATTAGGTTCCTCAATTAAATTCAAACACATTGTTACATTGTTCAATGAAATACAAACAATATTTTATTTTCCAATGAAAATTAAATGCAATACAGCTGTTTGTTTAAGTTTAATTAGCTCAATTGGCACTCCCAAGTATTCTCAACGGAGATACCTATTGTTTCAATTTCCACCTCTCCAACTATTGAATTATTAAAAAAAGTAATAATAAATAAATAAATATATAAAAATATTTAGAACTTAAAGTACTGTACCTAAGTTTTAATATATAATTTTTTTAATGTGTATAGGAGACTTGGAAATTAGAGTCTCACACACATATGAAAGAATCTAAATAGTCTAAAATAAAGTGTTACATAGAGTACACAACGGACTAAGATAATTGACTAATATTTGGGGGCCTTACGCATAGCCTCACCTGCCTACAACCAATCTCATGAATTGATACACCCATTTTTTTGGAAGTCTTAAAAATTAAGTAGAAAATGGAAATGAAAGTGGTCATATAAATTGACAATTATTACTCATATTTGTTAATTTTAAAGAAATAGATATAAATTGATATTATAAGGGCAGAATTGACAATTTAAATTTTTTAAATATAAGTGAAACCACTCCCCCTCCCCCTCCAAATTTCCCCAATTTTGGGAATTAAAAATGAGTTTTTTGGAAGGGTATCTTACCCTTCCTAATCTTTCAAATCCTTCACCCTCTCACGTTAAAAAACTTTCAAACAAGGTTCATTAAACCTCCTCCATCCCCTTCCCTCTACTCCCCTCTCATTCCTCTCCATCTAAACATAGCATAATCCACGTCATTAAATCAAGCACAAAAAATGAATTTGACACTTCCATGGTCAAGCAATACCCAATCAACATGACAAACCAAAAAAACTTGCCTTTCCTATAAACAAAGAGTGAGCCAAAGCCAGATGGTTCCCCAATAGCCAATCTCAAAGCATTGGGAAGTTCACATTCAATAAAAGTTCCACAACTCTTGCAAAGAAAGTTCATTTGAATATGTTCACAAAAACTCTCCAAATAATGATTCTCAAATCTCAAAACATGCCAAAACTATGACCGGCCCATGTGCAAAGTGCAAACACAAGCTCAACTTATCACCAAAACCTCAAAATCACAAGCACAAAGAGATCTCAAGACCAAATTCAAGTGAAAAGTAAATCAGCATGCTTGTCTTATCCATGGTGGAACACCCCATTGGCAGCATTCATGCATCCAGAAAATTTCATAAGAAGTCTTTAGCCAAATGGATAACAAGCCACATAACTAGCTTCCCATGACAAAAAGAAACAACTTTCATAATGAAGCCAAGTCCAAATTAATGCAAATTCACAATCTAGACTCCCTCAAGCATTTTAACAAAGACATTGTGAGCAACATATCAACATCAAATTAGTGCTTCAAATCTAACGACCCATATAAAAACATCGTCAAACCACTCAATGAGCATCAAGATGTCAACATCCAAGTGGGAAGAACTAATTTGAAAAAAAAAAAAAAAAAAAAAAACTCTAATCATAGAATTAGACAGGGCTGAAACCGCCTATGAAACCAACTTCAAATTTATTTTTTATTTTTATATTTCAGAAAAGGAGGAAAAAAAATCACTTACCCAGAGTAGAGCTTAATGATTTTATGTTCTTGAAGCAACGACAATAGGATCGGCTTGATACAATTTGAGGCCTTACACGATAATTTAAGTGTGAACTTTTTTATATTTGAAGTCTATTATATATTTTATTTATTTAAAATACATTCTTAATGTTCTTTGAGATGCAAAATTATTAATTAAGATTTTGTTAATATTTATTTTTCAATTGATAATATATGCCTAATCCGCTTTATTTTTTTGTAGCCACACTTCCAACAAATTTGAAAGAAGTTAGAAAAAAATTAATGCGGAGCAAAGCATGAAAAATTGGCCCGGGCGGCAAGAAGAAGGTGAGCAAAATAAAACTCCCGTGGGCCGACCATGTTTATAAAATGGATTGGGCCGGGTCATTTTGAAATGACAGAAGCCCAAAATTATCTTTTAAATGGGAAATACCAAAAGTTCTTTTGAAATTCTTAAGCCTAAAGTCCAAAAGACGAAAAAAATAAAAGCTTAGCCAAAAGTTCTTACACCAAGTCTTCTAAAGACCAAATAAGACCTTTTTTTTTTTTTTTTTTGCTAATACAAATAAGACTTAGGCCAAGAAAGCATATCCAAAAAATGCAAATAGAAGGGACCCAAAAATAGAAAACAAAAACGAAAAAGAGATCCATAATTCTTGCTTTTAAGAATTCATGGAAAATTCTTATTTTGAATTTACATCCTTCGAGGTTAAAAATTCACCAATTTAAAACTTCGTTTAGATTTGGGCCCATTTGAGGTTAAACATTCACCAAATGCCATTCTTGGCAAAGGTGATCGTAGAGGAAAAGGTACTGGCTGCATACCATAATAAAAAGCTTACCCTGGTTTAAAATTTACCAATATAAAATTCAATTTTGAATTTACAACATTTTAGGTTACAAATTTACCAAATTATTATTTTTTTTAAATTTTTTTTACACCCATTGAGGAAGAAACATTCATCAAGAAAAAAAAAATTGTTATGCCCAAGTTCTTAAAATTCATTTTAATATTTGAGAATTTTCTTTCAAACTACACCAAGTGGTTAAATTCATTCAAGAACAAAATTGATCACCAATTCTCATTTCATCTTTGAATTACACCATTCACGTTAGAATTCATGTCATCTCACCTTGAATGTTATGATTCAAAAAATTCAATTGAAGACACAAAATCTTCTATGGGTTGGGTTTTGAGGTTTTTCGGTCCGACTTGATCCTAATAGTAAGGGTATTAATTTTTATTAAATGGGTTTTGGGAAGGTTTGGTTTCAAATTTCTAAACCCGTTAGGGTTTGGTTTTACACCTAGGTTCCTGAACCCGACTCGATTATGCATTTAAATTATTAAAAGACCTTTATTCTTAACTTTATTTACACAAAAACTAAGGTTTTATTATAAGTTTAGTGTACAAGTGCTTACTAATTATTAAAATTAGTTAGACAACATTTTAGTTATTCAAATTTAGGTTAATCTGATCTGATCTAACATATAGTAAGATAAGCGGGCGGGTTTGGGATGAAATTCCTAAAATTTAAAGGGGTTTGGTATATAAAATATTTCAAGAGTTTGGGTTTGGGAATGCTTCTTTCACCCCAAACTCGACCCGTTTCCATTCCTACATTTTAGGTTAAAAATTCAACAAATTAAGGTTTTTTTTTTTTTTTTTTTTTTTTTTTTTTTTTTAAATTAAATTAAATTTACACCCATTGAGGATTGAACATTCATCAAGAAAAAAAAAAAATGTTATGCCCAAGTGCTTAAGATTCATTTTAATCTTTGAGCATTTTTTCAAATTACACCAAGTTGTTAAAATTGATCACAAATTCTCATTTCATCTTTGAATTACACCATTCACGTTATAAATGTCATCTCACTATGAATTACACCTTGAATATTTAAGATTCACGTTCCATTTATAGACACAAAATCTCCTGTATCACAATCTGGGGTGACCCATTAATTTTTCCTGGAAAATATGTGAGACATGCCAAAGCCTTAAATATTCCCTAATTTTCCATTTGACAGTGTAAATGATAGCTTTGAAAAATGGTTTGGAAAAGGCACTGGATTTATATGTGTTAACTATCAATACATTTGGTTGTATTGATATGCTCAATGGTAGGTTGTTGGCACTTGGTTGCTAATGCTAGGTAATGAGAAAATAAATCTAAAGGAAAAGAAAATATAAAAGCTAAATAAGCACATTTTTTTTAACGTGGAAATCCTATATGTTTAGAGAAGAAGGAAACCATGGGCTCAAGCTAGTTGAATAATCCATTATTGTCGGAAAGTAGTTACAAGGGTGTAAGTGTGCAATTTTATAAGCGAGAAAGAAGAGAGGAAGAAGAAAGCTTGTAGGTAAGGATTCCCATGTATGGAGAGATTGGTCCTTGAGGCTTCTTGCATCATCATTTTACAGTCATAAAGGAGGAGATATAATGGATAAATGTTGTTTTCTTATTGGTCAAGGACAATATTGAGTAAGAACAAAAATAGTATATCATGCACGTAGTGCTTTAGGTGCATGCAACCAGGGGCGGATCCAGGAATTTAATCTAGGGTGGGCACCTTTTAATCCCAAAGTTTAATAGACAAAATACAAAAAATGCCAAAAGCCAATATACATTATTTATATAACCAAAAAGTAATAAACAAGAAGCTCATTATAGCTTTTTACAATTGATTTTGACATGTGTTTCATATTTTGAAAGCGTTACATTATAACTTTATTATTAATACTACGATAAATGTCTTTCCCTATGTATACATACAAGTTGTCATCCATCCATTGATCACTTATCCGACTATGTAATCAATTCTTCACAATCTTCATAGCAGAAAATGATCTTCTAACAGTGGTAATCGCAACTGGTAAGTTTGATTATAAGTTATATATCTAACTAGAAAAAAATTTAACAAAAAAATTAGGATCATTCTACAATACTCAATCTTTTTGTGAGTTTGGTACCCACTCAATTGTTATTATCAAATATGATGTAGTTGTCATCATATGTGATGGTAGTGCTATCCAATGTGATGTTAATACTCTCCAATTTTATATGTATTAAATTTAAATAAATAAATAAAAATTTAGGGTATCAATTAATGTGATCATAGGTACCAATATATGTGAGGTAATTACCATCATGTGTGACACTAATACCATCAATATGACATTTTTTCTATTAAAAGTACAACACACACAAAAAAAAAATGTGGATATTGTAAAATTATCCAAAAAATTAAGGGTGGTCACTTTATAATATCCAATTATTTTTTATACTATATACCTACTAATTTTTTTAAAAAAATATACGTGCCCACCCTGGCCTTAGTGTGGATCCGCCCATGCATGCAACTGTCCATAGTTGCCTTTTAGCTGGCTAGTCCTTTGTTGGGATATGGCCAAAATTTTTGCTATTACAGTGGCCCTTGATGTGCGAAAGGAGGTCGCTCACTTGTATTTTTTGGAATTATCCATTAGCATGCTATCAAAAGTTGATTTAGTATATGGTATTTTCCTTATGGCTAATGACTAAAGGCTAGAAAGCTTTGTCCAATGATTATGTGTCTATTTTTAATGTCCAATAGTTAATGACTAATGTTTACATAGCTCATTCAAATGACTATATGCCTTTACAACCATGCAAAAACCAAAATAAACTGAACGTGCAAAGCAAACTAGACTAGCCAAATATAAGCTACTAAAAGTCCAACAAAATGCCTTATTTTTAGCTCATCGAATCATATCAGTTAGAGGCCCAAAGAAGACCGGACTGGCACGACCCAGTGGCCTCCACGGTCCACAGCCTACACATGACACGGAGAAAATTTCAAAGTCTGTATTATCATTAGTCAGGGAGTCCTTCCTGTGGTGTTCCTTCTTCCATGTTTTAGGTTTATATTAAAAAAGTAGAACACTAAGAATATTCAAGCAGAAATGCAGAAAATAAGAACAAACAAGAACAAACTAGGATTAAACTGGAAATCTAACCAGACTCAACTGGCGTACGGCAAAACATTACAAGATACACTAGGACAAAGCAATGTACGTGACAATGATCAGGCGTATGTTACTTCACAAAACGACTTATTAAGGGACAATATTCGTTGCAATGGTTTAATATGCAATCTCTGGAATACTTCAATAATAACATGCCACCTAATAAAAATTCTGACTCAATATCTGAAATGTTTATTGGGTTTAAAACATCACATATATTTTTTTTATGAAGTAACATATTATTATTAGAACATTGTAGAGATTGTATATTAAATCATTGTAACTGATATACTCTCGGTTATTAAGGCTTGAATTGCATTAAAATAATGAAATAGTCAAGTAAATATTTAGGCGTAACTTCCTACTATGTGACTGATTCTCGTGGTTAGGAAATAATAATCAAGGACTATATTAAGGCTTGAAGGCTTGAATAGCATCGTGATGAGTATTCTCGTGGTTAGGAAATAATAATCAAGGACTATATTAAGGCTTGAAGGCTTGAATAGCATCGTGATGAGTATGTGAACATTGTTTTCCTTTCTTTTTTTTTATTTTTATTTTTTATTTTTTTCAGAGTTAAGATAGAAATTTCTAACTAATTTAGTTTAAATGTGTGTGAAGGCTCGAACTCACACGCTCGCTCAAAAAGAGATAAGGATCAAGCAAGGGGAGGGGGACAACACTGGCCCAGTGGTACATTGTGAACATAGTAATACAGAAAAAAAAGTGCATAATATCAAACAAACATAATTAGAAGTGTGAGAAAATTAATATCGGAAATTTAAAATAACGTAAAGCAAAAGAAACTAAACATAACATTTCAAAGAAAATAACAGCATAAAAGTAAATAACAAAATTAAATAGTCTAGGAAAATAAATGGCTGAAATTTAATATGCTAAGAGATAAGAGACACTACGTACAATAATTAAAAGAAAAATAAGAACATAATAAGATAAAGAAATAAAATTAAGGAGGAGAATATGGTTTATTAAGAAGACTTGTACCTTACTCTTTTAAGCCTATTGCAACTATTTTGATTGATTCCTCAATCAAATCTCTATCACAACTTTATGTGTTTTGAACAATGGATTGGTGATTTTATGTTTCACTCAGCCTACAGAGGTATGAAGGGTGGGGTGTTTACAATATGGGCAGAACTTACATACAGTTGCATACGTTCTGTTTGTCCGGTTCCCATGCTAAAATTTAGCCACCTGTCCACTTTAACACCTTCAACAAATGGCGTTAATTGGGAAAAAGAAAACTCATTTCAGCTCTCTCTCATCTCAGCTCTCTCTCACCTCAGCATCTCTCTCTTACCAGGCAGCCATGGCAGAGCTGGTCCAAGCCATGAGAGATGGAGAGAAGGAAACAATCACCATCAACACCACTCCACAAATCAACATCCCCCAATCACACACCAAAAACCCAAACCCCATACAAAGCCAAAGACCCAGACCAAAAACCCAAACCCCCTCCTCTCTCTGCTCTGCTTTCTCTCTCAGATATTTGGTTGCCGTGAGGTTGGTGGTGGCGTGGATTTGGTTGCCGGTCGGTTGTGGGTTGGGTTTGGGCGTGGGTTGCTAGGTTGGGTTTGGGTTTGTGTCGGTTTGGGTTTTGATCTAACCGCCGGTGTGGGTGTGGTTGGGGATCTAGCCGTCGGCGTGGGTTGGGTTGTGATCTAGCCGCCGGCGTGGGTTGCTGGGTTAGGTTTGGGAGGGGATGGGTAGTGCCGGAGGGGAGGGGATGTTTCTGTCTCACTCCTGCCTCCTTCGTCGGTCCCTCTCTCCGCCAGTCCCAATGCCCCACGACCCCCAATGCCCCACGACCCACATAAAGATCGGTTTTTTAACCCCAAAAAAAGTGATGGCAATCAAAGCTAGAAGATTTGAGTGAGAGAGAGGGGTTGCCGTACAAGTCCAAGAGAGAGTCCAGGACTAGAGTTGAACATGGATTTGGTGAGAGGCGGAGAGACAAGGCGAGGCTGAGCAAGTGCACCAGAGCGCATGTTGTGGTGGTTGTTAACGTTGGAGTTGCGGTAAGAAATATTGGTAACGATTCTCACACCGCCACCACCGGTACTATTCTCTATGAAACCCCCAAAACTCATCAAAGAAGCCCCTTTTTTTATTATAATGCTTTTTTTTTTTTTCTTTTCTTTTTTTTTGGGTCTGGGTCTCTGGCTTTGTATGGGGTTTGAGTTTTTGGTGTGTGATTGGGGGATGTTGATTTGTGGAGTGGTGTTGATGGTGATTGTTTCCTTATCTCCGTCTCTCATGGCTTGGACCAGCTCTACCATGGCTGCCTGGTAAGAGAGAGATGCTGAGGTGAGAGAGAGCTGAGATGAGAGAGAGCTGAAATGAGTTTTCTTTTTCCTAATTAACGCCGTTTGTTGAGGGTGTTAAAGTGGATAGGTGGCTAAATTTTAGTATGGGAACCGGACAAACAGAACGTATGCAACTGTATGTAAGTTCTGCCCTTACAATATATACCTTGAGTTGTTAGACTTAGACCTTTGTTTAAGGGTTAAAGTGGTTTCTCAACCAAACCAGTTGGCGACTCCCAATCTTTATCCTAACTTTAGAGTTAATAGTGTACTCATGGTCACATGTTTGGGATAGGCCCGTACCAGGCTCCACCCATGCAAGCCAATCACATTGAGGCACAATTTGGTACGCTCACAGTATTGAACTCAAGTGTTTGAACAAAACGTACAAATCATTATTTTTTATTTTGCTAATTAATCGTACAAATCATTAATTAAAGGTCTGTTGTGGCCTCTAGATAACTTGTAAACACTTTTGTTTTCGATGTCCTATGGCTAAGAAGATCAAGAGTGTCACAAAAGTATTGATAGTTAGAAAGAGGGAAGAGAAGAAGGCCAAATTTGTCAAAAAAAAAAACATTTTTTATAGTTTTTCGGCTAAACATGTTCCTATTGATGTTAATTTGAAAAATAGGTTGATTGAAAATCATTTTTGGGAAAGACAATTTTCAACAAAATTTTTAGATGAAAGTCGTTTTTACAAAAGATAACTTTCACATATTTTTCAAAAAAAAAGATGAAAGTTGTCTTTTATAAAAACGACTTTCATATAATTTTTTTTTTGAAATTTTGAAAAAACACGTGAAAAATTATAAACGAAAAAGGCAATAAAAAATCGTATTTCTTGAAGACGACTTTCACGCGAAAAATCGTCTTTCACAAAGACGATTTGTAATCAGTCTATTTTTCAAATTAATATCAAAAGAGACATGTTTGGCCGAAAAAAATAAAAAAAAAAAAAAAATACATTTTTTTGGCAAAATTGACCGGAGAAGAAGAAGATAAGAGAGAAGCTAAAATCAAATAAACCTTCAAAATAAATTTTTTTTGGCCAAATTACAAGTTACACTTTCTAAGTTTGATCAGAGTTCAATTCAGTCATTTAAGTTTTAACCATTTCAATTTAGTCATCTAAGTTTGGTCAAAGTTCAATTTGATCCTCTAAGTTTTGACCATTTCAATTTAGCACTCTAAGTTTGATTTCGTTTCAAGTAAGTCCTTTAACTTTTTATTTTTTTCACGAATGTTTTTAAGTTTTTGAAACAAAAATAAACTTAAAGGACTAAATTGAAATGGTCAAAACTTAGAGGACTATATTGAAACGAAACCAAACTTAGAGGACTAAATTGAAATGGTCAAAACTTAAAAGATTTAATTGAACTTTGACCAAACTTAGAAGGTGTAATTTGTAATTTGGCCTTATTTTTTTTTTTTTTTTATTTATTTTTTTTTTTTTTTAAAATGGATTTTTTTAATTAAAAGAAATCGAGTTCATACGTTATGGGATTTTCCGACCAACTCAACTCAAGAATCAATTTAGATATTTACCGAAGTTTAGGAGCTTCTAATTTTTAAAATTAAAAGAACATAAAGGATTAATTTTATTTGACCAAAAAATGAAGAGCTGTTTTTACATTTTTGTTTTCAAAACGTAATTATTGCCGCTGATAGTCAGTTGAAACAATTGGTCTTTTGCGCAGTTGGGTTTAAATTGAATAATAGTTATCTTGACTACAACTTCATTCGTGTCGTGCAATCAGGGGGGTCAACCATGACCATTTCTAAAATTTCTTTTCTTCTTGATAGTTAACAAATTTATTTCTTCAAAGACTTGGACTCGGAAGACTAGAAGCAAGACTATTGACTATCTATTTGGACTGGAATTTTCTGTGTCAATTACCCTTGGATTGAGGCCTTCAAAAATTGCATGACTCATCTTTTGCTATAAGATTGCAGAAAAGAAAAAGAAAGACATAGAGAGCTACCAGCTACAGATAGATAAAATGGTTGCAATATTTCTTTTCCTCCTATTTACTAGATTCTCTGCTGCAATTGCTCTACAAAGAAATTCCACCATTAGCGTGGGCTCTTCCCTCTCTCCAAAAAACAATTTATATTGGTTGTCAAGTTCTGGTCAGTTTGCTTTTGGCTTCTACAAGAAAGATAATGGCTTTGTCATAGGCATCTGGCTGGAAAACATTCAGCAAAAAACAGTCATATGGACGGCAAACCGGGACGACCCACCACTCCCCGAAGATGTCAAATTGCTTTTGAGTAATGATGGCAGGCTTATCTTGCAACAACAGCAAGGCGAACAGACACTAGTAGCAAATGCCACGCAATCCGCTTCCTCAGCTTCCATGCTCAATACTGGAAATTTTGTGCTCTACAATTCAGATTCGATGATCATATGGCAGACTTTTGATTTTCCAACAGACACCATTCTGCCCAGCCAGCGTCTCCTGGCGACAAATAAGCTTGTCTCCAGCATATCTGAGACAAATCATTCAAGTGGAAATTTTGTGCTTGTTATGCAGACAGATGGGAACCTGGTGCAATACCCGGCAAGCAATCCAACTGGAGCGGAGTATGCTTACTGGGCCTCAGGAACATACACAGCTGGAGCAAATGTGACTCTAAATCTTGGTGGTAATGGCCAGCTTTACCTGCTCAATTCTACCGGCTTCAATATAAAGACTTTAAACGGTGAAACAAACTTGAATGACAAAGCTTTCTATCGTTTGACAATTGATGTTGGTGGAATTTTGCGGTTGTACTCTCATAGCTTGAATCAAGGTGATAATTGGGTGACCGAGTGGTCATCATCTAGCAATAAGTGTGATCCTTTAGGCCTCTGTGGCCTAAATTCGTATTGTACTCTCATGGATCAGGAACTTGCTTGTACATGTCCTCCTGGTTTTGATTTCGTTGATCAAGACAAGAAGATTTTGGGGTGCAAGAGAAATTTCACAGATGGTTGCATTAGCAAGAATAGAGAAACATTTAATCTTCAAGAATTGGAAGCTATTGCATGGGAAGACAACCCATATTCTATTACCTTATCGAATAAAGCTGATTGTAGAGTGGACTGCATGAGTGACTGCAATTGTGAAGCTGCAGTATTTAAAGACCAGGAGTGCAGAAAACAAAAGCTTCCACTACGATATGGGAGAAGAAAAGAAGGTAATCAAGTGGGGACAACTATAATCAAGGTGGGCATAGGGAGTGTAAGCAGGGAAAGAAAGAAACATCTGCCAATTAGCTTAATTGGCAGTGTTACAATTTTGGGGTTTTCCCTTATTGTTCTAGCAATTACTGGTATTCTCATTTATAGATATCGTATTTGGAAAAACAAAAATATTGGGAATGATGGGTTAATTGAAGATGTTACTCTAAGATCATATACATATGGTGAGCTTGAAAAGGCAACTAATGGTTTCACGGATGAAGTTGGTAAAGGAGCTTTTGGGACAGTTTTTAAAGGTGTCATATCAAATGGCAAGAGAGTTGTGGCCATCAAGAGGCTAGAAAAAGTTGTGGTTGAAGGCGAAAGAGAATTTCGAAATGAGATGAAATCAATTGGGAGAACTTACCATAAAAATTTGGTTAAGTTGTTTGGTTACTGTCATGATGGAACCAATCGGCTTTTGGTCTATGAGTACATGAGCAATGGTTCACTAACAAATTTCCTCTTTGAATCTGAAACGAAGCCAAGTTGGGAGGAAAAAACTAGAATAGCTTTGAATGTAGCTCGAGGTATCCTCTATTTACATGAAGAGTGTGAGACCCAGATCATCCACTGCGACATCAAACCTGAAAATATACTAATGGATGATCACAAGAGTGCCAAAATTGCTGATTTTGGTTTGGCCAAGCTGCTAATGCCTAACCAAACAAGGACATACACTGGGGGTTATGTTGCACCTGAGTGGCTTAGAAACTTGCCCATAACAGTGAAAGCAGATGTCTACAGCTTTGGGATCGTGTTGTTGGAGATCATATGTGGTCGAAGGCATTTGGTTATGGATCTTCCAGAGGATGAAGTGGTTCTTGAAAATTGGGTCTATGATTGTTTTGCGGTTGGTGAACTAGATAAGCTGGTGAAGGATGAAGATGTGGAAAAGAACAAGTTGGAGAGAATGGTTAGGGTGGGACTTTGGTGCATCCAGGATGAGCCATCATTTCGTCCTCCAATGAAGAAGGTGGTACTGATGTTGGAAGGGACAATGGAGATACCAGCCCCTCCTAGTCCTACCTCCTTTCTTAGTTCCATGGAAGTTAATTGAGCTCTAGCTAGGACCCAAAATCTCCATGACATTGTAATTTGTTTGACTGATTAATAAACTAGTAACGATTTCTGAAGGGTTTTCCTAAGAAAATTCTTATGCTAATTGATTTCTTTTTGTCCAGCATGCTGTGCCTATTATCAGAAGAATATGATTCTTTTTTATGTGACGTCATAATGTAGCCCATCTATTGATAGCTAGCCAGAGTGTGTTCTTATGTTAATATTATGTATCAACATGGCTTCTTAATGATTGAGTTGCCAAGAAAACTATTGTATTTCGTTACAATTGAGCTTTTTGCCAAACCTAGTGTAGGTGCCTTTTTTGGGGTGGTACTGTAGACGTAATAGGTAAGGAAGTGAGACCAAAACTCACACCAGACCTTGCATTGAGCCTCTTGGCTAATGGTAGATGTAATAGGTAAGGAAGTGAGACCAAAACTCACACCAGACCTTGGATTGAGCCTCATGGCTAATGGCTGAACCCTATCGTTGATGGCCTAAGCTTTTATACTGGATCAATGCAGCAGGGAGTTGTTATCTATGTTGGGCTTGTGACTTGGCCTCCAAGGCAGCTATTGCAGTTTGCAACTTGATACAAATTAGCCCAAACAAAGAATATGCAGCAAACAAATGATTCCACTGGATAAACTTCAATATTCACAAAATAATAAAGGCCCTGCAGGAGGACTGGTCAGTCCCATAGGAGCATACTTAGAACAGATACAACAAGGAAAAATGAGGGATGAATCTTGTTGCTGGAAATGGGCTTATGGTTGTAGTGTATCTGGGCATGCAAGTGACCAACTGGACCGTGGGCTTTGATCTAGTGGCCAACGGTTGCACTTTACACTTTGATGGCCCAAGTTAATGAGTTGGAATTCTATGGTAAGGGCTCACAGTTCGCAAAATACTTGGATTCACTGATTGCAACTGTATAACATAAATCCAACACTAGTTAGCCAACAAAAGTATGAATAATAAGTAAAAAGACATATTGACAATAGAGATTTGATTGTGCCAAAGAAAAGCCTTGGTTTGTGTGGTAAGATAAGTCAGTTTTGCGATAACTCATCTCAACATATATCAAGAAGAATGAGAGTCAGATATTAGCTTCTGCAGCAGGACTTTATTTCTAACCGTGAGCTCTTTGCTACGGACTAGTTACTCCAATATTTGCAACTATAACAATAGTCCAATGTTAGTTAACCCATAGATAAGTAAACAATGAATAGATAAGAACTTTGATAACATAGTTTAATTTTCCAGAAACTAAACTCAGTTCTATAGTAAGATATGTAGCTACTATGACAAGGCCTGAAGGTTCCGCAGGAGCTTTTTTGTCATGATATTTATGGAACATAAATATTATTTCTCAACAAAGGACTTCCTTCCATGGGATTATTGGGCTGGTTTTCATTGTAGACTAGAAGCCCAAAGTTAGTTAACCATACACAAGTACATAACAAATATATGGATAGTTTTGCAACATAGTTTTGGTTACACATAAGCAAAACTTGCTTCTGCAACAATAATCAAGTACACCATATGTATATATTGGAAACAATGGAAGTTGAGGATTAAATGGGAAAGAGCTTATCCAAAGTAGAGTGTGGCACATATGAGAATTGAATGTTTTCTCAGTGAGTATGGAGAAGATGGAGTTTTTGTGTGTAGTGTTTGTTGGCTAATTGTTTGGATTTGTGATGGTGATCTTGCGTTGATCTTTTGATGGCCTTCTGATGCCTCGCCATGCCCTTCTCATTTTATAGGCATGGGATGCCATGGAGTGATCTTCAAGCTTTTCACGTGGACGTGGACAATGACAAGTCCTTTGAAGAGTCTCATCTCGTGTCAGCCAAGTCCTTACTTTCAGGAGATGGAGGTCTATTATGGCAGAGAAAAGAGACGTTTGCTGCATCTTGCCAAATTAACCGTCACTTTTTGCGAGATAAGGTGGCTCGATTTAATTGGACGGGCAGGACCATTTACTCTTTTATGGGGAAGGTAATGATATATAATGGGTTTTATGGGGAAGGAGTGAGCATTAAATGCTTGTCCGTACTTGGATAGAAGAAAGGCTAAGATTTCTCTGGAGATGGCGCACACACGCATGATTAAAGAGATTTCCTGCTCAACGAACCAAAATGTTCCCCAAGCAAAACCCTTGGTCCATGGCAGCAACTCTTCAATCCTTTGGATAAACTCCCCAACCACCAAACATGGACTCCCATGATTAATCTAGAGAATAGAAAGAAGGATTATGGGCTTAGGTCGTAGACTTAAGTTCCTTATCAAACCATTGATGTTTGCATTGGGGTAAATTAAGGCCCCGCTAGAGCTTCTTGCAATGATAAGGTTTGATGCCCAATTGATCTTCTGTAGGAGCTTCGTAATTTGCTTGGTTCACGGCCTTGGTGAGCCGTTTGTCATTTGGCTTCCTTGTAATGACAGACTCAAGGGCCCAAGGTTGCTTGTATTTTGCTATTTTTAGCCTATTGCAATAGGTTGAAATATATGCCAAGTTTTGTATTGTTAGGCTTGTGGTGCTGCAAAAACAACCATCAACACCTAGAAGTTAGACAAGCATGTGAGTGTAGGTATTAAGAAATGAGAACTCAAAGGAAGGAGCAAGAAACTTTGCTGTGAAAAGCTGAGTAATTCTCATAAAGTATTATCATAACAGTGATCAAGTATTTGTTGGGAAATTTAGACCCCGACTTAATTGAATTTATCCCAAATTAATCAAGTTGAATTAGTTAATCAAATTCAGTAATCACAAATAACCTAAGTGAGGAATTTAAAGAAGAAGTTTATTTGTTCAAGTAGAGAAACCCAACCAGGGTAAAAACTTTCTAGGGGTTTGTCGCACTCACCTTCAACGTAACAAATCCACTATGAATAAAAGTTTTACAATTAGACCTACTTAAGCCTAAAAGTTACCAACAGTAGAAATTACTAACAAGAACCTGTGTAGCTTTAATCCTAATTGAACTTTTACATGCGATTTGTCTTCCCACAAACTTATTCAAGTCTGTGACTCCAAGGATCACTTAAAGCTTTGATCAACAACTTTTCGTTGTTGATTTCCTTTGTGCAACGCCTTCAAATCATCAAACTCGATCCGGATTGATGAAGAAAGCTATTGGCTTTGTTACAAAACCCTAGGTGTATGAACGCAACCAAATCTCTAATTCTCTCACAAAATTAGTTTTCAATGAGTGCAAGTCGCCCTATAGTCATCCAAAGATCTTTCTTATATAGTAGAAATCATAAAGCAGAAGCCCTAGGCCTTTTAACAGACCGTGGGCTTAAAACTAGGCTTCAGTAATTTCGCGGCTCGATCGATCAAGCATGTGTCGAGCTTGGTGATGAGTTTCACTTAAACTCGATTGGTTAACCACTTAACCTATAGTCGAGCTTCCACCGAGCTTTAGTCCAACTTCAGTTGTGCTATCAGTCGAGCCTGCAGTTACTTCCTTTTTCTTAAGATTTGTCTTGAGTCTTTAACTTGTCTTGAAACTTGACTCAAGGGCATATAGTTTTGACATAGGATTGATAATAAACTAAATGGAGTTAACACACTCCATTTTACCTAACTTTATTTATACAAGTGAAATCGAACAGAAATTTTTAGAATAAGCTTAGAACTAGTTTAACAAACATAACGGCTAATATATAGTGAAAACTGAGATTTAACATACTAACTAACTTTGAATCAACCAGTGGAAATGTTACAAGTGTCGTAGTAACTGTAGAGTGTAATCCTTTACTTTAGGAAAAATCTTTTATATAAAATTCGGAGCCATAAGTACATTCTCTTAAGCCTAGGAAAATATCATCCTTACGTTATGGTTCATAAAGTCTTTCTTAACTAAGAGAAACTGATTAGCCTAGAGAAATTGTGCCAAGGAATCACCTCATAAAAATATTTTGAGCCTAATATCCTTCATGTCAAGCATCCTTTAAACCCCAAATACCACGTTACAAGCTAACTAAAGTCCTCACTAATCGTTCATGGTCGGTTGGTCATGAGGCAATGAACAATTGGTCAATCACAAACATAATCTAATCCACACAAATCAAAGGTATCACACCTCAAAAAGGGTTCAGATTCTCCTAAAACAACTTTCAATGATGGAACCGTTCAACTCAAACACATGATTCAATATTGCATACAATTATTGTCTTTAGGAATCTAGTTATGGGAGATTAAAATCGTACTATTGTGCAAGTGTGAAGAATATCAAAGAAAGGAATAGTGTGTTTGCAAAGATAATAGTTAAAAGACTAAAACACATTTTACACCCTTTAAAGTTGGTCAATTTTGATTTTGTTTCCTTATGTTTGAAAATTTGGATTTGCTACCTTGGGGTTTGGTTCCATTTTGATATTAACCCTTCTGTCCAAAAAACGTTAACCCTGATTGTTAAGTGCCATTTAGGCTTGACATATGTGTTAGTTGGCTTAATAAAATCACACTATGCTTAAAAAAAATTAAAAAAATTATCTTAAATATAAAAGTTACATAAAAATATAAATAAATAAATTACATTGCATTTTAGTCTTTAAAAAAAAAAAAAAAAACATTTTTAACATTTAAAAATGGTAAATTACACTGACACCCCTTCTTTTGAGGAAACTTGACTCGTTACACCCTATTTTGGAGAAATGAAACTACGCTCCCAAATTTGCAAAATAATTAACACTTAGCCTCTTTTTTATTTTCTTTTTTGTTTATTTTTTTAACCAATACCTACCTACTAACCAGAGTTAAAAAGAAAAAAAAAATATTCCGATTATTTTAAGTTTAAGTGAAGAATATTAAAAATGGGGAAAAATAGGATGAAGTGTTAATTATTTTAAAAATTTAGAAGCGAAGTGTCATTTTTCTAAAATAGGATGTGACGAGTGTAACTTTCCATGTGAAGGAATTGTCTATGTAATTTATCCCATGTGAAGGAATTGCATGTGTAATTTATCCTAAAAAAGTCATCTCTCTCTTCTCTCTCTCTCTCTCTCTCTCTCTCTCTCTCTCTCTCTCTCTCTCTCTCTCTCTCTCTCCATCTCCTCAGATCTGGATCTGGGCTTCTCTCTCTAGCTTATCTCCTTAGAGCGAAAAAGGAAAAAAAAGAGGATGACCAAAAATAAAAAATTAAGGTCACTCAGTCACAAACCTGTTTACAACAGAGGCACCTTTCATGCCGAGCTTCTTGGCTATGGTGATATGTTGCCATGGTCAAGGACAATGATTGCCATGGCGTAGAATCAATAGGCTGTCGGTGTTAGTTTGGATCATGACCATGGAAAAAGAAGATTATCAATGCCAAGGAAAATCCCTTTTCAACCCAAGCATCAAACGAGTAAACGACGTTTAAAACAATTTAGATTTTTTTTTTGGCATAATGATATGACTCATCAATTTAAATATGTGGCAGTTTTTAATAGGAAGGGTGAACCACTAGGCAAGTCTACCTAGTGGACTGAATAATTTCTCGCGAAAAGAGGGTGGAGATGTATCTCGTAAAATCCAGGCCATGATTGGTCCAAGCCAACACCCAACCATTTTCATCAAATCTCATCCTCACAGTAGTTGTTTGCTGTTTCACATTGATTCCTAGTACCAAACCCCACTGTTTTTCACTAAAGATTTGCTTCCCAAAATTTTCAAGCATAATGATTTCTCTAGCTTCGTTTGCCAACTCAACACCTATGTAATCTCTCTCACTTGCTCTCTCTCTATTATTATTATGAAGCTTTGTATTTTTAGGTTTTGATTTTTTGGTTTAAATTTGTGTTTTTTTTAGGGATTTAGAAAAGTAGTGCTTCATCGTTAGGAACTCTTGAATGAGTACTTTCGCATAAGGGAGAAGCGGCTTTTGTGTGAAATTCAACACCATAAAATTTCTACGTCGCCAGTGTTGGTTACTACGCCGGTGATGTTTGCTGCAGCGACAACTCCGATGAAGAAACAAATAATATCGTCGTCGAATTCAAGTCAAGAGCAAGTTCTTTCGATGAACTCTTCGCCAACGACTGTGCTGGTGGATCTAATAGATGAGAACGAGATGCCGAGGAAAGAGAAATTGCAGCTTATTAAGGAGTTGCCAGAGATTAAATCTCTCTGCAACAACATCTTCACCTCTTTTAATCAGGAAAAGTAATACTTGGTTCTTGGTACCAAACCCCACCGTTTTCGCCTCTTTGATTTATTTTAGGTTTAAATACCGTTTTGTCCTCAACTTTTAACCTTTGTGTTAAATTGGTTCCTAACCTTTCAATTGTGTCAAATTGGTCCTCAACCTTTCAACCTTGTGTCAAAATGGTCCTTACAGTTAAGTGGTGGATGTAAAATGCAGACGTGGCTAACGGTTTTTTCTTTTTAATATTAAAAATGTTTGACATGGCGTGCCAACTCAAATTTTAATAATAAAAAAATACCAACTCAAATTAAATTAGTGAGATGGATGATAAGATTTTTTTTTCCCACCAGACCCAATTACAAACCCAGAACAACACTAATTGTCCCCTGTCTTTGTAATCAAAACCTGGGAACTCATTGACGGCCTCGAAGACAAATTTGAAACCCCCAATTCTTTGATTTTCTATCGCCCAATTGTTGTTCAGAACAAACCCAGTTCGTGTAAGTACCCGAGCTCTGATGGGTCAATGGCAAAATTGTTTGATATATTTGAATCAATAAAAAAGTCTAAAACTTTGTCTCAAAATTCATCGTCATCGACGAAACCGCTATGGTAGCGCGCATTTGTTTGAGGAAGCTTTGCTGTCTAAAATGGACCCCAATGTGGTTTCTAGCTATAGGTGTGCCTTGTCATCTAGATCTAGGCAATTCAATTGTACTAAGTCCACCAATGGTATAAGATCATTGGGGTCTTCTAGTCCCATGACTACGAGTTATTCATTTTCCAATAGTTGGTATTGTTTGTCAAGCTGTGAAGATAAGATTGTAATTTACTGTACAAGTTTGAGAGGAATTAGAAAGACTTATGAGGATTGTTGTTCAGTTAGGATGATATTTAGGGGGTTTGGAGTGAGTTTGATATTTTTATTATTATTATTTTTTTTTTAATTTGAGCTGGTATTTTTTTTATTATTAAAATTTGAATTGGTATATCACGTTAGACATTTTTAATATTAAAAAAAAAAAAAACCGTTAGCCACGTCAGTAATTTCCATCTAACACTTAACGGCAAGGACCATTTTGACACTAGTTTGAAAGGTTGAGAACCAATCTGACACAGTTGAAAAGTTAGGGACTAATTTGACACAAAGGCCAAAGTTTGAGGACCAAAATGGTATTTAAACATTTATTTTATAAATTTTGTTTCGTTTCAAAGAAAAGAAAAGAGAGCGACACGGTGTGGGTTTGGGGAGCTGAGGTTGATTTTAATTACTGAAAAAAAATTAATTTATTTTGTTTTATATGTAATTTTTATATATATTTGAGAGAATATTTTTTTTTAATTCAATTTACATGTGTTATGATTTTATTGGGCTAACTAGCACATGTGTCAGTGTAGGTGACAATTAGCGGTGATGGGCTAATGTATTTTTGGACGGAATGACTAATATCAAAACGAAACCAAACCTCAAATTAACGAATCCAAATTTTTAAATATCAGGAAACAAAATCAGAACTTGTCAAACTTAAAGGGTGTAGAGTATATTTTAGTCTAGTTATAATAACCTTTGAAAAGAGGCATAAGGTGGGTATTTATAGACCCAAACTAAGGTTTTTGGCCATTCTTAGAGAGTTCTAGAGCCTCTGAAGAGATTGAATCATTTTGGAAAATATTTAATGAAATAGGGTTTTCTAGAGCTTTTTGCATATTTATCTTTTAGAGCATCTCTAGCAGCTTTTCAAATGGCTCTTTATCTCCACATGTGGAGAGCCAAAATGAAGAAATGATGCTCCAATAACTCTTCAAATTGCCAAAATGCTACAGTAGCTTTTCACAAATGAAAAGCTACTGTACACTTTTTAGCCGAATAAAAAATTATTTTTGACCGGCCCTATTTAAGGTTTTTTTTTTTTTGCATGATTTCTTTCTCTCTCTTCCTTTTTTTTCCTTCTCTTTTCTCTTCTGCTTTGCTCCCTCTATTCTCCATAGCTCTCCTCTATTCTCTGTTGATTTTGTGGTGGCGTGGTGGTTGATGGTTGGAAACGGGCTTAGGTTTGCGCCGATCTCATCTCGGCGTGGTGGCATGGTGGTTGACAGTTGGAAACAGGCTTGGGTTTGCGCCAATCTCGATCTCGATGTGGTGGCGTGGTGGTAGACGGTTGGAAACAGGCTTGGGCTTGGGTAGATGGCTTGATTTGGTTATTTTGGATGACTTTTGATTTTGATTTTGGAGTGGTTGATTTTGGATGTTGGGTTTTCTGTTTGTAGCTTGGTGGAGTGTGGTCTCTTGGTAAAGTGGTGGTCGTTGCTAGATTTTTCTGGTGGTTGATTTTGGATTGATTTTGAAGTGGAGCTCGATCTCGGTTAAGGGGTGGAGCACCGATCTCGGCTTAGGTGTGGATCTGGTGGTTTTTGTTGGTTTTAGATGAGGGGTGTGGATTTGGTGGATTGAGGAGGGAGGCGGTGTGGCCTGTGGGTCACTGGAGGGGAGAAACGAAGAAGAAAAGAGAAATGAGGAGAGAGAAAAAAAAGTTAAAATAAAATAATAAAAATATTATTTTAATAAAAATAAAGATAAAATAGAGAGTTTATTGGAGTGTAGTTGAAAAAATGGCTCTCTACATGTAAAGATAAAATAGAGTGTGTTGCTGGAGATACCCTTAAGGGTGTCTACATAACATTTTAGGGCATGTACACATCCCCTGACACATTGACAACACTATTGTCTTAACTTAAAACGGACATATTTCACTCATTGGAAATCCAAATCCCACTGAAACAACGCTCAAGCAATTAGCTAAGGAATAATATCTTTTGAGAATACTCATTTAAGAGAAATGCAAATTCATAGAGAAATGATTCAAGACCTCATTTCGGTGAAGCAACAAGTCTTCATTGGATGGAGTCCTATGTTAGTTCCAAATTAAGATAACTCAAGTGCTATGGAAGCGATAGATCTGTTGCAAAATGATAAGAGACAATGAATCAAAGAATTTTATCCTTTGCATCGGTACATACACAATGCTTGGGGCTGAGCTATAGGGAAATTATCATGATTCATGGCTTAAACCTGTCTTAATAATTAGGAAATCTAATGTTTCCATTAGGGGTTGACTCTAAGATATAAATTAATAAAGTTGCAAAGCCTCTTTCCCTTCATTGACCCACACATGACACAATCAAAGAAGGCAAACGATGTATATTGGTTTGCCAACAATTTCAACTTTAGGTCTCTCAGCTTTATTCCCTCTCCAAATAATCTGAAAGATCGTTTATTTCATAATGTTGTTGGGGTTTAGAATCTTTAGATTCTCTGTGTATTTTTCTTAGCCTCCCAATTTAACTCCAAAAATAAAAGAAAAAAATAAAATCAACAATGTTAGAGTATAAGCCCTACGGGCTTAAGCCAAATACATTCTCTTGTTGAGCACTCCTATTATTTGTATAGTACTCATATCATTGCTTATATAAAGACACTGTTTTGTACAATATTTTTCACTCAATACAATATATAGGCTTTCAGTCTTTAACATGGTATCATACTCATTGCTCTAATCTCAAGGCGTTTCTAGTAGTCTTAGTCTTTTATGGCGTTCTTTCGCTGTCTCAATCGTCTTCGGTCTTGCTCCTTCGTCGTTAGCACAATTTTGACGAGCCTGCTACCGTCAAAGGTTGATCCATCGCCAAAAGACCGGTTGCCTTCGTCGTATTTTTTGTTCCAAACCTCCGATCGAAATACAACAAGCACCATTGGATAGATTCTATCCGACCGCTCTACCATTTCCCACAAAAATCGCTGCAGTATGACCTCAAACGTGCCCACACGTGTCACCTGAAGTTTCTGTAGCCGCCAACGCTCTATCACGTGCCCTCAAGTGTTAGAATCCTCTCAATCGCACAGTGACCGCCACATGTCAACATCCTAAGAAACCACGCCAACCCTAGCACACACGTCAGCAACACATCATCGCCATGTCAGCACCATTGACTTTGACCAACAGTCGTGGATCGTTGACTTTGACCTCTCGTCGTTGACTTTTTGTTGTTGACTTTTTGTCTTCGTTGACTAACAAAGTTGACTTTTTTGAAACCAAGAGGAGAAAGATCTGAGAGTTTCTTAAAACAAGTGTTTTTTTTTTTTTTTTTTTTTAAGATAATTTTAATAGGATATTTTGTAAAATAAAAGGTGGGATGTGAGATGTTATGTAAAAATGAGTTTTTAAAATATAAAAATGACTTTTTGGAGAAGTAAAGTTAATAAATTATGTATTTTCGGATGAGAATGCTCAAAAATACTTAGATAGTCGGATCACGTGTTGTCTAGGAGATGATTACCCCTGACGTGGTGGGCCGCAATTGGTTGTATCAAAGAGGCAAGAGGTGAGACCTAGCACACTGAATAAATAATGTAAAGGAGATAGTGGAGAACAAATTAATGCCTTAGTGGTTAACACCTCTTGTAGGAGTGTTAGCGTTGAGGAGTTCGAATCCCTATTAATACCCGCTGAAAAGGTGATTTAATGGTAGAAAGCTCTCAGATGTGTCCGCCATACATAGCGGGGTTGAAATGAACCGAGACAATGACCTCACGAGTCCTTTAGTTTTTAGATAGTACTTGAGTAGTTAGTAACAGTGTCCAACAAGTACACCGCTGAAGCAAACTCCACCCGTCCCCGTGGAGCGGAAAACGAAGAGAAAAGTGTTGTGTTCTCAGACAAATATACAGAACGCTGCTCAGAGATCGAGTTTGCTTTGCATTTTCAGCTAGGGTTTCATTGATCCCTGAACTCCAACCCAAAAGGTCCTCTCCCAAAATATTGTTAGGGTATAAATACCATTTTTATTTCTCACGCGCTAAAACTCTCTCTCTCTCTCTCTGTAATTGCAGAAACAGGAGATGGCTGATGGCTACTGGAATCGGCAGCAGCCGCCTCTGCTCCCCTCCGCCAGCTTGCTCAAACGACATCGCTCTGAATTCGGTTCGTCTTTTAAATGCTAATTTTGTTATAGTGCATTAAGATGTATCTCAATTTGACACAAAGTGCTTAAGCTGAATAGGAAGTGATTGCATACCTTTTCAGTTTTGTGGTTTTTTTCATAATCTATATGAATCTGCACATCCTTCGATATTATTCAGTCATTGTTGTCTAAGTAACCCCAAATGGATAGAATTGACACCGGAGTTGCTCTGAAAATACATTGAAGACAAGGAGAAATTATTCATTCATCTCGTTGAAGACAATGACCATGTGACTCCTTAAAATTAGGAACTGATAAGATATAAATTCATTTTATTGGTCGGGAGGACCTTGTTGTACTGAATAATTTCACGAAGAGAAGATGCATGTCTCCTTATATAGATTCCAATAAAATCTAGTCATTGCCTCCTTCACTTCCCTACTATCACAGTATTTTACCTCTAAGTCTCCAATAAAATTTGCTCTCCTATGGCTATGAGTTAGCTAGCCTTTGGAAGAAATTTGTATTATTATCCCTTTCCTTTAGCCATAATGCTCGTGTTTTGACACTCAGGAGATAGTATGTCAGTCTCTTCTTTCTATCAAGCTACTTTATTTGCTGAACACTAACTTCTTTTCAATTCACACATTTGCAAACACATCTTTGTTCCACCTGCATAGGTCCTCCTTTAAATCCTTCAATTTCCTAGCACAAAACTGGGTGATCCTTCGACATTATAGCTTTCCCACCACTTTTGTACTCTTCCAAAACCTAGAACTTTATTTTTCCAAGCAAAAAATACTTCCCACTCTAAACCCAATGCAGTCAATATAAGATATGGAGGGAATTTCCTAGTTATTCAACCATACAAACATTCTCCTATCCAGTGGAAAAACTACTAAATTCATTTCATCATGGCTTGTGTGAGTCTATTTCCAAAACACCATGAACCCTCCAATCTATTCCCTGTCTTTTAACTCAGCACATAGGTTCCTTCTTTCCCTGTCATTGTTTGGTCCATACACTCCCGAAAATCCCATTCAAACCATTTTCAATGCATCTAAAGCTCCCGTTTGGAAACTCTACTTTATTTATTTATTTATCATTGGTTCTACTTTAAAAGTAGAACCATAAAGTGATTTCTTCTAAGAAGTTATTACGCCAAGAAGTAATGTTTGGTGTAATCTCTGAATCTGAAAAGTTATTTATGGTTATAACAGTAGCCATAATACTTATCAAAAAAAAAAAAAAACAGTAGCCATAATCAACACAATAACTTCTCAAACTAGCGATGGTGTGGCGAGCCTTGCCTCTCTCTGTCATCCGGAATCTGTGGTATGAAATAAATAAGTGGGTATTTGATGGAGTTGAGTGTCCTATTTTTGTGATCAAAGAGCATATTTTTGCATTTCTTGTTTGATTGGATTTGTGTTTTAGGCAGGCATTCTTTCAACGTCATTTATTGATTTGATTGACTCTATTTATTTGTGATTTGTATTCTTTGAAAAGGGTTTGCACACATCTTATTATGCGTCTTTCTCTTTTCCTTTTTCTAATAAAATTTTTACTTATCAACAAAAAAAAGTGTATCAAACCTTTATTATGTTGAAGTTGCATAAAAGTAATATTACACATTATTGTCCTCACACATAAATCCTTACATTGTCCAATAAAAATAAATTATTATTACATCTTGAAGAATAAATTATAATGAGCATCCTATACCGTAATAGCTACTAATACTTCCCAACTTACATAATTTCAAACTGTCCTTTGTCAACACCTTTGGGGGCTTAGTAACATGTGAACTGATTTCTGTAAATGCACAATACAACAATTGGCACAAGTGGGCACAATACAAACAATGATTTTTTTTTGTTTTTGCAATTGTCCATGAATGAGCCCATGCGGTTCATCTGGTCTTGCAGAAGGAGATGACATGGATATAGTAGGAGTTTGACATGGATATAGTAGGGGTTAAGTTATTATCAACCATACTACTGCCAAAAGGATTAGCAAAAAAAAAAAAAAAAACAATCAATCACAATCCTCAATTAAATCCATGTTGAGAGCATAATTTGAAGTGTAATGAATAAGTTCACTTGTGCCAAATAAACAGAGATGAAATGAAAACCTTATTTTCTAAGGAAAAAAGGGCTATCCTTTCTAATACAAGATTAATTAAATATACTAACTACAGTAACCATGAATCAATTAAAGTAAACATTGATAGCAGCTATGTCATTACCCAATGTGACAAAATATGCAATTTACCAATTAAACATTAGAAACCTTCATATCAACAAGGAAACCTCTCAAAAACCCAGATGATGCCGTATATAACTCAAACCACCATTATAACACACACACACGAGAGAGAGAGAGAGAGAGAGAGAGTCAAATCTACTTTTTCACTTATTTGTAGTTAGTTTTAGAAGTGGTTTTGCTGAATTAGAGTTTCCAAATGATGTCACTCGGTTGGAAAACCACTCATTTTTAGTCAAAAGAAAAAAGTTACTTCTTTGTGGATTTTCCAAATGGGGGATAACCATACATGAAATTGTGTACATCCTAGTGTAGCTAGCTATTTTAGCTACAGTTCTTGTATCCCACATCAGCAACACCCTTCTTGCCTCCTTTGCCCCTAGAGCCTCCCACTCCACATATGGGACTCCTCATAAACTCCTTGTCATGCCATTGCTCATGTCTTCCACTATAGTTGCTTGAATTGAATGCACACAATATCTGCCTTCCATTAACGCAAACAATACTGTAACAACCCAACAATTTTTCTATTCTCCAACCTCTTATCGGCACCACCACTTCATAATTAATCATAGATTCTTGGGGTTTCAATTTTCTTGAGCCCTTAGAAGAGGCATTTGGACCTTTCTACTTCATATTGTCTCTGTTCCACATGTGGATACCCAATGTACTTACTAAAGTTGTGGGTTCTACCTAGGACTCATTTTGAAGTACCTACCTTTCCAATAGCTTCCATCCCTTTCATCTTTGGGTCTTTTTTGTCAATGGGTTGTATAAAATGGGGCTACACTCAATCCCCAATTACACCTATCATGGGTAATTTTTTGTCAACATTCATACCCTCGCATTTCCCCGCCTGGCCATGCACATGTCTCAATTAAGATTCTTGTATAACCTGTGGTTCTGCTCTGTCACAGCTCTTCCTTGAGTCTAGCCTGCTGGTTTTTCCACCAAGATCAATTGTTGACATCCATAGTAGGGTGAAGCTTGGCCAAAACTGGATGGAAAAAAAACTTTGGCCAGGTGAATCAGATGTTTGGTGCCTCGAATATGGTATAAGAGTGCTCTTTTTATATTTTGTCATTGTGTGGACTCCCTAAGCAAGCTCGAACCCTTTCCAGATTCTGGCCATATGTGGATGTTGCTGGTTGCTTTGGATTTAAATTAATATTCAGTGTTGTGAACGACTTCATGTGGAGGGTGAGCTTTGAAATTCTTGCTCGCTTGTGGGTCACTTAACTAAGGCCCATTTGTGTCTACTTATTGCCCTTGGAATTCGTAAGTGTCCTTAACTAAAAGTCCTCCATGACCTTCTTGGGTCAACACATTCAACCCCCCCCGTCTTCTCTCATTGTTTTTAATGGTAATTCGCAATAAATTCCTTAGATTCCTCCAATTTGAAAACCACATCAATCATCTATCACTCTTTGACTTACAATGATGAGTTTGCCTTCGATCTTTGCATCTATCACTCTTAGACTTACAATGATGAGTTTGCCTTCGATCTTTGCTCCAATCCAACACCTTGAATCCTGCACCTAATCTTGTCATGGATCTAACATGACGATACCTTGTAATTTTTTTTCCCTTGAGTTCCTTTTTGGCTACATCAAGAGATCAAAAACTTAAATATATTGCTTTCTAGGAAAGAAATTTTGATCCAAGATTAAACCAAAATGTATGCAACACCAAAATTGAGAACAAAAGAAAAGAAAAGAAAAAAGTAATACTTAGAAATCATCACCTAGGCTTGGCTGGAAATTGGAATCAACACTAAATCATTGAGAAAATTTCAATGGAAATTCTATTAATCAAGCAAAACTGTATATTTTCTCCACTAGAGTATAATAGTGTGCTTATATAGATTAGTAGGATTAAAACCTAATTTTAATTGACTTGGAAAACACAATTATTGAATAACACAAAATACCTTCAGCTCTAGGAAATAAAATAAAATACTAATAACTTAATTAACTAATAAGAACTATATTAAATCCAATGGCTCAAAAAGACACAATTGACTTCTAATATTAAATAAACTAAATAAAAATAAAAATGTCTTTGTACTTCCCATATCACCTTTTCTTTTTCTTTTTTTCTTTTTTAAATTTTATTTATTTATTTATTTTTTATAATTCAATTGTTACAAGTAGAGGAGGGAGATTTGAATCCTGATTCTCCTCATAAAGGAGAGCAAGCAAGGCCATTGAGTTACAAGGCTCTTGGCACTTCCCGGATTATGTTTTTCAGAGCATGTGGACATGTGTGTGTGTGTGTGTGTGTGTGTGAATCTAGTACTGAATCAATAGACCTTGGTTTTGATATATAAAATGCAGACACACCCCTAAAAAGTTCCAATTTGAAACTTTGATTCTGTAAATTCACCAAAAATGGTGGGATTGCTCATTCTATCCCATTTCATTATTTATGTGGATGGAAAAGTGGTCACAAGCACCACACATAACTTAAAACGTATCCCTTGACAAAAGGTTTGTTATAGACTCGACCCATTTCCCATACTTTTTCGTTTCTTTTTGTCATAATCTTCTTTTTCTCTTTTGTCTCTCCAGAAATCCTATTTCTTCTCTTTCTCTCTTCCCTTGAATGATCCACTACTTTCTTTCTCTCCATCTCTCTCTCTCTCTCTTGGATGGTGGCAATTTGGCTGTTGTTGTGGCCTAAAGGTGGCACTGGCAGTTGAGCGAGTTTGGGTGTTCTTTATGGGCTCAGATGCTCGACAATGGGTGTGCCTGGTCGACTTCCTCTCCATTGCCGCCAATCTTTCTTCTCTCTTCTTACTACGGCTGGTCTCCCTCCTAGGCTCCTATCTTTCTTCTCCTTTCTTCCTATTTCTATCTTACTTTCTTCTCATCCAATCTTCTTCTTCTCTCTCTCTCTCTCTCTACAGCCTCACCCCTTGCGGCAGCAACTTGGGCAGTTAACCATCTAGGTTTGCTGCCTGCGATATGGGGTCTTGTTGAAGTGGTGGATTTCAACTAATGGAGTGAGAATTTGGGATGTTTGGTTACAAGGAAAGCAGTGGTCGTGGTAATTTGGGTGTTTTTTTGGTTTGACCAGCAGTAGAGGTTGGAAGTTTTTGGTTTGAGTCGGGTGATTTGGGTCTGGCTAGAGCTGCCACGGGCGGAAGAAAATGAGTTATGGAAGTGTTTGAGTGCCGGTCGTGTATGAGTGGCTCTCTATGATAATGTGTTGGTTGGGTACCATCTTGTGTGTTTGTGGGGACCGCAGGCAGGAGGGTGGCTGTGCTGGTTTGCTGCTTTGGCCACTTGATGTGGCAGTGATGTTATGATTTTCTATTTGGAGTTGCTAGGGTTTCTGAGTTGGAGGTGAGTTACTGTGTGTGAGTGGGTTTGATGGTGGGAGCTTGTGTTGGGTTTGGTTGAGGGTGTGCTGTGAGAGTAAGGAAGGTAGTTGAAGGGTTTGGAGCTGCTAGCTCTGCTCATTGCCTCCCCATTTTGTTGGTGGGGGAATTCTTTATGGGCTGTTAGGGCACATGTTTGTAGTCATATGTGGTGCACACCACTTTTCTGTCCGTTCAATTAACGAAATGGGATGGAAGGAGCAATTTTACTATTTGTGAATTTAGGGAGTTAAAATATAAATTGGAACCTCACGAGGTCAGTTTGGAGGGGTATGACTACATTTTGCTCTTGATAATCCGTATCTTTAATAAATCCCTTTACAGTCAGAATGCCAATGATGGTGTAGAAAAATATCATTGGTAGCCATTCCTGTTGGTTTTAATTTAGTTTTAAGGGTGTTGTTGGATATCAATAACAAATATCATTTGCAATACCGAGACATGTCAGAACAGATTCAATATCAATAACAATATCATTTGCATATAACAGCGTTGTTTTGCTGATAAGAAGTCCCATCACCAATAGTGCTATCAAAAGTACATCTTTAAGCAATGCTTCTAGCTTTTGTTTCTGGATTGGCTGTGATTAGCTGTTAGTTGTTGTTAATAGTCTATGACAATGTTTCATATCTGGAAAAATTCAAAAGTTGGTTCCAGGGTGCAATCTACTCTTCCTCTAATGCATCTTGTACCATAATCTTAGACTCTCTTTTCTAATAGTTTTCATTGAGGTTTTCCGTGTACCACATTGCTTTTTTTTTTTTCCTGAATTTATATTCTGTGCATCATCTTTAGTTTCTTTTTTTCCGATGTTGGCTGAGAGACATAGCATGCATCAACTGCTAAGATGGTCAATTTTGGGTATATTTTCACTATTTTCGACCAAAGCTCTCTCAAAATGAGATCAGCTCACAAGAAGCCTACCAGATTGTCCATGTCTATGTCTATTGTGTTTGGAAAATAAATAGTTTATCTAATGGAGATAACATTTGATTCACATCTGAAACTAATTGACATTAACCTTCTTGATGTTTCCAAATTGTGTACTCCCTCTACTGTAATCAACACCCGGGGCCCGTCTCCAATATCCAGTTGCATGCTACATGAAGTTAGCTGCTTTTATCATGTTTCAAGTTTTAGGCTGGGCATCTCCTGCTGTACTTCTGTGCTTCTAAATCTAAAAATCAAATGAAAAGGCTCATGTCCTTTGAATTGGTCTCTCCCCCTTTGTTTTTTAAAAAAAAAAACAATCCTTTTTTCCTCTCAGTATGGCTGATGTTGCTACGAACAATTTTAAGAAGACAGACCATTGAGTTTAAGAACTATGTTTATCTGTATTTTCAAATTTTGCAGATCTTGTGCCTTCTGGGCTGCCTTCAGGCCGTGAGATGCATAACTATCTAGCACGAGATGACGATCGCAGTGGTCCTCAGACAGTAAAGGATACAAAAACAATTGGATCAGCTTATGATCGCTATCTCCAGAGTGCGGTAACCTGATAACCCTATAAGCTGTGCTTATTTTTTCCTTCATGCATTGACCCATATGCCTGCTAAAAGTTCATCATAATTGCTTTTGAAGCAACTTCCTTCTTTATCTGGAGAAGCTGGTACACTTCGTGGAGTTGGGTTCGGAAGGGTCTCTGGTGGTGGAATGCCTGGTCTTCCAATAGCTGATGCTGCTTTGTTGGGTTGTCCTGGGGCTGTTGGTCGTGATCGAGCACCAAATGGTCGAAATGTTAGCCAGCTTCCACTGGACACAACTAGGCAGGGACATGAAACACAAACTCTACCTCCAGATGCTTCCAATACTTTATATGTTGAAGGACTTCCTCCTGACAGCACGAAGAGGGAGGTGGCTCGTATCCTTTATTGTGTTGTAATCCTGCTAAGAAATTATATTGATCTTTGTTTCGCATCTGAGTCTTTTAATCATCAACCTTGATTGCTTCTGATTTAGTTGTTCACATTTCCTTTACTTGACCTATAGATATTTTCCGCCCTTTTGTGGGATATAAAGAAGTGAGACTTGTGAGCAAAGAATCCAAACATGTAAGTGGACCTTGAATTGTAATCCATCTGTTCTGCTTAGTTTGATTTGGTTTGTCACGCTATCATGATTTGTCAGATGTATGACTTCTTCATACTGAACTGATTCATTCATATTTCAGCGTGGTGGAGATCCTCTTATCCTTTGTTTTGTGGATTTTGTAAACCCAGCTTGTGCAACAACTGCTATGAGTGCATTGCAAGGTGATGACAAGCTTTTCTTCAATCTTGACAGTTCCAGTGTCAGGGAATTATTTTTTTATTTTTTTATCTATTTATTATTGTGTTTTCTTGTCAAGTTGATCAGGCAATGAAGGCAATAGGGCCATTTTTGTTTAGTAATACTATTTTAAAAATTATTGTTTTTTTGGACTGTTTTTAAAGTATATGGACATATAGCATTTATTAAATCTCATCTCTCTAATGGACATGCTGGAACTTGTCTCTCCACTGATAACCTGGAAACATGAGTTCAGTGCTGGAACTCGCCTTTACGATAGACGAGATTAAAAAAAAAAAAAAAAAATGTTATTTTTCAAAATAACTTTCAAACATTGCTATTTTGTCAAATATTATTTTTTAAAAGTATTATTAAATAAAAATGGCCTTGCAAGTTCTCATGATTTTAGTATTTTATTTGATCACGTTACTTAAGAATATTTTTTTAAGGATATGCTAAGCTTAAGAGGTGTAAATAGGGTTAAATGTCATGTGTGCACAGAAGCTTTGTATAGTAGAGTTGTCTGCTAATGAATACCATAGATGGGTAGATGGGTAGTTGTGATCAAAATTACAATTACGAATATGACATCATGTATGCTAAGCATCAGATGTGTAAATAGGGCCTAGTGGTATGGAGATACGGAAGTTTACATGTTTCCAGCTTCCACCAGAGAATGCTATAGACAGGGAGTTGTGATTAAGATTATGACTGACTAATCATTGCTCTTAGGTGGGCAATTAAAATGTAGGATTAGATTTCTTGCTTGATTTATCTACCTATGTTACTGGTTATCTAAAATGCATTGAGATGCTGACTTTCTATTTGGATTGCACAGGTTATAAAATGGATGAAAATGATCCTGAATCTAATTACTTGCGGCTGCAGTTTTCACGATTCCCAGGTCCAAGATCTGGCTCTGGATCTCGTGGTAAGAGGTGAACAGGTTTCAGGTAGATATACCTAGCTTAGTTCAGATCGCATTGCTGGTACACATCCCTTTAGGAAGTGTGCTTGTCCACAATATAATGTACCGAACAAAAGCAATTTAAGTGGTTCAATGCTGACCATCCACTAATTAGCATCTACATTAGCAGGTTTTTTTTTAACAAACTATAGATAAATCCTAAACACCATAAAACCGCATAAATCCCTTTTTCTTTTTTTTTTTTCTCGAACGCAAGACCTCCTTAAAAAGTTGGAAAAGAATATTTAATTTCCCCCCTATCTATAGGTAAAGTTCTCCACCCCCCCTAACCTACAATGTTTTCATCCATCCATTGGAAATATACAAATAATCTCTCATTGTGTATTTTTTATTTTTTTGTTAAACTTGCTAAAAAAAAAGTAATAGATTCGCTATAAAATGACTAATGTACCTTCGGCTTCAGTCACTCCCAATTACACTCTCCCCCTCAAATTTATTAGGTTTCTTTGAATCCCCCTCTCGTTATTGTATAAAATTGAGCAATGTGGGATCCATCTATTGGAAATATGCAAATAGACCTCTCACCGTATACTTTTCTATTAAACCCACTCAAAAAGTAAAATAATCTCTATAAAATGACTAATATATGCTTAGTTTCAGTCACACCCAACCAAACCTAACAAATTGGTGTTTGTTTAGGTTTTTATTGGTGTGTGGTGATGGATGATATCTTGATTGATGTTGTGTGTGGTTTGATTTTACATTTGGATTTTGTATTTTTTTTTTTGGTAGTATTTGATTGTCAAATAATATTCTGGGTGTCAGTCATTGATATGGTGGTTGATTTTTTGTTTTCTTCTGGTTGATGCTCCATGAGCTTGAATGAGGGTTTTTATTTATTTATTTTTAATAATAAAATTAGAGTATTTATATTTTGGGTTTGCTGTTTGTTTTTCGAAGGACTGAAAGAAAACTAGTCTGGGTTGGGTTGGGTGTGATTGAAGTCAAGGTTACATTGTTATTTTACAACAATTACTTTTTGAGTGGGTTTAAAAAAAAAAAAAGATGTTGGGGGGCAATATGTTGATTTCCAATAATTGGGTGGAGACATTCCTCGGTTTTATAGATTGGGGGTTGCAATTTTCCCCCAAGAGAATATTACTTATTTTATAGAAATTTCGTTACTTTTTGTGTGGGTTTAACCTCAAAGTAAATGGTGAGGGGCTATTTGCATCTTTCCAATAGATGGCTGGGAACATTGTTCGGTTTTATAGGTTAGGAGGATTAAAATATATCCAATAGAAGAGGGGGGAGTGCAATTTATAGATTTTGGGGGGGGGGGGGGGGGATACCTTTACCCACTAGATAAGAGGGGGGAGGACAATTTCCCCCAAGGGTACATTAGTCATTTTAAAGAAATATCTTTACTTTTTGTTTGGGTTTAACAAAAAAATAGATGGTAAAGGGTTATTCACATATTTCTAACAGATGGGTGGAAACATTGTTTGATTTTACAGATTAGAGGGGACTAAAAACACATCCAATAGAAGAGGAGGGGGGTGGGGGGAGTACAGTTCGCCTAAAAAAAAGTTGGAAAAGTATCATTAGAGTACAAGGCCATTGATTCTCTATTTATAAGTTGGGATATGCATGAATTAATGTCCTTACAATCAAATTTCAAACCCCCGGATTTTTACACGTCTTCATTTTTATATACATAAATAGA
The DNA here is from genome assembly GCA_907173295.1 of Fagus sylvatica. Classification (NCBI taxonomy): domain Eukaryota; kingdom Viridiplantae; phylum Streptophyta; class Magnoliopsida; order Fagales; family Fagaceae; genus Fagus; species Fagus sylvatica. The sequence goes on from OU015764.1 coordinate 21,352,828, forward strand.
ATTTACGTCTTTTTTTTTTTTTTTTCTTCTTTATTTGATAAAACACCCAAACAAAGAAAATCCAAATTAAATTAGGTTTGATCTTGTTTCAACAAATTCTATTTAAATTATATGTGTGTTCTTTTCTATAAATTCTCTAGTTTCACTTTTTTTATTTTATTGATACTTATTGTGGGGGACCAGGGTTTCTTTGGCTATTACATCAGAAGAGAACGTGGGCTTACCTAGTCTACAAAACAGGTCTAAAATAGTTGGCTGAATTATGCAATTGACCTAAGGGGTAAGCGGTCGACCTGAGTATACATCCCCCCAAAAAAGTCTAATGTGATTATTGATTCTGACATTATGTGCGCAAAGTTTTTTGAAGGTATTTCCTCCCTTAACTTAGAGAAGCACTTGTCGGCCCGTATAGTTTGTCCCATTGTTGCCAATAATGAAATAAAGATCAAGGCTACATTTAAAAGTCGCATAACAATGCTTAGTGAGTTATGCTAACCACTCGCTTATCATTACATTTATTGTCTCCCAATTATTACCAAATCTCATTATATGTTACTTGATAGCGTGTTGGCTCTATACTCCAGAATGTAGGGGAAATAAGGTGGTTTTCTTCTCCCATTTGTGGCTCCTCAAAGGGAATGCCTATAAATAACTGTGGAGTCATTGTGGAAAGGTACTTGAAAAAAAAAAAAAAACATCTATAGACACTTACTTTGCTAAAATTCTTAAAAAATTACTTCATCTTGTACCTTCTAAGTTTGTTATCGGAATACCTTTGATTAACTACTATTGGTCGAGCTTGGGTATATCGGAATACCTTTGATTAACTACTATTGGTCGAGCTTAGGTATAGTAAGTAGGCTTCTTCTTGTAGTCATAGATTTTGTTTCATCGTAGCCAAAAAGGGATCAAGAAGATCCAGAGTATTTGTGATTTTTTTGGATCTTTAATGTTCCATCACTTCCATAACCACGAATGCCATAAAACATTTAAACTTATGGGCTGCATTTGGTTAATTTATAGCGGAATACAATAAATTTGATGTTCTCATTTGGTTCATGTTTATGTTAAAATCTAATGGGACTAACTCAATCTCAACATGTGACGGACTAACCAAACACATGGACCATAATAGAGGAAAGATTTGTCCAACACCCCAAAAGTGGCTCTAATACTATGTTAAAGTCCAATGGACCTAACGTAATCTCAAAAGACACCTTGAGATGAAGGATGTCATGGCTTATGAATTGCACAACCCAAGAATACTTGGTCAACATGAAACTAGTCTCACTTTAAAAGTTTCAAACTCTATTCTATAATAACAAATTAATTTTCATGTCTTTATGGTGCTGAGTAGCAGCCATTGGGCAGCGCTGCTGCTCACAGAGGCAATAAACTCTGACTCCTTTTGACCACGTTACCCTAACCAGCTAACCTCTTCAGTCGAGGTTCTGACCCACATCCTCCAACTTCAAGGAACCTAAGTCGTCAGTGAAGGTTTGGAACGTTGAATTGTTTGTTGTCATTGCCAATTTGCAACTTGCAAGAACTGACTCACATATCCTGCTGTCCTGTAATACACGCTTTATTTGTTTCTGTTAGAGTACTAGTAGCATAATTTTGTAGTCGTGCAAAAATGGTCACAAATTTGTGATTCAAAAATTACCGGGCTTCAAAATTATTCAAAGTACGATGATTTATTCCTTTTTTTTTTTTTTTGTTTTTTGGATAATTCAGGAACTACGCAAGTATTAGAAAAATGATGCATGTCAACGAAAACATGAAATATACAATTCTCTAATTGATGTAGTTGCTGTCCCCTCTTTAATAAAGTTAACATCACGAAGCGTCCACCTACTTATCTTTTTCATAAGTAGACTAGAGGGTATAACTTTGTGCTAGTAGCCTAGTACAGCTTTGGCATTTTTTGAATTTTGAGCTCAAGGAGTAAATTCGAAAATAAATGGGATATGTTAAAATTCTTGAGATAAATTTGCGTCTCGTACATTAGGAAAAAGCCAAATAAATTTTGAACTCGAATTTTTTTTTTTTGGTTTAAATCTTCACAACGTGCCTTCTGGGATGCCTAATGCTCAATCCCTATTATCGGGCACCAATTGACCAATTGGTAAGGCTGTCTCAGTAGTAGGGAATTTCGAGCGTCTTTGAGAGGGGGACTAAGGGTCAGGAATTAATTAATTCTTAGCAAAGATTCAAAACTAAGATTTACCATCTCCTTTACTGCTGGAGCTACACGGCCACATGTGGTTGGAATGTCTGCTTCTTGTTATCATGGGGTAAAATTGCTGGTGTTTATTTAGTGTTCTTCTTTTTCTCTTTTATTTTTTGGTTGTTTTTGTTGTTATCTATTTTAGTTTTACTACAATGGCGTGTCGTTATGCATAAAGGTTTTCATGTCACTACAATAGTAGAAATGCAATGCCCTTCACAATATTCAATTTCACCACTCACATGATTAACTCGAGCTGGATTTTCCTAGCTTAATTGAGGATGACAATCTAACAAGTAACAACGCAACCCCTAAGGTCCAAATGTGAAATGCTATACATCATGGAGAAAAGATATTCCATTTAATTAGTAGTCATCAATTAGATATAATATTATACCCCACAAACACACAATAAAATTTACCTTGGCATATGCTTATCCAATTCAACAAATTCTTCTATTGGCTTGGGATACCATGCATGTTCATGTACTCGCTACTTGGGCTTCAAAAAAGAAAAAGAAACAAAGGCCAACATCATGATTAATCTCATGGTCCCCATGTGCAGTAGTATTCCATCTACCTTTCAATCTTGCATGGCATCTTTAAAAGCATATGCCTAACGTTATTATTTAATGTTATCTAATTTGAGATTCTTTTCTACCCAAAAAATAAAAAAGATAGAGAAAGTTCAATCAAGCAATTACTTTGCCACAGAGAGAGAGAGAGAGAGAGAGAGAGAGAGAGAGAGAGAGAGAGAGAGGGCTTTGCAACCTAGTGTTAAAGACACATCCATCATCTCTGAAAAGGAGATAAGTGCTACAGTGTTAGTCAACAATAATTCCATTTTAGATAATGTTTAGTAGCACTGTGTAGACCCCCTTACAAATAAAAAATAGAGACAGAACAAAAGGAAGACAAGCTGTATGATGCTTCAAACTTGACTCTGGATTTGCTTGCGGTGCATACAAATACAATTTATTTATTTTTTTGCTGAAAGGTGCATACAAATACAATTAATATTACAAATGTAGTGCTCAGACATTGGCCACTTGTTTGACCTGTGTATTATATAATACGTCTGATTTAAAGCTATACTGTCAGACTGTCCTTTTCGTTTCATTCAACATGTGATATTTTTCTGACACGAAGATGAGAAAGAAAAAGAAAAAGTAAAAGAAAAAAGACTTCGTGACATCGTGCAATTCATTTTTTAATTAATAATACTATGCTAAAAGACCAATCAATGAAGTTATGGATCTGTCGGTGAGTTTTATCGTGTTATAATATTAAAGCAACATCGGGTTTAGTGAAATGATCAGCTTCCATGTGCTTCTTTTGTAAGATGGCTGGCATTGACATTTGGTACTACTGGTGTACTCCATTAATAATTTAGAGGATTTGTGAGAGAATAATTTAATTACCTCACGACAGGCTAAGCTCTTGAGTTGATCTATACAACATATCATGGTAAATCAAGTGCAAGAAGTGATTCACACTTAATTGAAATATGTGTTGTGTAACACAATTTATTACACAGCATAATCAAGGCCAAAAAAGCGTCCGAATACAGACATGCTCATATAGCCAGCACAAGAGACAGTGATGTTAAAATTGCAAAACGACAATTCTTATGACAATAATTGTACGAAAACTGTGACATGAAATTGCTATTTCCATGTCCCACTTGTCAAGCAATCGAAAATCTTTAATTGCGTGGAGTCCGCTCTGGCCCTCCACCTCTCTCGTAGAATTATAGACTGAATTCCGTCCTAATACACACGCGGCCAACTACCCTGCCAAATTTTAGATTTTGAATATTCCACAATTGCCTTTTCTTTTATTTTCTTTTTCAATAATTACTATTTAGAAGAAGAAGAAGAAGAGATTCTGGATGAGATAGATAGTATATATATATATATATATATATATTTTTTTTTTTTGCTGAGTTGATGAGGATTGAGGATGAGGAGGTAGTATTTGTTTGACTCCTCCTTCTAGCATGTTGACATAATGACATCATGGCAAGGACTGCTGAAAATGGCAAAAAATAAATTTTGATTCGATAGATCTCAGCTCGATCAACTGCATTGCATCATGTTTTTGTATATCACATACTTTTTCTTATTGCCTCTGGAGACTGCTAGAAAAACAGTCAAAGATCAAATTATGATTCTTTTACTCTCTCCCTCCCTTAATTAAAAGGATTTTCTTGGTCCATTTTCACCTACTCCTATCCTAATGTTTTATGTCTTACTCAAGTGAGAGCAACAAACTGATGAAGGAAGTCCACATGCAAAAAGGACCACAAGCCTTTATTGTGTGAAGGATCAGCATCATCGCTGCGCTGCCGACCTTATGGACTACTTTTTTTTTTTTTTTTTTACACGTTTTTGTTTAATTTAAGGTTTTAGGTACTTCATTATCTTAATTTTTGCTTCTTGTTTTTACATGTTATGATTACATGGAGACGTATGAAAGAATTAAGAATGCATCTCTGTAGCACGCAAGATTGACTTGATTGGAGCCAATCTTGCTGTTTAGAATTATAATGCAATAGCTCTGGAATCTGGATTTCAATATCACCTCTATCTCTATGTAATGTGACTGTGACATTATAATATAAGTCAGTCAATCAATGAAATAAAGTCACCATTGAACAGCTGGTTTAGAATTTGAGGATGTGCTTCTCTCATTTAGTGATTAAAATAATCTGTTAAATCTAACTAAATGTGCCTAACTATGTCCGAGGTTTGTCTTTTCTAATTTCATAGTCGTACAAAATTTCATATGTTCTACGCAAAAGAGGTTTATCAACCAGAGAAGCTGATTTACACCTTCATTACAATTGCACAACATAAAAACAAAAAACCAAAAAGAACTAAAATGTTTAAAAAAGCAAACGGGCACTTTCTTTAATCTTGGTACTACACCCACAGAAATGAAGTAGCCATGCAAAATATGAAAATGACTGAAGGAGAGAGAGAAAGAGATATGAAAGTCGCGCCGCCTGGTCCCTGTGCCCCAAAAAAATCATGGAAAGTTTGGCCACATGTTTTTGGAGCTCTGTGAAAAAAATTACATGCTAAAAGGATCTGTCAGAACTCGTAATTGAGAAAAAAATATATATATATATATATGCTATACAACAAAATTCACAATTCCTTCCATAATATGCTTAATTTATTTTTTTATAAAAGGTAAAAAGGTTATGCTTAATAATAGATTATAATTAGTATAACATTATTTATATTAACACCGGTATTAATATCATTTTTATTGTATAGTTATAACAATAATTTTAAATTAAAATATTGTAGAATTTTAAAAAAGAAACATAGGTCTTGATTATTGCATTCTAAAGCTATAGTTTAAAATAGTTTGACACCATTACTTTATTCTATGTTTACCTTACAACCTCTATCAATCAAGATCCACCAAGTAGTTAAACAAAACCCACTTGGATGGCATTGGTCCAGATAACAACTTATTCAAACATGAGCCGATTGTATATTTTATTTCTTTGTTGTTAAGAGGTGAAATATTATTTATAGTCAATTAAATAAATATATCATTGTTTTTTTTTTTTTTTTTTTTCCAAAACCCACTTGTGTTTAATGTTTTCCAAGAAAGGTGAATACTATTATAAAGTCAAATTACCTAGTTAAGTTATTATTGGCCAATGGTAAAGACAACAGCTATATAAGAAGGCTAGTAGGTTGCTTATAAGGGCAGAACTCAGAAACTAAAACCCTCAAGATGGGAAAAATGGGGTCTTCAATGACCTCTCTCATTCTCACTGTCTTAGTAGCTATAATCTCAGTCAGCTTGCCATCAGAAACTACTGCACACTACCCATACTCATCCCCTCCTCCTCCTCCTTACCACTACTCCTCACCACCACCTCCACCACACTCTCCTGCACCATACATTCCACCACACCATCCTCTTCCACCACACCAGCCACCATACCATCCAAAACCACCATACCATCCAAAACCACCATACCATCCCAAACCACCACACCATCCTCTTCCACCACACCCTCCAAAACCACCACACCATCCTCTTCCACCACACCCTCCAAAACCACCACACCATCCTCTTCCACCACACCCTCCAAAACCACCACACCATCCTCTTCCACCACACCATCCAAAACCACCACACCATCCACTACCACCACACCTACCACCACACCTTCCACCCTACCACTACAAGAGTCCTCCACCACCCCCTAAGAAGCCCTACAAGTACCCCTCTCCTCCTCCACCGGTGAAACCATACTATCCACCGCATTATCCCCCACACCATCCACCACCCAAGGAGCCTTACCATCCACCACACCATGCACCAGCACCACCCAAGGAGCCATACCATCCACCACATTATCCCCCACATCACCCACCCTACAAGTACAAGTCTCCTCCACCACCCCCACCAAAAGTGAAGCCCTACCATCCACCCTACAAGTACAAGTCTCCTCCTCCCCCTCCTCCTTCTCCAGTATACAAGTACAAGTCTCCTCCTCCTCCACCTCCACCAGTTTACAAGTACAAGTCTCCTCCACCACCCCCACCAAAAGTGAAGCCCTACCACCCACCCTACAAGTACAAGTCTCCTCCTCCTCCACCTCCACCAGTTTACAAGTACAAGTCTCCTCCACCACCCCCACCAAAAGTGAAGCCCTACCACCCACCCTACAAGTACAAGTCTCCTCCTCCTCCACCTCCACCAGTTTACAAGTACAAGTCTCCTCCACCACCCCCACCAAAAGTGAAGCCCTACCACCCACCCTACAAGTACAAGTCTCCTCCTCCTCCACCTCCACCAGTTTACAAGTACAAGTCTCCTCCACCACCCCCACCAAAAGTGAAGCCCTACCACCCACCCTACAAGTACAAGTCTCCTCCACCACCCCCACCAAAAGTGAAGCCCTACCACCCACCCTACAAGTACAAGTCTCCTCCTCCTCCTCCTCCTCCAGTTTACAAGTATAAGTCTCCTCCCCCACCACCACCACACGTTGAGCCAATCCACCCACCACACATACCACCACACCACCCACCCTATGTGTACAAGTCTCCCCCACCACCACCACATGTTGAGCCTTACCATCCACCACACCACCCACCCTATGTTTACAAGTCCCCTCCTCCTCCTCCTCCAGTTTACAAGTACAAATCTCCTCCTCCTCCTCCTCCAGTTTACAAGTACAAGTCTCCTCCACCACCCCCACCATACCACCCACCCTATGTGTACAAGTCCCCACCACCACCATCACCCCACCCCTACATCTATGCATCACCCCCTCCTCCGCACCACTACTAGCGAATACCTCCAGCATTGTGGTAATCTTCTTACTACGACATTAAGTTTACTTCTTTTCCATCACATTTTCCCATTTTAGCAATACTAAACAGTCTTTAATTAATCCGCAAAACACAGTGGCACTTCAATATGTGTGTTTGCTAATATTATTTGCTTAAAGGTGAATAAAAATTGGCTTATTTTTGTAAACATTGGCTAAAAGGATACTTCAACTGAAAAAAAGTAAGTAATGCTTTAAAAAAATGAACATAAATCAGCTATTTTTTTTTTTCAAATAAATCAACTAATTTATCATTTTTTATCTAAAAGAACTTTTCTTCGGGCTGCATCACATTATAACTTGTCAGAATATTTTTTAATCCTATATTTTCTAAGTCCTCTGAAGCAAATGGACCACTGACAAAGTCCCAACATTTTTCTTGCAGGAAAGCAAAGGCTTTGGCGAAATAAAGAAACGGCTGGTTAAAGATGTTTATTATACAAAGAAGGACAGCAAGTTCCGGATTTGAAGCGACGTTGATTATATGCTATAGGGGTTCATCTTTTTTAATGTTGTTTGTAGTGCTTAAATGTATTTATTCCTATCATGTCTTATGTATTTTGTAGATTTTGACCTTTCTGCAAACGCGGAGGTTGATCACTATAATAAAATAAACACGTTTCTCGAATGGTCTATCGTGAAGTATTTATTTGTTTTTTTTTTTCATCTAATTTTCGATTTAGTATCTTATATAATATGTTATTTAATAGCCCATATCCATGTTAGATCCACTACATGTTAAAGGATGTTGTGTATAACATGTTATACATAATACTACCTCGTTCCGGTGGGGTGTATAACTTGTAAGAGTGTGACATGTTAATAATTGACTAATATCCCTCCGTGTTAAATCTACATATGAGAGGATGTTGTATATAAAATGTGACACATAATACTACTCTATCTTGTTCTGGTTGGGTGTATAACTTGTAAGAGTGTGACACATTAATAATTTGACTTTTCCTTTTTTCTATTATGGAGGATATTGCATATAACTTTTACTAATACCATCTCAATGTAGTGGAGGTTCAACTTGTGAGAGTGACATGTTAATAATTGACCCTGGCCCCTCCCTTTTGTTCGTGGATGCATGGCATTTTGCTTTTAATCCATATTCCATGCAGCAGAAAGTGAAACCGCGTCACAGAAAACCGGGTCAACAGAGAATGTTAATTGTCGTGATCGTGATCGAAGATTGCAATTTTGTAACCTATCTTTCTTTCTAATCATATATGCTCGTAGTCTCGTAGAGGACTTGACATCCATAGTTTGTGGTAGTTTATTTGCTTAAAGATGAGATTAAAAAAAAAAAAAAAAAACTTTATTTTTAGAAAGGTTAATTTATTTGTTTATTTAATAAAAAGTGAGACGGAGAGTTGGATTTAATTTAAGCACAAATTTGGAAGTAAAGTTTTTTGGACAAACAGAGAGTGAGTTTTACATTCCATAATTTCCGGGTAGTTTATTTGTTGAAATATGAGATTTAACAATTAACTTATTTTTTTTAAAAAGATTAATTAATTTTTTTTTCTTCTTTTATATTGTAAAAGGTGAGACAAAAAATTAAATTTATGCAAAAAAAATGGAAGTACAAAGATTTCGCCAAAACGGGCACCAAAGAACTACCTGCAAAAGGCTATGGATCTCAATTTTTATTTTTTTGAACCCCCATAACGGGTGCAAAAAAAATAGAAAGTGAATTTTGGGATTGAGTACATTGATTCAGTTTATTAGCTACCTTGCTGCCTTTGGACAATGATGCTCTCCATTTTGAAGTGCGCGGAGAGGAGCGAACCATTAAATCCTTGCCGATAAAGATGTTTCTGAGGAGGATAGAAATGCTTAATCACCATCTCTTTCAAGTGCAGTATGAGGTGAACTTGACTATCCATTTCATGGCCCAATCACTAATAGATCTCTTTCCTGCCTTTCTAGTGGTTAACCTAACCTTTTGCCTGTTAGATCTATCCTTTCCCACTTTGTTTGATTTAGGTGAAGCTCCTTCTTTTGTCTGTGGATCCCGTTTGTTGTTGAAGTCGAAGGTCATGGGGCAGCAGTGTAGTGGGTCATCTCCGCTTTCTGCCTCTTGATTCCCTACCAAGGAGACCTACGAACTCAAGTCAAGATCAGGCCTTTCCTTCTATCCCCTGTGCCTCTCATTATAAATTCTTAAACCTCGCAAGATTGATTTAAAATAATTCTATGGTTAGGATTTGCCACATCATTTAAAAGATAGAATGCTAATGGGAGACTTTAAGGGACTATTCTGTCTAAACTTTCGTTAAGCTTAGAGAGAGAAGGAAATTAAAACAAACAGATAGAACTCTGCTTGCTTTATTTTCTCATTGTTTAAATACAGTGACTAAATACAAGTTGATAACCAAATAGTATTTGATAATTTTAGGACTATGGCTGCTCCTATCAATTGGGAATTATTTGCTGAATCAACTACTGCTAACCATGTTAATCTCCACTTTATCCGCAACTCTTCTCCTTCGTTGCCTTCTCGGCTTCATATGCTATCTCATCTGTTACTGGAATCTCATGATATGCATCTGCTCTCTATATCCTTGCCATAATCCCATCTGTAGCTCTCTCGGCCTTATCAACAACGTAAGCCATAGAACAACTGGACTACCATCATCAATGCTCAATCAAATTAACAGCCTATAGGGCAAAACACATTAAACCCAAAATTCCCTTCACCTCATCTTCCTTTTCCCTAAAAATCCTTGCAAATATCCAAAAAATAAAAATAAATCTATTGAAATTAAAGAAAGAGAATTCAGATGTTCCAAAACATTTTACATCCGTGCGCCACAATAATGATTTCAAACTATCATATTAATAGTTTTGACATACCGTATAAGAAAAAGAAGAAAAATAGATTCAAAGCAGTATGGGTAACAACAGCCGCTGCGTGATTCATACCGAGCATCAAACCACTGCCGCTGCCTTCTTCTGCACTTTTTTTCCTTAGAAACTTAACGTTTCTTTACTCTTTTTCCGTTAAGTTATGTCTGTCAAGTAGAATTATATTGCCTTTATGAGGTGGCAGATTTTAAACGATAGATTTATTTAAGTTGAATCTTGAACGGAGACTCTCCTTTCATTTGAAAGGGAAAGGATTCCGATCCGCTGCGTCTCATAAATACTTCTATTCCACTTTTTTATTCTACTTTATATCATATGTTTGATTATTATTATTATTATTTTTTTTTTAAATTTGAGTTATTTAATTTTATAAGAAAAAAAAAAAAAAATGAGATAGAAAATTCTTATTCCCTCACATACTTGTGGGACCAATTAGGAGTTGTTTTAAATAGTAAATGGTTCCATTTTAAGGTGTTTTGAATTCATATTTTCAATTGTTGTAAACTGCACAAGAAATGATAACATTGACACATCAGGGAAGCGGGACCCCCTCAATTACAGATATGGCCAAGAGTTTGTACATTTTCTCTCTTTTGAATTGAAAAAGTTGCAGTACACTTCCTGTGTAATTATCTTGAGCAGACTTCTCATCACTATCCTTGATTTTAAATTATCGTCTTCAAAACTGAATAGTTGGAAATGCATTATTAGGTAATTTTCTGCGTCTGATGCTTGTGCTTACATACCAATTAGGAGATGTTCAAATTGTAAAGGTCTCCATTTTAATGTGTTTTGAATTCCTATTTTTAATATTAGGTAAAGTAGTTACTACTGTAGTTAAAAAAACTCACAAATAAGCCTCATATCCGATCATTCATTTTTACTCAAAAAAATACATTATGCTACAGTATTTGATATCAATAATGAGCATTGTTCATGAGAGGAAAATATATTTTATCTCTGTTTATTCCTTCTCTCTCCTCTCTCTCTCTCTCTCTCCATTTTAATGTGTTTTGAATTCCTATTTTTAATATTAGGTAAAGTAGCTACTACTGTAGCTAAAAAAAACTCACAAATAAGCCTCATATCCGATCATTCATTTTTACTCAAAAAAATACATTATGCTACAGTATTTGGTATCAATAATGAGTATTATTCATGAGAGGAAAATATATTTTATCTTTGTTTATTCCTTCTCTCCCCTCTCTCTCTAAGACACTTTCTCTCGCATCTCTCACCGTGGATGTCATCTCACCTCTCACTTTCGTCCCAAGTTTCTCTCTCTTTCTTTTTCGCACCAGATCAAGCCAAGCCTCTATGGCTGAACTCACCTTTCACCTGATCTCACCTTTCAACTAATCCAACAATTGGAAGTCCTAACTCGTAGATCAGGGGTGAGTGACGGTGAATTTGTTGCTAATTTATGTGTACTCCAAGATCCTGGTGAGTGTGCAAGATTGATTTTGTGTGCTGGTGATAATGGAGGGTATGGGTTTGAGTTGTGTTGTGTTGCTGATTCGTTTTTTATTCAGTATTTTGGTGGTTGGGCGTGGGTTTCGATGTGAGGTGTGCTGGTTGGTTTAATGTTGCCTGCGTGAGGTTTGGTTGGGGAAGTGTCGAAAAAAAAGGAAAAAAAAATAATAATAATTTTATGATATTAATTTTAGGACAGAATTTGGCTACAAACTAATTTGTAGTCAACTCACTACAACGTGTCAACTAATAAGATCATTTACTTATACTTTAGTCACATGACCTATTTAATGAGTCATGTGACTTCTTTAAATAATACATGTGAATGATCTTATAAGCTGCCATATAGTGGGTTGTAGCAAACGGATAACAAACGGGTAACAAACTGGTTTGTAGCCAAACCTTGTCCTTAATTTTAATAGAATGTAACGTAAAATAAATAGTGGGATTTGAGGTATGTTGTAGAAGTTGATAGGAAAAATAGAAAAATGGGTTTTCAAAGAGTTAAAATAAAGGAATTATTGCTAACCGGATGTGAATGCTCTTATAAACTACACATGAAATAATAACATTGCTTTACATAAGGGAAGCTAGCCTTGAGTTTCGGGTAACGACAATAATGGTGTGTTTGGATGAGGTATTTGGAGGCGGGATTTGAGGAGAAGCCAGAATCTGATGAAGGGATTTATCAATTCCATCATTTGGTGGCCATAAAAGAGGGAATTGCAAATTTCCGCATGGATTTTTACCTGGAATTTGGGGGTCACAAATTCCAGTTTCAAATCCCACGTAAAGAGATGGAATTTTCCAATTTCTAGCAACTTGGATTCTTTATTCACAGAGAGAGTGCGCACAATTTAAAAAAAAAAAAAAAATCAAATGACATTTAGAATTTCATTATTTCAACTTTTGCTCAACGAGGTTGAATCATCCTGTGTACCCTTCATCCAAGCAAGCCACACCACAAAACTCAAAGCCAGCACACAAACAACCACCCTCCATCACTACTGTTGTCACCGATGATCCACACACACACACACACACAAAAATAATAAATAAATAAACCATATGGTAATCCGACTGCAAATCCACCCCCACACTACTTGAGCTTGCTGCCGATGCCCCCACTAACTTAATTTCTAGGGTTTCGGTTGAACTTAATTCGGATCTATGTTAGAGTTTGAGTGGAGACGAACCAGTAAAATGAGGAGTGGAGAGTCAGGCGGAAATTAACGGTCGTCACTGGAGAACCAATTGAGGGCGTTGTTGGTTCCTGCAATTACCGTAAATACATGGTCGGATTTTGTTGGTTCCTGCAATGGCTGAACTTAGTGCCTAACTTTCCTTGGCTTTCTCGAAAACCCATAAGCATAAAGGATAAATAAATTAAAGAAAAAAGTTAGGCCATAGTTTTGCCATGGCAAGCCACCCTTATAATATGCAAATTACAATTCCCATCATTTTAAATGTTTTACAAAAAATCATAACCAAACAAGAAAATTTAAAAATGTCGGAAGTTTAAATGATGGGGAAGTAATCCCATCATTTATGAAATTCTATGTATTTATCAATTTCTTCATACAAACACACCAATAGTTTCCTTTTCCATTTGTATATACTTAATTTTAAATTATTGTCTTCAAAAATGAATTTTAATTTGACTAAGCAAATAAAAGTTTTTCATAAATTATAAATTAAAAAAAAATAATGTACAAAAGAAACTATTCATTTGTACAAATTTGAACCTTAAAAATCCTGAGAGGTAACTCAATTGGTCCGATTTTGGGTATGCCCTTAATAATCACTAGTTCGAGTCTTCTCAAGGCTACTTACCCAAGACAAAATCTTGCGACTATCGCGGTACACGTAGCTAGTAGGGTATTACCTGTCCCCTTAGGATTAGTCTAGGTGCGCGCAAGCTGGCCCAGACACCTAAAGTCATAAAATAAAAAATAAAATAAAATAAAATAAACCTTAAAACATGTCATATCATGACATAACATAATTTTTTTTTTTTTCTTTTTTGGGATTATTATGGATGTTCAAAACTCTTCCAATATCTAATTATTTTTCCTAACATGATAGTTTCGCTGCCTATTATTTTAGATCATCATTAAAGCTCGCTTTATTATATGCTAGAGATAGTGAGTATCAGTTAACTTAGAAAATTATTCGGTAGTCCTGAAGTAAAAATAAATGCGTACTCCCTCCTCTTATAGACTGATGGGTTTCATCATAAATTTAATTAGTGAGACCTATTATTCATGTGAGAGGAGTGAGTACTTATTTATTTGTAGTCCGAGACCACTGAGTAATCACTCAACTAAACTATAGGGTTATTGTTTTGAATACCAATTGATCTTTTCTTTTTCTTTTTTAGTCATGAATAACAATATATTGAGTTAGAGCTAGTTAAATAATTAAGAATCTCACTGTAAACATTTAATTGGACCTACACTTTAGCTTTAATTCAACATTAATTCTAATGCCCTACAGATTCTGTCTACAAATCAATGTTGGATATCTTAATAGGAATACAGTAACACAGAACAGAATAACGGTTTTTTTTTTGGGGGGGTGGGGGTTTAAATACTTCAGGATGCTTAGGCATATTTGCTACCACCACAGGCCCGTATTAAAGGAGATTGATTTGCCATGCATTTGCAGACAAAAAATATGAACACAAATTTTATCATAAATTTCAATAAGTGCAACACAATAATTTGTTCAATAAATCATCAATTATGAAAAATATTTTTTTACTAAATATTACCAAACAAATTTTATCTACCGACAGTTTTTGACCACAAGAATTACGGCTTTTTATTAATTACAAATTTCACCATTATCCTAAGGACCTGAACTATATGTCAGTACTCACTACTCACTATATTCAGCATTCATCAAGTATCCAAAAAAAAAAGGCATTCATCAGGAAATACATGGGTGTGGCCCCCACACCTATGAGATGAGGGAATTAGGTATTGCATGTGTATTGTATAGTTCAATTTTTTTTTTTTTTTTTTTTTTAAATTAAATGGTTGAAGTTGAAATTTGCTTTTGTAAATTTTATTTTCAACCATATAAAAGGCATTGTATCTCATGCAATAATTATAAGATCTCAATCAACGATGGAGGAAAGACTCCTCAGATAGATGTAAAATTTTCAGATTGAGATTCCAACCAATTGTTTGGGATGTATTGCATATTTGCATAGTAATACTTCTCAATGGTCAAAGATCAAAATTTGTAAACTTACTTTTCATTTCGGTCATCTGTTCAAATAAATTAAAAAAATATTACAATAGTTACAAAAGTTGTTTTTTGTTGAATGATAATACCAAAACTCACTTTTGATTGAGTGGTCGATATCAAAAGAAGGATAGAGTTTGACTACAAACTAATAAGATTATCCACGTTTATTTTAGTCACATGACTTATTTAATGAATCACATGACTTTTTTAAATAATACATATGGATGATCTTTTAAGTTATCACATAGTGGGTTGTAACAAACTGACTATAAACCGGTTCTTAACCAAACTTGTGCTCAAAAGAATTGTTCGGCCCAAAATTTTCTCCAAATCTTCAGTCACGCACGATTTCGTGTCAAGCACAAACGTATAAGTTTTTATTTGACTTTCAATTCATAGGTGACAACTGTAACTGTTGGTAAGTCGGTAACTATTGCAATCATTGACCGCATGAGTGAAGTACATCCAATTAAGTAAAAAGTAAACTGACTCAGGAAAAAAAAAAAAGAGTATGTCCGACTGATTTGGTAACTATATACATGTTTTTTTTTCCATAAAAAAAAAAAAAAAAAAAAAAAAAAAAAAAAAAAAAAAAAAAACAACTATTTTTTTTTTTTTTTTAAATAACTTTACGCATGTCATTCTAACAAAAAAAAACTACATACATTTTTTTTTTTTTTAAAATAACTTTACGCATGTCATTCTAACTTCTGCTGAGACTACTATGGAAACTTTTAAAGTGCACACCAGCTTCGTGTATTTATGCCCTCCTCCACTATTTGATAGTGCAAAGGCAACGATAAAGCATATTTTAAAAAGTTAACTATGTGTAATGTAATCTTCCTTTTTAATTTATGATGGACTTCTTGATCCAAACTTTAACAGAAATAATATGTATATATTTGTATATATATAGTTTAATTTCAATTTAAAACTAACTTCAAATAACCATGTTCATATATTTAATAATGATCAATGACCATTGGACCACAAATGACAAATAGAACAGACAAAGACACACTGCACACAATACAGACACTTGACATTTGGTCGACTACAAAAAATCAACTAATATACTAAAACTAACCAAACAAAACTAAACATCAACTAATAAAATAAAAATAACAATGAAAAATCAACTAATAAAATAAAACTAACTAGAAAAAACAAAAATCAAAACTCCATCGTAATATTGATTTATTTGTTCATGACGTCACATCAATTTCTATCTTTTTGGTGCAAATGGAAATATCATAGATAAATAAAGGTTACAATAACCGGGGATATGAAACCCCCCAAATGTCTGCCATCAGCTGGCTTTTCACAAAATGTGGAGGGAAAACAAAATATACAATATGATCTAGAAGTCTATGTCCCTCCTTAGCCAAAATGTCCGCGCAGTAATTGCTCTCGCGGTGAGCATGGTGAATGGTAGCAGTCTCAAAATCCAGCATCAGGCACCTGCAGTCATTAATTAAAGCACTATAAGGATGAGAGGAAATTTGGTTCGTGTGTGCATTGTGTAGGAGGTCAACCACAGATTTTGCATCAATTTCAATGATGAGTTTTGTGATGTTGAGGTTTCGGGCAAGAAGTAAACCATCCCTTAATCCCCATAATTCCGCCGCTAGAGAATTTGTAATCCCTAGGTTATGGGCAAAACCATGAATCCATTTACCATTGGAATCTCTAAGAAGGCCACCAGCACTAGCTTTTTCGGGATTTCCAAGAACTGATCTGTCTGTATTCAGTTTCATGAACCCCGAAGGCGGTGGGAGCCATCCAATTAGAGTATTACTCTTAGTCACTTGGTTACGCACTGGAGAAATCGAAAAGAAGAATTCCACCGCAAAAGCTTTGGCTTTGTTGAGAACATCTTGAGCTTGGAATGGGGTTCCTTCCATAACTGTTTTGTTCCTCGCTGTCCAAATGCACCAGTAGATTAATGGAAACAAATCTCGCCAGTGTAAGCCGTGGAGGGAGGTAGTATGAAAGCTCGAAGTGGACCCCTCCTGGATCCATGTCTTTATACTGCTGGGACTGAAAAAATCTGATGGTAATGGTGTGTTTAGGTTGGTCCACACTGGTTTCACCATGTCACAATCCCGAAGAATATGAAGTATCAATTTCTATCTACGATAGGCAATATGTCAACTAATATTTAGTTACGGGTAGTTATAGCACAATACCAATACCACACCATCAATGTTTCCCTTCTTCACGTGATTCTTAATTAGGCGTTGGCAACATCATTTTTTTGAATAAAATAAAACTAACAAAAATAAAATCAACAACGTCGTGCCTACCTGTGGAAATAGAGAGTGAGAGATGAGAATAAGAATTAACAATCGGAGACTAGGAAGGAAGGAGCAACCGAGCAAGCAACAGTTGCTAGTCCAGCCGAGCAAAGGAGTCGTTGGTCCATCGATGGGAGGCTGAGCTTAAGATAAGAACGACATTACGACACACACTCTTTCTCTATTTCGACTGGTAAGTGGAGATTTATTTATTTTTTTCTTATGGGTCAACTTCTAAAAATCTCTTACCTATGTAATTTAAGAAAGAAAAAAAAAAATTGAGGATGGGCATTTGCCCATTGTCATCACCCTCATTTTGACCCCTAGGATTTTTTCGAACTTTTGGACGAAAACCAAGGCACATGAGAAACCCTAGGATTAGCGTAGAACCCATCCGAACTCTCTCGAATTTGTCTTAAGACGTTTAAAAATGACAAAACCTGCTAATTCACGACTAAACCCTAAATTCGGATGGGTTTGACCGATGTTGTTAACCGAGACTTTGACCAGACTTGTTTCAAAATTCAACCAGTGGGAAAAAAAAAAAAAAAATCAATTTTCTCAACATCATAAAATCACAATAAGGCCTTTGAATTGATAATTCATAGGTTAAAAATGGGTTAAAATGAAGAAGTTATGACCAAAATGGTGAAAATTGGTTCCAACACATTCACTTTATATTTTGGGTAAACTCTATTTCCAATTTACACCAAGGTGGTCTAAAAAGCAGGAAATTTTCTGAACTAGGCAAGTTTGTCTACAACTTGATTATCTTGGTTCACCAAGAGGATCTCTGGTTTGATCCGAATCGCGATCGAAAAAACAGTTGGATAATTGGAAGTTTTGAGGAAATTAGACACCCTACTTTCCTAAACTATGCACCCTACTTCTTGAGGCTATAACTTTCTACTCCAAATGAAGCATACTCAATGGAATTAAAAATTAGACATTACAAACTTTCCAACAAAATCAATTCACTCAATTTCGACATCAAAAAGATCTCTTGTAGACACCCCATTTTGTACCTACCAAAATCCGGAATCTCCTGTCTCGATGACGATACTATCTTGTCTATCAAAAACAACTTTGGGTAAGTGAGCCCGAGAGATGATTTGGTACAAAGCCCAAGCTCGAACCAAAGCCCAAAATAGACCTAGCAAACGTATACTTCTTTCAAGAGGTGTAAACATCCATGTTCATGGATGTGTACGCCACCTCAATACGCTTCATTTAACCCTGAACGCCTCAAGGTGGCGTACACCACTTTGAAGTGGCATACTCAACTTTGAGACAGATCCCCAAAATTACTCATTCTCCATACGAGTGTCAACCAACCATGTAGGGAAGTTGACAAGGGTCAACTAGGGCCTCTAGATTCTGGTTACACCTACCTTGACACTCCATTTTCCTATATAAACACTCCCATTTCACCATTTTAAAGGACCAGAAAAATTCCCCAAAACCCTAGGCAAAACTATAGGGAAATAAGATAGAAAAAGCTCCTTAAGGATTTGGCTATTTTCTTAGGTTATCTAACCAAGAAAACGAGCCTCCTTCTCAAGAGGCTAATAACATCACTCCTATTGTTTCAAATCATTTTCTACTCTCATCACAATCAAAGTTGTGATAATCAACAACTGAGGGACTGATTAAACTACTAGCTTTCTAAAGCTTCAAAAGGGTGAGATATGGATCTTCTTAATAGACCATACTCTCCTCCTTAGTTTCTTCATATTCTTTATTTAAATCTTGGTTTATTTTTATCTTTGTTCATTATTCTAGCACTCTAAATTCCAGTCATTTATTTATTTTAATATGTTTATTCATCATTCCATTTTTTATTTTCTAGTCATTTAATTTTTTGTTCTTTATGGTGTTCTTGTTTGGAGCCGTGTATGCCAACCTTAGGTAGCATACGCCGTTTCATGGTAGGCGTACGCCTGTATTGTTATTATTTTGTTTGATTAAATTCTTGTTCATTTTGTTTGGCGTTATTGTTTTAATCCTCGTTCGAGGTGTTATTCATTTCCCATTTCTCTTGTATATGAATAAATTGTCAAAACACAAAAATAATTCTTATTTTTCTTTCTTTTAACCTTTCAAATGTTTCTCAATTAAAAATCTGATTGTGGTATTGTTTGATCTCAAGAATGATGGATCTCCTTTCTTTGACCTATTAAGGTATATTTAGAAAAGATTGCAATGCTTGAAATATGTGGATTTTCCATTGAAAGATAAGTCTTAAAGATAATCACAATTAATGCATGAGATTTGACTTTATTCTTTCAAAAAATAAAATTGATTGATTGTGGTATTTAATTCTGATTGATTTGTTTACTACTTTCCTTAACTTCATTGGTCACATGCCCTTTTTTATTATATCACATGCATGATTTGGGTGATTGGGATGATTAAATTAAGTTCCTATAATTTAGGAATTTAGTCTAATGAACTTAATCACATGCCTAAAAGATCTCATGATTGATTCTTTTCTCCTATTTGAATAGTCACACTCTTGGACATTTTGGATGACTCAAATAAATTGTCCACGCATTTGTTCTCCTTTCTCTATTAGTCCAATGATGAGTCTTCATTCAAACGTCTATCCAAAACCCTTGAGTTTTGTGCAAAGATGATAAAATAGACTTTAGGACCATGTTAATTATTTATTCTTTTCTTTATTCTTTAAATCTTATGATGGACCTTGATTCTCTTAAAGACTCTAAGTCTCCAAATCCCCCCATTGGGACCAATGAGAAAAGTTCTAGGATAACGATTGTCCCATCCGTTGTTAACATTCATTTTGTATCACTTCTTTTATGCACTGTATTATATGTTAATATTGTACCTCTTCATAACATATGTTATACTCTTATCTCACATGCTCATGCATCTTTGTCATTTGTATATTATTCCATGTGCTATCTCTCCATATTATATCTCATATGCTTATAATTTTCCATTACTTGTATATTATTCCATGTGATATCTCTCCATATTATATCTCATATGCTTATACCTCTCAATTACCTATATATTTCTCCATGTGCTTATCTCCCTATTATATCTCTTGCTTATGTGCTTACTGCTTTGATATACACTGTTTTGCATGATAAGGGTTCACAAAATAAATGTCAATGTTAGCTAAGATCCAATAGTAATAAAAACGAAGGCTAACCGCAAGATTAGGCGATCTTGGGTGTCTAACACCTTCCCAAGAACGTACCTAAGCATCCGGACCTAGTCTGCGGCTAGTACCTTTGTGCAATGGATGTCTAAATGGGTTCTTGGACCTAAAAACCGAGTGGCGACTCTCTATTCTCCGCCCTAGTCCTTGAGGCTAGTTGGTATACTCCAGAGCCCACGTGTTAGGTTGGGCTCACACCGGGCAAACCCGATCCACCACCTCACAAGTGATTTATTTACTTTTCATTCAAAGGGGAGAAAAAACCAAGAGACCTCCTGAGGAGGGCCTCGGGAAATAAAGGGATCCGAGGGGCACTCACAGTGGTGGAATCACAACCACCTCATAGAGGTGATTTTGTTGGCGCTCACACCTCCAACGACTGTCTCAAAGATCGATGGTTGAGATGGACCAAAATTGAAAATGGCGGGAAAATAAAGTTGCCCACACAACTTCATGTTACGCATGCTCCTCTATAAATAGTAGCATCCCCTCATGGAAATTCACAAACTTCGAGGTAGTTCTAAATGCTGATATAATAGTAGTTTAAGGTTTAGTTTGCTCAAAATTAGCAAAGTCCTATCGTAATACCCACTTAAATTGAGAACCAAGAGTGAAATCCGAGCAAAATCCAGGGAATTTGAACCCGAGTTCCAATCTAACTAGGGAAACGCTGCCCAAATCCCGGACAACCCGAGCCCAAATTTCGTTCCAACTGCTAAAGCCCTGCCTGAATCCTGAGAAGTCCAAGCCCGATTTCTGACCCGACCGCGGGAGCGTTGTTGGAATTCTACCAAAGGGTTAGTCACCAAGTCATGTATACCATAAACCCTAGTAGCATGGTTTGACTAAATTGCAATGCCATGCTTTGAATAAATTGCAAATTCCATGCTTGAATAAACTGTGAATAGCATATATTTAATATCCCGAAATCACATGCATTGAATATTTGTGCTTTATATTTTGAAATTACGTGTTTAGAGTATTTGCACAATATATCTCGAATTAATCATCAAATCGTATGCCTTAAATAAAACATGCAAAATGTTTCAAATATGAAGTTTTCCATTAAGGATTACCTCCTAAACTGGGGTAGGTTAGATGGTGGTAGAAGTCTCACGCTATGTAAAAATGAACAAATTGAGTAAATGAGATTTTCTAGGAAATTCAAGTCACAGGCTTATAAGGCGAAAGTAAAGCCCCAAACAATAAAGGGGTAAAATACGAAAAGAAAAGAAAAGAGAGAGTCAACCCGTAGAAAAGAAAAGACAATGGCACAAATAAAAAGAAAAGTCCAAAGAAAATAGGAGAATTAAGTGAAGTGCTCGAATTAAGGGCAAGATCAAGCATAAAGTGCTTAATTATATAAATTTAAATGAGGAGTAATCCTTGACGGTAGGAAAACCCTTTAAGTAAATTTCCAAGCCAAAACTATCCTCCCGTAAGCTTAGGAGAACCAAAGCCTTGCATTATGGTCCTTTAAAAGTTCTTCCTGATTGGGAGTGACTACTTAATCTAAAGAACTTGTGACAAGGAAACTCTCATGTAATACATTTTGATCCTTCATTTTGAGCACCCTTTAAACCCTAAGGCCACGATACAAAGCTAACAAAATTCAAGGATGGATCAGAGGATCCAAGTAACACAAATCCTAACCGATTGGATCAAAACTAGGTTTTTCCGAATTTAGCACCTTGTCAAGCTTGGCACTTGACATCATCTATTTTACACAACCTAAGGTTTACTATTCATATCATTACCACCAAAAATAAAGTGTCATGGACCATATCAAGTTATCAACCACCTCAAGTGCACATATTGCATGTAAAATGTGAAATAAAGTTAATTTACCTACAAATTGTAAGAGCCATGACCCAAACCTCATTGGTCTCAATTTTATTTATTTATTTATTATTATTATTTTAAAGAAGATGAACTTGATTAGCACCTTTCAATTTTAATGGACACCTCAAAAATGGTTATTCCTTGCAGATGTACTCTCCTCTAGATTAAAGGGTTGTACATTTTGAAAATAGAGTCGCCATTGATTTTTTATTTTTTTTATTATTATTTTTTTTTTTAGGGTTGGAAAAATAAGAAAACCATTACTTTGATTTTGAAATTTAACTTTTCATTGGATAGATATGAACAATAATACAATTTTACATCTTTGACCAAAAAATTGAAAATTTACAATAAAATTATCGTGGATACAATCTAAGAAAACTATGTAATTTGTCCCTTTACGTTTTGAAAAGGCTAGAGCCACTGATTTTGATTGAAAGGCTATGTTACGAGATGGGAAGGTATTTGATACCTATCTTGCTCAACCATGGTTAGTCTTCTAGGAATTAATGACCAAGCAATCCATATCATTCAATCCAAGTATCGAACATGTCAAAAGTAACAAAATTGCATGTCATTACCTAAACAAAAATGGATTAAACAAACTAGGTTTTTTGAAAAGGGTTTTGAGAATACTTAAGCAGCATGTTTAATCCATAGAGAAACGCAAGATTTCATCAGTATTTGTATGAAATAAAATTCAATCTCCTAGGGTTTTGTTATTTTATTTGAACGATTTGTTTGTTTTTATCTGGATCTAGGAAAATTTGGGCATAAAGAAGTGGCTATGGTGTTTGGGTTTGCGACTGTGAATGGGGTTTGTGTTTTCGGTGTGTGATTGAGGGAGGTTTCTTGTGGAGCAGTGTTCATGATGGTTGTTTCTTTCTCTCTTTCCATCTCTCATGGCCCAGACCAGCTAAGCAATGGCAGCCTAATAAGAGAGAGAGAGATGCAGGCAAAAAATTTAACGCCTGTTTGTAAGGACGTTAATTAGCCACGTGTCTTAATTTTATGCAAGAAATCGAATGCAGTGAAGCTAATTTACTGTATGTAAGTTTTGCCCTTTATTTTAAACCCTTGATCCATGTTAAATTTGTTGAGTCGGAACAAGATTATTTTAACTTACCGTTAATGTACTGAATATGACTGAGAAATAAATGTCAGCCGTTATTCACACTGTAGTCTAGAAGAGCATGCGATTGCTCACTAAGATGACTGGACTGTTCTTTCTAGAGGTAAGCCAAGTATTATCAATCAGCTATTACAATTCATCAATGTCGGTATAGTCACTTAGGTAAGTTCTTCCACGATACTGTTATGGATCAGGGGTGGAAATAGGATTATAAAATAGAGAGTCAAATTAGAAAAAAAAAATAATAAAAATATCATTTTCTATTAAACATTATATGAAATAGGTGCAATAGATAACAAAAAGTCTGGTCATCTATATATTTTACTCAAACTTGTCAAGTTGTCATCAATATAAAATAGATTTAAATGATTTCAAAAAGTTTGGGGCTCAATGTATGGTCACACCCGGATCAAAACTTTCATTAATCACTCTCAGTCACCCTTTTTTATTACACTTTAATCAAGTTGATACTATATTTGTTTGCAAATGAAATGCATCCGACTTTCCCGCTTTTTTTTTTTTCTTTTTTTTTATGTGTGTCATCTAATTCCAAACAATAAGTTTAGAGCATACAAAATTTCCAAAAAATAAAAATAAACTATAAAGATTGACATGTCAAGATGTGAATTTAGCAACAACAAAAAAATGTAATAAAATTATGTTAATAATGAGATCATATGAAAATTAATAAAAAAAAAAAATCATCAACTTAATTATTGTGAAAAATATTATGTCAGTAATATTACTAAATTAAAAAAACAGCTACTTATCAAGGGCAGGTATTGCTTTTCTTGCGGTCCTTACCGTCATTGTCTTATTCTTCACTAAAATGCAAAGAAACACATGGAAAAATTGCCACTATAGTGGGAAATGGGGTCGTCAAGTACAGGCCCTACAGGCAGAATATAAAAAGGATAAGGGGCTATTCTTCACCCTTAAACGCTAGGACCCGAATAATAGAAAACAGAAAGGACAACTCAAAAAACTTGTATTACACATCACATAAATCTCACTAACTCTCCAACCTCACATGTATTCCAAACAAAGGATCATTATATTTGATGAAAGAAAATTTGTCCACCACATGTTTCTTTCATTGTCTTATATTTTAATTGCATTTGTTTTTAATGGGATAGACACAAATAATTGACAAAAAAGTTAAACTCACCAAGCCTTGAACAAAATCAACACCGCACAACTCAAAGCTGTCTTAATTGTCATATGTAATGAAGTTTCTTTTAGGACGTCCATGAAGTTGTTTCTTCTTTTGACTTTTCTTCAATTAAAGTACTCATTATTTTGTGGGGGACACGTAGGAGATAATGAAAAGTTTTCTTTGCCTCGCAATCTCAAATTTTGGTAGCTCCTTAATTACTATTATTCTTCAAGCGGGGTACATGTTTCCCATGAATAGCCAATTACATTCTTATCTTATGTGATATCTTTTTCCTTTCTTCCCCACACAAATTGCACCTTTTGACTTTTGGTATTCTCTACCGACTACAGAGCCTTGCATAATACTTAAGTTTCGTTTGGCATTTAGAATATTTGATAAATTACAATGACAAGGCGCATTAAAGGTATTAGTATTACCCTTGTTTGATAACCAAATTGATAAATAAGTAATTTTTAGATAGGAGAAATGACAAAAAAGTTTTATACTTTTTAACTTGAATTCAATTAATAAAAAAATGTTAATTATTATTATTATTATTGTTAGCCCTCTTTATCTTAAAATTAGTCGCATTGAGTGTTATTTTCAAAAATAAGTATTTAGGTCAATTCATTATTTCTACTAAAAACTGTTAAAAACTGGAACAATGCACTAAAGCTTGAAATTTAAACATTAGCTTAAAGTTGGTTTTTTCAGTTTTGAGAGGATCCTTGAAGCTTTTTAACCAAACTACCAAAATTTTACAATTTTTTGCTAAACAGCTTTAAGATCCTTAAAGCTCTTTAAGATACTCTATATTTAACGCACTACAACACACCTTTTAATCTCAAAGAAACAAAAAAGTACTCTTATTACTTAAAATTTCTCATTAGCAATTTTACTTGCACACTCTTAACATATTTTATGCATAATTATCAAAATTGACTTAACATCTAGACGCGAAGGAACCAATATAATGGTTCATTGATTCAGCCATTGTGTCATTAATTTAACTATTTGAATTTATAATGACTTAATTTAATATATACATATGTCATTTAAATTATAAAATATATAAATTAAAAAAAAAATAGTAAAAGAGATTGATAAACTAGTATTAAATTTATTCATGAATTGTAAGTATACTAAAAATTGAATTTCAGTATTTCACAGTAAATATAAGCCTCATTAAAATATAGAGTTCACATAAATTTCTTTAAGAATGGCAAAAATTAAAACCTTAGAATTAATATCTCTGACCATTAATCTTCAAGGTTTCAAAATAAAAGACCTAAAATCCCTTTAATAAAAGTAAAATTTTAATTAATAGAAAATATAGTTATTTATAATATACATTAACTCACTTAAAAGGAAAAAAAAAAAAAAAATAGTAAAAACTAAATAATCTCGTATCAAACAGACACTTATCAAAACAACCTAACAGTAAAATAGACCATTTGGATAAAGTTGTGCGGTTCGATATGTTTTTAACATTTTCTTTTTTTTTTCTTTTTTTCTTTTTTTCAATATGAATTTTTTGTCACACTCACATAAAACCAAAAATTGGCAAACTTACAATGGTTTGATGGTTTGACTGTCGGTAGGGTATGATTCTTAAAACTATGCTTTTATGAACTTCGAAATGATTCTTATAACCAAGGTTTTAAGAACTTCGAACAACAGTAGGGTTTGATTCTTATAACTATGGTTTTATGAACTTCAAACAACAATCAGTGCCATGTCCCTAACACACTCATTAAACATTGGTCATGTGCATATTAATTAATTATAGCATGTCCCATGTACGAACAATATATGCATAAACAATTTGCAATCGATAATCATGTATGCTAAGCCTTCCCCACATGAAAAAGAAATACATATGCCAAGAATCGTGTTGTCGGTTTTGCATTTCTCAATTACCACCCCAAACCTGTCGGGTACCGGCCCCACGCTATCCTAAATGATGAGACTATTCTAACAACCGCTTCGAATAAATCACATCCAACAATATATATTTTGCTTTAATATGCATGAATTATATCTTATTGTGGATTTGGTGGCCTCTTATTAGATCTTGGTTTAGATCAAGGTCAGTGTCGGCAAAGTAACTAGTACATTATGGCACGTTCACTCATGTGACTTCATATGTAAGAAGAAAAAAATGTGTGACATTGTTACCCCACCAAAAAACAAAAGGATCATTTTTCTTGTTTTTTGTTTTTTTCCAGTGATTTATGGAATCAGAAAAATGAATGTGGACATCTTCTTGGTAGGAATACATCTTATATGAAGGAGTCTGTCAAAGAAAAAGTTCATGTTTTTTAGATGGTTTTGCCACTAATCTAAAAAATCATTAAGCTGCATTTTGCCATATTCTTCGTGTGGTGGGTGGGGGGATACATCTTTTTGTAAACCTCACGTTTATTTTCAGAATTTACTGTCCCTATTGACTATTGTCTTTGTTGGAAGATAAATCAATCTCCAGTAGAAAAAATTAGAAAAACTCTGTAATCACATAATTTTCCACCATTTTGGATATAACTTGTTGATGTGATGTGTGTTAATTGATAAAAAAAAGTAAATAAGACTAATGATGAACTCCAATAAAATAAGTATTAACCACTCATATATGATATCTCAACCACAAGTTGAGCATAAAGTTGTGGTTGTAACACAACTCACAGAATTATGTTGAGAGAAAGAGATCTCATTGGATATAATGTGCAGAACCTATCATGGTTGGGGAAAACAAAACAAAAACTTTTCATGGCCAGGCTGCCTCCATCAATTTGTTACTTTGCTTTCAGGAAGGACTATTGTTTTCAACTATCACTGCGTTTGAGCAACTTATTGGATACTTTAATAATGATAACAGCAATAATTCTTTTAGTACAAAAGTAGTCTGCATCTTTTTCTTTTTCTTTATTTTTGCTCTTAGCCTTTTTGATTGTTTTAGTATTTTGTTTGCTGTTGCTAGTCTCTGGTGTCTTTGTTAGCTGTCAAGCATAAAACATATGAGCAGACAGCTCCCATGTACTTGTGTCTAGTTTATTTAGGCCTTAATCGGGTAATCAGGGTCAAAGCCTCAAACTCACCGGTTTTTCTCCATATGTTTGGAAGACCTAATCGCCTTAATGGTCTAAATTGTAATCCAAATATAAAAACCCAAATTGTAATTACTATAAATGTAGCCTATAACTATGCCTTGACTATTAAAACAACTAGCATATAACCCATGCAATGCACAGAAAAAACTTTATATAAACACATAATGTGTATATGATCAAAATATATATTCAGAATTATTTTATGGAAAATATGTTCCATAAAAAAAATAAAACTAATAATAACAAATAGATGGAATTGCACCAACAACAGAAAAATAAAAAGAATTAGATAGTGTATAATAATTGAGAAAAAATGGTTATCTTTAATTGATAAAACAGAAAATAAGTTAGAATCAAGCAAAAAATAAAAGATTACCT
The DNA here is from genome assembly GCA_907173295.1 of Fagus sylvatica. Lineage (NCBI taxonomy): Eukaryota > Viridiplantae > Streptophyta > Magnoliopsida > Fagales > Fagaceae > Fagus > Fagus sylvatica. The sequence goes on from OU015764.1 coordinate 21,381,127, forward strand.
TAGTCCAATTGTCCTCTTAGATCCCCTTGCAGTCATATAAACGTACAAAAACACAAAAATAAAAATGTCATGAAGAAAAAATAAATAAATAAAAAAAGAAGTAGAAGAACAAAACTTGTACCAGATTACCATTGTTTAAAGCCCCTTGCAGTCATATAAACGTACAAAAACACAAAAATAAAAATAGATCATGATAGAAAAATAAATAAATAAAAAAGAAAAAGAAGTAGAAGAACAAAACTTGTACCAGATTACCATTGTTTAGATGTTACGTAAGCAGATTATGCAAGAATGAGGAACCTTCAATTTAACGTGCTCTATTTATCTTCCTTCTATCAAGGAGTATGTCTGTTCACCAAATGATATCTTAAGTGATTGTTCACCAATCAATACATTTTCACTAAAAGAGTACTCCTAACATAGTTACACTACAATATTCTTTATCTATTACTCTTATTTTATTAAAAAATGGTGTAGATTTTTTTTTAAGATTTGTACGACTCCTATTTTAGAAAATTTGGTGTTGAAATTTTTATAATTTTTTTAAAACATGTTTGACATAATTGTTTTAATTTCTCTAAGAGAAATATATTTTGTTTAGATATCTTTTTGTAGTAGGAGATTTATTTAAGATTTTTTTTATAAAATGTGTATGATAGATTTTTTTTTTTTTAAATGTTTACGACTCTTTTTATAAAAATAATAATAATAATAATTGGTGTTGACATTTTTCTTTTTTATATACCAATTTTTTTAAAAAAAAAAAAAAGAGTCGAAAACATTTAAAAAAAAAAAAATCTATCATAGCCGTTTTTAATTATGTAATGTCACGTCATTTTTAATTATGTTTATTATTGAAAGGGTTTTCTACTTCCATCATAACTTTGTGTTGGAAACCAATTTAAACTCTTTATTATGATATTTTATTAATAAAATATCATAATAAAAAGCTTAAAATAAGTCTCCTACTACTAAAAGACATCTTAAAAAAAAAAAAAAAAAAAACTATCATAAACGTTTTTAATTATGTAATGTCACGTCATTTTTAATTGTGTTTATTATTGAAACGGTTTTCTACTTCCATCATAACTTTGTGTTGGAAGAACCAATTTAAACTTTTTATTATGATATTTTATTAAGATGTCTTTTAGTAGTAGGACTGTAGGAGACTAATTTTAAGCTTTTTATTATGATATTTTATTAAGATATCTTTTAGTAGTAAGAGACTTCTTTTAAAGATTTTATTATTATCTTTTTTTATTTAAAAGTTTTTTATTATGATATTTTATTAAGATGTCTTTTAGTAGTAAACAACGTATCACTTGAGAAATATAAATTATAGACAGATATGTCACTTGTCATAATATGAGACACTCTAGGATTTTAACGCTTATATCTTCTGCTTTTATATATTAATTAATAATATAGATATAGATATATTATTTTTTATAAAGATAATTTAAGGAGAAGTGGAGAGGAACTGCGGTAACAGAAAATCCTTAACATCATCATTACATAACAAGTAGCTATAAAATCCTATTACATAACTCAAAGCAACAAATGAAAAATATTTAAAAATAAAATATAACTCATCATCAATATAAAAAGATAAGAAAAAAGAAGTACCTCGGTCTAGTGGGAGAGTGAATGTCAAAAACATATCAAAATAAATTAAAATTTGAATTGAAGTGGAGCATACGGGTAAGTATACCGATTTCGTGATCCAAACAAAATATTTCAACCGTTTGGGATGAAACAAAAAGGAATTGAGAACATTGGTTTCAAGCCTCATTTCAAAGTTCTAAAAGTGAATCAAATAAAAACACCATGCAATTTTTTTTTTTTTTTTAATATTTCAATTAAAAGTGGAAATTTGAACTCTGAATATCTTCGTTGGAAACACTAGGAAGTGTTAGTTAACCTAACTCTTGGTATCACCATGTAAACTTTAAAAAAAGTTTCATAGGTGAGATCTTTATTGACTTCTAACCAATTACATTGTGGATGTACTTTCTTTTTTTTTTTGAAATAGTTGTGGATGTACTGAAATTCACATACTTGTAACTTTATTTGGAAGAGCTTGGCAAAGATTATGTGAGGTCGTTCTCATCATAAATGAGAAAACAGGTACCACAAAATTTCCCAACAAATGGCCTTGTGCTCAATAAGTCCAACCCAACGCGGATCCCTAACCTCCCAAAAAGAAACATTTTGATTTATATGACGTAATTAACTAATTAATCCTCAAGGCTAAGATACAATTATGGAAAATTCATGCTTCTAGCCATGGCGTTACCGCTCTATTTAACTTTTAAAAAAATTTATATGCTATGGATAATGGAACACCCAAAGATGGACAGAATTTTCCTCAACTTCCAAACCTGTGAGGACTTAAATATCCACATATAATATTTAATACCCATTTGACTTGTTTCAACAATTTAATAAATTATGTGATTAAAATAAACTTGTATAATCTTACCACTCTTGTAAAACTGATTGTGTTCAATAAAGTTTTCCTTGTAAATGGTTGGTCTTTTTTTTTTCTTTTTTTTTCTTCATGGTGAAATGGCATATATCATTTTTATGATAATTAAAGACTACACCTGAATTGCATGACTTTGCTCATTCATAAAAAAATAATAATAATAATAAATAAATAAATAAAAAAGAGAGGAAACGAAATGGTGAATGTTCTCACCTATTTACAAAAGATTGTCCAATGGGTTACAAGATGAGCCAAAAATATTTACAGTTAAGGTTTCATGTCTAAAACAATTATACACTATTATGACCCTATCTATCATAAACAAACTAATTTCTCCCAATATCTTTGTGTAATCTTGGATTTTCAACATCTGTTTTTGTCATTCGTACCAAACTTTCTAGTATAATATAATGAACTGGATTTTTGATAAAGCAAATAAAGATAAAGATAACTTAGTCAAATTCAAAATTACTAAACTCCTAAACTTAAGAGATAAACTGAAATTTGTTTTAATTTTCTGATTACTTTATTAATGATTTCCAATGTTTAGATACTGTGATGGAATAGAAGTGATTAACTTGTAATACAACTCTTAAAAGATAACTAAAAATAACAACTAAAGATAATGCTCACCTAAAACTATTCCTAATAATTAGTAACCACTACTCAAACAACTAATAAACCAATCATACTCTACTTCTAATAAACCCATCTAGTCCTACATTCAAGGACCCCATCCCATGCACTACTCCCATGTAAACGTGGGACTCTTTCTTGCTGCATGTTTTTCATCTCTTGGTGCATGTTTATCTCTTGGTTCCTCAGTTCCATGCCACTATTGGTCTTGGTCTAGGTCATAACATATAACTGCTTGGATGCATAGCTGACTAATCATAACCTCCCTTCCAAAGTGAATGATTACCCTAAAAAATAAAATGAATGATGTTACATATTGTAATAAAGACATTCAACTTTGCTATAAAATCTATTAAATTATAAAAATAGAAAGCTATTATTAGAATGAAGCAATTACAAAAAAAGAAAATGAAAAAAAAAAAAGTTCTATAAGCATTATCAATCATACTTTTTTGACCATGACATTAACTATAGGACTTGTCCAGACTCAAGCAATTAGGCCACTTCCCCTTCAACTGTGCTTCATTTTTATTCTTCAATAGCTTTGTGCAAACACCACAAGCTTTACCAAAATTTTCCTATATAAAAAACCAATCCAAATTCAACATATTTTCACATCCCATACATTCCTAGATACCAATACAATCTAGCACTTGCAAAGCATTGGTATTATTACACACAAAAGATACTATATTATTTTATAGAAAATATTTTTATATATATTTTTTTAATAGAATAGTAGAAGACTTTATTAATGAAACCAAACAAAGCAAACAAGTCACAAAACCATAAAAAACAACAGCTTACAAAACACCCTCAATCTCAACTGGGACCTCCTCAAACCAAACTTTAGACAGATTGGTTAAAGAACCCAACATTGCTAGCTCCTTAACAGCCACTAAAGCCTCCTTAGAACCCAAAGCAACAGTAAAATGACGAAAACGTTGAATCAATACTGGGATTTCCTCAAGCCACATATCTTCCATTGTAACTTCCAAAGAACTATCATGTAGACCACCCATGAAAGACACCGGTGGGCCTTCAAAAACCACCTCATAGAAACCTATATCCAAAGCAAAAGTAATTGCTTGAATACAAGCTCCAATCCGTGGATGCACCCCTCTTTGCAGAGACATAACAGGCCCACACATGGCTGCCATGACATTTCTATCATGGTCACGGATCAAGACACCCAAATGCCAAGTTTGAGATTGAGAATTACGCACCAAATCCCAACTAACTTTAAACAGACCCATCAAAGGTGGTACCCAGCCACTACGAGCAACCTGCACCTGCACCTTTGGTACCCCCCCCCCCCCCCCCACCTCCACTCTCCACAACCAGGCAATATCAGGATTCACAGTCTGGTAATCTTTGAGCAACGTCTTAGCTCTTTGCACAACTCCCAGAGGATTACCAGCAACACCCTCATGAAGTAGCTTATTCTCTATCCCCAAAGAAAATAAGCAATACATGTAAAAACTTCCACATCCTCATAATTTATAAACTGCCCTAAACACAAATGATTTCCAATTATTCCAAGCATTAGCAAACTCAGAACTCTACTATAACAAAGCAGACAATTTTTTTTTTAAAAAAAAGCACCCATTCAATTCTAAATATAAAGGAAACCCATAGTAAATTTATGAAGAAAAAAAGAATAACACAACCAATATTATACGCTCCAAACTAGGGCTTACACCTTGAGATGGCAAACGTAATTTCAAAGATCAAATCCAGGTTCCACTTGTTTTAATTTCAAGGGACAAAATCCCAGAAACCCCATATTCAAACACAAATTACACAATCCTTGATTTCTCAATAACACCAAATCCCATGAACACGCAAATTTGATTTCACAAAGTATATCATTTGGACCAACCCCATTTGACCCATTTGTCTAAATCCTAAAAAAATAATAATAATAAAATAAAATAAAACAAGTACCACAAACACAAACACCCAGATTCAAAAATTAAAACTTTTTCCCAAATCCAGCAAACCCCATGAAGAACTACTCAAATTTCCAAAATCAAACACTAAATAATAACCCTAGATATTAACTGAAAATCAACCCTAACTAATAATTAAAATAAAAATAAAAATTTGAAAATGGTTCAAAAAGTGTACCAAACTTGGTGTGGTGGAGAGAGTGACATCGATTCCTAGAGTCGGAGAGGACGGTGACAGAGAGAGAGAGAGGCATGGATTGAGCGACGGTCCAAGGGGGAGAGAGGAAGAGGGACTGAGGGGGGGAGAGAGACAGTCGCGGTTTATTGCAGGAGAGAGAGGCGGAGAGAGAATATTTGGGAAAGTTTAAACTTTAAAGAGGTTGATGGTTTTTCTTTTTAAAAACAAAACGCTTTTGAAATCGTCTTTTGAATACCATTTTGAGCCAAACTTGTTTGAAATCGGATATAAGTTTGAAACAGGACTTTTTGGCAAAATAACTCTAAAAAATGCGTTATTGGGCAAAAATTGCCCATTTAGAAGTAACAAAGAGAAAGAAATGGAAACGAGAAAGAGCCCATTTTCATCTCAGGCCCAAAATATTCTTTTCTCCCAAATCCAGTGAGACTAGGGATAAGGCAATGGACAGTGAATGGTGAAGCGAGATCCACCTAACAGCCTAGATATCACCTTACTGGACGTCTGACCCATGTAGGGGTGTAAGCTTCACTGACACAACTGACACAATCGCAAGAACCGCACCTCACCGCACCAAAACCGATCTTAATAGGTACAGGTGCAGGTGCATGTAATAGAAAAACCGCATTATAAGGTGTAGGTACATAAATCAGGAGAAAACCGCACCTCACCTCACTGATTACACCTTTTAGTATGTTATACTTATATGCTAATGGCATATGCAGGTGATGTTATGTTATATTTATATGCTAATGGTATGTGAAGGTTAAGATTGTATTATATTTGTATAAGAATGATATATATGTGCAAGTTGAGATTGGAAATTATGATTCATTCTATGAGATATGTATGTTATAATTTTTTTCTTCTTAAATATTCAGGTTGAAATTGAAAACTATAATTTATATTTGTATGCTATAGTTTGCCAAATTTTTTAGTTGTTGTAAAGGTAGATTTTTTAGATTAAAATTAATATTTAAACTGGTTTAATCCGACCCAAATGAATTCAGCCCAAATTGCAAAACCGCACCTACACCACACCAAACCAAACCACACCGCGCCAAAACCGATTTTAATAGGTGTAGGTGCAAGTGCGTGTAATAGAAAAACCACACTATAAGATGTAGGTGCATAAATCGGGAGAAAACCGCACCGCACCTCACCGATTACACCCCTACCCATGTAAGTGAAACAAGTGCTACTACTAAACCATCCAATGAGAATAGCCGGGCAAATTGCACACAGTTTTATTCTACATCTCTCTAGTCTCTACTCTCTAAAGATGTTTAATTATCCTGCGAACAACCCAGAAAAAAAAAAAAAAAAAAAAAAAAAAAAAAAAAAAAAAAAATTAAACAATTTAACCTCCCTTTTTTTTCTTTTTCTTATGTTTTTTAGAACACAATTTGATCGCTAGGTCAAACAAGTTTTATTAGGCTGAAAAACCTTTCAACAATTTGGGAGAAGTTCGGGTCAAAACTCTGCGACAATTGATGACAATTTGCTGAACACTCAATTAATCTATATTTGATGACGTGACAAAATGTAAGCCACGAATTCTAAGGAAATAGCAAACAGTAATCATCCCTGAATTCTGACCGTACACTTGCATTTCGGCCACAAGTTGCTGCTATATATTGGTCCTGTTCTTAGAGACTATGACCCTGCCTTAGTCTGTGCTGTGTCAGATTAACTTGGGGAATATCAATGACTACTGCATGGCTAGAGAGTGGTTTTAATTATAGATAGGTTCATATGTAAGACTACGCAACTGAATCCATTTGGTCATAGTTCAATACTGATCAAGAGAACCCACTATTAAATTTGTACAGAATTGCCTGATTCTCAAATTTTACTTTCATTTTAAGCAAGGTGAAGTAAGGTTACCAATCACAAAAGGCATGCAATAGTTCCAATGTATTTGTATTATATCCACACCAAAGTATAATCATTGCTCAAAACAATTTTACAGTGAAATTTATCGTGGTTTTTCTTAGAGTCCCGTATATAATTTATACAGATCATGGTACTCTCCTCTCACTTTGTATTGGACAGGCTTCTGAATTTTCCCTTCAGTTGTACAAAATTACCTCATATCTAACTGAAGAACAAAAAACAAGGAAAAAAAAAATCCTCACCCGCGTCTTGAAAATGAGCCGCTAAGAATATCGCTTACTAGGAATGGTCAAGTACCGTTCACTACTTCTGAAGTTCCCTGAAATGTACATTTTGGGATTAAATGTAATACACAACAAAAAGAAATGTAATAAAAAATGGAAAGGAGAATGGCAGTTGTGGCTCATGTTTTTTTTGGTGGTGGTGGTACCTGAACTTCTTCAAGGAGATTTTCAAGTTCAGATGTTATCACCGAGAAGCAAGGCCGATTATCAGGAACTGCTTCCCAACATCTCTGCATTAGTTCTAACAGCTTTGGGTGTGCATTCTTGGGAAGATCTGGACGCAGTCCCTAGAAAGTAGAATACAGAATATTACTGTCAGGTACACATTCAGAAGCTTTGCATTTGTATTAAGACAACTCTTTTTGTATCATAAATTATAGACTTGCAGAGGCATTAACAAGCTAATAGTGGAATTCATCTTTTCCAGTAAGTAGCAGATCAGTCTTCTAACTATTTGACCTTCACAAATTTCCCAAATGTATATACAAAAACATTTGTCCTTTCTTGATGTTCAAGGTGCTAATATATAACTAACGTCTTAAATATCTCAAAACCAGTGTTCAAGACTATTTTGGGATCTTCTAGCAAAAGAGAGCCTGAATGATATTAAAATTATGTTAAGATACAGTTTAGTCCCCTGAAATTTACATCAATTGTTAATTTTGTCCATAAGATTTTGAATTTTTCAATTTAGTCCCCTATTTTTTAAGATGCGGTCAATTACGTCCTTCAATTACTATCACCATTTTAGTTTTAAACTTCGAATTAAAAAATTCAGTAGAAAACTGTTGTGAAATGGTGTTCAACAAAATTAATTAAGATAGTTTAGTCGAATTCGAGAGGATTAATCTCCTTAACATGAGGGAGAGAAAGTTTGGGTTTAATTTTCTGCCTGTCTTATTCCACTCCTTAGTGTTATAGTGGCTAAATTCAAACTGATAACTATTCCACTCCTTGAATATGGTAGTAATAACTGACTCAAACTTTAACTGAATAATAACAATTGCAGATAACGATTAATCTAAAGCTATTCCTATTTGATTCCAATAACAAAATAAATTAATCTAATCTCCTACAAAGTATAGATTTATTCGGTTATCTCCTAATAAATTTTATTCTTCACTTTTATCTTCCTTCCACTTTATCCGGATCATAATAAAAAGTTCTCTGTTTTTTCCAAAAACTGTTCACAATCCCAGTCATCATCTCTCTCTCTCTCTCCCCTTTTAGAAATACCCCCAGCTCTCTTCACTCTCTAAACTCACGAAAGCCACAAGCGAGACCATCGCTCTCCTCTCCCTCATCTCCAGCAACAACCTCTCCAAAACCCATCATCAAGCTCATCTACTTCACCCACGCCATCCACGAGATGGAGATGACCCTCGCTGAGCTCAAGCTCCTCCACGCTTACCAGATTACCCATGCAGGCGACTGTGCTAGAATCATCGTCATTGGCATTTGTTCTCACAAGAACCATTGCATCAATTTGCAAGTTCCAGCTACAGAGACTTGGGACTCCATTAAAGCAATTGCCGCAGATTGACAGCCAGTTGGGTCAGGGAAGCAGTAGTTGAAGCCCAATGTGCCCACCTCTGCCCATCTTTGCCCACTTTTGAGTTCTTTAAAGAGTATGAGAGGAGAGGAGGATCTAACACGATGCTGCCTCCTGGGGTTTATACTTGGCAGGTTTAAATGAATTGGGATTGGTTTGTGTTGTGTCGTATGCGTTTTGGGTGATTTGTTAGTTGCTTTGGGTGATTAGGAAAGAGCAACGTTTGTTGGTAAACTGGATTTAAGTCTTGTAAATAGAAATGAACTTGGAATTTTTTTTTTTTTGTGTGTGATTTGAAAGCCATGGGTTTTTGGTTAAATTGAATTGGAATTTGTGTTTTGTATGTATAGTTGTCAAAACATGAATTGATTTTTCATTTTTTTGTATCGTGTATCGTATAGTATCATATATCGTAAGATACACAACCACTTTATAAAATGTATTGAAAATTATTGATATATATACATAAATGATATATTTATTATAAACTTGGGACATACGTAAATAATTACTAATTAATCATCACTTATGTAATGATATTTAACAAAACTAACTAAATAAATCAAATGAAATATATTTATAACATCATATAAGCCAAAATATTTTTTTTTTTCCTCATCACATTTATCATATTGCCTAATCAAATTCAACTCCATAATCCAAGTCAATGTTACTATCATTTTCATCATCTTGCAAATCATCTCATCATTTGACATCTTCATGTCCATGGAGAGAAGTGGAAAAAATATATATCTAAAAGTTAAGTTCCAAATATGTCATCCAAATTTTGTAGGAAAACATCTGAAACTCATGGACATGTATTTGTATTGGGCTCAACCATGTAACCCAACAATTTTGTGTTAAAAAAAACTCCAATAACTTATTAGACTCAATTCCAAGCAATTTAAAAAAAAAAAAACCAATTTAAACCCATATATCTATGTATCGTCCAATACACTACAATTCACAATATGTTACTATTGTAAAATAGAAAGGCAAGAATATTGTAAAAGGTGGAGAGAAGAAAAAGCGGAAGCAAAGAGAGTTAAGGTAGTTAGGTCATGAAGACCTACGTCCGCAGGGAAAAAAGCCTATAACGGCTACATCTTTACTATATTTCTTATTGTATTACAATGTACCCAATGTAGGGTTTATATGGAAACCTAGAACTAGGTTTACATAAAAGTACATGGGCCTACACTAGCTTTGAGCGTGATGGGCCACCTTTAACACCCCTCAAGCTGGAACTTATATATCATATAAGACCAGCTTGAAACATATAAACAAGTACCGAGATGATTGAGAGAACTCCTAGTGCTTCGAGAGCCACCAATGAGGAATGGCGGCCTAAGAAGAAGCGAGAAGCAAGGTCCACTGGCGATGCCTAGTGATAACAAGATAGAACCGAGATCGAGGACATGGGAACTCATCAATTCCAACTAGAAACTAAGCCTAGCTAGTACCAATAACTAACCCAGCCATACCAAGACGAGATTATTGAAGGTAATAAGCCAACAACTACGAGACGAGAATATTGAAGGTGATGAACTAAAATAAACAAAAAGAAGCTGGCAGCAATGCGGCAACAAGAAGTAGTAACAACAAGCAGACAGTAACAACACCTTAATAATAACAGCAACTACACACCAAAATACCAAGAAATCACAACCGAGATGACACAAACACCCCAAATAAATAACAAATCCAGCCAAGAAGAAGCTGAACAGATGAGAAACCAGCCATATATCGGTCTGAATCGACATGAATCAGCCTTGTACCAGGATGAACGGGCCGACATGAGTGTGCACTGGTAAAGAATCGACCTGAACCGGCCAGAATTGGTATGAATCGGCAGAGAAGAGCTTGAACCGGCCAAAATATAGTCAAAGATGCCAAAACAGGAGGTGTCGGTGGCCAGAAACACCAAGACACCACTGGGATGACAAAATACAACCCCCGAAGCACTAGATCTGGCCGAGAAAGGGTCCGAAATAACAGATCCGGCAAGAAACAATCGAGAACAACTTGAAACACCGCTGGAGTCATCAAGAAGCACCGCGAAACTACCAAGAGATGCTCCGACGAGATCAAGAGCACCATCGAGAGGCTCCAAGAATGGTGGAAACCACCGAAAAGCTTCGAGAAGTACCTAGTCACCACCGAGAAACAACATGACAGCTCTAGAAGCAACCGAGATAGACAAGACACCACCGAGAAACTTTTGAGAATCGTCGAGAGGGTCACTGAGAGCCATGAGAGGGCCACCAAGAAACTACTGCTCAACAACAAGTCATCGAGAGGCAACCAAGATGTGACCGAGAACAACAAAAGAACCACAACAGCCAAGAACTACACCATATGGGTGCACATTAACCAAATGCCCAAGAAATAGAAAGGCAAGAATAATGTAAAAGGTAGAGAGAAGAGAAAACAGAAGCAAAGAGAGTTAAGGTGGTTCAATCATGAAGACCGACCTCCAAAGGGGAAAAATGCCTATGACGGCTACATCTTTACTATATTCTTATTGTATTACAAAATACCCAATGTAGGGTTTATATAGAAACCTAAAACTAGGTTTGCATACAAGTACATGGGCTTACACTAGCTTTGGGCCTCATGGGCCACCTCCACTAGTTACAATTCATACAATACGCATATATGTATCATATGATTCATGAGCATGTCTGATACACATTTATGATACAATACTTTTTTTTACATAAGTTGATACGTATTGCGCATCGTACGATACTAACAACCATGTATTTGTTTTAGTTGATCTGTGACTTGTTTTGGGTGATAAAAAAAGAACGATGTTTGTTTAGGGCAATAGCCATACATAGAGTGGGTCTACTCGAACCTTCCACCCACTCACTGAGACTAATTGACTCAATATCTCGAGCGCTTGAAGAACACCAGTCTCCTTGTCATGTTCAACAACAACAATTGAAGTGTGCATTATGCAATATATATATATATATATATATATATATATATTATATATATATATATATAATATATAAAGTATATAAAAAAATAGCTGGTAATATTTGGGGGATCTCACTTTGAAAGTAGAAGAATGGAGTGTTTTAAAAGAAAAGAAAATATTGGGTTCAAGAATCTCGCTCGAGGGAGATGTGCCTACACAAGTGAGTGATAAGCGAGAGCTACCTCCCTCGAGTGAGTGATAAGTGAGGGACGAATGAAACTTTCTGTTTGATTTTACTAAAGAGCTCGCTTGAGTGAAAATGGCAGTTTACTCTAGCAAGAATACCCGCACTTGAAGAAGATAGTTATAAAAAGTCTGTTTTCTACAGGTTGCATGCGTCCCTAATGGCTTGTAAGTGCCATAGCAACATTTTAGAGTGTTGTAACTTTCAATGGTGTCTTTACATTCGTAACTTTTTAACAATAACAATAACAACCAAACCTTAGTCCCAAAATTTTTGGGATCGACTATGGATCCTTAGCAGACTAGTTAGGGTCGGCCACATGTATTCTTTTCTGCATTCTATTCTATCTGAAGTCAAGGCCTTATTACTTACTTAATTGACATGTTTTTTTTACTACTTCTATTAATGTTATTTTGGTCTTCCTCTACCTTTTCTCACTCCCTCAACTTAAATTAACTCACTCTCACTAGTGCATGATTCACTCTTCTCTAAACAGGACTAAACCATCTAAAGCGACTCTCCCTCATCTTTTCTTCAATAGGGGCCACCCCTATCTTTAAGTGAGTTTCCTTGTGTCAAATCCCGTCTTTCCTTGTATTTCCAATTATCCATCTTAACATTCTCATTTCAGCTAAACTCATTTTATGAAAGTGAATTTCCTCATGTCGAATCCTATCTTTCCTTGTATTTCCAATTATCCATCTTAACATTCTCATTTCAACTAAACTCATTTTATGAATATCTTGCTTCTTAATAGCTCAACATTCAAGAACATAGCTGGTCTTATTGCAATCCTATAGAATTTTCCATTTCAATCATTATGTATTCTATGATTACACAATACTCTTGTTGTGCTTCTCCACCTTACTCTTATCCTATGATTCACGTCCTCTTCAATCTCTCCATCTTTATGAATTACTAACAATCTCCTTTGTTCTTAAATATATGTATTAGAGTGCATGATCTATGCAGTTTTGAATATCTTTTTAGTTCTTGTAAATATGTATTAAAGTGCTTCTCCTCCACTCAATAGGCATTTTGTTACCACTTAAGATCTGAAAAAAAAAGGTTTGTCAACCATTTCATCTAGTCCCACGATGGTTTCCATTTTCATTCTCCTCAAAGCACCCCTTACCTCGGTCATCCTAATTCTTTAAACAAATCTACAATTTCTATCCTCAATTAGGTTGCTCAATTCGTTTCAATCTGTTGTATTGTTACCATTAAAAAGTTCATCAAAATAACTTTTCCATCCCTCTTTTAATCTGCTCTTCTTTTACTAACACTCTTTGATCTTCGTTTTTATTACACTTGACACCATTCAAGTCTCATGTTTTATTTCCCTTGCCTTAGCAAGTCTATAAATATTCTTTTCTTCATCCTTTGTCCCCAACTTGCTATATAATTCATCATAAGCCTTATATTTAGCCTCCTGCGCCACTTTATAATTTCCTTAAACAACATTATCTCTACATCTAGGTAGGCTTCTATAGCTCTCTTTTTAATCTAATTGTTGCTTGGACCTCCTTATTCCACCACCAAGTCTTCTTAGTCAGTCACCCACATCCTATAGATTCTCCAAGTACATCTTTAGCCACTCTTTTAATACAATTAGCCATTTCATTCCACATCATATCAACATCCTCGTTTAAATTCCACTTGCCTTCTTTAATCATTTTATCCTTAAACACAACTTGTTTCTTCTCCTTCAAACCCCACCACGTAAACCTTGGGTTTCTTTGCCTAATACCTCTTTTACTCCATCTTACAAATATCTAGTGCCACGAACCTATGTTAGTTGGTTACGCTCTCTCCTGGTATCACCTTACAATCTTTACGACATCTACTATCCACTTTTTAAGTAAGGATAAAATCTATTTGACTAACGTTTGTCCCCTTTTGAAGCTAATTAGGTGTGATCTCTCTTCTTGAACCAAGTGTTCATTAATCTTAAATCATACGTTATTGCAAAGTCTAGAATAGCATCTTCTAATTCATTTCTTAGTCCATATCTATGGCCTCCAAGAACCCTTCATTACTTATAATTAAACATCCATAATCAGTTTTTTACAAATTTTACAGATTTTAGACACCATATAGAGAAATTTACATTATTCTCCAAGATTGCTACTTGTAGAATCTTGGAGACAATTTGCCTGCAATCCATTAGCAAACTCAATCGAGTGAAAGCAAATATTGTCTTAAAGAAAATAATTAGTCTATGCCTCTAAGCCTACTTCAATTCCTTGTTATTCCATTGTTTACCACATCATAAGGGGTTGATTGTGATTGAGGGATGGTGATAAGGAACGTTCAAAGAGATAATTATTTTAATTTAGTGTTATTTACAAGTCAATTGTATTTTTATTGGTCAATTGTATTTTAGGTCCTAGTATTTAGGCTTGTTAGTATTTTTATGTTATTTTTATAATTCAATAATTGGGTCCAAGCCCATTAGAATTAGGGTTTCTTATGTCAGTTTAGAATTAGGGTTTAGTATTCCTATATAAGAGCATTGTAGTCCTATAGACAAGGAGAATATATTTTTGATGAATGAGAAGTTTCTTCTTGGATTTATTCCAATGGCCTGGTGCCGACTCCAGTCCAACCCTAGGTGCTGACTCCTAGTGGTTTTCCCGCTTGGTGCTAACTCCAAGCAAGACCTAGGTGCTGACTCCTAAGTCATATCCCTTTATTTTCATGTTTATTAATTTATTGTTGAATTATTCTGGTTTGTCCTGCGTCAAATTTGGTATCAGAGCAAATTTCTTTCCAACCAGCTTCCAGCAGATTTCCAGCCAAACAGAAAATCCAAAATAAAATAAAAATAAAAATCCATTCTGTAATATACAACGCCACCAGTATCAATCCACCATCCTATCTCCTACCACCATCAACCAGATTTCAAGCCAAAAATCTCCACCTGTCCCTTTGTTTTTACATACCACCTGACCCAAAATATTCAAAACCAAGCCACCATCGACAATCCAAAAACAACCAAAAAAAAAAAAAAAAATCCCTTAATGCAACGCTGACCCATATCCCAGCCTTGACTACAAGCTGCGACCAATTTGGTTAGTGCGCCTCCATCAAAACCCACACCATCAACCACCCACCCAACCAAAACCCCACTCACCTCGACATTGACGGAGCAAGCTTGCGCACCACCATCCCCGCGCTGCCAGGCCTCAATCTCGCACCTCCATGCCACCGCACCGCCTCCACTGCGAACCCTCCTCTTGGGCTCCTCTGTTGGAGTCATGCAATATAGCTTGATTTTGTTTTCCTAAAGTTGTATTGTTATTTCCATTTGTTTTACCTTTAGTTTTAGTTATTTGTTTTACGCATTATCAAAAAAAGAATAGTTATTTGTTTTACTATTTAAAAAAAAAAAAAAAATCAAATTGAAATCCTTAACAGTGTCGGGCCCGTGATTCCCAGTTTAGTGCACATTAGTAGGTTCAATAGTGTTTGGGAACTCAACATTCTTCGTTGAAGCATTATTTTGTTGAATCATGGTACTCTTTCAAGTAACCTGATTTTGATGGTTGTAGAGATGAAAGTCTTTGGGTTTTTGTCAAGTGGTTAAATGAGATTGAGAAATTTTTTGATCGAAGCAATTTCTCATATACTACCAGAGTTAGGTTTGCAAAAAGGAAGTTAATCGGGAGAGCCCAAGTGTTTTGGGAGGACCTCGAATATAGGCGCTTTCTCAAGCAAGAACCTACCATTATTGATTTGGAAGACATAAAAGCAAAACTTCAGGATGAATATTTACCACCATACTTTCAGGAAAAATCTCTACCCCAATCTTATTATGGTAATTTTCAAGGTCAACAAGGCAATACAAGGTATTGGTGTAGCTAATCAATTGCTCCATTTAAAGAAAACACGATGAGTGTTCACTTAGTCTCTAATTCTCAACCCACCCAAGCACCGTCTTCCATGCCACAAGCATTAAAGAATCTTGAACAAGCAATTCAAAACACATCCGCAAAGCTCCAACATATAAACACCCGACTTGACTCAGTAGAGAAATCCTTCCAAACGAAGCCAAATCACCTCGAAAATGTTGCTTCCACATTCATGCAGCAAGAACTTATTGTAGAGCCTAAGCAACAAGAGAAGAAAGATTCTACTCTACTTGATGAAGAGAAGGTACCACAAGAAAGTGAACTATTAAAGGGTGCACATTATGTGAAATTTAGTTTTGATGAATGTGCTACTGATCAGCCCTCTAGGGTGCTTGAAGATATGAAGCTTGATGAAGTGGACAAGATTGATACAATTGTGCTTTCTGCAACTAAAGAAAAGCCAAGCCCATTTGCCTCACTGTTTCCCTACATTGATTTTGTAATCCCAGACATATTTAGTGGTGTAGTGGAACAATAGACTTCTTTGTTCTTCATGCTCCCGAGTCTGATTCCAAACTTGAAGCAAGTGTTACGTGCCAAAATTATGATCCTTCAACATTTTTTCTCCAACCAAAGGAGAATGATGAGGAACGTTCAAAGAGATGATTATTTTAATTTAGTGTTATTTACAAGTCAATTGTATTTTTATTGGTCAATTGTATTTTAGGTCCTAGTATTTAGGCTTATTAGTATTTTTATTTAAAGTCAAGGTTATTTTTATAATTCAATAATTGGGTCCAAGCCCATTAGAATTAGGGTTTCTTATGTCAGTTTAGAATTAAGGTTTAGTATTCCTATATAAGAGTATATAAGAGCATTGTAGTCCTATGGACAAGGAGAATATATTTTGATGAATGAGAAGTTTCTTCTCGGATTTATTCCAATGGCGTGGTGCAGACTCCAATCCAACCCTAGGTGCTAACTCCTAGTGGTTTTCCTGCTTGGTGCTGACTCCAAGCAAGGCCTAGGTGCCGACTCCTAGGTCATACCCCTTTATTTGCATGTTTATTAATTTATTGTTGAATTATTCTGGTTTATCCTGCGTCAGATGGGGAAACATTTGGGGTAGTATTGGCTGCATGATCTATATAGTGGAAAATGATCCTCTTCATTTGAAATGAAATGAAGAGAGTCTATTTCAGAGTCCAGATTGAATATTACAGATCTAACAGAGTAAACACTGTCACATCATTTAAAATTTTAAATAACCTAGTAGTTTGTACACTGTTAGATCCAAGAAATAAAATCTTAACCATGAAATGGACAAATGGAGAGGATCTTATTTCCTATGTGGTTGTCAATTAGGTGTTGGTGGTTTCAAGGACCATGACAAAAGTGGCTTTGGGCCATGGTGGTGGTAGCGTTGGTGGTGGTGGTGATATCAATCCATAGATTTAGAAGAGAGAGAGAGAGAGAGAGAGAGAGAGGTGCTGACCAGTTTCTGGAGAAAAAACAGCTTTTAGCATATATTTTAAATTCAAATTCTTCAACTAAAACAGTGTCTTTCAGCGGTTCATGGAAAAACCTGACCGATGGTAATAGGAAGGACTTGATTGAAAAAGTGGACTAAGATGACAAAAGTAAAATTCCAGGGACCAAATTGACAACCAGTGTAAATTTTAGGGGACTAAACTGAATTTAAGCCTTTAAATTATTACATTTTTCCAAATCTTAATGATCCTAAATTGTCATATACATGTATAATCTACAACTATTCTAGGCCCTATTTCGAGGTGTACACTGAAATCTAGAAGTGTCATTTCAGAAGCCATGATATCAAGGTTTACCTCTCTCATTTAGAAGTGTCAACATTTAGTATCTGCTTGTCCAATAACAGGCTTGAACACTGGACAACCATGTTGATTCATTAAATTTAAATTGGATGATCCATTAAGATATAACAAGAAGTTTGACAAAATTTCTGCACCAGCAAAAAGCTTTAGAGCTCGACAAACATCTGGCACACGTATGATGCATTATGCAAATGCATATTACTATTAACCGTTCCACAGGGGGTTGGGGGGGTAAATAGCTTAGGTTGCTGTCATGTTTCTAAAGAAACTTATCCAGTAAAAAATTCAATATCAGTTATTTGATAGTAGATGTCAAAGCTTTAATGCTAAATCATGGCTCAGCTATAAAGATATGCAAACCTGTCTCACACCCAGGGCTGCTTGCAGTGGAGTCATGGTATCATATGGAACCTGCCAAACAAAGACCTTACATGAATGAAAATTATGTTGACATGTATGACTTTCAAATCAAGAAATTTGAACTGTTTTAGAAAACAAGAACAAGTAAGTTGAGGCTTGTTTTAACTATAGGACATGCCTTGGCTGTCACTAGCTCCCACAGTACTATCGCAAAACTGAATACATCTGCTTTCTGATCATACGGTTGATGGTTTATAACCTTGTGAAAAAGAACAGCAATACACAGCAAAATGAGATGTAAATACATCATAATGCATTACGAGTAAAACTGCAAGAACATAACAAAGGAACATAAAATTAGAGATATTAAGGTTCAGTTTTTTTCTGGCAGAATTAAAATGAAGCAAAAGAAATATATATCATCACCCTGGGTAAGATCTGCATAAGCTTAGGCCCCTAAAGCATTAGCAAATACAACATAAAGAGAAGTCTCTTGCACACACGACTTTGTCATTAGATTGCAGAAAAAAAGCACATGTAATTTACAAAATACCAAATACCTAAGCAGAAAACACAACTTCATTCTAGGGGTTAATCCTTAATGCTATGTTTTCTTCACCTCTCCTCTACTTCAACCCTTACCCTCTACTCTTATCTTCCTCCAAACTTCCAAACATAACATAAGACTGCGAGTAAATGAAGATGAGTGGTGAGGACACGTCAGCAGTGTCTCTATCAAAGAAAAGTAAAAGAAATATATATTTATATGTATATATATATACACAAAAGTGGACCATCACGTATGGGTGAACCATTTCTTCAAGGGTGAAATTGAGAGACAGGCCCCACAGCCTAATAGAGCTGTACCGCTCCTCGTGAAGTAGATCCCGCATCCAACCAAGTCTTTGACCAGGGAACGGGAAAATTCCCACTACTGCTCCTCATTCTCATTTTTGTTTTCGTATTATGGATCTTGGTTCTACAACGGCTAAAGGCTCCTACTGAAGATTCAAGAGGTACTCCATACATCTTTCTTCCAAACAAACTCATTTCTCTTTAGATTTTAAAGATGAGGCAACTGATGCCTTTAATATTAGGCATGACTGCTGATTGGAGAATGATTTTAGCTCATCTCACAGGAGAGCTCATATTCAAAGGGCGTCCTTACAAAAATACCTGGGCTGAGGTGAAAATCACCAGAAGACAAGTTACTGTGGTCACAAAACTTCGCAAAGAGGCGCCGTGGGCAATATATGGCTAAAAAGAAAAAGAAGAAGAAAAAAAAGAGAGACAAAAACAAGATCATTTGATACCCCTACTCTTTGAAGATTCCATCTACAAAGGAAGGTCAATGAGGGATACTAAAATTGCTCGCAACGAAGAGGGGAAATCTAAAGAAGTTGAAACAGAAATTCAATCTCGCACATTGAAGGGTGGGCGCCGGCTTGATATCGCCCATTTATCGATGAATATACGAGCTATATATATAATAAAGCAAAATAAAGATACAGAATCAATAATCTTATTTTAATTTTAAGAAAAATCAATTATGTAAGTCATAACAAGAATAAATTAAAAGATAAGAGTCTCTATAAAACAAGTGGTAAGAGAGAGATTTACCCTGAGAGGGTGGAACAATGAATCAATACTCGATTGGAGACATCAAAAAGATCTAAAATTACACATTATTTTAATAATTGAAAGCTCAAAAAGTAAAGGGAAATATTGAACTTAAATAACACAGACCTCGGGTGCCATCCATCTGTATGTTCCAGTCTCGGCAGTCATTACTCCCCCTTGATTTTGGAATCGAGCAACGCCAAAATCTGCCACCTTAACAACCTTGAGACCAAAGGACATAATTATTCATTATAAAAATGACTGAAAACCTTTCCTCTCTTTAACTGACTGGAGTAGAGACAGCAGAGAGAACAATCAATTGTAATCAGAAGTCTTATAAAAAATCTATACTTATTCCCAACAAAACATTATCCCAAGGACAGAGTAAGCAGGATAGCAAGATTAAATACCATCATAACATATGAGGATAAACATAGTAATAACCAAGATTCACTTAATTCACTGCAAGAAATGAGATCTCCAGTGAGGAATCACATGTAGAAACAATTAAAATGTTAACATCTAAAAACTACAAAATCAAGGAACCAAACTATACGACAACAACAACCAAGCCTTAGTCCCAAAATTTCTGGGGTCGGCTATGGATCCTCAAACTAGTCAGGGTTAGCCACATGTATTCTTTGTCATCATTCAGTTCTAAGATGAATTTTTTCATAGAACAACAAAATCAAGAGACCCGAGTCCACAAAGACTAAGAAAATTGACTCAAGAACACATTTCATTTTCATTAGAAGCACTGTTGTAGAATTCAGGCCTATTTATTAATCGAGAGGTAATGGGAATGACGAGACCTATGGATGTAGAAGATTTTATTGAAAACAACTCCTTTCTTTTAGTTGTTGAATCTCTCTTTGATTGATCAATGTGTGACATTTCGACTCCTCTAGTCATACTCTTTTTTATTTTCTTAATTGACATGTCAATTTTACTTCTATTAATGTTATTAATGACCAAACCATCTCAAGCGACTCTCACTCATCTTTTTATCAATAGGGGCCACCCCTATCTTTAAACGAATTTCCTCATTTTGAATCCTGTCTTTCCTTATATTTCCATTTATCCATCTTACCATTCTAATTTCATAAAAGGTAAACTTAAATCCAACTAATCATTGTATGCAATGAATAACCATTGAAAATCAATACTTACCATCAAGTCAAGCAAAAAAAAAAAAAAAAAAAAAAATCCTACTATCAATATCTGGATTAACTTATAGAAAACAATTACCAATGGCACTAATGTTCTTGAAAGTATAACTGCACCATTGGCCGGATGGATAATAAAATCAAGTACCATACAGATTATGAAAATTTCTCTGGGACTCTACTACTTAAACTAGAATGAGAATACCTACTTTGGTTCTTGAAGGTTGTTTGTGCATTGACAGTTTTTAAAAGCTATGAAGCAAATTTGAATTATATTAAGATACTTGTTCAGAAGATTGAATTTAATATCCTAGCCCAAGAAGTCCAACCCAATCAAACCAGTCACCAAGGCTTTCCCATTGATGCTTACTCATGCAAGTCTAAACATTAACAAATTTAGACCATTGCTGCACCATCTGAAACCAAAATAACAGAACCAAATTGCAACTAAAGACATAATATTGGGAAAGAAAAAAAAAAAAAAACTTCAGAGACCCAGACTGTTCACTCTTTCAGCTAATTTGATGATCCAATCATTGGTATCATGGTGGACTTCCAAAAAAATTGGGCACTACTCCAAATCAAAGATAAGATGCTTTTACTAAATTGAAATCTATTTTCCAAGTGCTTGAAGCCACCTTCAGATGTCAACAAATAATTAACTACTAAGATCTCAATTCTTAGGAGAAGAATTCCTAAACTGGATACACGCACAATGTTCTATCTAACTGGAGAAGAATCATCAGAAATATCTTAAGAATGGGATGATACGCAATCCTCTTCTCAATTTTTACAATATAAGAATTAATATAAGGAAAACAATATTAAGTACTAAAAGCCAATATTGAAAAAAAAAAAAAAAAAAAAAAAAAAAAAAAAAAAAAAAGGATGACTACTTAGCTCCTTCAATAATCTCAAGCCTATGACTAAAATGAATACTTTTGCCACCTCACCACTTAGTCAACTAATATCCTGGTAGATGGATCATTATATAATATAAGCATCTAAATTTAATTATACATTTGGCAAAGGGATCATTTCAATCATTTTGCATTTTATATACTTAAGAAGCTGCTATAGCTATCACTCAATCAAATCAATAATCTTCGTAAATTCTTACTTTGTGAGTATCCATTAGCAAGTTTGCCGTCTTCAGGTCCCTATGAATTATGTTGTTTTGGTGCAAATATTCCATTCCCTTACTGACATCAATTGAAAACTTCAGCAACTGTGAGAGTTCCAAGACGTTATGATTCTTATGCAAGTAATCATAGAGACTTCCTCCAGGCATATACTCTGCAAGCAAGATCAAAATCCATGAATTGTCTTTCAATTACTAAAGAGGAAAAAGGACAGAAGACATACAAAGATGTAAGCAAATAATTTATAAGGTAAACAAATCAAAATAGTGAAAGCCAAGAACAAACTCCACATCTGAAAAACATAAAAAGAAAAACTTTTTTTTTTGATAGGTAAGAATTTCATTGATTAAAAAAGAAGAGATTACAAACATGTACACAAGAAGTGGACAATGAGAACAAACTTAAGTATAAGCAGAGCATAGAACAAGCATTTCGGACAAAGAAGTAGAAGTAATTTGTTGTGATTCCTTCAACCAGTTGAAGAGGTCCTGCAAGAAATTAAATTTCAGTGCCGGTATACAAGTTTCCTTCCCATTAAATGTTCTTTCATTTCTCTCACACCAGAGACACCACATGAGACAATGTAGGATTGCCTTCCAGATTTTACCGCCCTCAGATTTAACCCATCTGCCAGACCAGCAAGATAGCAGATCCACCACACTGCTAGGCATGACCCAAGAAGTACCAAATAGAAGAAGTATCAAATTCCATAACTCCTGAGCCACTGAGCAGGGAATAAGCAAATGATTTAAGGACTCACTGCTTGACTTACACATACAGCACCAGTCCAGAATAATCACCTTTCGTTTTCATAGATTGTCCTTAGTAAGAATCTTACCCAAAACCACTGTCCAAATGAAGAAAGCCACCCCAGACGGCACTTTAGATTTCAACACACTTCTCCATGGAAAGTAGCAGGGAGGTGGTTGAACTAAAATAGAATAGAAAGAGTGTACCTCAAATACCTCTCGTCGTGATGGTTTCCAACATAACGAGTCTTGGCTGCCTTATCAAGGATGGCAAGAATACAGCAACTTCATGAAATAACTACTTCTAATTCCCAATCCTGAATAGGTCTGGAAAATTCCACATCCCAAAAACTGTTTGAGCCCTGAAAACGCAGATTATCCACCACCATAGCCCCAAGGACTCGGGCTAATTGAAACAGATCAGGGAATCTTTGCCTCAACGAACAATTTCCACACCATATATCATCCCAAAATTTGATCCGGGTACCATACCTCACCTTGAAAGTGAGATATTTCGAAAAGCAATCCCATCCTACTCGGATATGCTTCCATAAACTTACCCCATACGGTTCACAGATCCAATTAGAACACCATCCCCCTCTTTGGCTGCCATACTTACAATCAACAACTTGACACCATAGAAACGCAGATTCAGAAGTGTACCTCCAAAGCCACTTCCCTAAAAGGGCCTTGTTAAACACAACTATATTACGAATGCCCAAAACACCATTGTAAATAGGTGTACAAATATGCTTCCAATTCACAAAATGGTACCTGTGTTCATCCACCAATCCACCCCACAAGAAGTCTCTATGCAGCTTCTCAATGTTCCGGGCTACACTCATTGGAATCGGGAAAAAAGATAAATTAAATGTTGGAAGACTAAAGAGAGTAATCTTTAAAAGGGTGAGACAACCCCCCATGGATAGATAGAGATGTTTCCATCCTACTAAACGTTTTTCTATCTATTCCACCACACAATTCCAGATTGACTTCTTTTTTAAGGAAGCCCCAAGCGGAAGCCCCAAATAAGGGAGGGGTAAAGCCGACACCCTGCATCCTAAAAGACACACCAACTCAGTTGAATTAGGAATGGGGCCTACTGGGACCAATTAGGACTTACTCAAGTTAATCTTCAAACCAAAAATGGCCTGAAACCATATAAAAACACTTTGTAAATGCCAAAGTTGATCAGGATCAAAGTGTCATCCATGAATAACAAATTTGATACACTCAAAGCATCCCATAAGAATTGCCAATAGAAAAGCCTAAAATGTAACCCCCAACAAACGCCTTTTCCAACATCTGACTCAACGCCTCCATTACAATGATAAACAAGCAAGGAAAAATGATCACCCTGTCGCAGTCCCCTAGTGTTGGGAAAGAAACCCCTCCCCCATGGATAGATAGACGTTTCCATCCTACTACACGTTTTTCTATCTATTCCACCACACAATTCCAAATTGACTTCTTTTTTAAGGAAGCCCCAAGCGGAAGCCCCAAATAAGGGAGGGGTAAAGCCGACACCCTGCATCCTAAAAGACACGCCAACTCAGTTGAAATAGGAATGGGGCCTACTGGAACCAATTAGGACTTACTCAAGTTAATCTTCAAACCAAAAATGGCCTGAAACCATATAAAAACACTTTGTAAATGCCAAAGTAGATCAAGATCAAAGTGTCATCCATGAATAACAAATTTGATACACTCAAAGCATCCCATAAGAATTGCCAATAGAAAAGCCTAAAATGTAACCCCCAACAAGCGCCTTTTCCGACATCTGACTCAACGCCTCCATTATAACGATAAACAAGCAAGGAAAAATGATCACCCTATCGCAGTCCCCTAGTGCTGGTAAAGAAACCCCTAGAAATTGCATTTACCAAAACAGAGAAATGAAACGTATAGGTACAAGCATAAATCCAACAACACCATTTGTCACTAAAATCACACTGTCTCAACATGTACAGCAAGAAATTCCAATTGACGTGATCGTAAGCCTTTTCAATGTCTAACTTACACAATATTCTTGGGATTCTGAACTTCAAGCAGCTATCAAGGCTCTCATTAGCTATCAAAACGGAGTCAAGAATCTGCTAGCCTCCCTACAAAAGAATTTTGTGATTTTGAAACCACCTTTTCCAAGACCCCTTTCAGTCTATTAGCCAACACTTTAGCAATAATTTTATAAATCTTTGTGACAAGGCTGATAGGGCGAAAATCCTTACATTCCATAGCCCTCAGTTTTTTTTGGGATCAATACAAGAAAAGTAGCATTGATGCTTCTCTCAAAATTCCCACAAGCATGAAAATCATGAAAGACTGCCAACACATCCTTCTTAACTATATCTCAACAACTTTGAAAAAAAGCCATTGAGAAACCGTCAAGGCCCGGGGCTTTATCCCCAACCATGTCTTTCACACACCCCCGGACACACACTTCTTCCTCTGTAAACAACCTATTAAGATTATTGGAATCGTCATCATCAATGGAGGAGAATGCCAAACCATCCATCATCAGAAAACAGGTTTTTGTAAAACCGTACCAGCTCCTCACCTATCTCTTCCTGATCCGTAGATACAGTCTCATTAACCAACAAGCGACCAATAGTGTTGAATCAGCGATTGGAATTAGCCACACAATGAAAAAACCTAGTATTATTATCCCCATTCTCAAAGCCAGATAGCCTGAGATTCTTGCCTCCAATTGAGCTCCTCAAACAAAAGCACATTCTCAAGTTCAGCCTTGAGTTGATCCTTAGCCACTTGCTCCTCATAAGACAATGTTTTGTTCTCTTCAATCACATCCATATCCTGAATGCGAGCTTATAAGTCCTTTCTTCTGAAGTTAGCATCCACAAAAGTTTCCTTATTCCAGCTATGCAGGTCAACCTTTAGGGCTTTTAATTTTTGCACTAGCGCAAAACCTGGGGAGCCACTATAATTGTATGAATTCTTTCAACCAATAAAGCTATGGACATGGCAGATCATGTGAAGTATATTCATGAGTCAAATACTAAACTTGAGAACAAGTTTCTTTTAAAGGGGGAGTCCCAATGAAATGCATTTGAAGCAAGCATTTTCATTTCAAGCAAGCTTGATGACGTGGTCGAATCAAGGCATTCCATAAGAGCAAGCCGGTTGGGCAAGTCCTACCTCCAAGCAAAGCTATCTTTGAGAACATGTGCTCAATTAGTTTAGGCATGTCCTTAATTAATTTAGACATGTGGGAATTAACTTAGCTTGTGATTATTTTATCATGTGACAAATTAGTTACACATGTTCTTAGGAATTAGTTAGGCACTGTCATAACTAACTCTTTGTTGTATAAAATAGCGATGAATAAATTTTACCTCCAAATTCTTAGGAATTAGTTAGACATAGTCATAACTAACTCTTTGTAGAATAAAATAGTCATAAATAGAGTTTACCTCCAAACAAATTTGGAAAAATCTTCCTCTAACCCACTATGTGGCGATTCAAATGACTATCCACGTGTAATTTTAGTCACATGTGTTAATTTAATGAATCATGTGACTTGTTTAAATAATACATGTGAATGATCTTATGAGTCGTCACATAGTGGCTGGAGGAAGATTCCTTCAAACTGGTTTGGAGGAAAACTCTGTCCAATACCCATGCTATGGCCTTGTAAAGGAAGCTTTTGACAAGTTTTTAATGTGAGGAATATCTCAGTTAGGGTTGATGATTATCTCCCCACCTACCAATCAATGAGTCTCTTTCATTGAATGCACCCTTTTATTTTACTGCATTAGAAAGGAACCACAAAAGAAGCTAACCTAAGGGCTAAAAAAAATACTTGTTTAGGCCAAAGGAAAAATATGAGTTTCCAATAGGAGGTCCTACCTGTTATAATCCACAAATCTGGAAACTTCGTACATGCACCAATAAAACGAACAACATTTTTGTGTCTAACCTGCCTGCATTGCCAAAAACAAAGTAAAGAAAAAGTTGGTCAATAATCATATGACAATGGTGAGCAGTAATCTTGACACTCAACCCAAAGCAAATCCATAGCTACAAGAATGCCAAAAGGACTAGAAACTAAAATAACTTGAAATTACTGCAAGGTGGAAACAATGAGAAGATGAAGGCATAAGACATGGAACAAAGTACATTATGGGCTTTCAGAATTAATAACTGCTAGACACAAACTGGAAGAATTATTGCTGACTTGCTAGAAGATTCAATGGATATCATCACTCTAAAAAAACTGATTGCATAATTTTATTTTGTTACTAAAACTATAATGAGGAGATGTTTCAACCATTAATAATGAGAAACTAAAGGAAATTAATCCCTCTCATTGATGACCTCCTTTGTTATGAAGAAGACAAAGTTTAACTAAAATATATAGAATAATAATGTAATTACAAGTATTCTTCATTTTCCCCTTTAAGCATGAAGGATAATTATTTCATCTTTAAAGCTCACTAAAGCAGCTTGATGCCAAACCCAATTATACATTACAGGCTCAAGTATGATCGCAAATGGAGAACTTAAGTAATAAATTATCACAAATGTATATAGTCGAGAGACACAGGGAAGTACCATTAATGTAAAAACCACAATCTCCAATTCTAGATGTGAGGTAGGAAACTTCAGTTAAAAAAAATTTTTAATGGTTAGACACTAAATCCTCCCAATTAAGAGCCTTCATGTGTACAATAACTACTGCAATGGACTTTGCCAACGACAAAAAGCCCCCACTAAAAATCTGAGAGTGCACATCATATAAGTATCATATCAGGATCATATAATAGTATACCAAAATGTGTGCTTTATGTCTCCTGTATTGTAAAAAATAAAAAATTGGAAACATATACAAACCCAATTACTTGGAGAATAACTATGTATACAGATCTGTCAAGTGGAAAGATTTTACTCTCTCATCAACATGTCATAAAATACACGTATCAATTCACATGTTGATTTTTGGTGCAAGAAATTCTGGAAGTAGCATAAGGTTGAGTAGACATGGTCAATGCACTCATTGACTGGATAAACTAACATGTACATATGCTAATCATATACTTAGAGAACATGGAAAAAGAAAATTTTCAGACTGATGCCTTTTTCCATGAACTTGGAACCAAACCAATCATATACTTTTTTTTATTGGCACCGAATATCCAGAACATTTTTGCTCCGACTAATCCTAGGGTGAAAACCAATCATATACTTTTAGGAGGAAGTTGACTTATTGAAATATTAATATATATATATATATCAGAAGGCAGGGTTTAAAAATTGGACTGGAAAAGATGGTTGGATTGGCCAATCATAAACCAGGACCTAAAACAGCCCAATTGAGCCCCCAAAACCATTCCACCTCAAAAACCAGAAAGACCTACTCTCAACCTGCAGTTGAACTTCTCGACCCACTAACAGTTTTCACCGGTCCCACAATTTTTAAACATCTTTTTCTCCCTCAAAACTCCAGTGTCTCAAACAGTTCTTTTTTTCTCTGAAACGACTTCAATGACATCATTTGTAGCCTCAGTTGCTGCTCCACCTACCCGCACAAGATAGACCCACAGCCATTGCATCTCTCTCTCTCTCTCTCTCTCTCTCTCTCTCTCTCTCTCTCATCCACTGATCACCCTATCCTTTGCCATGATTCTCCTTCTCACGAATCATTGGTCACCTTCTTCTTCATCTTCATCACAGGTCACCTTGCTCCTTGGCTATACGTTACATCTTTCTCTTTTAATTTCTCATGCTATTACTAGGTCTACCACAACCTTCTTCTTCAGCAACTAATGATGTTTGAGAGAGCGAGCGAGCGAGAGAGAGAGAGAGAGAGAGAAATAAGTTAATTGAATTCAAATTAGAGTAGACAGTGGAATGATTTTTTTACCCACTTGTTAATGCTTTACAAAGAAAGATATTTTTGTGGGTATTTCATCTTTATATCATGCGAGTTGTGATAATATATTTTATGTTTCTTTATCATCTTGCTTTCTTATATACATTTTGAAAGATAATTTTGAAAATTATTTAGAGTCAATTTTGTTAAATTTTACTTATTTAGTTTATTATTAATATTAATTAACAATTAATCTATGACGTAAGGGTTGATCTCAGTCAAACACCAGTTGGACTTATGAAGCTTGAACCTGTCACTTTTCCGGTCTATCAATGTTCAAGTCTTTAAAACTATGCCAAGTGGATCTCGGAAAATAAGAATAGGAAGATTCTTTAAGAATTAGAATAAATAAACAAAATATAATGTCAACTAGGGCAGGGAATGTTTACAGACTGCTACATAGTCATAATTTTCTTAGCAAGATATATCAGAAAAACATTGACACTTAAAAGTACAACGATATACTAATAGCTGCTAGACTATTCACCTTAGGATTGCCACTTCATGAGCAAACTCATCCTCTAGAGCATCATTCAAATGCTCAGATCTAAGAATCTTAACAGCAACATCCTGACCAAGATAAACTCCATGATACCTTAAGATGAACAACAATAGAGTGGTGAGCAACGTAAACATAAGCATGTCACTTTTCTTTTCTTTAGATTTTTTTTTGGGGGGGGGGGGGGGGCGGGGAATTGACCAATAGAATCAAAACACAACTTACAGATCTCCACAAGAACCAGAAGCAATTCTGTCTCCTATCTTCAATAATCTTCTATCTATTTCCCAATCTCCAGATTTTGCTTCTGCAGACAATGCTTTTTCCACAGCTGAATGAGAATTTGAAGAACGTGACCATGATCCCTATTTTTCCAAAGAAGGATATTTATTAAACTTTTATTGGTCTTCATTTTTCACTTACGAAAAGAAAAAGACTAAGAAAGATGGACATAAAAATGCTCTACAGGGGCCAGACAATGAAAAGAAAATAAGGCACTACACATCACAACTGCACTAAACTTCATTTTTCACAACTGCACTACTCAGTACCTTAAGAAAAATAATTTAGTTACAAAAGAAAGAAATAAACTGATGGACCCAAATTGGCGCTATTAAGGGCTTTATAACATATATAAAAGTAAAGATAATCATAGGGTAGGGGATTGGAACCCATAAAATCAACACTAATTCATACCCCCATCTACCAGACCAGGACAATTCAATCCCGCTTTAAAAGATATGCAAAATGTTAAGACAGCGACATAGTTTAAAGCAAAAAGTATTAAAAATCGTGTGATTTAATTTGAAAATCACAAAACCTATAAGTACTACTTGAATAATTTCATATTTAAAAACCAAAAAAAAACATACAAAAAATAAGTTTAGAAGTAGATTAATTACGAGATAAGAAGAGATGATGGAGCACAAATCTGAAATTAAGGAAAAAAGAAAACTTGTGCAGTTTTATTTAAACATGGAACCACCTTAAAAGAATCCAGAAGATGAAGAGATTCAGGATTAGAGAAGCTAAGTTAAACTCCAGAGTTAGTGTCACAGCCTTGAAATCCAAAATTTAGTAAAACACTAAGAACATCCTGCAAATTCGAGTACCAGACTTAGTTTTGAATTTTTTTTGGTGATTAAACTGTCTATACAATAAAGCAAGACAGGATGAAGGGTCATGAACCATGGACCAATATCTAAACCTATAAACAGTATTACCAAGATAACTTGCATAACTCTTAATACATGAATCACTGGGTGACAGCAAGCCATGGGTGTTATTATGAGTTCAGAAACTAAACCATATACATGCAGCTCTTATTCCTTGGTAGTAGTGGTTGTCAAATGTGAGGAGTGTAATTTGACTTTATTTTTTGCTAATAGAGGTGAGACCTACCACGTTACTCCGAAAGGAGTACTCTGATTTTCAGAGCCGCAAAGGAATGTGAGTGAGTGTAATAATTGGCATTGGCAGAAGATGCTATCTCTGCTTAACACAGCTATAAAATTGTGAACAAAAGGCATGAAACAAAGCAGCTAATTGCAGCAAAAGAGACTAATAGATTGAAGCATCATAAACAGCTTCAATTGGCCGAGTTCCCAGAAAACAATTTAAAAATTACAGTAAGAAGCCCTTATACTATGACATTGTAGTAACACTTTGCAAAAGTCTTCAGATATATATAATTCATAGTAACCTGATAAAGCTCAACTGAAAATTCTCCTATGGCATAACTAAGGGTATATATATAATGATAAGCCACGACATACACAAACTTCAGAGAGAAACCTAATAGTGCAATTTAAAAGCCAAAACATGTATGTCCAGTATAAGACAATACTTCTGGAAATCCAGCACATATGGTTAGCTTATAACAGAGTCTATAGTTAAACCAGGCTTCCTCAAACTGATTAAACTAATTGCTGATGCTGTGGTGACATTAGCCTCCCCAATGAGAAGCATATAGGGTAAAGTTTAATACAAACATAAAAACTCTTTGTATAAATTAGGCAGTAATTAGGTTGCGATTTTGACACCCCACGGCAGATCCCTTTCAGGCCACCCCCAGGACCATTTGGCTTGGTAATTACCCGGTGCGTGTGGGATGGTAGGACTACACTTGCCCATCAGATACCCGTGTTATCAAAAATAGATTAGGTAGTAACCAACTGACTGCATTATAGTATATCTCAAAACATTTATTTTTTTTTTATAGGTAATAAGAATTTCATTAAGAATCTGAAAAAAACTATCAAGTGCATAAAATATGCACTAGCGGGAGGAAAAGATTACAAACAAGTAAAGACAGAAGAAACTAAGAAGCAAAAGCAATGAAAAAGATGCAAAATAAAAGCTTCCAACACATTAAACAGTATTAAGTGAAGCAATGAAATCAGGAAGAGAAGGTTCTGCCGTGAGGCCCCAAGTCCTAGAGCAGTCATACAACAGGCCCAAGAATTGTTCCTTGAGATGGGAAAGCGTCTTCTCTAAATCCTCAAAGATACGCCGGTTTCTCTCTTTCCACAACGACCACATCAAACACAGCAGAACAAGATTCCATACTCCCGAATTTAGCTTACCAAACCAGTTATACCAGCCAAAGAGCAAATCAATCACAGTGGCTGGAATCACCCACTGAATCCCGAAGCTTTGAAGAACAAAACACCACAAGGCAGAAGCTATCTCACAATGAAGAAGAAGATGGTCCCCTGTCTCCCAATGATTCTTACACAAACAGCACCAGCCAGCCAAGATATGACCCCTCTTCATTAAATTGTCATAAGTAAGGATTTTACCTCTAGCCGCAGTCCAAATGAAGAACGAAAGGCGACGAGGAGCTTTGACACCCCAAATGCCTTTCCAAGGAAACTTCGTCCTGTTAGGAGCTTGTAAAGCGCAATAGAAAGAA
Organism: Fagus sylvatica; assembly: GCA_907173295.1. Taxonomy (NCBI): domain Eukaryota; kingdom Viridiplantae; phylum Streptophyta; class Magnoliopsida; order Fagales; family Fagaceae; genus Fagus; species Fagus sylvatica. Next base: position 21,413,351 of record OU015764.1, read on the forward strand.
CGAACATCAAACTGACCAGAGTTTCGAGGCTTCCAAACCATGGCATCCAGTCTCTCTCGACGAGGAAAAAGAGGGTGAAGGAACTTAAAAAAAGAAACGATCACAGGAAGTTCCCCGTCGTTAAAGTCTCTAACAAAGGAGATATTCCACGTACCAGGATTGGAAGAGATGGGGCTGGACATCACAGATTCAATAGAGGCATCCTGATTGGAAGCACAATCAAACAAGAGGGGAAACAAATCCTTAAGAGGAGTGTCACCACACCATTTATCAAACCAAAATTTGATGCGATTACCCCCACCAACCGAGAATGCAGTCTGCTTAGAGAACTCTTCCCAAACCAAAGAGATGCTCTTTCAAAGCCCACACCCATGAGTCCCCCTATAAGGCTTGGAACGCCAACCACCCCACTCCAAACCGTATTTGGCAGCAATGACCCTCCTCCAAAGTTGAGAGTCTTCTACCCCAAAGCGCCATAACCACTTGCCCAAAAGAGCCTTATTAAACATGATTAGATTCTTCACACCCAAACCACCAAAAGTAATTGGAGAACATACCTGGTCCCAACACACCAAATGGTATTTAACTGTATCTCCCATACCGCCCCAAAGAAAATTCCTTTGAAGCGTCTCAATCCTTTGAGCAACATTAACCGGGATAGTAAATAAGGATAGATAGTAAGTTGGAAAGCTAGATAGAGTACTCTTAAGCAATGTGAGGCAACCCCCTTTAGATAAGTATAGAGATTGCCAACTCGCCAACCGCCTCTCTATCTTTTCAAGAATAGAATTCCAAACAGACAGAGTTTTATAAGGAGCCCCCAAAGGCATACCAAGATACAACATCGGTAAGGCTCCAACACGACAACTCAGAATAGAAGCCAATGATGACATATCATTAACCACCCCTACTGGAACCATCTCACTCTTGCTAAGATTCACACACAAACCAGTCACTGCCTCAAAACAAGACAAAACCTTTCTAATGTGCAGCACTTGAGCTGGGGCAGCATCACAAAAGACAATAGTATCATCCGCAAAGAGTAAGTGAGAAATCCGAACTTCAGTCCCCCTTAAGGCTCCAGCCAGAAAACCACGAATAAGACCAGCCTCCTCTGTCACCTGAAACATTTTGCTCAAAACTTCCATGACTAGAAGAAATAAAAGCGGAGATAGCAGGTCACCTTGGCGTAAACCTCTTGAGCCTCCAAAGAAGCCTGCCGAAGATCCATTTACAAGAATAGAAAACTGAACAGTAGAGATGCAGGATTTAATCCAATGACACCAACGCTGCCCAAAACCCAGTCTTGCCAAGAGATACAGCAAACACTCCCAGTTCACATAGTCATACGCCTTCTCAATATCTAGCTTACAAAGAACCCCCGGAAGTGAACTCTTCAAGCGACTGTCAAGGCATTCGTTAGCAATAAAAACTGAATCCAAAGTCTGACGACCTCCCACAAAGGCATTCTGAGAATTTGAAATCAAAGAAGCCAAAACCAACTTCAATTTGTTAGCTAACACTTTGGACAGAAGCTTGTACATACTCCCCACTAAGCTGATAGGGCGGTAATCCCGAATATTCAAGGCATCTCTTTTTTTAGGAATTAAAGCAATAAAAGTAGCATTAAGGGATTTTTCAAACTTACAATGGACATGGAACTCATCAAAGAAAGCCATAATATCATCCCCAACCACTTCCCAGCACCTATGGAAGCAGGCCATTGAAAAGCCATCAGGCCCAGGGGCTTTGTCTCCCTTCAGATCCTGAAGAACATGAAGCATCTCCTCTCTATCAAACTTTCTCTCCATGTGAGAACTATCAATAGCCCCAATGGAGTGAAAATTGAGCCCATCTACCGAAGGTATCCAAGCCTCTGCCTCTTTATATAGATACTCATAAAAAGACACCACATTCTCTCTAATATCCGGCTCATTTTCATAAACAGTGCCCCCTCCACTTCCACTCGATCCATGTAATTCCATTGTCTATTGGAATTAGCCACCTTGTGAAAGTATTTCGTGTTATTATCGCCTTCCCTGAGCCAAAGAACACGAGATTTTTGCCTCCAGGAAGTTTCCTCCAAATGGGCTAACCTATCCAACTCCACAAGGACAGCTTTGCGGCTTTCATGCTCAGCAGAAGAAAGACCCCTACACTCTTCCTTCTCATCCAGATGAGTCAACTCAGCCATTAATTGGAATTGTTTAAGATTCACATCCCCAAACACATCTCGATTCCAAACCTTGAGATCTTCCTTCAAAACTTTCAACTTGCTAGCCAACACAAAGCTAGGAGAACCAGTGAAAGGGTAATTAAACTACCAAACCCTGATTTTATCCATAAACCCTTCCGCCTTCAACCACATGTTTTCAAATTTGAAAGACCTTTTACCTCCTGTCATCTTTCCAGCCTCTAAAACAATAGGATGGTGATCCGAGAGAGGACGAGGTAGAAGCTTTTGAACCACATCAGGGAAGTGAGCTTCCCAGTCCGAGGATATTAGAGCTCTATCAATCCTTGACATAGATGGGTTATCAGACCCACTACTCCAGGTAAACTGCCCTCCCCCTCCCAAAGGCAAATCCACCAGGTTAAGATCTTCAATAAAATCCAAGAATTCTATCATTGGAGGAGTATACCTTCTGCACCTCAATCTCTCACTTGGGAAACGAATGACGTTGAAATCACCGAGAAGACACCAAGGATGATCCCAGCGAAGTCTTATATCCCTAAGTTCCACCCATACATCACGACGGATTACATCACAAGTGGGACTATAGATGCCAGTGCCCACCCAAGTAAAACCATCACAAACCCCCCTCCATAAGCAAGACACAGAGAAACGACCCACGAAGACATCAAATTTCTCCACCGCCCGCTTATCCCATAAGAGAAGAACCCCTCCTGCTGTGCCTACAGCATTCAGAGATACCCAATCAACATATGGATTGCCCCATAAGCTGCAAATAATCCCCCTATCCAGAGTATCCAGCTTAGATTCCTGTAAGCAAACTATATCACACTTCCATTGCATAAGCCAAAACTTCACCTGATCACGCTTTTGTGGGTTATTAAGACCCCGAACATTCCAAGATAAGATACAAAGCTTCATAAAGAAAAGACATACCCAATAATTAGAAAAAAGAAGATCAACAGCCAGTGAGACGTCCATCGTAATTTATGGAGGAGACTAAATTACGAAGCTCACACTCGCCTTTCCTGATAGATTTCACGGACTTCTTCATCTTCTTCGAACATTTGTATCGATATCTCTCAGCCTCAATACGTTGCAAAAGATCTAGACATTGCTGTTCATGGCTTCCAATTGGAAAACCTACCAACTGACAGAAACCCCGATAGTGCTCCTTCACCCATTGGGAAGTGGCATCTTGACTAGTACCGATCTCCTCCACGATGCTACTGGAGCACGTAACAGGCTCTATCACTGCCAGAGGAGAGCAACACAGAGGGGAAGAGAACTCCCGATCTTCAGAGGCATGATACTCCACCACGGGTAGAGATGACTCCTCAACCCTCATCCCAGAACTCTCAACCAACGGAGCAGTAGAAACCATAACCAACGAAGCATCTGCAATCTCAAACAACGAATCATCTGAGGTATGAAGCACTGGGGACCCCATCGTCAACAACAGCCCGTGATTATACTCCAACTCAGCCAAATCCACCCTTACCAAGTCGGAGTTAGAGCCGTAGATAACATCACTCTTTCCATTTGAGGTATCCCCACTTACCTCACCCTCCTCGAGCTATTGGGATGGCAAGGAAGCTACCAGGTTTCTTATTTCGGAGTCTCCGATGAGAGAGACAACAACAAGAACTGTCGCCAATTCACCAGATACGGGGGCCACTTGACTTGGATTGTTGACTCCTACGGCGTCGCCAATGACCAAAGGATGAGAGTCACCCATAGAGACCACCGTCAGTTTGTCCAAGATGGTGGTTTCGCCCACTGAATCTCAGGCATTGACTCTACACTTGGTTTTATCAGGAGAATGGGTTGGGCTTGCCTTACTAGAGGACGAAGGCAATTGGTGATTGGGCCGGCTTTGGGCTAGGCCCACAGCTTTATGTTTTAAAGTAACCCATTGGGCTTGGCGGGTCTCTCCGTGGTTTATTGTAACCCGTAGGGTATGGGTATGTGGATTCCATTTAAAATTGGTTTTACGGGTGCGTCGAGGAGCTTCTGGGTACAAAACGACCCGTGTGTTTGAAATATGGCAGCTGGCTCTCAAATCTAATGCCTGCGTAATTGGCGCTACGGTTTTACTCGTTGCGCTAGGATCGATCGAAAATCCCTGATTGTTGGGCTTGCCATTTGTAGTTGCCGGGACCCTCACTGGAGCCTTGCCTGCCGAAATAGCCTTGCCTGCCGAAATAGCCTTGCCAAGGGGTGCATCTCGGCCTAAAAAAAAGCTCCATAGCCCCTGCGCAAGCTTTGCCCAGCCCTTACCCCGTGAGCCTTCTGGAATACAAATACTACCCCTCTGTGCACCACTATGATAGTCCGCAACCTCCAGAAATCTGCCTCCTTTGTTCTTGAGACAGCTGACCTCTAGGGTACTGTAGTTGCTGCGAAGGAACTTAAAAAAACCACTTTTGTCTCTTGTGTTCCTTACTTGCTCTATTACATCCAATAGCCGCTTTAATCCAGGCATTCCCAGCCAAAGTGAGCCATGGAAACGCCCTCTGCGCTCCTTAATCTGATAAGGAGCAACCCGTCCCCCATCAAAAGACAAGGTAAAGGTTTTGGCACCCAAGCGAAAAATGGAGCTTCTCTTTCCATGAAAAACTCTCTTCGTAGTCGCTTTATGTGAGGGGATGAGTTTGGTTCCGGTTTTAGTCTAAGAAGATAGGGGTAAAAGGGGCGGAACTGTGGTGGATTGGGTGACGGGCCAATCCACTGGAGTTGTCGTAGGTGCCACGATGGAAGGTGTATTAAGGAAAGGGTAGTGTAGTATGGCTGGTGTATGAGGTTGGTTAGGGAGTTGGTATTGATAAGGGTAATGAAGGGGTGGAGGTGGTGGTGGTGGTGGATTAGGGACCCCCACTCTCAAAACATTTATAATAAAACCGAAAGTCTTAACTTGTCATATGAAAATGAAGGAAACCCCTAGAATATGAGAGTGGACCTAGAAGCAAGGATTTCCAAGGAAGAATAACTTCTGGTAGCCAATATAACCATTTCTAAAGCAGTTTTGGGGGAATAGACTCAACAGACATGATTAATTCTTCTCCACTTTATTCACCCTCTAAATGCTGCAAAACACAATCACTCAAACATACTCTCTGCTACCTGGCGCTTCACTTCAAGACTGGTGAAACCAACAATATAACATGACATGGCAAGGGAATGGGTACTGAACACTTGAAAATGGTCAAAAATATTTTGTATGTGTGAATCCAATACTTAGACATGCACCAGCCCCTGCACCCATATACTAGTCCTCCATCTCATAAACTTGAGAAATTATTAAAAAGTGCAACACGATAGGCAACCCTAGGGTGCCCCTATACCCTATTCCTTTCAACAAGAGAGGCATAAAGTAGAAATTCTAAAAGATATTAAAGGACCATTTAAAGAACATGGTATATTTAGAAAAGAGAGTCCCAAGAAAGTCCTCTGAGTTGGAGCGTTTTAACTTCTTGTTTAAAGGGGCAGTACTGACTGCTTTCCATGACTCCTGTGAAGGGTGTTGTTCAAGTAAACTGGATACTAACCGATTTTCTGGATTTACGAGCTCTTAGCACACACTACAAATTCATAGCCACAGAGAACCATTCTTCCAGGATATGATTTCAACATCTAAAGAACCCATAAATTACAACAAATAAAAGACTATGATCACATTGAAACACAAATTACCTCACTTCTAGCGACTGCTTTTTCCATAGCTTCACACAAACCATCTGTATCCTGGCCACAACATTGCAAAGTCAGCAACATTTGGACTCAGCACAGATCCCTGTCATAAAAGAATATAATCACAATGCTCCTTAATATATTACAAGGTCACTGTGCCGGGATAAGCCACAACTTGTTTAATTTAACCAATTTGAAACACAAACACAATAGGTGCATCAAGTGCAAGGGTTTGACATATTATTGATATAAAAATTTCATATGACAATGTCACCGAAGTTCAACTAGAAGCTGAAAAATAATTACTGACACAAAACGTGTGTTCTGCAAATATTCAACAAGTAGTAACTACACTGAAATTTTTTCTTTTACTTTTACTTTTTCTGGTATTTTAAATGGCATTATAGTGAAGAAACAAAACCATGAGTGACAAAGTTCACATCCATTGTTGTAAAGTAATATCATAATGACAAATCTGACGAATGATATTAATGAAAAACATCATTACAAGTAAAATTATAGCAATACAGTTGAAAAACAGCATAGGAAGTTGATAGATTATAAGTAACTGTAATTCAAAAAATATAAAAAGAACAATAACATGGGAGAAACAAAATCCTGAAAGTAAAAAGGGCAAAGTGAAAGACAATAAATCAATAGAATATGAAAAAGTACCTCAGTATGCCACCCATCCACCACAAACACATCCAAAGAGTAGCCGTCAGTTGTTGAGAACACATGAGCTTCACGGATGTTCAGTCCTATATCCGAAAGCAATGCAGAAAGCTAGAAAAAAAAATAACATCTGGTTATAAAACTTCACAGTCCTGATGTTTTTCCAGTATGTAATTCTCATGGTAGTTACAACCCTTGAAGGGCAATGGAGATTGTCAGAAATCTGAAGAGTATGAATTTAATTTAATGATATAGTATTATGTTCTCAGAAAAGAAAACTATATATTGTAGTTGTCAAAAATGTAACGTCTATAATCTGCCTTGATATGAAACTCTGTTTCTTCCCTTAGTATATGTACCATAAAAAAAATAAATAAATAAAAAACGGAATATAGGATTTGGGAGAACTGAATGACTATAAAAACAAATTTGTGGCAAGCATAATATTGGAATATTTGGGGCGGAGTGTCAACCCTTGATTTAAAGGCACACAGGGAATGTCTATGAACTTTCCCTGACCAGCACCCACAAGGGCCGTGGTCACCATCACCAATTTCAACCACAAACTCAGCCACCCCAAACCCAACCGCCCATTAAACCACCACTGGTCTAGACAAATAGGAGTGCTCAAAAATCCAACCCACCCGACAACTGTCCAATCGGATCGATTTTGGGCAGTTTCACCTAGTGGGTCAGGCAGAACCGAATCAGAAAGTTGAAACCTGAAGGAACTTCGGGCGAATGCTACGTTGGTGAAATTGAAACCAAATAACCTGACCCACCCATTCTTTTTAGCATCATCTTCTTTACACGAATCAAATGGCCACTGTCTCCCTGTGATGGCTTTATCAGGCCTCAAAGTCCTTTAATTCCAGAAATTAGCATTGTCACAAGTTGGTTTCATTGAAGTATGAGTTCTAATCGAATTTGATGTCAATGCTGGTTTTTGGTAGTCAAATTTGATGGAAGTGTGGTCTCTACACATTTTAGTCCATCACTACCAATTTTGTATCAACTGCTGGCGAATCCAGCTGAGTTTTTATGCTTGAATCGAAATATGTTGGTGTTTTGTTCATCACTTGCCAACACTTGCTGACTCCCCATCACGCTTACACATGCAACACCAATCTAACACTACAATATGACATCGACACAAATTATCAATTGTCAACGAGGGTTATGTTTTGTTCTCCTTACATGGAAGCCCCATATGAAATTTGATTCCAGTTTGAAAGTATGATCGTAACACTTTCTTGGAAAGATATGTTATGTTATTTAGTATGCAATAATTTTGCATTTAGGTGGAATTATATTTCAAGGATGCGACGATATCAGAGTCTCAACTGTTAGAATACTTTGCTTCGTCTCTGTTCGATTGGTCTTGTTCCTGGGGTTTTACTTCTAGTATTACTGTTATGCAATTTATTTCTTCTTTGTCTCTAAATTCCTCTGTAATTACTTGATGCTCTTGTGTTCATGCTTTATGCACACTAAGACATCGCTTTTTCTTTAAGAAATATATTTTACCTATCAAAAAAAAAAAAGTTAACAGCCAATGAGCTCTAGCTCAAATAGCACCTTCCCCCCTTGTAAGTCCTAGGTGTAGGGTCAAGTCACAGGTTCACGACCCATTGGGTGTGTGTGTAACTTACCAATCAAAAAATAAATAATTAAGGAATTAACAAGTTCTATGTCAGTGAAAACATTTGATGTGGCTGCTATCATGGAGCAAACAAGTTTTTGACAGCATTGTAATCAGAGATATCTTCATAGGAACTCCACTCGGGCTCTCCTTTTTAAAAGAATTACTTCGAACACCAGATAAGACTTAGACCAGAAATGCATTACATCTAGGTATTTGACAAACTGCACCAATTAGTTAATACCAAGAGTAACTGCTCAAGTGAAAACATTATAGTACAACTACTGAAGCCACAAGTACTTATCAAACAAAAAAAAAAACTACTGAAGCCACAAGTGATGCAAAATAATTTAAGAACCATACAATGTTAAAGAAGTTTCAATATTAGAACAATTAAAATCTAGGACAGCCAAATTGAAGAATTGCCCTCAATGGACTCAATTTATGATCTTAAACTCATGGTTCTATGTTAACTTTTTTATTTTTCTTTTGGGATGTAAGAAAATTTAATGAGTGTTTGAATTTGAACATATATTGGATATAGAAGAGGTTGGGCTTCAGTCATTAAATAGTCACTTCATTTGAAAGCATTAATAGTTCGTATAAGACCATGACAATGATGAAGATAAACTGAAAGTAAATCTGAAAAAAAGTAATTGAACTTTGATAATAATAAACTTCAATATGTTTCGTCTCCATACCTGACTAAGAAGCTTGGGCTTGTCAACGGTAGAAAATATTACTTCATGTATTGGAACATTTGGAAATTCTTCCCTGCATTGTATTTCAACCAAGGGTCAACTTAATTTAACAAAAGATGGTAAAGGTTGTTTGACACCATAAAGTTCATCTCTAAACAAATGGGTATATTATAAATTATCTCCCTGTGATTAGGGGTAAATACAATTATCTTCCCATCTTTTGATAACCATCACTACACCTTCCCGTGGTTTGTAATAGAGTTACTTCTAGTTTTTTTTTTTTATATTAACATGTTAATAAGGGTATCCTTAAAATCATGCCAAAAACTCTAGTATAAATATGTACTAAGGGGAAGGGCTAATTACAATAGCCTAAACCTTTTCTCAAATATATCTCTCACAATCCTTTTCTCTTTTTTCTCTCTCTTGTAACTCTAATATCTCATATTTCACAACTCAAGTTGGTTAGAACGCTTTTACAATACTCTAGAGATCGTCATCAGATGACTAGGGTGTGCTGACGTCAACATCCATATCAGACTTCATTGTTGACATCAGCACCGACACGGTCACTAGATTCAACCACATGAAATAGTTTGTACACAACCCCCAAAAGCTCTAGCATTTCTCTCCCTACACAAACACCTCATCATGTAGTAAGGTTTGGCTCTCCAAATCACACCATTCCAATGCCACCCGAATCTTCCTTGCCAACAAGCGAGTAGATCAAGGACCCTTCTAGGCATCACCCAATGGACCCCAAATAAGGAAATAAGGAAAAAGATGTATCCCACACTTCCTTAGCCAATGAAAAATGAAGGAGTAAATGATCAATGGACTCCTCGTCCTCCTTACACATACAGCACTAGCTTACCAATATGATATTCCTTCACCTCAAATTATCTGCAATTAAGATGCCCCCCAAGGATGCAATCCAAATAAAGAAAGCAACTCTAGGTGGGACTTTTGGCTACCAAATGCTTTTCCATGGAAAAGACATGGCTCTAGAAGGGCTTAAAGCTCTATTATACGAACGAACCTCAAAACCCTTCGAACCAGCAGGCTTCCAACAAAGCTTATCCTCACCATGCTCTCGCACGGAAACTGAATAAAGTAAATCCAAAAAAGCTGATATGGACTCCAACTCCCAATCATGGACAGATCGAATAAAGTTCAGCTCCCAATGAATGGAAGCATTATGGAATTTAAGATGATCTGCTACAAAAGCATTTAGGTCCTGGGCAATATGATACAACTCAAGAAAAAAATCCTTAAGAGAAGCTTCACCACACCAAATGTCAAGCCAAAATTTAGTTCTAGCACCATCACCAACTTTGAACTCAATAAAGCGTGAAACTTGTCCCATCCATTCCTGATATATTTCCACAAGCTTACCGCATAAGGACCATTGACTACTTTGGTCGACCAGCCACCCACCAATGATTCATATTTCCCCTCACTGATACGCTGCCATAACGCCTCCCTTTCTGAGCCATACCTCCACAGCCACTTCTCCAACAAGTCTTCAATAAAAGTCTTCAAGTTCCTAACAGCCAACCCCCCACTTTGACGAGGTAAGCAAATCTGCTCCCACCATCCCACCCCAAAGAAAGTCACTCTAGAGTTTTTCAAGACACTTTTGCCACAGCAACAGGAAGAGGATACAGAGACAAATAATAAATGGGTAATTTTGAAAGAATAGTCTTAATCAAAGTAAGGCAGCCCCCCTCGGATAAGTACAACCTTTTCCATCTTGATCGCTTATTTGGTATCTAGTTTAGACTCCGATCCACATGGGCTCAAAGATCATATTCTTGCTAATGAGAACGTACCTACGGCTGCTAATGCTTATTCTCGATTATTGCTCTCATCCTTGGGCCAAAACTCCACTGTGAATGGCTCTACTGTCACTTCTTTAGAGTCTTTTGTTTTAGTTTTGAATAGTGGCTGTTGTGGTAGTTTTTGTGGTGGTTGTGGAGACTGCGGCTTTCATGGTGGTTCTCATGGTCATGGTGGTTCTAAGACGTGGTAACCGGCAATGTGATCACTGTGGTATATTGACACTGAATATTCGGTTAAATATTGCAAAACAGATTATGTGCATCAAGTCTTTCATAGTACTGCACAACTACAACCTACATTTACAACATTTGGGCATGCAACTTCTATTTTTGATTCTCAAGATGCACTCATTACTCAACTTAGCAAGCTCGTTCAACAATTACGCACTACACTTCCCTTTTCTTCTGTTGTTGCATTAGCTTATTCAAGTAATGTTGCATGTGTGGTTAATTCATCCCCATCCTAGATCGTTGATTCTGGTGCTAACAAACACATATCTAGTATATCATCCTCCTTTTTTGATTTGATTCCCGCTAAACACTATATCGTTTTAGCTTATGGTTCTTCTCGACCTGTCCTTGGGTAATAAAGCTTTATTGAAAAAGACTTAGATTGTGTTCACGATGGTAAACACAATATAACCAAAAGAATTACAAAAAGATTATGCATAAAGATTAAATGAATGAATAAATTCTAAGGTAGAAACGCTATGAGTAAACCTCCCACACCCTTGACCATTCAAAAGAGTGGAAAAAAATGTATCCAACTCATCCTAAGACAGCTCCTCATTTTCAAACGTGCAACCATTTCGCTCCTTCCACAAGGTCTACATAAGGCACAATGGAACTATATTCCAGATTTCAGAAGAATGCTTCCCCAACCAACCCAAACAAAAGGTTTGCTACGGACCTACTAAATCATTATCTTTACCATCTAGTCTTTATGTTCTTAATCTACTCTCTGTTAGTCAAATTGACTAAGGCCTTACAATGTTCTATAACCTTTGATCCCACTTCTTGTATCTTTCAAGACCTTAAGACCAAGAAGGAGATTGGTTCGGGACAAGATAAGGACGGACTGTACTATCTGGATCATGATGGCTCTTTCTCCCTCGCATTTTCCGCCTTGAGTGCCATCATGTCTCCACTTCAATGGCATTTTCGTTTGGCTTATCCTATCTTTGGCAAAATCTAGTTTACCATTTCTACATTGAGTCATGTGTCTACTCTTAAATGTGAAGCATGTCAGTTAAGAAAGCATCACCATTGTACCTTTTCAAGTCGTAGTATGGTCCTCCATCTAAGTCTTTTAATGTAGTCCATACGGACATATGAGGTCCTCCTCATAATTCCACTTTGAATGGATTTCTTTATTTGTTATGATTATTCTCAAAAGATATAGTTGTGTTTTATGAAAGAACAGTCTGAACTACCTCATATTGTGTCTATCTTCTATAATGAAATATTGGTTCGGTTTAACAAGCACATTAAGATTCTAAGATCAGATAATGCATTAGAATATACACAGTCTATGATGAATTCCTTTTGGATAGAGTTTACCTCCAACCCAATTTGGAGGAAAATTTCTCCAACCCACTATGTGGTGACTTAAACGACTATCCACGAGTACTTTTAGTCACATGACTTATTTAATGAGTCATGAGACTTGTCTAAATAATACTCGTAGATGGTTTTATGAGTCACCACATAATGGGTTGGAGGAGATTCCTCCAAACCGCTCCAAACTGGAGTAAACTTTGTCCATTCCTTTTATATTGATCAAGGTATTATTCATCAAACTAGTTGTGCTCACATCTCTCAATAAAACGATGTTGCTGAGAAAAAGCAACGTGATGTATTGGACATTGCTCGCACATTTTTATTTAACATGCATGTACCTAAAAACTTTTGGGGTGATTTGTTCTTATCACATGCCATTTAATTAATCGTATGCCTTCCATTGTCCTAAATCATAAGTCTCCATTTTCTCTTTGACTTCCTTACTGCACTTCCTTTCTGCTTACTCCTCATCTTTTTGGTTGTGTTGCCTTTGTTTAGGTCCTTGATTTTGGTAGAGATAAATCATATCCTCGGGCTCGTAAGTGTTTTTTCCTTGGGTGCTCTTGTACTCGGAAGGGCTATCATTGTTATAGTACTAAGTCTCGTAAATACTTTGAAAGTGTTGATGTAACCTTTTTTAGTCAAACTTTTTTTTTTATTGGCACCGGGTATTCGAAGCATTGGCTTCGACTAATCCCAGGGGTGCACAGCAAGGGGCAATTAAATTCCCAACAAGTACACCTCGGGAAATTCAAAGGGCAATTAAATTCTCCTAGTCCGATGGCCCCAAAAGACATTATGTTCTTCACCGAAACAAAGTTTGTCTTTGGACCTTATCTCTAGTCGTGAGGGGGAGCCTTCCTTCCTACTCTTTTGATATCTTTACCTTCTCCTCCTCCTTCGATACCTTTGGCTTCCCAACCTAATCCGCCTTTGCAAGTTTATCAACAATCTAAAGATACACATTGTTTCTTATAGCCTTGCTACTACATCTTCATCTAAGGTACTTGCTCCATCCTCCTCTCTTTCGGACTATGATGATTTGTTTATTGCTTTACAACTTGGCAAACTTACTTGTACTCAACACCCTATTTTCATTTGTTTTTCTTTCTTATAACTGTATTTCACCTTGTCTGCATTCCTTTCCTTGTATGATGTCCTCTATCTCTATTCCCTCATCTTATAAGCAAACTTTGTATTTGTCTAGTTGGAACATGCTATGGATGAGGAAATAAGTGCTCTGCACAAGAATTAGACCTGAAAGCTCGTTGCACTTCCCTCTAGGCAACAATAGGTTGTCGTTGGGTTTACATTATTAAGTAGCAAAATAGTATACCCAAACATATGGTATTGGTTATCTGGAGACCTCCTTTGTGCGCGTCTTAATTCTGTCAAGGTCCTCCTTTTTGTAGCAATTAGTTATTCATGGCCTTTTATATCAACTTGATATAAAGAATGCTTTTCCTCGTGGAGAACTTCCAGATGAAGTGTATATGGATCAACCCATGGATATGTTGTCACCGAAACACATTGTATGCCAATTGCGAAAGGTCGTGTATGGCTTGAAACAATCTCCTTGTGCATGGTTTGATCGATTCAATACTATTGTACTTGGATATGGATTCCATCATTCTAATTATGCTCATTCGGTCTTTGTTCATCACTCCATCACTTGCATTATTGTCTTGATTGTTTATGTGAATGATATTATTATCTTCAGCAATGACTCCATAGGTATTCCAGATTTAAAAAGTTATTCAAGTCAACAATTTCATACCAAGGACCTCGATGCTCTTTCTTCCTTACTTTCTCGGGATTGAAGTTTCCTGTTGTTCTCTAGATATCTTTTTGTCTCAAAGGAAATACATGCTTGACCTTCTGTTTGAGAATGGTCTCTTGGGTGCTCGACTTGTTGATACCCCTATAGCTCTACTATTAACCTTGATGTGGAGCAAGGTGATTTGTTTCCTGAGGTCAATCGATACCAATGTTTGGTTGGGAAGTTGATTTACCTTACTGTTACTCGTCCTGATATTACTTATGCAGTAGTGTGGTTATTCAGTTTATGCATGCTTCTCGTCAACCTCACTATGAAGCTATTTGTCGTATCTTGCATTATCTAAAGGTTGCTCCTAGGCGAGGACTATTATACTAGCCCTCTACTTCTTTGTACAAGACAGGTTATAGTGATGTTGACTAGGCTAGTAGTCGTTATAATAGGCAGACCACTTATGGCTATTGTATCTTTGTTGGCGGCAATCTTGTTACTCAACATAATAAAAAAACATAATATTATTGCTCGATCTAGTGCTGAAACTGAGTATCAAGCTACAGCTCATAATACTTCTGAGATGTTATGGGTTCGATCTTTCCTTTGCGACTTGGGTGTTGATGTTCCTACTCCTATACGGATAGATGTCTTGTGACAATCGAGCTTCTATCTTTATCGCTAACAAGCAACAATCTCGTGTTCCATGAACGTAACAAACATAAAGAGGTTATTTGTCACTTCAATCAAGAATTATTGATGAAGAAAAAAATTGTCACTCTCATTGTACATTCAAATGGTCAGTTGGGTGGTGTTCTCACAAAGCTATTAGCTCGTGCCTCCTTTCAGAGATTATCTTGCAAGCAAGGCATATTTGATTTGTATGCTCCAACTTGGAGGGGAGTGTTAGAATTACTTCTTGTTATTTTTTTTATTAGCATGTTAATAAGGATATTCTTGTAATCATGCCATAAACCCTAATATAAATATGTGCTAAGATGAGGGGCTAATTACAATAGCCTAAACCTTACTCAAATATATATCTCTCCATCATTTTTCTTCTTTTTTTTCTCTCTTGTAACCCATATATCTCATATTTCACAACTTAAGTAGAGCAAAAAGAAACTTGTCATATTTTCCGTTCCATTTGATGGATTCTCTTATGTGACATGTAAGTGTCACTTGAAACACAAAATCTAGCTCAGTTGACCCTCAATATAATTTAAAGCTTCATGGAAGAGGTAGAATTTTTTTTGATAAGTAAAGACTTTTAAAGGTATCATGGAAGAGGTAGAATAACACTTTATGTCTTAATTTTGTAACAAAGCAGCTCTATTCCCACATCTGAGAGTCAACTGAGGGCTAAATTTTTTGTTTCCCGTAGCACATGCACTTCATGTAGGAGAGAATCCATCAATTGAGGCAGAAAATATGATGATATCATTTTACTACAAAACACAACTAGGTCATTGATGGTTTTCAAATATGAGGAGATACTCTTCAATTAACTATAAATTTTTATTTTTATTTTATAATGCAGGGAACCTTTTTAAAGAAGAGCCCTTTGGACTCGCCTCTAGGCAGTAAAACCTACGGGCAACTGAACCCACCCACCAAAACCAATTGTCGGGTAATCCAAGAGCATTCACCTAATTAACCATAAATAAAAACTGGCATACTTCTAAAACAGAATAATTTGAAAAGTTAATGCAGAAAGAACTCAACTCGATAGAGGATTATGGGTCAGATGTATGCAACTATGCCTTCACCAAACCATAAAGGAACACAAGGCTCTACTATTCAGGAAAGATATATATCATGGCTCTTTTATGTGATACATATAACGTAAAGGCTCATTACATAATACTCTGCACTTAATTTAAACATCAGTGAAAGAAGTGTTCAATCAATAGTAGAAAGCATTGTCAGTAAAGGCAGTTGCAACTTTCAAATTACATTGATACAATGAATTTGCACAACACAGAACAAATACGTCTAAATATACACATGCTCTCATAGAAATTGTTCAAAAGAGAAATTCTACTCTCATGTTCCAGGGTACAACACCATAAAACCTCTCTTCCAAACTGTTCCTCTCATGAGTTATTCTACAGTTTACCTATTATGTTTTCATTGACATTCACTTTTGATGAGTTGTTGCTAAAACACAATTAAACAAATTAAAAGAATAATTTTTTCTTTATTAAATTCTAAAATTGAAGATATAACCCTATCTCAAAGCATTGCATGTATACATCTATATCCAAGACTGTCATATCAAATAAGTTTGTTGTCGTATTCATAAATTTACAGCTAACCTGTGTTATATATATATATATATATATATCTATATAAAATGCGAAACTTTTATATTAAAAAATTATTTGAACACGAGAAATTTATAGATTGGTTTGAATTACAACATATGTCTATATAAATATATGTATAAACTCTTAAGGTTCTTTTCATGTTCTATCTGATGTTCGGTTAATACACAATGGATGCACTAATAGCATAGATCACATGCCAAACAAAATGCTATCAATAGGCTCCACAGTCCTATTTTTATAAATTAGTATTGTTCATTCGTCGTGTAACTATATGTGGCATTTTTATGACACAAAAGTATGCTTTAAAGCCTTCATACATGCTGAGACATTGTCATATTAAAGTATATTGATCATAGTGGTACTCAGGCGCACTTTAGTTAATATTTTATCAGACCGATTGCATCAACAATATGTCCTTTATTTTTCTCGTTCCTAAACATATCTTACTAGATATTCCTCATTTCTGGTGTTTCAAAGCAAAATGTGAGGCATTTCTCATTTTTAAACTCCAAAATGAAACTTAAAAATACTAATGTCAAATGCAAGTTATGCAGAATGGAATTTTAATGAACCTGGGAGAGACAAATTGTTAATGGGGGAACCAATTTATGATCCTGTGTCCAAATGGCATGGTAGCCATAACAGGTATAAACAACTTCATTCATTCCCTGAAACAACTACACTGGGTTGCAACATACAGGCCAAGCGCCAGAATCCTAATAGTCATCTACATACACAGAAAAGAGATTGGTGACTCGGGCAAGCTTCTTGATTGATTGATAACCCACAACTACGTCCTGTGATTTTACTAAAATCATTTTACTGATGGCATAAAAAGCATATAGTGTTTCAGACAATCTTTTTGTGTAAAGCACATCTTCATTGTTGAGAAGGTTACAAAGATGAGACAATTGATCTGACTCTTCCTTAAATAAATTAGCAAGCACAAAAGTTGATAGAAACTTATACTAGGAAAATGGTTGTCTGCATGTATCAGTAGTTACAGGGGACTTTCAATCACTCTACTTACTGTGCTTCATTAGTAGTGCAGGGGCAGATCCTAATGGATGAATGGCCCAAGCATGTAAAATTATTAAAACTTTATTATTATATCCGGGTGCTGTCTCCATCAAACTGCCAATGCTTCAATATGACCTTTTATTTCAAATAAAACGGTTACTGATTAACGAAAACTCCTAATTTTGCAAATGAAAAAAGTATCAAAGAGCTATTGGAAATTGTCGAAGTACTAGATATTAAAACCATTATACCAACAAAAGGTAAACCGTCTGTTGTTGTTCACAAAATAGGACAATCTTGCTGATTCATAGTTAGGTAAATGAACGACAGTTGTGCCTTAAATCTTCAGAAATAACAGAGAAACAGAAGAATTGCTATCAAAGATTTGCTGTGGTACCTTCTTGAAGGGTTCTTTATAAGATGTCTCTCCTCGTCTCCGGAATTCCTTCCAACATCCAAATTTAGGTCCTCAAGCTTAGAGCAAGGTTCAAAGTCAATCGCACAATCCCTGGTTCAACATCAGAAATGACATTGACAAGTAGTACAGAAAAAACAAAAAACACACACATACACACTGAAATTTAGAACTACATTCCATGTAACCCTTACAGGAACAAAAATGATGAGAAAGACGACCAATTTTTCATCAAGTGAGAATAAATAAATAAATACCGAGGACTGCAAGCATGCACATAAGTGAGCCCAGCATAGATGGAGTACCTCTTATGTGTTGGCACGACTCCTTCATTAGCATCATCATAAGATGGCCTTGGGGTAGAAGAAGCACTTATAAATTGCTGGTCATCATTACCATCTGTTCTAGTATACGTATTCTGCCCAACAAGACAAAAACAAAGGGGAAAAAATGAACAAATAGAGAAGCAAACCAGGGGGCAAAAAATGTGAGGTACATGTCTCGAAGCAAAAGAGAAGGAAAGACCAAAACCAATATTAGATTGTGTAACAACATAATAGAAGTATGATTCTTCATGCTTTAAGTATGAAATGGTAGATGAGATTTCTAAACTTACAGGGAAAATAATTGACATGTGCACTTAAGATTAAAAATAGTTCTCCAAATAGATTACATGGCAGGTAAACTTGATCATGCATTTGGGCCACATCAAATCTTAACAATAATTTAAAGCTAGCCATTAACAAAAATCATCTATGACATGTAAACTATGATATATTCCAAAGACGTTTACCATATAAAGATTAATCTCATGAATCAATCAAAAAAGATAAAATTGTAGGTATCTAAAGTAGAAAAATAGGAGATTCTGAGCATGAGAAAAAGAAAACTAGGCCATGCGACTGCGAGAAATGTATTATAACTTTTGAGTATATGCATTTGGACCACTATGCAATTGGCTTGATCAGCAAAATAGTAAAGAGCAGGAGGTAACAGTGCAGGAGCAAGTGAGATGAACAAGTATGGGGAGGGAATGGCTTTCAAAGAATTTTTAGATCATATTCCTAACCAGACATACAGATTACATTTTTTGTTATTGGTAAGTTTACATATGCACCCTTTCAAGCAAAACAAAAAGTGGGGGTTAACACACTCCCAATAGATTTGAACCCACAACCTTGTAGTTCAACTAGTATTGACTAGTCTCATTTATAAGAAGAACCAGGATTCATATCACCCCTCCCCCAACTATCGAACTATCAACAACAAAAAAAACCATGACCTATTATGGCACTAATTAGAGGCCATAATCAAGGTTTTAAACCGGACCGGACCAGCCGGTCCAACTGACAATGAACCATCTAGTAGTTAGGCTCAGTTATGTAAAAACCAAAAAAATAAATAAATCAGGAATAATCGGTAACCACCGGTTCAACTGGCAAAACCGAGAACCAAGGCTTTATTCAAAAATAAAAAATAAAATTGTATCTATATTGATCGGTGAAGAAGAAGAATACAAATATATATTGCATTTAAAAAATAAAAATAATAGTTTGCATTTTAAGTCACTTGCATCTTATTAGCATTATTTTATTGTATAAAAAAATAAAAAAATAAAGACAATCAATCCCATTTAGTTGAGGGGATTCCAATTAAATCCTTTATTCTTAATTATGTTGTAAAAAATGTTATAAATATTTTTTTTTACTTTTTTGTAATGTTAATTTGATTGTTTATACCTTTTTTCTACTTATTTACATATTTAATATAAGGCAAGAATTCAAAATTATTTACATATTTTTTATATATTTCAATAAATATGGTGAGTTATTATACATTTTTTTATAATTAAATTAATTATGACATCACCTGTTCGACAATCGGTCCAACCCTGATCAGACTAGAGAACCAAGAACCAATCCTCTTTCTAGCTTTTAATCCGGTCCAATGTTTAAAGCCTTGGACACAAACAATTGTTGCTTTATTTTATAAGGGTTTTTACAAATACCATAATTGGAATATGACATGAGTATCAATTTAATCTTTGGACTTTCAATTTGATTAGTTAACCCTTGGATTTAAGGTTTGTGACAAATCAAACCTCTTGTTAATATTTTCAATTAAATTCCAACAAAATTAATCACATGATAGTGTACGTGGTAATAATGGAATTTCAAAATTATTGATGATGCGGTAGAACCATGTGCACATGTGCACATCACATGATGTTAATCTTTTTTTTTTTTTTTTATGAATGACGTTAATCTTGAGCGGAAAATATTAACAGAATGTCTGATTTGTCATAAACCTAAAGTCCCTAAGTTTAATTGCTCAAATTGGAAGTGCAAGGACTAAATTGACACTCATATCAAATCCAAGGGTGATATTTGTGTAAAGCCCTAATTTTAAAACATTCATTAGAAAATTAGTAAGTTATCTCAGTTCAAAGTACAAAGCCATTGCCACCAATGCTCCCAATATGTGTGGCATTATATAGCCTTGCTGATTGCAGGTTATTATTTCCAAATCTACACAATTTTTTACTGATTTCTGTAATGCCCATAGTATTTCAAAGTCCATCATTCCACAAGATAACCAAGCAAACAACAATTAAAGGTCAGTAACTTGACACTTCAACTTGCAAAGATCCACATGAAATCACTGACTCTTTATCCTTATTGCTAACAGCTTTTATTATATGTCCAATCTGAAGGGTGACTGTCTGCATATAGTAACACATATACATCTCTATTAGGGTTAAGTGCCAGGTGTTATGCTATCTAACACTGTAGACATATAGTTGAGATCAAACAAATTTATGATCAAATGCATATGTCAGTGTCTATGAGTATCATCATAGGGAAAACAATAATATATGAAAATCTCAGTTTGAACATTGCTTGTTCTTTTCTTCTTTTCTTTTTCTTTTTGATAAAAACATTACTTGTTCTTTTTCTTTTCTTTGTTTAATGATCATTCAATGTAAAAGAAAAGTAGAGGGAAAACCTAAAAATCAAGCTATATTCTCCAAACAATTAATTTTGCATTACAAATGCGTCAAAACAGATAGGTTTTCGAACTTAGTTAAAAAAAAATCGAAATGTTAATTGTGGAATCAAATGAAAGGTTTAACCTCCAAGAAACGGATATGATAAACAGGACGCTTCTCTGGGTCCTTTGCCAATGCAAGAAGCTTTTGATGTAACAAAACGTCTTCGACTCTATCCATATTTACATCAAGTCCATAACTGAAGAAAAAGAAATGTAAAGCTATTAGTTTATCAGCTCACAAAAAAAGCTTTTATTCGACATACAAGTATCCTCGCAATACTACTTACATATTCAAATTACTGTTAAAAAATACTTTTCCTTGAATTGAAAAAATAAAATGAACAAATTGCAAAATTTCCATCCATGATAACACACATCTGGGCTTTTCCACAATCTGGTTCTCTATGGGCTGCTTGGATAAAATCTTACAAACCTATTTTGAGAGGAAGAAACTTTCGGATAGTGAAGGAACCTGATAAATGGTCCGAGAATTTGAGAAAGATGTTAAAACTAAGAGAAATCGCTAGAGTATTTGCGGACACAATGGTGGAAGAGGGATTTACATATTCTTATGGCGTGCATATTGGCACCCTAAAGGTAATCCGGTCATGAATTTGGGACAGACAAATAATGTATGACGCAGCCCTCCATGTCAATTCTAACGTGCCCAGAGTTATTCAGAACAATAGTTGAAGTTGCCTACTAGCAGACCAGAATTTTCATGGATATACAGAGGGCGTGAGCAAAACCAGAGGGCTTTTGAAGATATTGAGAGGCATACGGTGGATTTGAAGCTGATTTTTATACGAACCCTCATGGATTGGATGGCTGCTGGGTCCAGCCAAGCTTATCCCTCAATTATTTCTTTTATTGATGATTGTTTGTAATCTGTTTTCTGTCTAGTATATTTCTGATGTACTAGTCTCTTTTGGCATCAATAAAATTTCTTATTACTTATCAAAAAAACAAAAATTTCATGGATATACAGAGAAATTTGATTGAGATTCATTGCCTGCTGGCAGTAGGGAAGACACTGTTCCCACGGCCGTCAGGCAGTATACATTAAATATAACCTGGAAATTATTATAGGGAAATTTCCTTTAGCTCCCTGAAATTATATTATTCGCAAGTTGTATCCCTAGGCATGCATTTATAGCTTGGTAGGTTATTAAAGACAGATTGTTAAAAAAATTAAATAAATAAAAATGAATTAAAGTTATAAATGAAATATTCCAAGCAGGTTTTGAGTAATTGCTTTAGAAAGGATGGATCATTAGTAATATAGGTTTTTAAGTGATATTTGGATGAGAGATTTACAACTGCGATTAAATTTTAGAAGACCTAGTTGCAGCAATTATGAGTTGGCTTGCGCTGTAACAAAAATGAAGGGTAGAAGCTTTGAAGTCTTATTGCTTAATATCTGCTTGGGCAGCTCACATATATATACCATATCTGGTTGAAGAGAAATGTCCTTAGCCTCACAAGAAGTTTTAAAGATGAGTATTTCTAATGCCATTGTTGCAGATACAAGTGCCAAGAGGGGGCTGCGTCAGGGAAACGCTTTGTCTCCCCTGCTTTTTGTTCTTGTCAAGGAGGGATCAAGTCATTTGATCTCAGTGGGTACCTCAGTAGCGACAACTGCTGGTATCTCATCTCCTTTCTGCTTATGACACCCTCATTTTTTGCGGGGCAACCTATATTAGACTGGTATGTTTTCACTTGGTTTGAGGTAGTTTTTAGCTTAAAGGTAAATTTGAGTAAATCTGAATTGGTTCCGGTGGGTGAGGTGAATAACTTGGAGATGTTCATAGATATTTTGGGTTGTCAGCAATCATTCTTACCTATGAAGTACTTAGGCCTTCCTTTGAGGGCTGGTTTTAAAGAGAAGTCTATCTATATTGGAAAGAATGGAAAAGCAGCTTGAGGGTTGGAAGTGGCTTTATTTATCTAAGGGTGGAAGAATTACTTTGATTAAGAGTACTCTTTCAAATCTGCCAACGTACTTTCTATCGCTTTTTCCTATTTCGGCGGCTGTGGCATCCTGTCTTGAAAAGTTACACTGAGATTTTCTATGGGGTGGTATCGGAGATGAGCGAAGGTTGCACTTGGACTGTCTGGAGGTCCAAAGTCCCACCTCAAGTGGCCTTTTTATATTTGGACTGTGGCTTTAGGCAAGATTCTTACCATTGACAACCTCAGAAGACGTAGGGTAATTATTCTGGATTGGTGTTGTATGTCTAAAGTGGGTGGAGAATCGGTTAATCATTTGCTCCTACACTATTCTGTTGCTAAGGAACTATGGGATCTGGTTCTTGCATTATTTGGGTTGCTTGGATAATGCCTAAAGAAGTAGAGGAGTTACTTTGCTGTTGGGCTGGCAGGTTTGGTAAATCTGATGCTGGTGCTATTTGGAAGATTATCCCACATTGTCTTATGTGGTGTATTTGGTGTGAGAGAAATGCAAGAACCTTCTCTGGGGAGGAAAAGTCTACACCAGCCTTGAAGTTTTCTTTTCTTCAAACTCTTTTCAAAGGAACTGTCTACCTTCTCCGGAGTTTTGTATTCCTAGTATTACTCCCAGTATACTGGACTCCTAGTATACTCCTACAAAATTGAATTTATTGTATTTCTTTTCTTCAAACTCTTTTCGATTGGGTGACGGCATCCAATTAGTTCAGTCAAGTTCATTGTCTGAAATGCTTGTTATCTGCTCTTTTTCTTATTAATTTCCTTGATTGTATTCTTATGCACTCCCTGTGTACTTTGATGGTTTCCTTTTTTGATTAATGAAATATTTATTTATAAAAAAATTACTATTATCAAAAATAAATAAAGTGGGACTCTGCCCATAAAAGACTGCTATGTATAAATCAGAATATTTCTTTTGAGTTGTTGGTTGTTCTTTTGTTTAGTTGCTGTGTTCAAATTTTGGTTGCTTGTGTTGGTGTTTTTCTAGTTGCTGATAGTGCACTGCTATTCAATAGGTGCTTGCTGGCCTAATGTATTTACCGCTTTTTAGCAGTATGTTTCAAACTCCATCAGTGTTTTCTGCTTTCCAGTGACGAATTATTTAAATACCAGGGGTTTAAAAATTACAGTCCTATAATCTCTCTAATGAAAACAATTTTCTTGAAACATTTTTTCATAAGTAATGCACCAATGAGAGAGAGTGTGAGTTGATTCAAGTTGAGAGAACCAAAAAAATGTAGAGAAATACCGAAAGTAACTTTAATAGAAGTAGTAAAAAAGACAAGAAAATAAAGCTTGGTTGTTGTAGGTGTATTAGTGTTTGTTCATAAGTAATACCATTCCAAAAACACGGAATCTGGGGGCAAAATCTAGGGGGAAAAAAAAATCACATCCTTGTTATTTTCAGCAAATAAAGAAATCAATGTTGTACCAGTTACCGAGTCACTCTACTTATAGTCAAAAATCCACAATCCATTCGTATAACATACACAGCTACCAAACTAATCCATTCGGAAACGATTCACAAGGTGATATATATATAGAGAGAGAGAGAGAGAAAGAGAGGAAAAAGGGAAATGAAATTGAAGGGTACCTAGGAGGCAAGCGACTGAAGTGAGCGTCCAAGAGATCGCGAAAGTCTGGATTAGACACAGCCTCCTCGTTGCTGGTCTCCACCAAGCGATTGTAGATGTCGTTTCGCAAATCGTTGACGCCGAAGCTCCGCGGCGGCGACGAGCTCTCACCCACGCCTTCGATCAAATCCATGCGGTTTTTTTTGTTTATTATTATTATTATTATGTCAACCTAATAGTAGTAAGCATACCTTTCATGACCTTAGAATCTCACAAACTCCTCAGTCCTCCAGAATATTGATTAGCAGAGCAGAGGATCTTTGACTCACAAGATGGAGAAGGGTATTTTCGTCACTCAAACAAACACTGTAGCAGCAGAGAGAGACTAGACTAGACTAGAGAGAGAGCTTTTAAACTTTACTACTTTCTAGGGAGAGAAACACGTTTTGAAGAATGTCAGGTTTGGGTTTGAACTTTGAAGATTGTAGATCAAAGAGAAGAGACTCTATAGGAACATGGTCCCAGTCCTAGACGTAGACTTAAGGCTTCTTCCAATCAAATAATATAAAAATTGGTCATTTAATTAATCAATTATGAAAAATAAAATTAAAAAGTTAGAGGTGGAGTGGATAGGGCTGCGCATTTTGAGCGATTAAAAAAAAAAAAAAAAGTTTAGGAGAGGTGGAGTGACGGTAATACCCATGGGATTGGAGGGAATTCACGGTGGAGACTGGAGACTTTCTACAAATACTTGGGGCTCACTCCAGTTATAAATAGGACATGCCTGATGCCTCACGCAATAGGCGTTTTGATTTTGGTACGGGTGGGTTCTGTTAGACTCACATGCCCCTTTTTTCCTATCAACACGTGCTGATCTCGAAATGGAAGAGAGGGAGGTGCGTGGCTTGTTGTGATTGGGTCCTGGGTATCCTTCCAGGTGGATGTGTCTTGTAAAAATCTCCTCGTGCAAAATGCTTCCGACAAAAGCCAGTAGTTTTTGGGTAAAACTTAAAAGTGGTGGATAATCGTAATTGGCAAAGAGTTGGACAACTGGATATTAATGAGCTTCCTTGGAACAATAGGATCAGAGAAACTTGGGAGAGAATCTAGGCTGCGCTGGCCTGGCCGTGGATCCCATGTTTTTGGAAATTATTGGACGGATGCTCATTGACAAGAGAAACGCTCGAAGTACTATCATCTTTAGGAGAAATTATAGAGTGTAATTGAATATCACATCAACCGTGTGTCTAGTGATTCTTTAACGCAACAACATTCTGTCATGTGTTTAAGTGGCTTAAATCAAAAATAGAAAAGGTGAATTTTAACTTGATTAAGATGTGATTCAATCCGGCCAGTGAGTTTTTAAACGGTTAAGTGCATTTTCAGTCTTACTCTTTATTTTATATCTACATGTGGAGAGTTTTTTTATATGTAAAGAGTCATTTTTTCAACTGCACTCCAGCACTACTCTCTATCTTATCTTTATTTTTATTAAAATAATATTTTTATTTTAACTTTTTTTTCTCTCTCCTCATTTTTCTTTTCTTCTTCGTTCTCCACTCCGGTGACCCACTCCACCGTCCAAAACCCAGCAACCACGCTTTTGTTGTTTTCTCCGACCCATTATTTTTTTTCCATGGGAGTCTGAATAAAGCAATAAAAGCTGGTCCAAACTTCACCGTCCTCCCGAAATAAAAATCTCAAGCTAAAGGAAAATTTCCAAACAAAATAAAAATCTCAAGCCAAAGGAAAATTTTCAAGCACCCATTGCGTCAAATCAAATCGAAAATTCTACAACACCCAAACCCCTCATCCTCACTACCAAGAAGCTACAACACCCAGGCCACCATGGCCAACCCACGCCGAGATCGGCAAACCCAAGACCCAAGACAGAAGACCCAAGACCCACCACGCCGAGATCGGCAAACCTAAGACCCACCACCACGCCGAGACCCAAGACCCACCACCACGCTAAGATCCAAGACCCACCACCACTCTGAGATCGGCAAACCCAAGACCCACCACCTCGCCGAGATCCAAAACCCAAGACCCACCACCACGCCAAGACCGTCAACCCAAGCCACGCCGAGAACGGAGAACAAAGGGAGAGAACGGAGAAGAGAGGGAGAGCAGAGGAAAAAAAATGGAGAGAGAAAAAAATGGGGCAAATGAAAGAGAAAGGGAAAAAAAAGGCTTTAAATAGGCGGTGAAAAATAATAAAATAATTGGCTGAAGAATGAACAGGAACTCTTCACAAATGAATTTTTACTGTAGTAATATAGGGAATGAAGAGCGGGATAAAGAGCCTGTTGGAGTCGGTTTTTTCATTTTGGCTCTGTATTTGTGGAGATACAGAGCAGTGCTGGAGCTGCTCTAAGGTAAATTATAACCGTTTGAGATATGATTTAATTGGTGAATTTAACTGTTTGACATGTGATTCATAGGAATGAATTATAACCATTTGAGGTGTGATTAATTTGATAAATTTTAATTGTTTGAGGTGTGATTCAATGGATGAATTTAAACATTTGAAGTGTGATTCAATATAGTGTGAAACTTTTAACCGTTTGATCTGCAAAAAATAAAATGTCTTTTAGGGACAAAGTATTTTGATGAACCCAAAAGGTCGTCACAAAAAAATAAAAAAGCCTATTTTCAAGTGCAAGATAAACCCCTTGTAAATACTTGGTAAAATGTCAAACCATTTGCAACAAACTTGGAAAATCGTCGTGAATATGTTTTTAGCCGTCACAAATACAATAATCAAACCTACTAGAGTAATTAATGACTATATGAATGTGAGTTTTTAACCGTTTAAGGTGACTTTTAAACGTTTGAGGTAAGATGTACCTTCAAAACAAGTTTGAAGTTATTTTTGAAAAACAAAATTGGGTTTGGAAGTTGTTTTCAAACCACTTTTGTAAACCTATTTTCAATCCAATAATGTGTTTGGCATGTTGTTCTGATTTTGTGTTTTGATTTGCATTACAAAAAAATACATAGGATAATTCCTCCCCTTTTTATAACAAATCCAAGTAAACCCTTCATCTACTCCTTGCAAACGCGAAAGGCACCCATGCCGCCACACCAACGTCACTGCACCCAAGCCGCCGCACCCACGCAGTATGTTCCTCTCTCTCTGCTTAGATAGTCCTATTTCTCTCTTTGCTTCGGATGTCCTCTCTCTCTCTCTCTCTCTCTCTCTCTCTCTCTCTCTCTCTCTCTCTCTCAATTTAGATTTGTTTTGGCAGCAATTTTTTTTTAATCCAATTTGTTGGATTTGTGGGTGGCTTAGAAATAAATTGACATGGTCAATCTGTGACATTCTTCATGGATAATTCATCCCCCTGATAAAAACCAACTAGACATTTCTCATGGGTAATTTTCAAAGAAACAATTACCATTGCTTTGGTCATAAGTGGTAGGCTGTAATTACAAATATGTCATTATTTTTTTCTTGGTTTGAAATCTTCACAAAACACCTCAAATATGTTTTGCAAAATAATGCGGGCCCAAGTTTATAACCAATTTTTTTTGTAGAACTAAACTATGAAAACAGTGTGCCAAACACGATTTTTTTTTTTTTGGTGGCGCTTGTGTTTTTTGTTTTGCAAACACAAAAACATGTTTTGTAATATGGTTACCAAACAGGCCCTAACCGTTATAGGTGTGATTCAATCTAGTGAATTTTAACTGTTTGATGTGTGATTCATTAGGTGAATTTTAACTGTTTGAGTTGTGATTCAATGGGTGAATTTTAACCATTTGAGGTTTGATTCAATTTGATATGAAAAATTTTAATCATTTAATCTACAAGAAAAATGTCTTTTAGCGATGAAGTATTTTCGACGGACCGAAAAGCCCTCACAAAAAAGCCTATTTTTCGAAGGCAAAATAAAGCTTTTCTACGTAAATACTTGGTAAAATGTCAAACTATCTACGACAAACATGGAAAAACGTCATGAATATGTTTTTAGCAGTCCCAAATACAAATATTTTCGAGGAAATTTTCCCTCCATATTATTTATGAGGAACAACAAAAAACCTCGCAAAAAAAAAAAAAAAATAGTATTATTTGTGAGGGTTAAAAAAAAAAAACAAAAACCCTCACTAATATTAAATTATTTGTGAGGGCCAAGATCAAGCTTCATAAATAATCATTAAAATATCAAAAAAATGGTGGAAAAATTTCCCACCTTATTATTTGTGAGGGACAACAAAAGCCTTCAACAAAAAATAGTTTTATTTGTGAGGGTTAAAAAAAAAAAAAAATCTAATATTAAATTATTTGTAAGGCCCAAGATTAACCTTCCAAAATAATCATTAAAATGTAAAAAAAATTGGAGGGAAATTTTCTTGCCATATTATTTACGAGGGCTAGTAAAAATCACTTTTAAAAAGTGTCTTATTTGTGAGGGATAAAAATATACCCTCACTAATCTATACTTTAATGTAAAACTGAAGCTTATTTGACTTTTGGTTGACCTTATAACATTGCGTCACATAAGATTTTGAGGTCTCACAATTTTACACCTCATTATTTTAATATATATATTTTAATTGAATTTAAATGTTATTCTATAAGTAAACATCTTATTAGAATCTTGACACATTATATTTTCTTTAATAGAAACAATATATAGTTTCATATATAAACACAATCATAATAAATGCCTAATATTATAATATATTTTATATATAAATACAATAATAATAAATTTCTTTTAATAATTATCAATTTTCATATTTAGACAAAATCTAAAACATAGAAAAAATCATATTTCAACCAATAATTCTTTAGATTTCATTTTAAATAATTTTTTCGTGCATCGCACTGGTTTGCGACTAGTACTAAATTATTTGCAAGAGATATTAACCATTGAAAAGAATCATTCAAAAACCAATTTTTTTTAAGATAAATTTTCATGCCATATTGTTTTACGAGGGAATAAAAAATCATTAAAATATCAAAACAAATGGATGAAAATTTCCCACCATATTTGTTTGCGAGGGATGATAAAAACGTCGTCATAACAAGTATATGATTTGCAAGGGTGACATTTTTTCCCGTTGCTACATATATGTATTTTTTGAGTTTTTTTTTTTTAAATAATAATGTAAAGCATCTAAAACATCAATATACAATTTAATTTTCTCAATATTAAATGACAAGTTGTTAGTTCAATAGAAAGAATGATAAAAATTCATATGAAATAATTTTTTTAAGACTTCAAAAAGGAAATATGATGAGAAGAGAGTCATTAAAACTGAAAATGAAGATCAAGGTCATGAACACATCATGATTAAGGTCACGTGATATACGGATTGCGATTGTTAAGGCTCTAAAGTGACTTGATAAACTAGTCTCACCATACGAAAAATATCATCACTTTCGAGAAGGTGTTGTCTTTTGAACGTGGATCTATTGTACTCTACTCCAAGAGAGTCAAGTTATATGAAGTTTATCGATACCTCATTTTGCCCCTTAAGAAATACTATTTTATAAAAATAGTATTCAAAGTTGAAAGAATCAAATTGATAAGACTCAAATGCTTTAATAGGACAAAAGATCAATTAATTTCATGAATTTAGGAAAAATGCAAACCATGAGCATTTTTTACTAAGTTTGACTAAAATTGACAAAAGACCAACCATCTGATTAGAGTAAATGAGATGTCACTTTAAAAGGTATGAAATTAATTTCAATTTGATTACTCATACACAGAAATCAAATTGAGACTGAACAAGATATTTTAGAAGTAATGCTTCACATATTCACAAGTACCCCACCATGTAGTACATGGTAGTTTTGCTTTTATCTAAGACTTATTTTTTAAAACGGTTGCCAATATCGGGTGATTCTACAATATCCACATTTTATTTATGGATATGATATGTTTAATAGATAAAATGTCAAATTTCACTGTACCAATGTCACACATTATGGTAATTATCACAAATATCATGGTACTTACCATCACATTACTTGATACCCTAAATTTTTATTTATTTATTTAAATTAGATATATGAAAAATTGGATAGTACCAATATCACAGATGATGGTAACCACATCAAATTTGATAGTAACAATTGGGTGGGTACCATACCCATAAAGAGAGTGTAGACATTATAGAATGACTGGTCAATATCTAACATATAACAAAAGTTGTCAATTTTGTTCCAATGGAATGAAATATGTTGGTTTCGATGTATTACGGCGTACCGGATTGGATTTATGTCTATCTATAAAATTTTTATTGGCGATAGGTGTTATAATTTAAATGGATAGATTTTTAAGTCTTGTTCTCTAAAGGACACATGGCATCATTTGTTTTGCCATAGTATTTTAATTGTAGGTAACACATGGAAAATTGACAATATTTAATTGGATTCCTTGTGTCACTGTGAATTAAAATACTGACACATGTTAGTGTGTAATTTGCTCTTAAATAATGTATATAATTTTCATTCAGTGACACTTGATAAATTTTTGTTAGTCTCTGAATAATAATAGTGGGATTCGTTAAAAAGCACGTGACACTTTGTAAGTGACTATTTTGACGCCTGAGACATTTTTTTTAAAGAAATTACTCACACCAATTTTGGGTGTGTGTAATACATCCAATGATCCAATCTTTGTTCCACACGTGTATGACTAATTTCCTTCTCTTATTGTAATTTTTTTTTTTTTTTTTAGTGTTCTTTTTTTTTTTTAATTATGGGGAGTGATATTTATGTACTACAAACAAAATTGAACCTCAAAATGGTTAGCCCTTTGAAAACATATAAAAGACATGTGAAGGTGCAAAGTTTTATGTATATAATGTCCTTATTCGCCTACAAAGTTTAAAATATGTAAGTGTGTTATTTAGTCATTTTAATTAGACTTACACTAAAGTGGAACAGAACTGTGTTTGGGCTTACTAGAGCTAGAATTCGTGATTTGGAAGAGAGGCTCAAACTCATTCAAGAGATGGATCCAAGCCAGGAAAATCTATCCCCAGAGGCAGCTTTGCAGTTGGAGATTAATGAATGGTTGGAGAGGGAAGAGGTTAAATGGAGACAGAAGTCTAGAGAGCTGTGGCTCAAGGAAGGTGATCGAAATTCAAAATTTTTTCATTTATCCACCTTGGTTCGCAGACGTAAAAATTATATTACTGAAATCCAACTAGATTCTGGTAGATGGATCCATTCTAGAGATGATATTGCTAATTACTTCACTCTGAAGTTCTCAAATGTATTTCATTCCTCTCTCCCTCAGATACCATCCGATATGGAAGGGCTTTTGGAGTCTAAAGTTTCTGATTCTGAGAATGCTTTGCTGTCTAGAGTTCCAGATGCTGATGAAGTTAAGAAAGTGGTTTGGGAAATGAATTCTCACAAAGCCCCGGGTCCTGATGGACTTCCTGGTCTTTTCTTTAAAAAGTATTGGGATACAGTGGGGATGCAGGTTATTGCAGCAGTGCAAAGCTTCTTTCGAGATGGTTGGCTATTGAGTCAAATGAACCATACCTACATCACATTAATCCCCAAGAGGCAAGGAGCAAGCAACTTCAATCAGTTTAGGCCCATTAGCCTATGTAATTTTTATTACAAGATTATCTCTAAGATCTTGGTTTTGAGGCTGCGGCCAATTCTGCCTAAATTAATTGATCCAGCTCAAGTCGCCTTTGTCCCTGATAGATGGATAGTAGAGAATGTTGTGCTGGCCCAAGAAGTAGTGCATACTTTCCATAATATGAAGAGGAAGAAGGGGAGTGTGGGGTTTAAGCTGGATTTCAAGAAAGCTTATGATAGCTTGGAATGGGATTTTATCTTGGCAGTGATGCGAGCTATGGGGTTTGATCAGAAGGTTGTTGACCTCATTCATCAATGTATCTCAGCTATTCAATTCACTCTTCTTTTGAACGGAACCAAAAGCTCCTCCTTTACTCCTGCTAGAGGCCTTAGACAGGGAGATCCTCTTTCCCCGTACTTATTCATTATGTGTGCTGATGTTTTAGCAAGATTAATTAATAGAGAAATTGCTAAGGGTTCTATAAAGGGTGTGAAGTTAGGATTGGGAGTTGCTGCCATCTCTAAACTCTTCTATGCGGATGATGTTCTCCTTTTCTGTGGTGCTAAGATCAGTGAGGTGGATGTTCTTATGAATTGTATTGATAAGTATTGCTTGTGGTCGGGGCAATCCATTAGTATTGAGAAATCCGGTATTTTTGTTTCCAAAGGGGTACATCGAAATTTTATAGCGCAGGTCAAGAATCAATGGGGCTTCAGACAACTCTCACAAGGAGTGAAATACCTTGGTGTTCCATTATTTCTTTCTTGAAACAAATCTAAAGACTTTGCTTATGTTAAGGAGAAGCTTGAAGCAAGAGCTAATTGGTGGAAAAGCAAGAGTCTATCATGGATGGGTCGGGCTACGCTTATCAAGGCTGTTGCTCAATCCTCTCCTCTATATACTATGTCAACTTGTAAACTACCTAAGAAGCTTTGCAATGATATGGATGGAGTAGTTAGAAAATTTTGGTGGAGCCCCAAGAAATCAGGTATCAAATGCTATTCCCCGATGCCCTGGAAGGAACTCTGTCAACCTCTCTCTGTTGGAGGTTTAAGATTTCGATCCTTTGAAAGCTTCAATGAAGCAATGATTGCCAAGCTGGCTTGGTGGGTGTTGTCAGGTCGGGATAGTTTTTGTGTTACAGTGCTTAAAGCCAAATGCCATGTGGGCTCCAACTGGCTGAATGCTCCCCCTCCTAGATCAGCTTCCTTTGTTTGGAGAGGTATTGAAGGGGCAAAGGTTCTGGTGGCTAGGGGTGCTTGTAAACTGGTAGGGTCTGGTGATTCTATCCTGGTTTGGAGTGATCCTTGGATTCCAGGCCTCTCTAATTTCAAACCATTGCCCAAAGCTTCTTTAGAAGAAATTCCTTGCTTGGTTGTATCCCAACTGATGAATTATGCTAAATCAGATTGGAATTTGGGTATTTTAAATTCTCTATTTGATAAAGATACCATTCAAGCCATTCAAAATATTCCTAAGTGGAACATCAATCAAATGGATAAGTGGATATGGGTGAAATCCTCCAATGGAGAGTTTTCGGTCAAGTCCGCCTTTAAAGAGGTGATCCATGAAGATTTTGATCCTGAGATAAATGTAGTGATGAATCAAATTTGGAAGTCTAATTTGCATCAGCGCCTGAAAATGCATCTTTGGAGAATTGCAGCAGGAGTCCTGCCCACCAAAGAGTCTATTTGCAGGTTTTTACCTAACCTAGACATCTCTTGCCCTTTTTGCAATGCTTGTCCTGAATCTGTGGTTCATATTTTTTGGGAATGTGATCTAGCTCGAGCTCTTTGGATGGGTATCATTGGTATTAGAACTGATTATTTTCAGCTAACAAGTGCTTCGGATTTGGTGGAGGTAGTTGTTTTCCCAAATGCTGAAGTGGTGGATGAATTGCTGAACTCTGACATCTTTACACTTAAAGGCACCTTAATTCTAGATCTCTTATGGAAAACCAGAAATTCCAAAGTTTATGATGAGAGACCTGTAGAGATTAGGGGTATTATGAATTCTTTCAGAAGTTTATGGAGTGACCACAGCTCTATCCTCAAAGTTCCAGGTTTTATCAGTCACATTTCTTTGGGGGCTGAAGGGTGGACTCGTCCAAATTGTGGAGTCATCAAAATTAATTGTGATGCTGCAGTGGGCTCTCTTTTCTCTTCTATTGCAGCTGTTGCTCGAGATTGGAGAGGGAAGCTGGTATTTGCTTTATCTAAGAAGGTGAACACCGTCATCCCTCTCCAAGCTGAGGCAGAGGCGATTCTTTGGGTTGGTCAGCTTTCTATTTCTCATGGTTTTTCTAATGTTATTATTGAGTCTGACTGCAAAGCTTGTGTTGATGCTGTTAATGCTTTGGGGAATTGTCCATGGTTGATACAATCTGTTATGGTTGCTATTGTTGATGTTTTGTCTGATCTTATTTTTTGGAAGCTGTGCTGGGTTAGGCGTAGTGCAAACCGTGCTCCCCATGTGTTTGCAAAATGGTCTCAGCTTCATTTATCTTGGGGTCCATTGAATTTTTGTTTTGGCCCCCCATCCTTTGTGTCTGTCTGTAATGAGGACCTTGTTGGGTCTGTTTCTTACTTCTAATATACTTCTTTTACTGAGCAAAAAAAAAAAAAAATAGTGTGGTACTTAATTTATTTTTTTTTTATAAATATTTAATTTGCTCTTATATAAATTATTCAATTTGTTTGTATCTTATATGCATCACATCGATAATTACACTTATCAAAAAAAAAAAAAAAATCACTAAGATAATTACATATAAATTCGTTTTTATATATTAGAAACTAACGTGCTTATTGAATAGGTAGAAATTTTGATGTATTTCTTACTTCTACAGTTTTTATATTTAAAATGCATTTCTTTTCCTTTTGAATTGTAATATAAAACATTTTGAATAATGCAGACTATGTAATCTTCTTAGAGTAGTAGTTATGATTGTGGTAACAATTGATAATACTTTTAGTGAGTATATATCATGTGAGGATGACATACATGTTGTGGATATATAGATTCCAAAAGAGTTAGTTGCACAAGATCAATTATTTCAGCTCTTACAAAGACAATTTCAAAAGAGAAGAACTTTTTAATGCAATTCAAAGTAATGTCTCGAAGCAAGGTTGGGCAATATCTATTAAAAAGTCAAAACGGGAAAAACTTGTCGTAATTGGTTGTAATAGAGGTGGTGTTTATTGTAATCAGTTAAATCTTTTAATGGAAGATTGTAAGAGAAAAAAATCTCGACTAATAAATTTTCCTTTTAAGGTACAAGGTAAAAGAAAAGCTGATGGTTTGTGGTTTGCAAAAAGAAAATGCATCACATAATCATGATCATTTTGTAGATTTTTCTGGACACCCTTCTTGTTGTCGCTTTTCAAAAGAGCACATTACATACATCAAAGAAATGTCAAGTTTGGGTATACCTCCTCAAGTCCTCATCAAATTCTTACTTCAATTCAATTAGGCAACATAATCCAAGGATTCCAATAGTGTCTATAATATTGTATAATTTGAAAGCAAAGATCCGCAATAACTATTTAGTTGGTCGTACAATGATCCAAGCTTTACTATAAGAGCTTGGTAAAGGTGGATTCATATATAACGTTGAATACTATGATTCTAACGGACATTTGTGTTGACACCCCATTTTGCTACCTACATTCTAACCCTCACACAAACTAGAGTTTTTACAAATTAAAATTCTAAAAATGGAAAGTGCATAACTTGCCTAAATTAGGGTTTTAAACCAACAATGTTTTTGACCATCTGATCGACAATTAAAAGTAATCAAACAGATCTTTAAGTTGAGACGATTGAAATGACGTGTCATGTGTTTGAATCGGACCACGTGTGTGAAAATTATATCCAGTTGAAGTTTTAATGAACAGAGTGCATAATAATAAAATGACATTTGGCACATAAGATTAATCCAAATTAATTATGATTGGTCCATTAATTGGATTAATTTTAATTAATAAGGTGTAAATATCTTATTGGCTAAAAGTATTAAATTATCGTGGACTCTAGCACATTGGATAAACTGAACAAGTTAATTGGATAATTGTTAATTAATTAATTAATTAAAACATTTGAATTTTTGAATTAAATCATTCAGTGTTTTAAGGAGTTAAGAAGATCACCAATTATCTGTGAATATCTGATAATCAGCTAATAATAATTTGAAAAGTCAAGATATAAACAAAGAGATAATATCAAAAAAGAGGTTTTAGGGCTCTGATTCATTTTATATAAAAACGGAAGAAAAGTCATAAAACCGGAGGAGCAGAGGTAAGATTAAGGGGTAATCAATGTATCGTTTCTTTTATTATCATTCTCACAGTTTGCTTTAATGGTTGATACTAACATTATTCTCCTTTGTTTTCTTTCATGAGCATACATCCATGACTAACAAGTACACACATCAACAACAACAACAACAAAGCCGCGACAACAAAAGAAAGGGAGTAAACTAAACTTTCCTTTAATTTTTTGGTATTTTCATTTGCTGTTTCAAACATACTGTTTTAACATTATCATCAATTGCTTGGTTCTTTCAGGAGAATACACAGCCACATCACATACAAATATTGGGAATGAATCAAATGAACAGACATGGCAACAAGGAAAGCAAGTTCATGGTGAGAAGTAGTAAACCCAATTTACATTCAAATCACCATATACTATGTCAACTGCCATGATCACAAACCTATACACAACATACCTCACAGTCATAAGTCATAACACACACCTACATCACAAACATACACACTACCATTACCACTCAATTACATACAGGGCAGCAATGGAAAGCCCTTACAGATTCACCAAAAATATCAACCCACACCACACAATTACCCACGACACAACCCATACACGGCATGCCTCACAATCACAACACACACACATCCTTTCCACTACAAACCCACAATCACAAGGCCACGGCCAAACGTCCACCACCCACGGCACAACCCA
The DNA here is from genome assembly GCA_907173295.1 of Fagus sylvatica. Taxonomy (NCBI): domain Eukaryota; kingdom Viridiplantae; phylum Streptophyta; class Magnoliopsida; order Fagales; family Fagaceae; genus Fagus; species Fagus sylvatica. The sequence continues at coordinate 21,450,319 of OU015764.1, forward strand.
CAGGTTCACCCTAAACATCACCCACATGGCCACACACACGGGTTCACACAAAACCCACGACCCATACACGGGTTCACCAAAATCTAGAGAGAGAGTGAGCTGTGAGGAGTCTCGGTGAGAGAAGAAAAAAACCGAAAAGAGAGAGAGAGGCAAAAGGCCGAACCAAAAACCTCCACCATCGGTGGTGAGTGATGAGCGGCGCTGGCGGCGCATGGTGCCGGTGAGAGAACAAGGTCCTTGGCCATGGTGGCCTTGGTTTGAGCCATGAGATAGCTGTGAGGGAGAAAGTGAGAGAGAAAAGAGAAAAAAAAAAAAAAAAAAGACAAGAAAATGAAAGAGAGGAGGCTGCTGGAGAAAAAAAGAAAGAAACAAAAGACGGGCCAGGTCGGGTCGACCCGGTTTTTAGTGTAACCCTACCCACGGGTTGCCTCCTCCTTTAACCCAATAAGCCCATCTCTAAAATCCTACAAGCCTAATCCGAAAACCAAACCAACCCAAACCCAATTCCTTCAAACCAAACCCCATTTCACATAAATCAAGCCTAACTTAAAATCCAATAATTCATTTAACCTAAATCCAAAACATTTCAATCTCAAATTTCTCAAAAATCACATTTTGGCCCCAAAACTTCCCAAAATCACACTTTGACACCAAACTTCCAAAATCACATTTTGGTCCCAAATTTCCCAAAAATCACATTTTAACCCCTAAGCCATACAAGCATTCCTTTCAAGCTATACAAACAATTCTTCTCAAGCTATACAAGCATACTTAAGGTATTCTTTACAAGCCATACAAGCATACATGTATAAATTCTAAACTGAAATTTATTTATTGGTATTTAATTGTTTTGTTTTTTGCTTGAATACCATGCTTATATGACTATAACATGATATTTCACATGAAATAAGTTAAACAACAACTTGAACATTAAAATTGGATTTTGATGCGAACATGAGTTTATGTACTTTGACATGAATATTGGCCAAGCTTAATCTAGAAGACCGACGTATGTCGGGTAAAATGGGGTGCAAACACCTTCCCATTTTATAACCAAGCCTCCGAATCTTGAATTGAGGGTTCGTATTACAAAGTGTCTTACAAACAAACAGTTTTTCCTTTTACTAAACTGTAACTAGGAAACTCATTTACATGTAATTGTGAGAACCTCGCCCCTTTTCTCAAACCCGAAGCGAAAACCCCAAAATTGGTTTAATGTGATTTTGGTTTCTGTTTGGAAATTAAATTGGTAGCGTGTCTTAAATGGTGGGATGAAAAATTTAATGTTTTAATCGACCTTCGAGGTTGAAAGTCGATTTAACATGTTGTTTGTGGAGTCGCCACTTAATTTATTTTAAAGGACAAATTAAGAAATTCCAAAGACAAGAGTAATGTAATCCCCTTTTATTCCATTTTAGAATTTGTACAATTGCTAAATGAAATAGTGTGTGTAAATGTTACAAATAAAATTCCCCTAGAATACAATCTAAGAAAATAATATTCTATGAATTTCCTAGTTACAATCTATGTAAAAAGAAAATAAAATGTTGTTGTAAGGCACTATGTATGCAAACCAAGGTTTTGGTTCGGAGGCTTGGTTACAAAATGGGAAGGTGTTAGGCACCCCATTTTGCCTAATTTACATCGGTCCTCTTATATTAAAAATGGCCAAGCATGTTGTAATGTCAATGCATGTATGTATATGTTGTGCAAACAAATTAATTTTAATTGTCCGTGTTGTTATTATGTTGGTTGCAATATGATGTTCATGTTATAGTTGTAAGCTTAAACACATAATCATAATGAACTTGTAAATATAAACACAAGAAATTAAAACATAATGTAAGAACAATAAATTAAAGCATAATGTAAGCACACAAAAATTAAATCATAAGGGTTAGAGAACTAACCTGCATGCAAAACAAAATTAAAATCAAGTATGTGCTTCACAACTTGTGTGGTTGTGAGCTTTGTGACTCAATGACTTTAAGGATGTGTATACAATTTGTGGGTTGTATGGATAATCCTAAGAAGTGTTTGAGTATATGGGTTGGTGGAAAAATAATTCCAAACCTAAGTTGTAAAGATGATGAAGGGTGAACCAAATCAAAATGATTTTTTCAACCTTCAAAACCTTTAAGACTTTTGGAGAGGAATTTTGGTTTAAGAAAGCTTAAGTGCAAATATTTTCCAAGTCTTGGTTCCAAAGATAATGAAGGGTGAGTTAAATCTAAAAGATTTCTCAACCTTTAAGAGCTTTAGAACCTTGAAGAGGAGGGTTTGCTTCAAAGAATTTTTCTGCTCAAAACACTCTTGAAAACTCTCCCTATTTCTCTCTAATTTTTCTCTACCCTTTCCAACCCTTTTGCCATGAAGACCATGGTTGTATTTATAGAGAAATGGGGATGTGAAAGGGTCAAAGAGGGGTGGAAGGGGTTGCTTTTTTGCCCCCCCACCAGCTGCCTCTCGTGCATGCCAACCATGTCTTGTCCCTCTTTGCTGAAAAAAAGACAAAAAAAGTGCAGAAATGGGTCCAGGGACACAGTGCCGGCCGGCACTGTGTTTTAAAATCCAAGTGCCGGCTGGCACTTGAATTAAATTTTTGAGTGCCGGCCTAAAAATTGGAGTGCCGGCCGGCACTGTTTTGAAAAATTAGAGTGCCGTCCGGCACTCCATTTTGGGTTATTTAAAACATTCTTTTTTTTACTTTTTTCAACTTACCTCTTTTGGCCATACATTGTGGAACGTGCATGGGCAGAAAAACTGATTTTTCTGCCCTTCCAAAAGTATTTTTGGCATGCATGAGTGAGATATAATCCTATGTATGTATGCATATATAAGTTAACGCAGACCCGAAGCGTTAAAACTTCGATTAGTGATAACTTTCTCGTTTGTGATCCGATTTGAGTGCATGACGCGCCATTTTGATCGTGTTGATTTAAAGACTCATTTAAAATTATTTTGGTGTCAATCGGACATCCCGAGAAAAATCGGGCCGAAACCCTAGAAATGCATGAATTTCCGTGCCAAAACGTCCGGAGTCCAAATTGAGTGCAAGTCGTGTCGTTGTGATCGTGTTGACCTAAAGACTCGTGTGAATGTATTTTTATATCAATCGGATGCCCAGAACAAACTGGGACCAAAAACCCTAAATGTGCACAGATTTCCGTGTCAGGGTCCGTTTTTTGGATTTTTAGTTCGTAAAGCCCCATGCACGTTATAATTGAAATGTAGGTGGCAAAATGAGGTGTCTACAGTAATTATTTCTTTTTACAAATTCATTGGCAATTGTACAAATTCAAAGATGAATAAAGAGGAATTATTGTTATTGTGGAATTTCTTATTTTGTCTAAATAATTAAAATAAGTGGCGACTCTATTTACATGTACAATCAACCCTCAAATCTAGAGGGTTGATCTATTGTCGGTTGGGTCACATTTTGAGGCCCATTTGACCCTCGGGTCGTGGTTCTCACAATTTGACACATTTATATTTTGCACATCTTGCTTCAATGGTGTTAACAAGGAGTTGCTCAAGTGTTTTTGTAATGGAGTATACTTATAAGACTAATAGGTACAAAATGTATTTACTTGATATAGTTAAGGTTTCAAGTTTTAACACTTCATTCTATTCTTGCTTTGCTTTTTACGAAAAGAAGAAGTGGGAGACTATATTTGGGCCTGGCTTTGAAGATGTTAAGTAATATGTTGCATGTTGATTGTTAACCTTCAATTATTGTTTTTTATGGGGAGTTAGCACTGATGAAAGCTATCAGAATGGTTTTTTCCAAGAACTGTCAATATTTTATGTGTAGCATATTGAGAAAAACATTTTGTTTAAATGTAAGCCTAAGGAAGGAGATGATTATACATTTAAAACTATATTTTTAGAAACTTATGTGTTTTCTATTATTAGAATTTCAAAATGGTGAAAACCCTAGTATGTGTTAGGGTTGAAATGTAGGTTGTAAAACTAGGTGTTTACACTTAGTAAGATTTCCTTAGACAATAACCCAATAATATGGGGAAGGCCAGCCGTATTGCTAGGAAGGCTTGGGTGCTT